>CM022401.1:35483644-36731445 GCA_011833715.1 Carcinoscorpius rotundicauda
ATTAATATTTACACTGTTTTCTTTCTAATTTTTATTTATTGGTTTTCTTTTAGATCTCAGTTTCGGTTTTGAAGAACAACCAAAAATCAACAAATTAGAACGCAAAAACCTTCAAAAGTTCATTTTTTGGTTTCAGTTTCGGTTTTACCCACACTTTTTCTCTTTAGGTTTCAGTTTCGATTGTAAAAAAACAAAACCACGGTTCAAATCGAAACTCAAACATAAAAAGATTAATATTTACACTGTTTTCTCTCCAATTTCTTAATTATTGGTTTTTCTTTGAGATTTCAGTTTCGGTTTTGAAGAAAAATCAAAAATCAACAAATTAGAACGTAAAACCCTTCAAAAGTTGTTCTTGTAGTTTCAGTTTCGGTTTTACCTACACTTTTTCTCTTGAGTTTTCAGTTTCGATTGCAAAAAACAAAAACAATGTTTCAAACCGAAACTGAAATCTAAAAAAATTAACATTTTCACCATTTTGCTTTCCAATTACTTCGTTATTGGTTTTTTTACAGGTTTTTGTTTCGGTTTTAGAAAATAATCAAAAATCAAGAAATTAGAACGTAAATCCCTTTGAAAGTTCATTTTTTTAGTTTCAGTTACGGTTTTAACCAAACTTTACCCCTTTAGTGTTTTAGTTTCAATTGCAAAAAACAAAAACAACGGTTTTAACTGAAACTGAAACCCAAAAAAAATATTTACACTGTTTTCCTTTCTAATTACTTCATTATTGGTCTTTCTTTCAGATATCAAATTTGTTTAAAAACAAAACCAAAAATCAACAAATTAGAACGTAAAACCCTTCAAAAGTTCATTTTTTTGGTTTCAGTTTCGGTTTTAACCAAACGTTTCCTCTTTAGATTTCAGTTTCGATTGCAAAAAACAAAAACAACGGTTTAAACCGAAACTGAAACCTAAAAAAATATTTACACTGTTTTGCTTTCCAATTACTATATTATCGGTTCTTCTTTAAGGATTCATTTTCTATTTAAAAAAAAACAAAAACCAAGAAATTAGAGCGTAAAACTTCTTAAAAGTTCGTTTTTTCGTTTCAGAGTGGGTTTTAACCAAACTTTTTCTCTTTAGATTTCAGTTTCGATTGCTAAAAAAACAACAAACTGAAATTGAAATTTCAAAAAATTATATTTACACTGTTTTTCTTTCCAAATACTTCATTATTGGCTTTGTAAATTAACATTTACACTGTTGCTTTCCAATTACTTCATATTGGTTTTCTTTTAGGTTTCAGTTTCGGTTTTAAAAAAAATAAAACGAAAGAATTAGAGCGTAAAACTTTTTAAAAGTTATTTTTGGTTTAAGTTTGGTTTTACCCACACTTTTTCTCTTAGGTTTTCAGTTTCGATTGCAAAAAACAACAACGGTTCAAACAGAACTGAAACAAAAAAATTAACATTAAATATCTTTTTTTTCCAATACTTCATTATTGGTTTTTCTTAGGTTTCATTTTCGGTTTTACAGAAAAAACAAAAATCAAGAAATTAAAACTCAAACCTCTTTAAAAGTTCATTTTTTCGTTTCAGTTTCGGTTTTAGCCAAACTTTTTCTTTTTAGGTTTCAGTTTCGATTGCAAAAAACAAAAACAACGGTTCAAACCGAAACTGAAACCTAAAAAAATTAGCAATTACACTTTTTTTCCAATTATTTCATTACTGGTTTTTCTTTTAGGTTTCATTTTCGGTTTTACAGAAAAATCAAAAATCAAGAAATTAGAACGTAAAACCCTCTAAAAGTTCATTTTTTTGTTTCAGTTTCGGTTTTAATCACACTTTTTCTCTTTAGGTTTCAGTTTCGATTGCAAAAAAACAAAAACAACGGGTCAAATCAAAACTGAAACCTAAAAAGATTAATATTTACACTGTTTTCTTTCTAATTTTTTATTGATTGGTTTTTCTTTTAGATCTCAGTTTCGGTTTTGAAGAACAACCAAAAATCAACAAATTAGAACGCAAAAACCTTCAAAAGTTCATTTTTTGGTTTCAGTTTCGGTTTTACCCACACTTTTTCTCTTTAGGTTTCAGTTTCGATTGTAAAAAAACAAAAACCACGGTTCAAATCGAAACTCAAACATAAAAAGATTAATATTTACACTGTTTTCTCTCCAATTTCTTAATTATTGGTTTTTCTTTGAGATTTCAGTTTCGGTTTTGAAGAAAAATCAAAAATCAACAAATTAGAACGTAAAACCCTTCAAAAGTTGTTCTTGTAGTTTCAGTTTCGGTTTTACCTACACTTTTTCTCTTGAGTTTTCAGTTTCGATTGCAAAAAACAAAAACAATGTTTCAAACCGAAACTGAAATCTAAAAAATTATTATTTTCACCATTTTGCTTTCCAATTACTTCGTTATTGGTTTTTTTACAGGTTTTAGTTTCGGTTTTAGAAAATAATCAAAAATCAAGAAATTAGAACGTAAATCCCTTTGAAAGTGCATTTTTTTAGTTTCAGTTACGGTTTTAACCAAACTTTACCCCTTTAGTGTTTTAGTTTCAATTGCAAAAAACAAAAACAACGGTTTTAACCGAAACTGAAACCCAAAAAATAATATTTACCCTGTTTTCCTTTCTAATTACTTCATTATTGGTCTTTCTTTCAGATATCAAATTTGTTTAAAAACAAAACCAAAAATCAACAAATTAGAACGTAAAACCCTTCAAAAGTTCATTTTTTTGGTTTCAGTTTCGGTTTTAACCAAACGTTTCCTCTTTAGATTTCAGTTTCGATTGCAAAAAACAAAAACAACGGTTTAAACCGAAACTGAAACCTAAAAAAATATTTACACTGTTTTGCTTTCCAATTACTATATTATCGGTTCTTCTTTAAGGATTCATTTTCTATTTAAAAAAAAACAAAAACCAAGAAATTAGAGCGTAAAACTTCTTAAAAGTTCGTTTTTTGGTTTCAGAGTGGGTTTTAACCAAACTTTTTCTCTTTAGATTTCAGTTTCGATTGCTAAAAAACAACAAACTGAAATTGAAATTTCAAAAAATTAATATTTACACTGTTTTTCTTTACAAATACTTCATTATTGGCTTTGTAAATTAACATTTACACTGTTTTGCTTTCCAATTACTTCAATTGGAAATCAAATTCAAATCAAGCATTGATTTACTCAAATTCTGATTCTGAAAATGTAAGTGATGATGAGTCTGATTTGGGAATCCTTCGGAAGTGGTTTGATGCAAATTTGCTTATTGTTAATGCAAAGAAAACTTTCTGTATGAGATTTGGATTTACCAAACCATGTTTTAATTTGAATTATCTTAAATATCATGAGTTTAATTGTTCCAAAAGAAATTGTAACTGCCCATGTTTTCATTTTGTTAATTCTTTTAAGTATCTCGGTGTAATTTTAGATTCTCGGTTAGCCTGGGCCGAGCATATTTTGAGTATTACTAAGAAGCTGCAGTTCATTAGTTTATACTTACGAGAGTTGAAACATTATTTACCTATACATTTTTTAAGTGTTGTTTTTAATAGTTTATTCCAATCTGTGTTACAATATTGTTTGATTGTTTGGGGTGGTGCATACAAATCTCACCTGCTTCGGATAAAAAAATTGCATTCTAAAGTTATTTATAATATTTTCCGTGATAAAAATTGTATAATTAATTTTAAAATTTTGTCTTTTCAACAATTGTATATGTATAAACTTGGTTGTTTTTGTTTAAAAAATTTAAATAATTTTCCTAAAAAACAAATTGATTACACTACGCGATCTTCTCTTTGCTCAAGTTTTGAAATTCCTAATACAAAATATACATTTATGTATCATCAATTTCCTTTAATTTCTAAACACTTAATTAATTTTTTACCCTCCTATATAATTTGTGAACCAAATTTGGTTAAAAATAAGAAACAATTGAAGAAATGGCTTTTGTTTTCAGATATGTACAAAGATTTTTCTTTCTTACTTTAAGTATTTTTATATTTTCTGTTATTTGTTTCCTCATGCTTTTGGATTTTTGAATTTTTGAATCTTTCTTATTAAGAGCAATTTGCTCCTTAGAAAGATTTTTCTAAATTTATTGTACAGAGTTGGAAAATAAATTATTATTATTATAATTATTATTATTATTATATTGGTTTGTCTTTTTAGGTTTCAGTTTCGGTTTTAAAAAAACAGAAACGAGAAAATTAGAACAAAACACTTTTTAAAAGTTCATTATTTTGTTTCAGTTTTGGTTTTACCCACAATTTTTCTCTTTAGGTTTCAGTTTCGATTGCAAAAAAACAATAACCGTTCAGACTGAAATTGAAATTTCAAAAAATTAATATTTACGCTGTTTTGCTTTCCAATTACTTCATTATTAGTTTCTCTTTTAGGTTTCAGTTTCGGTTTTAAAAAAAATAGAAACGAAGAAATTAGATCGTAAAACTTTTTAAAAGTTCATTTTTTTCGTTTCAGTTTTGGTTTTACCCAAACTTTTCCTTTTTAGGTTTCAGTTTCAATTGCAAAAAACAAAAACAACAGTTCAAACCAGAACTGAAACCTAAAAAAATTAACATTAAATATCTTTTTTTTCCAATCACTTCATTAATGGTGTTTCTTTTAGGTTTCATTTTCGGTTTTACAGAAAAAACAAAAATCAAGAAATTAAAACTCAGAACCCTTTAAAAGTTCATTTTTGTTGTTTCAGTTTGGGTTTTAACCAAACTTTTTCTTTTTAGGTTTCACTTTTAATTGCCAAAAAAACAAAAACAACGGTTCAAACCGAAACTGAAACCTAAAAAAATTAGCAATTACACTTTTTTTCCAATTATTTCATTACTGGTTTTTCTTTTAGGTTTCAGTTTCGGTTTTACAGAAAAATCAAAAATCAAGAAATTAGAACGTAAAACCCTCTAAAAGTTCATTTTTTTTGTTTCAGATTCGGTTTTAATCAAACTTTTTCTCTTAAGGTTTCAGTTTCGATTGCAAAAAAACAAAAACATTTCAAATTAATACTGATACATCAAAGATTAATATTTACACTATTGAATTTCCAGTTTCTTAGTTATTGTTTTTTCTTCAAGTTTCAGTTTCGATTTTTCAGAGAAAATACAAATCAAGAATTTAGAACGTAAAACTCTTCAAATATTCATTTTTTTGGTTTCAGTTTCGGTTTTACACACACTTTTTCTCTTTAGATTTCTTTTTCGTTTGCAAAAAACAAAAACAACGGTTCAAATCGAAATTAAAACCTAAAAAGATTAATATTTACACTGTTTTCTTTCTAATTTCTTATTTATTGTTTTTTCTTTTAGGTTTCAGTTTCGGTCTTGAAGGAAAACCAAAAATCAAGAAATTAGAACGTAACCCTTCAAAAGTTCAGTTTCGATTTTACCCACACTTTTTCTCCTTACGTTTCAGTTTCGATTGCAAAAAAACAAAAACAACGATTCAAATCGAAACTGAAACATAAAAAGATTAATATTTACACTGTTTTCTTTCAAATTTCTTTTTTATTGGTTTTTCTTTGAGTTTCAGTTTCGGTTTTGGAGAAAAACCAAAAATCAAAAAAATTAGAACGCAAAAACCTTCAAAAGTTAATTTTTTTATTTCAGTTTCGGTTTTACAAACACTTTTTCTCTATAGGTTTCAGTTTCGATTGCAAAAAAAACGGTTCAAATCGAAACTGAAACCTAAAAAATTAATATTTACACTGTTTTCTTTCTAATTTGTTTATGATTGGTTTTTGTTTCAGATGTCAGTTCCGGTTTTAAAACAAAACCAAAAATCAAAAAATTAGAACGTAAAACCTTTCAAAAGTTCATTTTTTGGTTTCAGTTTCCGTTTTACCCACACTTTTTCTCTATAGGTTCCAGTTTCGATTGCAAAAAACAACAACGGTTCAAACTGAAATTGAAATTTGAAACAATTAATATTTAAACTGTTTTTCTATCCAATTACTTCATTATTGGTTTTGTAAATTAGCATTTACACTGTTTTGCTTTCCAATTACTACATTATCGGTTTTTCTTTTAGGATTCATTTTCGGTTTAAAATAAAATAAAAAACCAAGAAATTAGAGCGTAAAACTTCTTAAAAGCTCATTTTTTTGTTTCAGTTTGGATTTTAACCAAACTTTTTCTCTTTGGTTTCAGTTTCGATTGCTAAAAAACAACAACGGTTCAAACTGAAATTGAAATTTCAAAAAATTAATATTTACACTGTTTTTCTTTCCAAATACTTCATTATTGGTTTTGCAAATTAACATTTACACTGTTATGCTTTCCAATTACTTCAATATTGGTTTGTATTTTAGGTTTCAGTTTCGGTTTTAAAAAAACAGAAACGAGAAAATTAGAACAAAACACTTTTTAAAAGTTCATTATTTTGGTTTCAGTTTTGGTTTTACCCACACTTTTTCTCTTTAGGTTTCAGTTTCGATTGCAAAAAAACAATAACCGTTCAGACTGAAATTGAAATTTCAAAAAATTAATATTTACGCTGTTTTTCTTTCCAAATACTTCATTATTGGCTTTGTAAATTAACATTTACACTGTTTTGCTTTCCAATTACTTCATTATTGGTTTCTCTTTTAGGTTTCAGTTTCGGTTTTAAAAAAAATAGAAACGAAGAAATTAGATCGTAAAACTTTTTAAAATTCATTTTTTTTCGTTTCAGTTTCGGTTTTACCCAAACTTTTCCTTTTTAGGTTTCAGTTTCAATTGCAAAAAACAAAAACAACAGTTCAAACCAGAACTGAAACCTAAAAAAATTACATTAAATATCTTTTTTTTCCAATCACTTCATTATTGGTGTTTCTTTTAGGTTTCATTTTCGGTTTTACAGAAAAAAACAAAAATCAAGAAATTAAAACTCAGAACCCTTTAAAAGTTCATTTTTTTGTTTCAGTTTCGGTTTTAACCAAACTTTTTCTTTTTAGGTTTTAGTTTCGATTGCAAAAAAACAAAAACAACGGTTCAAACCGAAACTGAAACCTAAAAAAATTAGCAATTACACTTTTTTTTCCAATTATTTCATTACTGGTTTTTCTTTTAGGTTTCAGTTTCGGTTTTACAGAAAAATCAAAAATCAAGAAATTAGAACGTAAAACCCTCTAAAAGTTCATTTTGTTTTGTTTCAGATTCGGTTTTAATCAAACTTTTTCTCTTAAGGTTTCAGTTTCGATTGCAAAAAAACAAAAACATTTCAAATTAATACTGATACATCAAAGATTAATATTTACACTATTGAATTTCCAGTTTCTTAGTTATTGTTTTTTCTTCAAGTTTCAGTTTCGATTTTTCAGAAAAAATACAAATCAAGAATTTAGAACGTAAAACTCTTCAAATATTCATTTTTTTGGTTTCAGTTTCGGTTTTACACACACTTTTTCTCTTTAGGTTTCTCTTTCGTTTGCAAAAAACAAAAACAACGGTTCAAATCGAAATTGAAACCTAAAAAGATTAATATTTACACTGTTTTCTTTCTAATTTCTTATTTATTGGTTTTTCTTTTAGGTTTAATTTTTCGGTCTTGAAGAAAAACCAAAAATCAAGAAATTAGAACGTAACCCTTCAAAAGTTCAGTTTCGGTTTTACCCACACTTTTTCTCCTTACGTTTCAGTTTCGATTGCAAAAAAACAAACAACGATTCAAATCGAAACTGAAACATAAAAAGATTAATATTTACACTGTTTTCTTTCAAATTTCTTTTTTATTGGTTTTTCTTTGAGTTTCAGTTTCGGTTTTGGAGAAAAACCAAAAATCAAAAAATTAGAACCCAAAAACCTTCAAAAGTTATTTTTTTTTAATTTCAGTTTCGGTTTTACAAACACTTTTTCTCTGTAGGTTTCAGTTTCGATTGCAAAAAAAACGGTTCAAATCGAAACTGAAACCTAAAAAAATAATATTTACACTGTTTTCTTTCTAATTTCTTAGTTATTGATTTTTCTTTTAGGTTTCAGTTTCGTTTTGAAGAAAAACCAAAAATCAAGAAATTAGAACGTAAAACGCTCTAAAAGTTCATTTTTTCGTTTCAGTTTCGGTTTTAACCAAACTTTTTCTTTTTAGGTTTCAGTTTCGATTGCAAAAAACAAAAACAACGGTTCAAACCGAAACTGAAACCTAAAAAATAAGCAATTACACTTTTTTTTCCAATTATTTCATTACTGGTTTTTCTTTTAGGTTTCAGTTTCGGTTTTACAGAAAAATCAAAAATCAAGAAATTAGAACGTAAAACCCTCTAAAAGTTCATTTTTTTGTTTCAGTTTCGGTTTTAATCACACTTTTTCTCTTTAGGTTTCAGTTTCGATTGCAAAAAAACAAAAACAACGGGTCAAATCAAAACTGAAACCTAAAAAGATTAATATTTACACTGTTTTCTTTCTAATTTTTTATTTATTGGTTTTTCTTTTAGATCTCAGTTTCGGTTTTGAAGAACAACCAAAAATCAACAAATTAGAACGCAAAAACCTTCAAAAGTTCATTTTTTGGTTTCAGTTTCGGTTTTACCCACACTTTTTCTCTTTAGGTTTCAGTTTCGATTGTAAAAAAACAAAAACCACGGTTCAAATCGAAACTCAAACATAAAAAGATTAATATTTACACTGTTTTCTCTCCAATTTCTTAATTATTGGTTTTTCTTTGAGATTTCAGTTTCGGTTTTGAAGAAAAATCAAAAATCAACAAATTAGAACGTAAAACCCTTCAAAAGTTGTTCTTGTAGTTTCAGTTTCGGTTTTACCTACACTTTTTCTCTTGAGTTTTCAGTTTCGATTGCAAAAAACAAAAACAATGTTTCAAACCGAAACTAAAATCTAAAAAAATTAACATTTTCACCCTTTTCCTTTCCAATTACTTCGTTATTGGTTTTTTTACAGGTTTTAGTTTCGGTTTTAGAAAATAATCAAAAATCAAGAAATTAGAACGTAAATCCCTTTTAAAGTTCATTTTTTTAGTTTCAGTTACAGTTTTAACCAAACTTTACCCCTTTAGTGTTTTAGTTTCAATTGCAAAAAACAAAAACAACGGTTTTAACCGAAACTGAAACCCAAAAAATAATATTTACACTGTTTTCCTTTGTAATTACTTCATTATTGGTCTTTCTTTCAGATATCAAATTTGTTTAAAAACAAAACCAAAAATCAACAAATTAGAACGTAACACCCTTCAAAAGTTCATTTTTTTGGTTTCAGTTTCGGTTTTAACCAAACGTTTCCTCTTTAGATTTCAGTTTCGATTGCAAAAAACAAAAACAACGGTTTAAACCGAAACTGAAACCTAAAAAAATATTTACACTGTTTTGCTTTCCAATTACTACATTATCGGTTCTTCTTTTAGGATTCATTTTCTATTTAAAAAAAAACAAAAACCAAGAAATTAGAACGTAAAACTTCTTAAAAGTTCATTTTTTGGTTTCAGAGTGGGTTTTAACCAAACTTTTTCTCTTTAGATTTCAGTTTCGATTGCTAAAAAACAACAAACTGAAATTGAAATTTCAAAAAATTAATATTTACACTGTTTTTCTTTCCAAATACTTCATTATTGGCTTTGTAAATTAACATTTACACTGTTTTGCTTTCCAATTACTTCAATTGGAAATCAAATTCAAATCAAGCATTGATTTACTCAAATTCTGATTCTGAAAATGTAAGTGATGATGAGTCTGATTTGGGAATCCTTCGGAAGTGGTTTGATGCAAATTTGCTTATTGTTAATGCAAAGAAAACTTTCTGTATGAGATTTGGATTTACCAAACCATATTTTAATTTGAATTATCTTAAATATCATGAGTTTAATTGTTCCAAAAGAAATTGTAACTACCCATGTTTTCATTTTGTTAATTCTTTTAAGTATCTCGGTGTAATTTTAGATTCTCGGTTAGCCTGGGCCGAGCATATTTTGAGTATTACTAAGAAGCTGCAGTTCATTAGTTTATACTTACGAGAGTTGAAACATTATTTACCTATACATTTTTTAAGTGTTGTTTTTAATAGTTTATTCCAATCTGTGTTACAATATTGTTTGATTGTTTGGGGTGGTGCATACAAATCTCACCTGCTTCGGATAAAAAAATTGCATTCTAAAGTTATTTATAATATTTTCCGTGATAAAAATTGTATAATTAATTTTAAAATTTTGTCTTTTCAACAATTGTATATGTATAAACTTGGTTGTTTTTGTTCAAAAAATTTAAATAATTTTCCTAAAAAACAAATTGATTACACTACGCGATCTTCTCTTTTCTCAAGTTTTGAAATTCCTAATACAAAATATACATTTATGTATCATCAATTTCCTTTAATTTCTAAACACTTAATATAATTTTTTACCCTCCTATATAATTTGTGAACCAAATTTGGTTAAAAATAAGAAACAATTGAAAAAATGGCTTTTGTTTTCAGATATGTACAAAGATTTTTCTTTCTTACTTTAAGTATTTTTATATTTTCTGTTATTTGTTTCCTCATGCTTTTGGATTTTTGAATTTTTGAATCTTTCTTATTAAGAGCAATTTGCTCCTTAGAAACATTTTTCTAAATTTATTGTACAGAGTTGGAAAATAAATTATTATTATTATTATAATTATTATTATTATTATATTGGTTTGTCTTTTTAGGTTTCAGTTTCGGTTTTAAAAAAACAGAAACGAGAAAATTAGAACAAAACACTTTTTAAAAGTTCATTATTTTGGTTTCAGTTTTGGTTTTACCCACACTTTTTCTCTTTAGGTTTCAGTTTCGATTGCAAAAAAACAATAACCGTTCAGACTGAAATTGAAATTTCAAAAAATTAATATTTACACTGTTTTGCTTTCCAATTACTTCATTATTAGTTTCTCTTTTAGGTTTCAGTTTCGGTTTTAAAAAAAATAGAAACGAAGAAATTAGATCGTAAAACTTTTTAAAAGTTCATTTTTTTCGTTTCAGTTTTGGTTTTACCCAAACTTTTCCTTTTTAGGTTTCAGTTTCAATTGCAAAAAACAAAAACAACAGTTCAAACCAGAACTGAAACCTAAAAAAATTAACATTAAATATCTTTTTTTTCCAATCACTTCATTAATGGTGTTTCTTTTAGGTTTCATTTTCGGTTTTACAGAAAAAACAAAAATCAAGAAATTAAAACTCAGAACCCTTTAAAAGTTCATTTTTGTTGTTTCAGTTTGGGTTTTAACCAAACTTTTTCTTTTTAGGTTTCAGTTTCGATTGCAAAAAAACAAAAACAACGGTTCAAACCGAAACTGAAACCTAAGAAAATTAGCAATTACACTTTTTTTCCAATTATTTCATTACTGGTTTTTCTTTTAGGTTTCAGTTTCGGTTTTACAGAAAAATCAAAAATCAAGAAATTAGAACGTAAAATCTTCTAAAAGTTCATTTTTTTTGTTTCAGATTCGGTTTTAATCAAACTTTTTCTCTTAAGGTTTCAGTTTCGATTGCAAAAAAACAAAAACATTTCAAATTAATACTGATACATCAAAGATTAATATTTACACTATTGAATTTCCAGTTTCTTAGTTATTGTTTTTTCTTCAAGTTTCAGTTTCGATTTTTCAGAGAAAATGCAAATCAAGAATTTAGAACGTAAAACTCTTCAAATATTCATTTTTTTGGTTTCAGTTTCGGTTTTACACACACTTTTTCTCTTTAGATTTCTTTTTCGTTTGCAAAAAACAAAAACAACGGTTCAAATCGAAATTAAAACCTAAAAAGATTAATATTTACACTGTTTTCTTTCTAATTTCTTATTTATTGTTTTTTCTTTTAGGTTTCAGTTTCGGTCTTGAAGGAAAACCAAAAATCAAGAAATTAGAACGTAACCCTTCAAAAGTTCAGTTTCGATTTTACCCACACTTTTTCTCCTTACGTTTCAGTTTCGATTGCAAAAAAACAAAAACAACGATTCAAATCGAAACTGAAACATAAAAAGATTAATATTTACACTGTTTTCTTTCAAATTTCTTTTTTATTGGTTTTTCTTTGAGTTTCAGTTTCGGTTTTGGAGAAAAACCAAAAATGAAAAAAATTAGAACGCAAAAACCTTCAAAAGTTAATTTTTTTATTTCAGTTTCGGTTTTACAAACACTTTTTCTCTATAGGTTTCAGTTTCGATTGCAAAAAAAACGGTTCAAATCGAAACTGAAACCTAAAAAATTAATATTTACACTGTTTTCTTTCTAATTTCTTAGTTATTGTTTTTTCTTTGAGATTTCAGTTTCGGTTTAACACACTTTTTTTCTTTAGGTTTCATTTTCAATTGCCAAAAAAACAAAAACAACGGTTCAAATCGAAACTTAAACCTAAAATGATTAATATTTACACTGTTTTCTTTCCAATTTCCTCATTATTGTTTTTTCTTTGAGATTTCAGTTTCGGTTTTGAAGAAAAACCAAAAATGAAAAAAATAGAACGCAAAAACTCTCAAAAGTTCATTTTTTGGTTTCAGTTTCGGTTTTACCCACACTTTTTCTCTTTAGGTTTCACTTTCGATTGCAAAAAAACAAAAACAACGGTTCAAATCGAAACTGAAATCAACAAAAAGTAATATTTACACTGTTTTCTTTCTAATTTCTTTATGATTGGTTTTTGTTTCAGATGTCAGTTTCGGTTTTAAAACAAAACCAAAAATCAAAAAATTAGAACGTAAAACCTTTCAAAAGTTCTTTTTTGGTTTCAGTTTCCGTTTTACCCACACTTTTTCTCTATAGGTTCCAGTTTCGATTGCAAAAAACAACAACGGTTCGAACTGAAATTGAAATTTGAAACAATTAATATTTACACTGTTTTTCTATCCAATTACTTCATTATTGGTTTTGTAAATTAACATTTACACTGTTTTGCTTTCCAATTACTACATTATCGGTTTTTCTTTTAGGATTCATTTTCGGTTTAAAATAAAATAAAAAACCAAGAAATTAGAGCGTAAAACTTCTTAAAAGCTCATTTTTTTGTTTCAGTTTGGTTTTAACCAAACTTTCTCTCTTTAGGTTTCAGTTTCGATTGCTAAAAAACAACAACGGTTCAAACTGAAATTGAAATTTCAAAAAATTAATATTTACACTGTTTTTCTTTCCAAATACTTCATTATTGGTTTTGCAAATTAACATTTACACTGTTATGCTTTCCAATTACTTCAATATTGGTTTGTATTTTAGGTTTCAGTTTCGGTTTTAAAAAAACAGAAACGAGAAAATTAGAACAAAACACTTTTTAAAAGTTCATTATTTTGGTTTCAGTTTTGGTTTTACCCACACTTTTTCTCTTTAGGTTTCAGTTTTGATTGCAAAAAAAACAATAACCGTTCAGACTGAAATTGAAATTTCAAAAAATTAATATTTACGCTGTTTTTCTTTCCAAATACTTCATTATTGGCTTTGTAAATTAACATTTACACTGTTTTGCTTTCCAATTACTTCATTATTGGTTTCTCTTTTAGGTTTCAGTTTCGGTTTTAAAAAAAATAGAAACGAAGAAATTAGATCGTAAAACTTTTTAAAAGTTCATTTTTTTCGTTTCAGTTTCGGTTTTACCCAAACTTTTCCTTTTTAGGTTTCAGTTTCAATTGCAAAAAACAAAAACAACAGTTCAAACCAGAACTGAAACCTAAAAAAATTAACATTAAATATCTTTTTTTTCCAATCACTTCATTATTGGTGTTTCTTTTAGGTTTCATTTTCGGTTTTACAGAAAAAACAAAAATCAAGAAATTAAAACTCAGAACCCTTTAAAAGTTCATTTTTTTGTTTCAGTTTCGGTTTTAACCAAACTTTTTCTTTTTAGGTTTCAGTTTCGATTGCAAAAAAACAAAAACAACGGTTGAAACCGAAACTGAAACCTAAAAAAATTAGCAATTACACTTTTTTTTCCAATTATTTCATTACTGGTTTTTCTTTTAGGTTTCAGTTTCGGTTTTACAGAAAAATCAAAAATCAAGAAATTAGAACGTAAAACCCTCTAAAAGTTCATTTTGTTTTGTTTCAGATTCGGTTTTAATCAAACTTTTTCTCTTAAGGTTTCAGTTTCGATTGCAAAAAAACAAAAACATTTCAAATTAATACTGATACATCAAAGATTAATATTTACACTATTGAATTTCCAGTTTCTTAGTTATTGTTTTTTCTTCAAGTTTCAGTTTCGATTTTTCAGAAAAAATACAAATCAAGAATTTAGAACGTAAAACTCTTCAAATATTCATTTTTTTGGTTTCAGTTTCGGTTTTACACACACTTTTTCTCTTTAGGTTTCTCTTTCGTTTGCAAAAAACAAAAACAACGGTTCAAATCGAAATTGAAACCTAAAAAGATTAATATTTACACTGTTTTCCTTCTAATTTCTTATTTATTGGTTTTTTCTTTTAGGTTTAAGTTTCGGTCTTCAAGAAAAACCAAAAATCAAGAAATTAGAACGTAACCCTTCAAAAGTTCAGTTTCGGTTTTACCCACACTTTTTCTCCTTACGTTTCAGTTTCGATTGCAAAAAAACAAAAACAACGATTCAAATCGAAACTGAAACATAAAAAGATTAACATTTACACTGTTTTCTTTCAAATTTCTTTTTTATTGGTTTTTCTTTGAGTTTCAGTTTCGGTTTTGGAGAAAAACCAAAAATCAAAAAATTAGAACCCCAAAACCTTCAAAAGTTATTTTTTTTTATTTCAGTTTCGGTTTTACAAACACTTTTTCTCTGTAGGTTTCAGTTTCGATTGCAAAAAAAACGGTTCAAATCGAAACTGAAACCTAACAAATTAATATTTACACTGTTTTCTTTCTAATTTCTTAGTTATTGATTTTTCTTTTAGGTTTCAGTTTCGTTTTGAAGAAAAACCAAAAATCAAGAAATTAGAACGTAAAACGCTCTAAAAGTTCATTTTTTCGTTTCAGTTTCGGTTTTAACCAAACTTTTTCTTTTTAGGTTTCAGTTTCGATTGCAAAAAACAAAAACAACGGTTCAAACCGAAACTGAAACCTAAAAAATAAGCAATTACACTTTTTTTTCCAGTTATTTCATTACTGGTTTTTCTTTTAGGTTTCAGTTTCGGTTTTACAGAAAAATCAAAAATCAAGAAATTAGAACGTAAAACCCTCTAAAAGTTCATTTCTTTGTTTCAGTTTCGGTTTTAATCACACTTTTTCTCTTTAGGTTTCAGTTTCGATTGCAAAAAAACAAAAACAACGGGACAAATCAAAACTGAAACCTAAAAAGATTAATATTTACACTGTTTTCTTTCTAATTTTTTATTTATTGGTTTTTCTTTTAGATCTCAGTTTCGGTTTTGAAGAACAACCAAAAATCAACAAATTAGAACGCAAAAACCTTCAAAAGTTCATTTTTTGGTTTCAGTTTCGGTTTTACCCACACTTTTTCTCTTTAGGTTTCAGTTTCGATTGTAAAAAACAAAAACCACGGTTCAAATCGAAACTCAAACATAAAAAGATTAATATTTACACTGTTTTCTCTCCAATTTCTTAATTATTGGTTTTTCTTTGAGATTTCAGTTTCGGTTTTGAAGAAAAATCAAAAATCAACAAATTAGAACGTAAAACCCTTCAAAAGTTGTTCTTGTAGTTTCAGTTTCGGTTTTACCTACACTTTTTCTCTTGAGTTTTCAGTTTCGATTGCAAAAAACAAAAACAATGTTTCAAACCGAAACTAAAATCTAAAAAAATTAACATTTTCACCCTTTTCCTTTCCAATTACTTCGTTATTGGTTTTTTTACAGGTTTTAGTTTCGGTTTTAGAAAATAATCAAAAATCAAGAAATTAGAACGTAAATCCCTTTGAAAGTTCATTTTTTTAGTTTCAGTTACAGTTTTAACCAAACTTTACCCCTTTAGTGTTTTAGTTTCAATTGCAAAAAACAAAAACAACGGTTTTAACCGAAACTGAAACCCAAAAAATAATATTTACCCTGTTTTCCTTTCTAATTACTTCATTATTGGTCTTTCTTTCAGATATCAAATTTGTTTAAAAACAAAACCAAAAATCAACAAATTAGAACGTAAAACCCTTCAAAAGTTCATTTTTTTGGTTTCAGTTTCGGTTTTAACCAAACGTTTCCTCTTTAGATTTCAGTTTCGATTGCAAAAAACAAAAACAACGGTTTAAACCGAAACTGAAACCTAAAAAAATATTTACACTGTTTTGCTTTCCAATTACTACATGATCGGTTCTTCTTTTAGGATTCATTTTCTATTTAAAAAAAAACAAAAACCAAGAAATTAGAGCGTAAAACTTCTTAAAAGTTCATTTTGTGGTTTCAGGGTGGGTTTTAACCAAACTTTTTCTCTTTAGATTTCAGTTTCGATTTCTAAAAAACAACAAACTGAAATTGAAATTTCAAAAAATTAATATTTACACTGTTTTTCTTTCCAAATACTTCATTATTGGCTTTGTAAATTAACATTTACACTGTTTTCCTTTCCAATTACTTCAATATTGGTTTGTCTTTTAGGTTTCAGTTTCGGTTTTAAAAAAAATAGAAACGAAGAAATTAGATCGTAAAACTTTTTAAAAGTTTATTATTTTGGTTTAAGTTTTGGTTTTACCCACACTTTTTCTCTTTAGGTTTCAGTTTCGATTGCAAAAAAACAATAACCGTTCACTCTGAAATTGAAATTTCAAAAAATTAATATTTACGCTGTTTTTCTTTCCAAATACTTCATTATTGGCTTTGTAAATTAACATTTACACTGTTTTGCTTTCCAATTACTTCATTATTGGTTTCTCTTTTAGGTTTCAGTTTCGGTTTTAAAAAAAATAGAAACGAAGAAATTAGATCGTAAAACTTTTTAAAAGTTCATTTTTTTCGTTTCAGTTTCGGTTTTACCCAAACTTTTCCTTTTTAGGTTTCAGTTTCAATTGCAAAAAACAAAAACAACAGTTCAAACCAGAACTGAAACCTAAAAAAATTAACATTAAATATCTTTTTTTTCCAATCACTTCATTATTGGTGTTTCTTTTAGGTTTCATTTTCGGTTTTACAGAAAAAACAAAAATCAAGAAATTAAAACTCAGAACCCTTTAAAAGTTCATTTTTTTTGTTTCAGTTTCGGTTTTAACCAAACTTTTTCTTTTTAGGTTTCAGTTTCGATTGCAAAAAAACAAAAACAACGGTTCAAACCGAAACTGAAACCTAAAAAAATTAGCAATCACACTTTTTTTCCAATTATTTCATTACTGGTGTTTCTTTTAGGTTTCATTTTCGGTTTTACAGAAAAAACAAAAATCAAGAAATTAAAACTCAGAACCCTTTAAAAGTTCATTTTTTTGTTTCAGATTCGGTTTTAATCAAACTTTTTCTCTTAAGGTTTCAGTTTCGATTGCAAAAAACAAAAACAACGGTTTAAACCGAAACTGAAACCTAAAAAAATATTTACACTGTTTTGCTTTCCAATTACTACATGATCGGTTCTTCTTTTAGGATTCATTTTCTATTTAAAAAAAAACAAAAACCAAGAAATTAGAGCGTAAAACTTCTTAAAAGTTCATTTTTTGGTTTCAGGGTGGGTTTTAACCAAACTTTTTCTCTTTAGATTTCAGTTTCGATTTCTAAAAAACAACAAACTGAAATTGAAATTTCAAAAAATTAATATTTACACTGTTTTTCTTTCCAAATACTTCATTATTGGCTTTGTAAATTAACATTTACACTGTTTTCCTTTCCAATTACTTCAATATTGGTTTGTCTTTTAGGTTTCAGTTTCGGTTTTAAAAAAAATAGAAACGAAGAAATTAGATCGTAAAACTTTTTAAAAGTTTATTATTTTGGTTTAAGTTTTGGTTTTACCCACACTTTTTCTCTTTAGGTTTCAGTTTCGATTGCAAAAAAACAATAACCGTTCACTCTGAAATTGAAATTTCAAAAAATTAATATTTACGTTGTTTTTCTTTCCAAATACTTCATTATTGGCTTTGTAAATTAACATTTACACTGTTTTGCTTTCCAATTACTTCATTATTGGTTTCTCTTTTAGGTTTCAGTTTCGGTTTTAAAAAAAATAGAAACGAAGAAATTAGATCGTAAAACTTTTTAAAAGTTCATTTTTTTCGTTTCAGTTTCGCTTTTACCCAAACTTTTCCTTTTTAGGTTTCAGTTTCAATTGCAAAAAACAAAAACAACAGTTCAAACCAGAACTGAAACCTAAAAAAATTAACATTAAATATCTTTTTTTTTCCAATCACTTCATTATTGGTGTTTCTTTTAGGTTTCATTTTCGGTTTTACAGAAAAAACAAAAATCAAGAAATTAAAACTCAGAACCCTTTAAAAGTTCATTTTTTTTGTTTCAGTTTGGGTTTTAACCAAACTTTTTCTTTTTAGGTTTCAGTTTCGATTGCAAAAAAACAAAAACAACGGTTCAAACCGAAACTGAAACCTAAAAAAATTAGCAATCACACTTTTTTTCCAATTATTTCATTACTGGTGTTTCTTTTAGGTTTCATTTTCGGTTTTACAGAAAAAACAAAAATCAAGAAATTAAAACTCAGAACCCTTTAAAAGTTCATTTTTTTGTTTCAGATTCGGTTTTAATCAAACTTTTTCTCTTAAGGTTTCAGTTTCGATTGCAAAAAAACAAAAACATTTCAAATTAATACTGATACATCAAAGATTAATATTGACACTATTGAATATCCAGTTTCTTAGTTATTGTTTTTTCTTCAAGTTTTAGTTTCGATTTTTCAGAAAAAATACAAATCAAGAATTTAGAACGTAAAACTCTTCAAATATTCATTTTTTTGGTTTCAGTTTCGGTTTTACACACAATTTTTCTCTTTAGGTTTCTCTTTGGTTTGCAAAAAACAAAAACAACGGTTCAAATCGAAATTGAAACCTAAAAAGATTAATATTTACACTGTTTTCTTTCTAATTCCTTATTTAATGGTTTTTTTCTTTTAGGTTTCAGTTTCGGTCTTGAAGAAAAACCAAAAATCAAGAAATTAGAACGTAACCCTTCAAAAGTTCAGTTTCGGTTTTACCCACACTTTTTCTCCTTACGTTTCAGTTTCGATTGCAAAAAAAAACGGTTCAAATCTAAACTGAAACCTAAAAAATTAATATTTACACTGTTTTCTTTCTAATTTCTTAGTTATTGATTTTTCTTTTAGGTTTGAGTTTCGTTTTGAAGAAAAACCAAAAATCAAGAAATTAGAACGTAACCCTTCAAAAGTTCAGTTTCGGTTTAACACACTTTTTCTCTTTAGGTTTCATTTTCAATTGCCAAAAAAACAAAAACAACGGTTCAAATCGAAACTTAAACCTAAAATGATTAATATTTACACTGTTTTCTTTCCAATTTCTTAATTATTGTTTTTTCTTTGAGATTTCAGTTTCGGTTTTGAAGAAAAACCAAAAATCAAAAAATTAGAACCCAAAAACCCTCAAAAGTTCATTTTTTGGTTTAAGTTTCGGTTTTACCCACACTTTTTCTCTTTAGGTTTCACTTTCGATTGCCAAAAAAACAAAAACAACGGTTCAAATCGAAACTGAAATCTAAAAAGATTAATATTTACACTGTTTTCTTTCTAATTTCTTTATGATTGGTTTTTGTTTCAGATGTCAGTTTCGGTTTTAAAACAAAACCAAAAATCAAAAAATTAGAACGTAAAACCTTTCAAAAGTTCATTTTTTGGTTTCAGTTTCCGTTTTACCCACACTTTTTCTCTATAGGTTCCAGTTTCGATTGCAAAAAACAACAACGGTTCAAACTGAAATTGAGATTTCAAAAAATTAATATTTACACTGTTTTTCTTTCCAAATACTTCATTATTGGCTTTGTAAATTAACATTTACACTGTTTTGCTTTCCAATTACTTCAATATTGGTTTGTCTTTTAGGTTTCAGTTTCGGTTTTAAAAAAACAGAAACGAGAAAATTAGAACAAAACACTTTTTAAAAGTTCATTATTTTGGTTTCAGTTTTGGTTTTACCCACACTTTCTCTCTTTAGGTTTCAGTTTCGATTGCAAAAAAACAATAACCGTTCAGACTGAAATTGAAATTTCAAAAAATTAATATTTACGCTGTTTTTCTTTCCAAATACTTCATTATTGGCTTTGTAAATTAACATTTACACTGTTTTGCTTTCCAATTACTTCATTATTGGTTTCTCTTTTAGGTTTCAGTTTCGGTTTAAAAAAAAATGGAAACGAAGAAATTAGATCGTAAAACTTTTTAAAAGTTTATTATTTTGGTTTCAGTTTTGGTTTTACCCACACTTTTTCTCTTTAGGTTTCAGTTTCGATTGCAAAAAAACAATAACCGTTCAGACTGAAATTGAAATTTCAAAAAATTATTATTTACGCTGTTTTTCTTTCCAAATACTTCATTATTGGCTTTGTAAATTAACATTTACACTGTTTTGCTTTCCAATTACTTCATTATTGGTTTCTTTTTTAGGTTTCAGTTTCGGTTTTAAAAAAAATAGAAACGAAGAAATTAGATCGTAAAACTTTTTAAAAGTTCATTTTTTTTCGTTTCAGTTTCGGTTTTACCCAAACTTTTCCTTTTTAGGTTTCAGTTTCAATTGCAAAAAACAAAAACAACAGTTCAAACCAGAACTGAAACCTAAAAAAATTAACATTAAATATCTTTTTTTTTCCAATCACTTCATTATTGGTGTTTCTTTTAGGTTTCATTTTCGGTTTTACAGAAAAAACAAAAATCAAGAAATTAAAACTCAGAACCCTTTAAAAGTTCATTTTTTTTGTTTCAGTTTCGGTTTTAACCAAACTTTTTCTTTTTAGGTTTCAGTTTCGATTGCAAAAAAACAAAAACAACGGTTCAAACCGAAACTGAAACCTAAAAAAATTAGCAATTACACTTTTTTTTCCAATTATTTCATTACTGGTTTTTCTTTTAGGTTTCAGTTTCGATTTGACAGAAAAATCAAAAATCAAGAAATTAGAACGTAAAACCCTCTAAAAGTTCATTTTGTTTTGTTTCAGATTCGGTTTTAATCAAACTTTTTCTCTTAAGGTTTCAGTTTCGATTCCAAAAAAACAAAAACATTTCAAATTAATACTGATACATCAAAGATTAATATTTACACTATTGAATTTCCAGTTTCTTAGTTATTGTTTTTTCTTCAAGTTTCAGTTTCGATTTTTCAGAGAAAATACAAATCAAGAATTTAGAACGTAAAACTCTTCAAATATTCATTTTTTTGGTTTCAGTTTCGGTTTTACACACTTTTTCTCTTTAGGTTTCTCTTTCGTTTGCAAAAAACAAAAACAACGGTTCAAATCGAAATTAAAACCTAAAAAGATTAATATTTACACTGTTTTCTTTCTAATTTCTTATTTATTGGTTTTTTCTTTTAGGTTTCAGTTTCGGTCTTGAAGAAAAACCAAAAATCAAGAAATTAGAACGTAACCCTTCAAAAGTTCAGTTTCGGTTTTACCCACACTTTTTCTCCTTACGTTTCAGTTTCGATTGCAAAAAAACAAAAACAACGATTCAAATCGAAACTGAAACATAAAAAGATTAATATTTACAGTTTTCTTTCAAATTTCTTTTTTATTGGTTTTTCTTTGAGTTTCAGTTTCGGTTTTGGAGAAAAACCAAAAATCAAAAAATTAGAACGCAAAAACCTTCAAAAGTTATTTTTTTTTATTTCAGTTTCGGTTTTACAAACACTTTTTCTCTTTAGGTTTCACTTTCGTTTGCAAAAAAACAAAAACAACGGTTCAAATCGAAATTGAAATCTAAAAAGATTAATATTTACACTGTTTTCTTTCTAATTTCTTTATGATTGGTTTTTGTTTCAGATGTCAGTTTCGGTTTTAAAACAAAACCAAAAATCAAAAAATTAGAACGTAAAACCTTTCAAAAGTTCATTTTTTGGTTTCAGTTTCCGTTTTACCCACACTTTTTCTCTATAGGTTCCAGTTTCGATTGCAAAAAACAACAACGGTTCAAACTGAAATTGAGATTTCAAAAAATTAATATTTACACTGTTTTTCTTTCCAAATACTTCATTATTGGCTTTGTAAATTAACATTTACACTGTTTTGCTTTCCAATTACTTCAATATTGGTTTGTCTTTTAGGTTTCAGTTTCGGTTTTAAAAAAACAGAAACGAGAAAATTAGAACAAAACACTTTTTAAAAGTTCATTATTTTGGTTTCAGTTTTGGTTTTACCCACACTTTTTCTCTTTAGGTTTCAGTTTCGATTGCAAAAAAACAATAACCGTTCAGACTGAAATTGAAATTTCAAAAAATTAATATTTACGCTGTTTTTCTTTCCAAATACTTCATTATTGGCTTTTTAAATTAACATTTACACTGTTTTGCTTTCCAATTACTTCATTATTGGTTTCTCTTTTAGGTTTCAGTTTCGGTTTTACCCAAACTTTTCCTTTTTAGGTTTCAGTTTCAATTGCAAAAAACAAAAACAACAGTTCAAACCAGAACTGAAACCTAAAAAAATTAACATTAAATATCTTTTTTTCCAATCACTTCATTATTGGTGTTTCTTTTAGGTTTCATTTTCGGTTTTACAGAAAAAACAAAAATCAAGAAATTAAAACTCAGAACCCTTTAAAAGTTCATTTTTTTGGTTTCAGTTTGGGTTTTAACCAAACTTTTTCTTTTTAGGTTTCAGTTTCGATTGCAAAAAACAAAAACAACGGTTCAAACCGAAACTAAAACTTAAAAATTAATATTTACATATTTTTTTCTTTTCCAATTACTTAATTATTGGTTTTTCTCTTAGGTTTCAGTTTCGGTTTTACAGAAAAATCAACAAATTAGTACGTAAAACCCTCTAAAAGTTCATTTTTTTTGTTTCAGATTCGGTTTTAATCAAACTTTTTCTCTTAAGGTTTTAGTTTCGATTGCAAAAAACAACAACGGTTGAAACCGAACTGAAACCTAAAAAAATTAGCAATTACACTTTTTTTTCCAATTATTTCATTACTGGTTTTTCTTTTAGGTTTCAGTTTCGGTTTTACAGAAAAATCAAAAATCAAGAAATTAGAACGTAAAACCCTCTAAAAGTTCATTTTTTTTGGTTTCAGATTCGGTTTTAATTAAACTTTTTCTCTTAAGGTTTCAGTTTCGATTGCAAAAAACAACAACGGTTCAAACCGAACTGAAACCTAAAAAAATTAACAATTACACTTTTTTTTCCAATGATTTCATTATTGGTTTTTCTTTTAGGTATCAGTTTCGGTTAAAAAAAACAAAAATTAAAAAATTAGAACGTAAAACCATTTAAAAGTTAATTTTTTTTAATTTTAATTTCGGATTTATCCAAACTTTTCCTCTTTAGGTTTCAGTTTCGATTGCAAAAAAACAACGGTTGAAACTAGAATTGAAATTTAAAAAAAAAATAATATTTACACTGTTTTTCTTTTCAATTACTTCATTATTTGTTTTGTAAATTAACATTTACACTGTTTTGCTTTCCAATTATTAAATTATCGGTTTTTCTTTTAGGTTTCATTTTCGGTTTTAAAAAAAAACAAAAACCAAGAAATTAGAACGTAAACTTCTTAAAAGTTCATTTTTTTGGTTTCAGTTTGGGTTTTAACCAAACTTTTTCTCTTTAGGTTTCAGTTCCGATTGCAAAAAAACAATAACGGTTCAAACTGAAATTGAAATTTAAAAAAATAATATTTACACTGTTTTTCTTTCCAAGTACTTGATTATTGGTTTTCAAAATTAATATTTACACTGTTTCGCTTTACAATTACTTCATTATTGGTTTCTCTTTTAGGTTTCAGTTTCGGTTTTAAAAAAAACAGAAACGAGGAAATTAGAACGTAAACTTCTTAAAAGTTCATTTTTTTGGTTTCAGTTTGGGTTTTAACCAAACTTTTTCCTTTTAGGTTTCACTTTCGATTGCAAAAAACAAAAACCGGTTCAAACCGAAACTTAAACCTAAAAAATTAGAAATTACACTTCTTTTTCCAATTATCTCATTACTGGTTTTTCTTTTAGGTTTCAGTTTCTGTTTTACAGAAAAATCAAAAATCAAGAAATTAGAACGTAAAACCCTCTAAAATTCATTTTTTTGGTTTCAGTTTCGGTTTTACCCACACTTTCTCTCTTTAGTTTTCAGTTTCGATTCCAAAAAAACAACAACGTTTCAAACTAATATTGAAATTTACAATAATTAATATTTACACTGTTTTATCTCAAATACTTCATTACTGGTTTTGTAAATTAACATTTTCACTATTTTGCTTTCCAATTACTTCATTATTAGTTTTTCTTTTAGGTTTTTACTTTCGGTTTAAAAAAACAGAAACGAAGAAATTAAAACGTAAAACTTTTTAAAAGTTCATTTCTTTGGTTTCAGTTTCGGATTTATCCAAACTTTTTCTCTTTAGGTTTCAGTTTCGATTGCAAAAAACAAAAACAACGGTTCAAACCGAAACTCAAACCTAAAAAAATTAATATTTACAGTTTTTTTTTAATTTCTCCATCATTGGTTTCTCTTTTAGGTTTCAGTTTCCGTTTTAAAGAAAAACCAAAAATCAAGAAATTAAAACGTAAAACCCTTTAAAAGTTATTTTTTTAATTTCAGTTTCGGTTTTATCCAAACTTTACCTCTTTGAGGTACAGTTTTGATTGCAAAATACAAAAACAACATAAAACATATAAAATACGTAACAATATGAAAGATGAAGATAAAGATGATGATGATGATAATAATGATGATACTAATGATGATGATGATGATGATACTAATGATCATGATGATGATACCAATGATTATGATGACGATGATGATAATAACGATCATGATCATGACACTAATGATTATGATGATGATGCTAATGATAATAATGATAATGATCATGATTATTATGAATTTACAAATGATGAAGATGATGGTGATTATGATGATGACACAAATGATTATTATGATGATGATGATACTAACGATCGTGATCATGATACTAATGATTATGATGATGATGCTAATAAAAATAATGATAATGATCATGATTATTATGAATTTACAAATGATGAAGATGATGATGATTATGATATTAATGGTGATGATGATGATGTTACCAATGATGATGATGAATCTAATCATGAAGATGATGATGATGATGATAGTAATTTTGAAAATGAGGATACAAATGATGATGATGATCATAATTCGAATGATAATGATGATGATACTAATGATGATAATGAGAATACTAATGATGATGATATTAATGGTGATGATGATGATGATACTATGATGATGAGAATAATAATGATGATGGTGATAATAAAAATTATCATGATAATGATACTAATGATGATGATAATGTTGATACTGATATCAATTATTATGATGATGATAAAACTAATGAGTATACTAATGATAGTGATAATACTAATGATGACACTAGTGATAATACTGATGATGATAAAAAACGATGTTGCTGATGATACTAACGATGCTGATTAAGATGATACTGATATCAATTATGATGATGATAACACTAATGAGTATACTAATGATGATGATGATACCAATGATGCTGATGTTGATAAAGATGATACTAATTATAGTGATGATGTTGTTGACTATGATGATTATTCTAATGATGATGATGATACTAATGATCATGATTTTAATTATGATGATAATGATGATAAAGATTATAATAATAATGATACCAATGATGTTGATAATAATTATATCATGATGATACTAATGATGATGATGATGATTATCACGATGATAATGGTAATGATGACATTGATGATGATACTTATGATGATATTGGTGATGTTACAACTAATAATAATGATAATCATGATACTGATGATGATGATACTGAAATTAATGATGATGATTATGGTTGTGATGATGATACTGATATTAATGATGATAAATATGGTTGTGATGATGACACTGATATTAATGATTATGATTGTGATGATGATACTAATGATGATGATGATGACACTAATTATGATCATTGTTATGTAAATATCATGTAAATGTTGTCGAGTATTATGTAAATGTTATGTAAACGACAACCATGTCGAGTGTTATGTAAATGTCATGTAAATATCATGCATATGTTATGTAAATATAATGTAATGTCGTATTTGAATTCCCATATTTATTATTTATAATTCTATATTTATATTATTGTTTCGAGGTTTAAATCGGTGAAATTTAAAATAACATTTTAGAATTAATTAAAATTCATTTAGAAATTTTTAAAACTAAATGGATTGATCACTTGTATTGGCCTGGTGTTTGTACTGTGGAATTCTGGGAAGTTACGCGATATAGTATATAAACAGACGGCAATGCGAGGGAAGTAAATCATCCACTTTTACTCGGGTCAAGAAGTAAGTCATCCATTTTATTCCGATGAAGAAGTTTGTCTTGTTTGAGAAAGTTTAAACTCAATTTGTGAATAGAGCTAGATCGACTAAAGCGGTGAAATTTTTATTCCGTCAAGCTTTACAATTCAGTCGGATTACAGATTATACCGAAAGTCAATACGAATTGGACTGCGAATTTTTGTTTGAAATTACCCATTCAAACTTAGAAAATTTCTCCGTGGGACTGAATTCAACGCCTAGATTAGAACTTTGGATTTCGGATTTGGATACTTATTCTGGATCATATTATTAAGCACAGGCCAGTACCTTTTTGGTATTGTAAGTTGTTTTGATGGTTGAAATTGGATATCTGTTATTGCCATTAGATAATATATTTTGTGTCTATCACATAAGTAGATAATTATAATAAATTATACAAGCTGCTATCTGTGTCTTTCTGTTGCGTTCAGTCCACATAAAAAACGTAACAATGATGATAACAATAATGATGATGATGGTAATAATGATGATAATGATCATGATACTAATAATAATGATTATAATGATGATCATGATACTAATAATAATGATTATAATGATGATGATAGTAATAATAATGATGATTATTATGATGATGATGATGGTGATTATAATATTATGATGATGATGAGGAGGAGGAGGATACTAATGATGATGATGAAGTTAATTATGATGATGATGATGATCATGATAGTAATTTTGAAGATGAGAATACAAATGATGAGGATGATGATAATGAAGATGATGATGATAATTCGAATGATGATGATACTAATGATGTTACTAACGATGATGATCATGATACTATTTATGATGATCATACTAATGATGATGATAATACTGATATCAATTATGATGATGATGATGACATTAATGATGAAACTAATTAAGATGATGATGTTGAAGATCATGATACTAATGTTCATTATGATGGCAATACAAATGATGGTGATGATGATCATGATGATGACGATATTATGTGATACTATTGATGATGATGATGATTCTATTGATAATGATGATGATGATGTGATGATGATACTAATGATGTTGATGATGATATTCGTGATAACGATGATCATGATTACACTAATGATGGTGATGAATTTTATTGATGATGGTGATTATGATGATACTAATAGTAATAATAATGATGATTATACTAATGATGATACCAACGATTATTATTATTACACTAATGATTATTATACTAATAATGATGATGATACCAATAAAAACGATGATGATGATCATGATGATGACGATATTATGATCACACTAATGATAATGATGATGATGATACTAATGATGTTGATGATGATGATATTCATGATAACGATGATCATGATTGCACTAATGATGGTGATGAATTTTATTGATGATGATGATGGTGATTATGATGATACTAATAGTAATAATAATGATGATTATTGTTATTATACTAATGATGATACAAATGATTATTATTATTATCCTAATGATTATTATTATTATTATACCAATGATGATGATTATTATTATTATTATACTAATAATGATGATGATACTAATGACAATAATGATGATTATTATTATTGTACCGATGATGATAATGATACCAATAAAATGATGATAATGACACCAATAATGATGATGATGATGATGATCATAATAATACTAATGATGATCATGTTCATGATGTTACTAATGATGATCATTATTATGATGATTATGTTGATGATATTAATGATGATCATGATAATGATACTAATTATGATGACACTAATGGTGGTACTAATTATGATGACACTAATGGTGGTACTAATTATGATGACACTAATGGTGGTACTAATTATGATGACACTAATGGTGGTACTAATTATGATGACACTAATGGTGGTATTAATGATGATGATGATTGTGTTGATGATGTTACTAATAATTAGTATCATCCTCATCATCATAACTATCATCAGTATCATTATTTCTATCATCATCACTCTCATCATTAGTATCATCATCATCATCACTATCATTTTTATCATCCTCATCATTACTATCATCCTAATCATCACCATCATTAGAATCATCATCATTTGTATCATAATTAGTGTTATCATCATAATCATTATCATCATTAATAACATCATTATGATCATCATCATCATCACCACCATCATTAGTATCATTATCATCATCACAATCATTAGTATCCACATCGTCATTACTATCATTATCATCATCATCATTAGTATCATACTTATCATCATCATCATCATATTTTGTATTATTATAATCATTAGTATCATCATCATCATAATTATAATCATTAGTATATTAGTCATCATCATTAGTATCATCATCATCATAATTATAATCATTAGTATATTAGTCATCATCATTAGTATCATCATAATTATAATCATTAGTATATTAATCATCATCATCATTACTTTCATCATCATCATAATCATCATCATTTGTATCATTATCATCATTGGTATCATCCTTATCATTAGTATCATAGCCATCATCATCATAATCATCATTAGAGTGATCATCATCATCATTAGTATCATACTTATCATCATCATCATCTTTTGTATTATTATAATCATTAGTATCATCATAATTATAATCATTAGTATATTAGTCATCATCATTAGTATCATCATAATTATAATCATTAGTATATTAATCATCATCATCATTACTATCATCATCATCATAATCATCATCATTTGTATCATTATCATCATTGGTATCATCCTTATCATTAGTATCATAGCCATCATCATCATAATCATCATTAGAGTGATCATCATCATCATTAGTATCATACTTATCATCATCATCATCTTTTGTATTATTATAATCATTAGTATCATCATAATTATAATCATTAGTATATTAGTCATCATCATTAGTATCATCATAATTATAATCATTAGTATATTAATCATCATCATCATTACTATCATCATCATCATAATCATCATCATTTGTATCATTATCATCATTGGTATCATCCTTATCATTAGTATCATAGCCATCATCATCATAATAATCATTAGTGTGATCATCATCATCATTTGTATTATTATCATCTTTAATTTCATCAGCATAATAATAATCATTAGTATTGGTTGAAACGAATAACTGCTCTAATACTTTCAAAATAGCATATAAAATGTAAAAGTTTGCATATTGCGGTTAGAACCAGATTCATCCAGTTAAAACCTGTTTAAAAGAATAAATGTTCTGAAATGGTCAAAATTGGAAAAAAGGGTAAGTGTCATATTGTTGTTAGAACCGGTTTCATCCGGTTAGAACTGGTTTAAAAGAATAATTGTTCTAAAATGGTGAAAATTGCATATAGAATGAAAAATGTTGCATTTTGCGGTTTGAGCCTGTTTGAACCATTTGAAGAAGAGTAAATGTTCTAAAACGGACAAAATAACATACCAAATGTAAAAACATGCATATTGAGGTTAGAACCGGATTCATTTCGCTAAAACCGGTTAAAACTTGCAAATTGAGGTTATAACTGGTTATAACAGGTTTCATCCAGTTAAAACCAGTTTAAAAGAATAACTGTTCTAAAACGTTCAGAATAGCATATAAAATGTAAAAACTTGCATTTTGCGATTAGAACCTTTTCCTCCGGTTAATACCGTTTAAATCTTGCATACTCCGATTAGAACCGGTTTCATCCAGTTAGAACCTGTTTAAAAGAATGACTCTTCTGAAATTACCATAAAAAATGTAAAAAGTTGGACATTTGGGTTAGAATCGGATTTATCCGGCTAAAACTTTCATGTTGCGGTTATAACTGGCTACAACAGGCAAAAGTTAAAAGCACTTTAAAAGAATGACTTTTCTAAAACGGTCAAAATAGCATATAAAATGTAAAAACTTGCAGATTGCAGTTGTAACGTGTTACAACCGGTTTTTTCCGGTTAAAACCAGTTTAAAAGAATAAGTATTCTGAATTGGTCAGAAGAGCATACAAAGTGTAAAAACTTCCATTTTGCAGTTAGAACCAGTCACAACCGGTTTCATATGGTAAGAACCGATTTAAAAGAATAATTGTTCTAAAATGCTCAAAATGGCACATAAAATGTAAGAAGTTGCATGTTGTACTTAAAACCGGTTTCATCCAGATAGAACTGGTTTTAAAAAATAATTTTTCTAAAATAGTCAAAATAGTATATGAAATGTAAGAAGTTGCATATTGTGGTTAGAACCGTGTACACCCGGTTTAATTAAGTTAAAACCTGTTTGGAAGAATAACTGTTCTAAAACAGTCAAAATAACATATCAAAAGTAAAATGTTGTATTTTGCCGTTAGAACCGGTTATAACCGATTTCAAAGAATAACTGTTCTACAACGTTTAAAATAGCATATAAAATGGAAAATGTTGCATATTGCGGTTAGAACTGATTAAAACCGGTTTCATCTGGTTAAAACCAGATTAAAAGAATGTGTTCTAAAATGGTCAAATAGCATGTAAAGTATTAATACTTGCATTTTGCGGTTGGTACCGGTTAAAACAGGTTTCAATGAATAATTGTTCTAAAACGTTCAAAATACCATATAAAATGTAAAGTTTCATATTGCAGTTAGAAGCGGTTTCAACCTGTTAAAACCACTTTAAAAGAATAACTGTTCTAAAACGGTCAAAATAGCATATAAAATGGAAAAAGCTGCATATTACGGTTAGAATTGGTTAGAATCGATTTCATCCTGTTGAAACCGTTTTAAAAGAATAACTGTTCTAAAACGATCAAAATAGCATATATGATGGAAAGAGCTGCATATTATGGTTAGAATTGGTTAGAATCGATTTTACCCTGTTGAAACCGTTTTAAAAGAATAACTGTTCTAAAACAATCAAAATAGCATATATAATGGAAAAAGCTGCATATTACGGTTAGAATCGATTTTATCCTGTTCAAAACCGTTTTAAAAGAATAACTGTTCTAAAACGGTTAAAATAGCATATAAAATGGAAAAAGTTGTATATTGTGGTTAGAATCAGTTCCATCCAGTTAAAACCTGTTTAAAAGAATAACTGTTCTAAAATGGTCAAAATTGAAAAAAGGGGAAAAGTGTCACATTGTTGTTTGAACCGGTTACAACCAGTTTCATCCGGTTATAGCTGGTTTGAAAGAATGATTGTTCTAAAATGGTCAAAATAGCATATCAAATGTAAAAAACTTGCATATTGAGGTTAAAACCGGATTTATTTCACTAAAACCGGTTAAAACTTGCAAAATGAGGTTATAACTGGTTACAACAGGTTTCATACAGTTGAAACCAGTTTAAAAAAATAACTGTTATAAACGATCAAAATAACATAGAAATCAAAACTGTTTACAACCACTTTAATCTGGTTAAAATCGGTTCAAAAGACTATCTGTTCAAAAACGTTCAGAATAGCATATAAAATGTAAAAACTTGAATGTTGTGATTAAAACTGCTTACAACCAGTTTAATCCGGTTAAAACCGGTTCAAAATACTGTTCCAAAACGGTCAAAACAGCATGTAAAATGTAAAACGTGCATTTTGCGATTAGAACTAATTATAAGCGGTTTCATCGGTTTAAAAGTTAAAACGGTCAAAACAGCATATCAAATAGAAAAAGTTGCATATTGCGGTTAGAACCGGTTTTATCTGGTTAGAACTGTTTCATCTTGTTAAAATTGGTTTTAAAGAATACCTGTTCTAAACGGACAAAATAACATATAAAATGTAAAAACTTCAAATTGCAATTAGAACCGGTTACAACCAGTTTAAAAGAATAACTATTCTGAAACGGTCAAATTAGCATGCAAAATGTAAAAAGTTGGACATTCTGGTAAGAACCGGTTACAAACGGTTTCATCCGGTTAAAACCGATTTAAAAGAACTGTTCTAAAATGGTCAAAATAGTATATAAAAACTTGCAAATTGCGGTTAGAACTGTTTTCATCCAGTTAAAACAGGTTTAATCTTGCATACTCCGGTTAGAAACGGTTAAAACTGATTTCATCCAGTTAAAACTGGTTTTAAAATATAACTGTTCTAAAACGTTCAAAATGGCATATAAAATGTAAAAACTTGCATATTGCAGTTAGAACCGGTTTCATGTGGTTAAAATCAATTTCAAAGAGTAACTGTTCTGAAACTTTCAAAATAACATATAAAATGTAATTCTTTAATGTAGGTAAGACAAAATGCTGATTTCAATTTCTCATGTTGCGATTCATAATTGCACTCTGATCAGCTTTTACATTCTTGAGCATTACGTTCCTTGTTTGGACAATTGTCTCAATGTAATTTACATTCACTGGTTTGCACATCTTTTCTTTGTTTGACGTGTATATGACTCATACATTGATGCTTCAAATTCTTCGAGAGAACAACTCTTGTTTTCAATTTTTCCCTATTTGAGAGTAGCACGTTCTTTATCCAGAAAATAATATTAGTTTTCCATCCTTCTTGTAAAGGATTATGCTCTGTGTTTCCAAATGTAGATGACTAAACTATAAAGAGTATTCACATCCTTGTTATTTTACCATATGTTGTTCCTGTGTGTGCCTCAAAATTACCAATCATAAATAATATTTTTGTAATTATTTGGTAACAACAAAAGTCCACTTGTTCTCTGCTGGATCAGCTGGTAGTTCTGTGTTGTTCATGTATTACAAGTAAACTTTAATAATTTTTACATCATGGAACAGGACACAATCATACAAAGTTATTGCCAAATTGTCATGATTCAATTATATATATATATTTTTTTGTTAAACCCTTTCACAACAGGTCATAGGTCAAAGCCAATGTCATCACTTTTGTTGACTTGCATTCAAAATTTTATTGAAGTACTATTTTATGAATTTATGTCAATATTAAACCGTAGATTATGAAACAACTTTTAGTACTTAATTTGAAAGTATATATTAAAACAATTCCTAAACATAGATTTTTGTGTCATGTGATGCATTGAATGCAGCATTGGTTAAAATTAGATGTTTATGATGTCAAAATACTAAGTCTGTAGTTTAGAACAAATTAATAACTCAATTTACAAATATACAAAAACTTGAAAATGAAATAAGAACCTCTTATGTTTTTATACTGCAGAGATATGGCTCATCTACTGAATACAACACAGTGGCTCTGTTCCCCTCTTTCCATTTTTAGAAAGTCTCTTATATCTCAGATTATCCCACTAGTAGTTTTCTCAGCCATTTTAATCTGTTACAAGACTACCATATTCTTTTGAACCAAACTTTCAAGAAGGAAGGTTTGGTCTTTAGTCTGCTTGAAGCTTCATACTTTTTTCAGAACTAAATACAGCTTAGTTACTGAACTTAATAAATTACAGTGGAATTCTATGGTATGATTATATTTATTTATTATTTTTTGGTTATTCAACTGTTTATATAAAACATAAAATGATATTTTGGTTCATATCCTCCACATGCAAATTTTAAAAGACTTAACAACCTATGTTTAGCAACAACTGAGTTCAACATCATAGCTAGAAGAGATAATTGTATGTTTACTTCTTTATTTATTGTTATATATTTTACGAAAAATAAGTTCCATAACTTATTTCTAAATAATCATTATTTTTATATACATATAATAATAAGAATATGGCTGTATATTACAAGATACTCGTCCACTAAAACCTGGTAAGTTTTATATTGGACAAAACATTTTTTTTTATCATATTAATCTTTACAACCATATTCCTTATATTTTGTCAGCCAATGGCTCACTATTAAATTTACATACTTACAGTGCAAAAATACAGGGTTTGGTCTCCCACAACAAAAACATTGTAAATAACTCATTGTGTAAATTTGCACCAAGACAACAATTACAGTAACAAACTTATATACATTTTTTATTAGGCTAAAATGTATGGAGTGCAGCCTATATAATTAAATTTGCACTTGACATTTACTACGCATGACACAAAGATTGTCTTACATTCAAAATTTTATTAAACTACTTTTTGTCTGTGGATTAGCAGTGGATAGAAAACATGCAGCAGTGTCCTACCCGAGAAAATCCTTAAACCAAAGAAGCAACATGTGGAAGGAAAGAACTGAAGATGGAAAATACCTAAATGTGGAAGGAGAAGGAGAACGTATCCCACAAAAATCCCTAAATATAGATGAAACACCTAAAAAAGGAAGAGAAAAATATGGAATAAAATGGCTAGGATTAACAGAGATGTGAATGACAAAATCAGGAGAAAAATCTGCATGATGTTACCAGGGAAAAGAGGAGGATAAAGCGAGACAAAATGATCACCGTGAAACAATATCATAAAGATTCTGAAAAATAGACCTTGCAGATAATGGAAGGCAGTCCTTGATGAAGTGGAGGAAAACTGTCAAAATATAGCTCATCTAAAAATTGGTTCAGTCTTTTTGTGAGGAACATAAACAATATTGGGAGTGTGTGGAGTATATCATGGCCCACAAGGGCACTCACAAACAAAATTAATGGTAAGTATAAACTATAAACAAAGACAAAAATGAAATAGTCAGCACAGTGGAAATGTTAAGAAATTGTGTTGAGACATAAATGTGTATGTGATGTTTTGTGTTGAAGAAGAGATATTTACCTAATTATTAAATTACAGGTAACGACCAATGACAAAAACTTAAGCCTAAGGTCAGGTTTACCTTTAAGGTCAGCCAATTAGTATACATGCTAGGTTTTGAACTTAGAACATTAGCTCTTAGGATATATGTTGGGTTTTTAATTTAATTATTAATTTTAGCTATTGGGATACATACTGGGTTTTTAACTCAAAAGATTAGATACTAGAACATGTAATGGGCTATAATGACAGCAATTGATCTGTTGTAAATTTATGCTAGTAGTTCAAAACCCTTCCTTATCTCAATAGATAGGTTCAATCCATATCCAATAGTTTCCTCTGCTTTAACATTCTCTTAATCAGAAAATTCCAATAGACTTCTATTTCATTCTTTACTGGCATTCTCCGGTCTCTCATCATTCATTATTTCTCACACAGGTTAAAATCCCTACTACTAAATGTTTAATCTTTCTCTCTACAGTCATTGTATCTTTTAATTCCTTCTACCCTTTTGTCTTATTACTATACTGTTTCCTAAATTGTTTGGAGTTTTTTCCCCATTTTATGTAACCAATTTCTTTACTCTTTTATTTAGATAAAAATTATCTTAGGTTTATTATCAAATAATAACTAGTTCTATGTTTTATGAAATAATATTTAGAGGACAAAAAACTGTATACGTTTTTGAGCAACAGTTATGAAAAAAACGATCTAGTATTTACTTCTTGGTTTACACTTTGTGCTGACAGAACAATTTGATCTTTTTACAAGATGATAAAGAATTATTATAATTAGACTTGTTAAATTTGTTGTAGTATCAAATCTCTTCTATAGTTTTCAGACCACTGCTGTTTTTGTTGTAACCAAGCCGACCTGAAGTGCTCTAGACTGAACGAAATGTGTTGTCCGTAATGGATATTGGAAAACATGTAGTTGGAATACTATTATTATACATCATTCTTGTTCTTGAAAATCTCTAAGGGACTGGAATAGTTTGGTATGAATTTCGTGCAAAATTGCATGACCGATATCTGCACTAGTCCTCCATTTTTTTTGCTCTGACAGCCAACAAACAGCTAGTCAACCCCACACACTGCCAAATCTTGGACAACACTTTTACTAACAAATAGAGGGATTAGTTACATAAATTCAAACCCGAGACCCTTAGATTATTAGTCGACTAGTGTCTTAACTGCCAGATCATGGACTGGATTTGTGTTTAAATATGTAATATGCCAAAAAATAATGCATTATGAAAGTTAAATAGCAATCATTCTTTAAAAAGTTTAAAAGAGAGTATTTTGGGAAAAAAAAAAAAGTTGGATAGAGTAAATTGGGTTATATATAGTTAAGAGCATGGCAGTTATAAGAAATGGAATAGCCTTAACAAGCCCAGCAGTGCCTTGTTACTCCTTGGAAATTAAATATTACAAATTGGTTCAAATTCATATCAAAGAACTACAGGGTGGTTGCTAGAAAAGCGGAAAATTTGAGGGTCAGATGAGATCATGAATAAAATGCGTGCTTACTCATTTCTATTTTGATTTCTTTACACATGAATAAAATGCATGATTTTAATATCATTTTGAGCATCTGAGTGTAATATAACTTATGCCTTTAAAAAACTTTGTTAAAGTTATTCTTTGTAAAAATAAATAGCTGTTTGACAAATTTTCCGCTTTTTAGCGACCACCCTGTATATATGTAGTAAATTATTATGTTTCCTGAGGTTTACCCCAAAATTCAGTAGTAATAGGAAAAATTCCTCATAATTATATAATTGCAAATTTGAAACCCATATCTGAAAAGAAAAAGAATAGGAGAAACTAGTAAATTATAGCTTGAGCAATTTGTTTTCTGTTGCTAGCAGCTGTTAAAATCCATTTCAAGGAAGCAATAAGAAATGTCTTTGGAAAGATGGCATTTAATTAATGATTTTCATCATGGTTTTCAACAGAATTCCCTAATTTTCCAAATTTATTGAAGACTTTGTATCAGGTATCTTCCTTTTTTAATGGCAGCATCTTGAATATTGCTGTTAGTTGACTTTGTGAACTATTTATTAAAGTGCCTCAGAAAGGAAGAGAAAATATAAAACTGTATTCTTAAAAATTAATGACAGAATTAATAAGTTGATAAGTTTTTGTAACTGTGTGAGATTAAGGAGAACCTCAGTAGGTTTAATGACCTTTATTAAATTTCTTTATATTCTTAATACTATTTCTCTCCTTGGAAAAGTTATATCAATTTACTCATTTATTTATACATCTACTTAAAGATTTAACTCAAATTTAGTTATAATGTTATACTAATGTGTTAATTCACTTTTGTTAGAAATACATGACTGTTTCATATGAATTTAACATGAGAATTGACAAATTTAGGCAGTAATAAAGTGTGAATGTTAAACTTAGTATTTTAAAAGCAATACTTAATCACAGGTCTGCTTACATAACTGTTTATGAATTATTTGTTGTGTTGTTCAACTGTTGTGAATTGACATCATACTATTCAAACCTTCAGAATTTTTCTTACTGCTTTAAAGGTATATTGCTACATCATATCTCATAATTTGCAGAAATAAGGAACAAAGTTAGTGAAAATTAAAAGGTGAAGTTAGACTGCATAATTTAAAGCTTATCCATAAAGAGCATATACTGGTGATTTACAAATTAAGTTTCACAACTTGTATTGTAATAACAGAAATAGAGGAAAATAATTTGTCTTGTCAAAAGATGTTCTAATACAACTGAACTTGCCAGTGTGAAATCTGATGAAAAGGAGACAATTACTTAAAACTCTGGATACAACTGCTATAACCAGCAGTGCAAAGAATTTTTGTACATGGATTTGTCTTATTTTCAATGTATTATTTTAAAACAAGTTGATTTTATGCTGTCCATTTATTGTCGAAATTTATTGCCAAAAAGTAACAGGTACCAACTGTAAAGAATCCAGCCCTATAAAATCCTGATATTTTTGTAATAGAGAAAACTGAAAATATATTACCCAGTTGCTTAGAGCAAATGACAAAAACTTAAGCCTAATTGAACAGTAGAACAAAGGATATCACTAAGCACTAAATTACAATTCTTGACAAAAATATATACAATATTGAGTGAAGTTTATGTAGATCCTAGTCAAGAGTTCCACACAAAACAACCAAACAGGAAGAATGATAAAAGATAAAAAAATAAGGAAAATAACAAGATGTATGGAAGAAATACAATATATTTAAACTAATAATTGATATACTAGTAAGATGAAGACAAAAATAACAAAGACCATGGTAAGCCTAAATTAATAGTATGGGAGAAAATACACAACTGAAATTAACTGCTAAAAATAACTTGACTGTGAGTATTGACCCGAGTTGCAATAAGTATATAACTAAAATATAAAAAAAGGCAGTTCTATCATTTAAGAAATTTTAATTACACATACAGGCTTATAAAATATCCTTTCAGGTTAAAGGTGAAAAGTTAATTTAAGGTGAATGAATCACACAAGCCAGAGCATATAATAAATGACCCTCAACTGAGAAAAGAAACAATACTTTTCATATAAATGAACTTCTAGATATCTCAGACAAAAAACAAGTATTTGCACTGTATGTTAAACATGTAAATGGGAGATTTTTATATGTAAATTATTTTCATGTAGTGAAATCAAGCGGTGATTAATGATTTAGTTATGGAAAGATATATAACAGTACAGCTTATAGAATGTTCTGTTTAACACAAATCTAAATTTGAATCTGAAAGAACCTGTTGTGATCACATCTACTCCAAAAAATTTCAGAGCATAGAAGTTCTGTAACAGGAGAAAGAAGTACAGTAACAGTATGAAATAATTAATGTGATAAGATTTTGGAAAGATAAAATGGAAACTATAATACAAACCCCAAACAATCAGAAAAATGAAGAAATTACACTCTCCTCAACTTCACTCAATGATGAAGCCAAAGAAAAACCAGAAAGTGGAAAGAACTGGTGAAAATTGGCAGTAACATTTTCCACAGAAAATGAAACTCCAGTAACCACAGAGAAGTTGAGAGTTGTCAGGAGTTTTATGGTATAAAACTGCATGATATCTTATGTTCTGCCAACAACTCCAGTAGAGAATGTTAATAAGTCTCTTTTCAAGAAATATTTTGTCCTTATAAGCAGGAAGAAGCTACAAAAATAGAAGTTTGCTAGGTTGAAAAATAATGTGAAAGGTGAACCTAAAACACCATGTAGTGTAATGCTGTTCAGAAATTAATAAAGTGAAAATTGGAATCATTAATCACCTATAAGTCTCAAATAAGGAATAGGCATACAATGAAGAAGAAACAGCAAGAAAGAGAGCAACAAAAATAATAAATAATACCAAATTAAATCAAACACAAAAGTTGTGGAAAATATTTCAAAATTGAAGAGCAAAATTAAACACCTCTGGTAATAACAGTGCTAGGCCTAAGAATGAAGCTAATTTTTAATATAAGTGCTTATTAGGGACCTGCATGATAATTACATCATGCACTGCTGCAATTCAAGTCAAAACAAGAAAATGGGAGATAGTTCTAGGCTAGTGGTGAGTGCACAATTTCAATAGCAGATGCTTGAGAAAAAGCAAGAGTGTGCAAAAAAAAAAGGAAGTGATTGTTTTGGAAACTTAAGAGTACCAGTACTGTTGAGTTTTAACACTTGACCCCAATATCCATGTTTGAAAAGAGTTGCTTGATCTTGCATTTCTTATTGAATAAATCAATCCATTTGTTATATTTATCATACCATTCACCACTGTACTCACTGAGATAAACTGCATGGCTGTTAGGTTCATTCATCACTCAACATACCTAAGAGCATGCACAAGTAATCTGGGCAAGACACTTAACTATTTTCATTACATTAACCTTTCATGATGGGTCAAAGGTCATTTCATCACATTCACTGATTCACTTTCAAAATTTTATTCAACTACTATCTTATAAATTTATGTCAAGAAGATTAGAATTAACTTATCAATTATAATTCAAACTTTAATATTATATATGTGTATAATTTCTTAATTTAAAATTAATTATTAAAAATACACAAATATAGATTTTAGTGAGTCATATGTTATGTCAAACATAACACTGTTTAAAATTAGGTAGTTGTGAAGTCAAAATACTAATTCTATGGTTTAACACAAATTAGAAACTAAAATTACTAATACTGACAAGCAGGAATATAATATAAGAAACTCATATTTCTTTTTGCTAAGATATGGCTTATGCATTGAATCAAATACAGTGGCACTGTTCAACTTTTTTTTCTTTTTGAAATGATTCTTTATATACTCTTACTATAATATATGACATATGAATAATCTATTTACAGCTTAGAATGTTCCCTTAGAGGTTTTCTCAGCTACTTTAACCTGTTAAAAGGCTACTATGTTTTTCAAACCAAGATTTCATGAAGGTACATTGTATCTATATCTCAGATCAGTTGGTATGGATATTAACACTTTTATTGACAAGGAGAGAACAACAAAGCTGCTCTGGTTTACTGGGTTTAAAAATAATAGTGGAATCCTATGGTATCAGCAAAGTTATTTATGATTTTTTGTTATTCAGCTGTGTATGTATATATATATATATAAAACCTAAAAAAAAATTTTGTTTGATATCCTCCATGTCTGAAATTTTAAAATGCTCATAATTTTGCTTGAGAAAATACAGGTAAGAGGTGATCTTGAATGATCTTGAAGAAGGTTACAAGATTATCTGAATAATCCATAGAATAAAGGCCTCTAATTTTTTTGTGTTGTGTGTTCAAATACATGGGATGTATCAGGTCATAATTTTAAGATTTGAAAAATGAAAAGACAAATCAGGTTCCCATTAAGAGGGGTATAGATTTTTCCAGAAAACTAGTGTGGCTTTAAATCTTTACTATTCTCAAGGCAGATGTGCAGGGAGAGCCTTGAAGGATCAACAGGTCCCTTGTTAAAAGTATATTAACTTATGTAAAAATCATTGGTCTTATTATAATAGCTGTGATAATGACACCACGATTTTGTAGAAAAACTCAGACTGATTGGTTAGATGGACAAACCTGTGGCAGATAGCATTTCAATATTGTAAGAGTAATTATTAATTGTCTCAAAGAATAGTGTATGATGATAATCTGTAATGATGAGAAAACCCACTTGTCAAAAAAATTATATGCATAAAAAAGGATAGTTTGGGTAGAGAAAGCACTATGTAGAGGAATGAACAATGTTTTGATCTTCTTCAGTCATCATCAGAATAACGATAAAAAAGATCGAAATGTTGTTCACTCCTCTACATAGTGCTTTCTCTACCAATACCAGCCATTTTTCAAATATATGGTATATAATGATATAAAAATGCTGGAAACTAGTGTTTAGAAGTATATGTATAATAATGTATTGCTATAAGGTTTCTTCTACAGTATTTCTGGAACAAATACAAAAAAATACATTACCAACCAACCATTTGCACCTACAGGTCAGAGGTACATAAAATGTAATGTGGCTTGGACAAGAGATCAACTTGCATGGTTTGGTACAGGTTTTGTTTCACAAGTTACTTTATACAAAAAAAAAATGGAAACTGCAAAGTAGAACACATTGCTCTATTTGGCAGGTCAAACTACCAGGAAAATAGCACACAACAAAATAGGGGGTGATATGCACTACTCTTACATGGATACCCTAGTCCTACTTCCCACTCAGACTCTCTCTGGAGGGATTATACAACCAGTAAGAAACTATTTAAGTTGACTACCCAGGTGGCTAGGAACTGGTTGTTACAGGAGTTTCCCATGCTATTCCCAAAAATGGGGAGAAAGGGGTAATGCTTGTTGGAGAAGACCTCAGAGGAATACCCAGATTTAATGAACATAACTATCACAAAGGTCTTTTACTGTAGAAAGTGCAACAAATTACCACCACAAGATTTAATTTGCAAAGCTAACATGCAAAACGCATGGAAGTGGGCAGATACTTACTTGGTGCTGGCATTTTCCGTGATAATCTAGGGAAAATACAGCCTAAAATGGATGATAAAATAGATATATATACCACTATAATGGTTTTACAAAACCTCCATTTCAACAGTGGGCACTTTAGAAACCAGGATAGGTAGTATCAGTATTTTCCATTACCCTGACATGATATGGATTTATAGAAGTTAGTGTTTCATGTGAATCAACATTAGCCATCATGTGGGTTCTGAAAAGGAAATAGGATAATAATATAAACAGTTAAAAAAACAAGGATAAAGGAGGCACTTAATGATTAAAGATGGTGAGTTGACTGGATAATGGCAATTTGAGGTAGTCAGTTTCCTAACGGAGATGAAACCATTAGATGGTGAGATAGTAGGAAATAAAGATGTTGGGCATAAGCATAAAACACATTCTAGTATTGAGAATCTCATTTAAGGGTTGTCAAAAGTGCAAGGCCAGACAGTGAGTCAAGTGACAGATTTGATGTAATAAGATATGGAATGGCCTGCAAGTATTTCTATACAGGGAGATACAGATTATCCAGATGACCTTATGAATAAATCTGATAAGCATAGGTCGGGGACAAGAAATCCATGGAAGAAGGGTTCCATGGCAAGAATAGATGACTGAAGGAAACCAGGAACTCTCTCAGGATCATGATCACACATGATATTACAAGAGGGTAGGTAACAAAAAAGATGAAGACAGGAAAATTGAGTATAAGATAGAGTTACTGCAGACGAGATTAGTCCTCAAATGCATAGAAGTGAATCTATTGCAAAGTAACCATGGAGTGAAAGATGACAGAGCATTTAAATGTGTGAATGAAGCTGATGCAGCAATTTGCAAACATAAATATGTATGTTTGGGGAAGAAGGAAAAACCAAATGATTCTCAGTGTGAACCATGTTGTATGGATTTGGAGGAATCAAAAGACACAGGAGAGAGGAAAGTAATGAACAAACCCAAGTAATCAAGTTCACAAAGAGATTTGGAGGAGGAATACCATTCTTAACAAGTGAAGAGAAACTTTGTACATACCCAGGAGGAGGAAAGAGCCAATCAAAGTCATCATCTGCATGGACAGCTTCAGATAAAGGAGAAAATACTTCAGACATACAAAGACAGAGACAAGGCAAGAAAGGTATTAAAGAGCCCACAATACAATGAACTATGATGTTAAGATCTTCCACAGTCAATGAGCCTGCAACAGCCACAGACAACACCAGAACTGGGAGAAGTAGTAATATTCACTATAACTTGAGAATTCATGGTTGTTGTAGCAGTTCTCCAGATTAAATGTATTTATACTCGTAGAAAGCTAATGTTTTATGATGATTCCATCATATATTAATGCAGTTCATGTTCTAATACATGTCTTAAGTACAATATAGCTCTTTGTTAATGTGAAGATGACTTGAAAAGGTTGAAATGTTATTCTCTGCTTATCGATAAGTGTTGATACCCATACCAGCCATTCCAAGATACATTTTTATTTCAAGTGGGTTTCTCATCATCAAGAACCTTCACTGGTAATTCTAAGCATCACAAAGTACAACAAATCGAATAAAGAAGTACAAATGAAAAATGATCTTTCAAGCAAAGCAGTTTCTGTGCAAAGCGTAAATGTATTTAAATGCCACTTCCAAAGTAATGAAAGAAAAAATTTATATCAGCCACTGCTCAGTCAGCTTCCAGCTCTATCACTCTACAACCCTCATCAACATGCAAGAGTAGAAGATACAAGGTAAATCTAAAAGACCCCAAGAACCTCTTGACCTATTTAAACTGTCCCATTCACTAAACTTTAAAATAAAAATAAAACACTCATGTTCATATCTTATCATCTCAATATTTATCAGGTCGTACCATAAATTAGTTGCATCTACTACATCTAAAGACAACCCTTTACAAAGGCTAACTTCTCTGTTAGAGAAATAAAAATTCCTTAAATAAAATTGACTCTAACTCTATCAAAATTTAAATTTTTGTCCTCTAGTTTTCCCATTCTTACCAATATTAAGTATGAAAAGAAAAAATATGATGCACAAATACTAAAGAAACCTGTTAACATTCTTAGACACCCCAATTAGATCCTCCTTTTACTTTTGTGTGTTCAGTATTGTCTGCAATCAAACAGCAGGCCTTTAATGCTATTTTTACTTTAGTTTTTTATCATTTATGATTGCTGTTCAGTTAACACTGAAAATTAAAAATATTTTAAAAATAGATTCACATCTTATAAACTCAAGAAGGAATCCATTGAAATATTTGTTATTAGTACCCACTAAAATCTTCAAAATTATTTACTTTATTGTAAATTACATTATATACTATAATTTCCACGTACTCTTTTCTTTCCAATCAAAATACTAGCTATAGTCTATGTTCATTTATACATTTTGTAACAAAATGAAACTTATCAATTCATATTTTCACATTTTTTGTTAACAATATTTTAAAGACACTAATAAAAAGGTAAACAAAAATATCCTAAATGCAGGGCTTACTATGAACTTTATAATAAAATATTAAAACTTTGGCAAAAACAACAACTCAGGATCTATGAATCAAAGATCAAAACAAGCAGCAGAATAGGAAAAATAAAAACTACAAAAAGTTGTATAAAACTCTTTGTGGTATTTATTATATTTGTAAAACATATAACCATTTTTACTTCAGTATAATAAACCATTTAGATAATGCATAATAACACTTTTACAGTTTCATTTGAATCCCATTTCTAACAATTTACTGAAATTAACTTTCTACGCTCTTTATTTAAGAGCATTTCCTCCTAAACAACTTAAAATATTAAAAGAGATGATCAAAATAGAAGTAACAATACATTAATGTACTAGTACTGCAGTCTACATTAACAGGTAAATATAAACTTATTGTTCTAAAATACTATTACTATAAGTAGCAGTATTATACTATTATTAGTAGTATTAAAAAGAACCATATTTGCAATTTTTAATATCCTTATCACATATTATCAGAAAAACCAATCTAATTTATCAGTACAGTATTTTCTGAAGTTCAACTTTCACGTAATTGTTTTATAATGTTTTAAATCTCTGCCCTCATTCCTAATATTAATATGTAATAACAAATATAATACAGTAAAAGATTAATTTTCGGTGCTAATCAGTTAAAATTTCTCAAACTGTGGAACTAACTTATCAACGATTTCAGTACTCATATTCAGTGATTCATACTGTCTTCCCAACAGCCATATCCTTCAACTTGTCACACACGTTTAAATAATAACGAATTTTCATCAAGACACATTTTACTAATGATAATGTTAAAAGTTAATAAATAAAAGTGTGAAACTTGGTCATAAAATTTAGGAAACCTCAATTTGACATAAAAAAATTTCATTGCGCACCGTCTCGTGACACGTGAGGATATGCGAGAGACGTACACTGAATCTCCATTGTATTAAATGGAATAGGTATACGTTCGAAGTGGTAATGAATGGAGGATATTGGTTAGGCTATAACTTCTAGACGAAAGATTAGGTAAGAAGTATAATACACGTTATTAGAAAACGCGATTTATCACAATTGTTAAAATGTTTTCTACCTGTAATATGAAAATGACTTAATGTTGAGTAATTATAAAATAGCCTCTACCTTCTAAAGAGAGAGACTTCAAGTCCATTGAATGGTCTTGACAAGTTTGATTTCTCAGTTTTATTGAACTTAGGGTAAGCCTGCCTACTGCTAGTAAACCTAAGCCTCTCTTCTCTTCGATTTTCTGTGTTAGCTGCCCGCGAGCCGCATCATCGTTTCCTAGCTCGAATTATTCAAGAGATGACGTAATTTTTCATTCGAGGATGTGTAATCTTATATAGACACACGTTTAAATAATAACAAATTTTCGCCAAGACACATTTTACTGCAGATAATGTAAAAAGTTAAAAGGTAATAGTATGAAACTATTAACATTACAGCACAAACATGAACCAATGTTTGAGCATGTTTATTATAAACAATTAATAGTGTTCATGTCAATATGTATTGTTCAGTATTAAAGTTGTTTAACAATATTTACTGTAAACAAGTAATAGTATTAGTAATATTATTTATGAGTATTGTTGAGGTTATTTATTAGTGTAAAGTCGTTAGTGTTTATAAATTCGTTTTTAATTTAGTAATTGTGTATTAGTGTATTACTAAACAATTCATCATTAATCATAATACTACAGTCAACAAAAGTATGTATATGTATGAAATTCCAAACAGTAGATATTAGATAAAAATAATAATGTAGGACAAATATTTTAAATTTAAATAAAAACTTAAATCATTGTGAATGCTTGAAGTACAAGTTAGAATTTACTTTTGAGGGGAATTAAAGTTGTGACAACCAAATAACACAAATAAAAAAAGTTTTAACCGTCACTTGTTAACAGTTATTTGTAAGCCCCCTTAAAAGAATGTGTAGTACTATTTTTGGAACTTGATTATTAATGCATGCATACGTCTAGCCTAAAGCTTTGGTACTTGTTTTGGCTGTATTATATTGTCAAAAATGTAACTTGTGTAATTTTCATAAATTGTTGTATGTTTAAGTGCTATAATATTGTTGTAAAAATTATTTGTTGAAAATGGAATATCCAAGACCAAAACATGACCATTTCCTTCAAACAAAGTTACAAACTCCATATCCAGTAACAAATGTACATGTAATGTAAGGACAAGGGAGTTGTTGGGCCATTTATGTCTTCACATCCACTATACTTAACTCCAAAATAATTTTTAGAGCCAGCTCTTTATCATTCAAATATTTAAAAAGTTTTTCCTTAAAAAAACTGGATATACCACATCTAAAGGCAATCCATTCTCTAGACCAGCTAACATGTTAGGAAAATAAAGCTGTCTTAGGTGAAGACTAAAATTTGTATATGTTGCCCATTTTCACCATTAAGTATGGAAAAAGATGATACATTAACACTATCATTTTTTTTTAATCTTATATATTATAAATATATCTCCTTTGACATTTCATGTTTCAACAGAAAATTATTTCAGAGATCTTAACCTATTCTTGTATTGCATCCTATTCATTCTAGGTGTCATGCTAGTAGCCCTGCTCTCAATCAACAATAATTCAATGTTGTTGCTAAGGTACAGAGCCAAGGTTGAAAACAGTCTTTCAAGAGTGGTCAAACCAATGTGCTATATTAGGACATTATAATTATTTTAAACTTGCATTTACTAGTTAAGAGATACAATCTAAAATTCTATTTGCCATTTTATCAGCAACAGCATGTTGCTTAGATGACTTAAGTTAGTGATAAAACATGCTATACAATTTAATGTTAGTATAAAGATATGATGTACACATATTTAGTCAAAAATCTGTAGGTATTTTGTGGAGCATGAAAAAATATATTTCAGTAGTTTTTATTAATTGATGTAAAAACATAGTAATTAACAGATGGAAACTTGAGTTTCTTCTTTACTGTGTAATTACTAAAATGATTCAGATTCATTGACTAATTGTTGTTAATGTTAATAGTATGTTGGATATGTTCAATACTGTAAGAGAAAATTAAAAAGGGAAAAAATACTTTGCAAATCAAGTTTAAAAATAGGAGTTGAAGATAACCATAAAGAATATTTCTTGGAATTACTGAAGTTTATTTATAAGACTTTAACAGCTTGGACACAGTGTTTCCAAATTTGTACCTCTTTATACAACCCAATTTTAATTCTAATACAACTAGTAATCTGTTGTTATTTTTGTTTCTTTTTTGTGTTTACAGCAAACAACTTCTAGCCATGGGGTTCATTTCAGTTTTACTGCAGATGATTTGAGTATTTGTATGTATTAAAAACTGACATTTAAAATTGAAAATTGTGAAAAATGCCCCCTAGAACTATTTGTTTTGTATATAATGTGCTTAGGATCAGCAGGACTGAAAACAGTAACTATGGTTACTTTGTGATAATTAATCATGGTGGTTATTAGTGCTTCCTGTTATGTCACATGGCAGATTTCCGATCATCATCCACACATATCATTGGAAAAACAAGCTAAAATGGAGGAGAACTCAAGACATATACTCCTACCAGTAGATTCTACAAATTGTGGAGGAAAGCTTTGTGGACCGCTAGATGAGCTTTGCTCTCCTGAAATAAACAGTCATTTAGAAACTGTCACTGCAGCTGAGAATGGGACTCTGAAGTCACCAAATGTTAGCACTGATAGTGGGTTTGAGGGAGATAATGCACGCCCACTGTCTTTATCCAATAGCCTTCAATCGCCTGGAAGAGAAACGGAAATCTGGAGAAATGATGTTTTTCACAGTGAAGAATCTGGAGATGACATTGGTCTGCTTAGTCCAAAATCACCAGTGAATTGTGTGGACAGTGCTGAACTTATTCACTCATCTTTCATTGATCAGAAAGGTAAGGGAGAGCTGATTAAATGCCAAAATCTTGTTGATAAAAAAAAGATGGGTCCAAATTTTTGTGGTGCTGACAAAAGCAAATATATCATCAGTGGTGTTCTACTTAGTTCTGGTGTTGAGGAAATAAAAGGGCTTTCATCAAAGGACATTGAAAATAATCATAGTGGGGAAGACCCTGGATCATGTGATGAAGGAAGCTCTCAAACTGATAATAGCCATGATGGAGAGTACTTAGGTTCTTGTGATGAAGGCAGTTCTCACACTGACTGTAGCACTTACTTAAACTCATCTGTATATGATTCTGTTCATATATTTAGCTCTCCTGCTCGTACTTCACCAGACCCTGTTGTAGCTCAGGCCTTGTTGTCTGTTCGTCTTGATGATGGAGACTATGCTACTCCCATTGATGCCATTCCTTTTTGTACAGGATTTCCTCCCTTCAGAAAAGATGAAGACACTGACTTTGAAGATTCTGTTTCTCTTCTTGGGGCACCAGTGAAGCGAGGAGATTTTCATGGTTTTAGTTGCATGTCTCCTCCTGTCCGCCCACCTAGGGGAATAAGACCCCTTCGCACACGTAAAGATGAAACCTGTAGTGAGGCAAGCTATAGCACATCTTCTGGAGGCTGGAGTGAAGACAGCTATGGATTACCACGAACTGCCCACAGTGAAGGAAATTATAAAATGGCTAGTTCATCTAATTTTCAGGGCCATTACAAATCCTCTCGCTCTCGTAGTGAACCATCTGCAAGATACACCACAGTAGTCAAGCCAAAACCTGTTCGACCACCTCCAGTAAGTCTAGACAGTGATGAATATAGAAGTAGTGTTGAGTCCTTACACAGTGGAGCTGTAGCAATTGGTCAGTACAGTGGTAGAAGATCAGCTTTTAAAGAGCATTTAGAAAGTAGCCTTTCACAAAATGATGTACCATCTTTTTTCAACTGTTCCTTAGAATCACCATCAATACGTCCTCCATCTAGAAGTTCACAGAGCCAACGAAGTACAAGCGAGTCTCCATCTGTTTCTCGTTATTCAAGTACTAGTGATGTAACTAGAGGTCGAACATCTCAATGCCCCTCATCAAAGAGAAAGGACTGTAGCAAAATGCAAGCAATCACTATCTCTAATGAACAAGAAAGATGCCAGAAGTCTCAGTCAGTTTTGTATGCTAGAGCTACAGAAGCTTCATCTTCAGGAAGAATATCAGAAGAAACAAAAACAAGCAGCACCCTAGTGACTGAACAGGAAGTAGGAGCTGTAGGTGGAGATATTGAAACTTCAGTTGATTTAAAGCGGCACAGTGTGCCATGGGACTTGTTTTGGGCTTCAGGTGCTGCTAGCAGACGTACAGCTTCAAATGTTTCCAGAGAAGAACCCATTCACATGACATTAGAAGAAGTTCGTACCTCTCTATTAACATTAGAACCTTCTCCTGAGACCATCACTGATTCTTCAGCTCTTGAACAGGAGCACTTGAACAACTCCATGGGACTTAAAGTTTCTCTAGTCAAACGTTCTTTTGGAATAAACTTTCACTCTAAGAAGTCAAAAAAGAAAAGTTACAACAGAAGCCACAGATCAAAGAATTCTGGAACTGAAAATTTTTCTCATAGAAAGAGTTTTCCAGCTTCTGTCAAAGCTGTACTTGTAAGTTTGTTTGGTTTTAAAAAATCTAGCACAAAAAAAAACAGACCGAAACAACGACCTAGAACAAATGGGCAACAAAAGAAAGACACTAGTCCATTTATGAATCGAGCTCTTCCACCTCTCCCTCGAGAAAGATCAAGATGGGACATTTCTGATGATGAAGAGCACTCCACAGACTTTCATGCAAAATTTGAGAAAGAATTAGAAGGTTACACAAGAAAAAAAATGGACTATGCAGCAAGCATTCAGAAAGTTAAAGATGTAAGTCAAGGAAGTTTTGCATTTGATAAAGCTATACTTGTTTCAGATGTGTTACTGAGAATTTCAGTTTGTGTTAATCACTTTTTCCATTCACAGAAATTAATCAGCATGTTGTTAATATTGTTTTTGAAGAAAGAACATATACATAAGTAAGTCATAGATACTTGAAATAACCATTTTTGTTATTTACTTGTGTTTGGTGAGAATTAGAAAGAGCAATTATTATACAATTCAGCATTAGCATATATCAAATAAGCAACACTTCATTTGACATTATTTTGCAATTCCTAATATAGTATTCTTGTTTTTTGAATCTTATAATAGAAACCATAATATGAAATATTTTCAAAATTAACCACTGAAAACAACATCAATTGCTTATTTTATTTAATAGGTTTAAAAACCTTGTTAAATGGGTATGGAATGCTAATTAGAAGATTTAACAAACAGTTATGTATATTTATCTGAAATGTTGATTTTTGTGTTGTTTACATGAGGTAGTTTGATGGTATTGGTAGCTTGTAACTGTAAAATTTCTCGGTTGCCAAACTCTGCAGTGTGGTTGGTATTGGGGACCTATTAGTGGAGAAACAGCAGAGAAGTTGTTGGCCAGTGAACCAGATGGATCTTTTGTTGTTCGGGACAGTTCTGATGAACATTACATTTTCAGCCTTACATTTAAACTAAATGGTTTGGTGAGACATGTTCGGATTGAACAAGATCATGGTAAGCAATATCATTTAAGATTTGTGTAAAGTTATTTCTTTCTCTCTCTCTATTTTTTTTAAGATTTACAATGCTTAATATTAATAATATTAGTTATTATGAAGAGTGAGAAACATAATTAATATATAAAATCAATAGCCTATTGTTTAGTTTTTTTGGTTGTGTGCATGTATTTCGAGGATGATGGGAGATAGTACCATTTTTTTTGGATTTGTGATTTGTATGCTGGAAGTGTATTTTCACTAAAAGCTTCATGGATTGTGGTGAAAAACACTTAAATATTTAGTAAAACCCTGTTATCTGTAATTCTGTAAGTAAACAGATATTACAAGAAAGAGTTACATATAAGATAGTCATGAAATTTACACCACACTAATTATATTGTCATAGGTTAAAGGTCACGTTATTGCATTTGTTTCCTCACATTCAAAATTTTATTAAACTACTATATTATCAATGTATGTCAATAAGTTTAGTATCAAACCATAGAATTCAAATTTTGGTATTATATATTAGTTAATTTCTTAAAATAAAACTTCATATTAAAAAAGAAATATTAAATATTGATTTTTTTATGTGTCAAGTGGTATGATAAATGCAGCATTCATTATTGATTCAAATTAAATGTTTGTGATGTCCAAATACAAAGTTTGTAGTTTCTTATGAATTAGAAACTGAAATTACTAATATTGACATGCTAGAATGTAAAATAAGAACCCCCTATTTATTAAATCATCAAAGGTGGTTGATTTTTGAAAATACCTGCTTGCTTACACCTGTTTTGCTTAAGGATTTGTGCATAACCAATTGAAAGCTCAGGATGTTCCACTAGTGGCTTTTTCATTCTAGATTACAAGTGTTAAGGTAAGACATTAGTGAAAATTTTCAAATTTTTTTAGACCCAGATACAGCTTAGTTACTAAGTTTAGTAAATTACAGTGGAATTCCATGGTATTGATGTAGAGATTTATGATTTTTGGTAATTTTGAACTGTATATATAAAACTTAGAGAAATTATTTTGTTTCACATCCTTCCCAGGCAAAATTGTAAAAGGTTGAGAAACCTACAAGCATCAAATCAGTATAAAGTTTCTAACTAGAAGAAATAAATGTTTGCTATACTTCTTTATTTACTGTTCTATGTTTTAAGAAAAATAAGTGTAAGAACTTGTTTGTAAATAGTAATAATGTAGTGTATGTGTGTGTGTGTGTATATATATATAATGTATTATAGCTAAAATATGACTATTTTAGAAAATACTAGTCCACTAAGACACAAAATGGCCAGGTTACTTTGTAAAGATAATTTTTGTATATTATTAGATATGTTTGCACAAGTGTACATGCACCACAGCATTGCAGCTTTTGTAATGATAGCTAGTAATAGGTGAAAGGTCAGTACAATAAAAATAATAAATATATGTACATTTGTAATATTATGAGACTTAAGCTATGTAGACTATGTATTTGTATATCATAATGGCTGATATGGGTATTAACACTTTTATTGATAAGGAGAGAACAACATTTTTGACCTTCCTATATAATCAAGGTAGTTTTGTCAAAAAGCTCAGGCTTTGATAAAGAACCATCATGAAAAACTGTATAAAGAAGTATTTATTATAAATTGATATATATTTTAAGTTGTTTTTTTATTTTTTAATGACATCCCATTTAAGTGAACTTAAGACATAGCATTAAATAGAAAAACAAAGTAATAATTAGGCACAGTGTATTCAGCTTATAAAAGTAACTTGTTATCCACAAGATTTAAAATCAAACACTGGCCAACTTCCCCATGTATATAATATTTACACTTCTCTTTACTTACCCAAGAAAGTAAAAATTGAAATTATATTTGTCAGCTATAAGTCTTCTATATTAGCTCAGTTCATGTTTGAAGATTTCTCCCTCTAGCTTCAATCTTGCTTAAAAACAGGCTTAAGCGTTTAAGTTTTTCTGCTATGAACTATAACTTTGCATTCAACATGGTTTGAAAAGTAATACTAAACATCTAAGCAAGTCCTCATTCAGTTTTAGTAAGTTTTAGAGATAGATTGTCTTAAATGTTTTACAAAAGGTTCAGTATAATGTACACAATTTCATCTACACATTTGTGCATGTTAAGTATTTACATTATAACCTTTGATAGAACATGTGTATCTTCACAAAATTTGGTAGATGTTTAGTAAAGATTACAACTTTTTCCTACACAAAAAAATCAGATTTGTTACTGAAATATTTTTACTAACGATTTGTTTGTGACAATATCCTTTCTGTTTCTAGTCTGAATGCAAATTTATTTCATACTATGATTAAAAAACCATTCTTCATCTCAAAATTCCCATGTGCTATTTGTGTAATCTCTGAAACCTCCTTAATACATGTTTTCAGTAAGATTTTATATTTTGTTGCTTTCTATGTAGGAGACTGTCACTTGACCAACCTCATAACCACTACCTAAAATTAAGAAATAAATTATTCTTTTTTTGTGCTAGAATGACTACTTGTTATAACACAAAAATACCAATATTCAGTCTAACTAGCTTAAGTCTCATGATGCTAATGAATTACCACCCATATCCAGTTAACATTACCTAACTCACATTGATGTGGTGCAAATGCACTTAGTTATGCATTGAATAATATAAAACTGACCTTTAGTCATCTATATCATGTTAAGTATTTACATTATAACCTTTGATAGAACATGTGTATCTTCACAAAATTTGGTAGATGTTTAGTAAAGATTACAACTTTTTCCTACACAAAAAAATCAGATTTGTTACTGAAATATTTTTACTAACGATTTGTTTGTGACAATATCCTTTCTGTTTCTAGTCTGAATGCAAATTTATTTCATACTATGATTAAAAAACCATTCTTCATCTCAAAATTCCCATGTGCTATTTGTGTAATCTCTGAAACCTCCTTAATACATGTTTTCAGTAAGATTTTATATTTTGTTGCTTTCTATGTAGGAGACTGTCACTTGACTAACCTCATAACCACTACCTAAAATTAAGAAATAAATTATTCTTTTTTTGTGCTAGAATGACTACTTGTTATAACACAAAAATACCAATGTTCAGTCTAACTAGCTTAAGTCTCATGATGCTAATGAATTACCACCCACATCCAGTTAACATTACCTAACTCACATTGATGTGGTGCAAATGCACTTAGTTATGCATTCAATAATATAAAACTGACCTTTAGTCATCTATATCTTATACTTCTCGGTGTGGATTCCTGTAAGTCGAGGTTCTGTTCATTCAGTTTACCTTCTCTGGGATCTAAACATCCACCCACGTGTTTGCCGTATGTGGTGACCCATGAAGGGGAGAAGAGGATCCTGGTGGTTGTAGGGTCTAACCCTAACACACCACTTTGGCCTTGAATTCCTGTAGACAGGCAGCCTTAGGGTGATCTCTCTTGGGTCAGTTTGCTGTTCCACTGGGCTAGAGTCGACAAAGTACCTGTGTTGGAAGTTCTCAACAGGTGTTGTGGACATTGTATCTGATGCTGGTGTTTGGGTATAGTGCTCACAAAACACTGGCATTGCTGCAGTGTCCTTCCATGACACTGTAGTGTGTCCTCTTGAAGGGCTCCATGGTGGGTGGGGTCAGTGGGCACTGAAATTTCCTTTTTTCTTATGTATCCTCCAAATAAAAATTTAAATAAAATAGTGAAAAAACAGTCAATAGGTAAATGACCACATCTTGAAGTTTCTGAGCAGCAATCTTCAACATCTGTACCACCTGTTTTACCTCATTTTCTTATCCTACATTTTGTTTCAGAGAAACCTTTAGGGCAAATGTCCCCCTTTTTCATTCAGAAAGAACTGGAGGAACTCGCTGGTTCTCCAAAGTCAGTAAAGAAGCTTCAATCTGGTGACATACTGGTGGAAACATCCACATCTCAACACAGTTAATTCCTCTCAAATTCAAAGGCAGTTGGGAATATACCTATTGAGGTTACACCTCATGCTACTTTGAATTCATCACAAGGAATTATTGTTGAGAGGGATTTGAAAAACATCCCTGAGTCAGAGATTTTTTCTGGCTTCTCCACTTAAGAAGTTTCTGCAGTGAGGAGCATCTCCACTTGCAAAGATGGAATTACATTGCCAACAAAAGTCCTTGCTAGGCAGACTGGCCCACTTTCACTGCTCTTGCAGAACTTGATCCTGCCATCATCTGTCAGTCATCAATAGATGACTGTGTGGCAGCAGTAACTGACTGTATTGTACAAGCAGCTGCTCAATGTATTCCTTAAACCTCGACACATTTTCCACTGTATCCTTGTCTATGGTGGAATCCTGCCTGCCACATGGCATGGAAGGCTCAAAGACAGGTCTGGGATACTTTACGAAGATATCTCACACTCTCAAACTGCATCGCTTTCCAGCAAGCCCTTGCACATACTCGGTGGGTAAGAGGTTAAAGCCAGAAGGAGTCTTGGATTAAGTTCACAACTGGCATATTGTCTACCATCAATTTTAAAGTCATCTTGGATGAGATTCGAAAGGTCAGTGGGGAATACAATTCTGTGCCCCTCTTGATTTTACTCTCTGATGACCAGAAAGTATCTGATATCCACAGCATTGCCAATACTCCAGGTGAAACCTTTTGTCAGGTATCTAGCACTTTTGCTTCTTCCTCCACATTCTTGGCCATCAAGACTCAGGTAGAGTGATCACCTCTTTCCTTTTGAGCTAATTGTCTCTTTACACTGGTGGAACTCAAACAGGCCCTTCATCAGTCTGGCAGTACATTAGCTGGACCAGATGATGTACACCATGACATGCTTTGCCATCTATCTCTTGCTTCTCTTGATATTCTTTTAATTGTTTTTAACTGAATCTTGCAGGAGAATGTTTTTCCTAATGACTAAGTTCTTGGGGCTTATCTTTGACTGTAAGCATACCTTTATACACACATGTTCTCTCTACCACCATGTGGGGAGCAGATTGATGTCCTATGCTAAAGATACATCATGCTTTTATTCGATCGAAACTGGTCTTAACAATTCTGGACCCCATTCATCATCAACGACTTTGGCTCTGCACTGGGGCTTTTGGCACCTCCATTTGCAACTGTCTCTACTATGTGCTTTGAAACTTCATTCATCAACAAAGCATCCCACCTGGGTTTTTTTTCCTTCCTCAGTGGGCCATACTTTTTCAGAACAGACAATCTGCCATTGTTCTTGTCATTTAAGTGTTTGATATTTATACATTACACCTTTTTAATTTTGGTTCCGTTTTAAGAGTCTCAATCTCTCTAGTTCAATTTGAAATTGAAAAATGGCCATAACATTAAATAACTCGACACCAGGACTGAAAATGCCAACTTTAGGTGACTAACGCTGCTGTTTGAACTACCTGTTAGTCGTCCTGGCGAGTTGTTATTACAGTTTTGATGCATGTGTTTTAACACTTTTATTACTTTACTTTTAGGTACTGGACATAATGACACAACCTGGAACCAGGACTGAAAAGACCAACTGTAGGTGACTGACGGTGGTTCATGTACTTACCTGTTAGTCTTCCTGGCGGGTTATAATCATTACCATTATGCTACAGAAAGTCCATTGCAACTTTGTAGACTGGATGTCAATATTGGTTTCATGCCATTTATGTTTTAAATTGCTGTTTTGTTTTTAACTTCATTTCCTTTTATGAATTTTACTACATTGACTTTACTTTTACCTTTTTACCAGACATTTGGCTAATTATCATTACGATTTTGCTACATGTCTTTTACAACTTTTATTACTTTACCTTTTGATAATGGCTGTTATGACACGTAACCCAGAACCAGGACTAGAAAGGTCAACTTCAAGTGACTGAAGGTGGTTCTTGTACCTACCTGTTAGTCTTCCTGACAGGTTATTATCACTATCATTATGTAAGAGGAAGTCCTTTACAACTTCTCTTATTATAGATTTTCTCTTTACGTTGTAGACTAGGTGTCAACATTGGTTTTATGCTTTTTCTGTTTTTCAATGCTGTTTTGTTTTACCTTCATTTCCTTTTATGTATTTTACTACATTTAATTTATTTTTACCTTTTTACCAGATGTTTGGTGCAGATAGCTTAGCTGCTTTGTGCAATAAAACACTAAAACAAGCAACCAACTTTTCTGTGATGATAGTAGAGAAATATACAAGGTGTTTTTAACCCTGTATTTAATCGTTATGACATTATAACCTTTTAAAAGGATGTATTTGGATGGAAATTATTTTGACAGTGATGCCAGAGTTTCAGCCTTTCTAATTTCATTAGATGGTGAGCAACATTTGGAGTGTACATTAATTTTTAATACAGTATATTTTCTCCTCTCACATGAATAGCTAAATGTCTAATTGTTAATTATTAACACTGGATTTCAAATTATGAGTTACTACTTTGGATGTAATACTTTCTACCAACACATATACACAGGCTGCAGATGGGGTAACTAGACTGTGGAATTATTGGCTTCATCCACCATGGGATTCATTATTATACAAGTCAAATTGTGTCTCCTGATGGTGCTCATATTCCTCCTGTAAATGTCAAACCTATTCAAGCTGATGAGTAATTTGACAGCCTTTTTCCTCCAATTGATTTTTGTGTCTTTCCATGTCCCTACTGCTTTATCATCTAAGCATAATACAACTTTTCAAGGCGTGATTTCTCAGGTGTGTTCTCTTTTATCCATTTCTCTTATTTTTTTTTTATAATTCCTTTCTTTCTTTATTACAGGATACCCTTTTTCCAGATTGAACCTCCATGGGCTAAAGATTAGTTAGCCTTAACATACCATCATGCTGAATTTCAATTTCTTAATTCACAACAATTGGAACCACTTTTGCTTGTATAGGGACAAACTCTGATTATCCTGTTTGTTTATCCTGCCCTTGGTTTTCCTATCTTCATCTTACTTTATCAACTCTCTTATGGTTCTTGTCTACTATCCATCACAATCTTGAAGGTTTTTTGAGGTATAATCTCACCCTAATTACTTCCACATTGGAATGTTTATCTTTTTTGACTCTTTTCTTACACATGGTTTCTCTGTTGTTGGGATCTTCTAGGGTGGAATGCTTTATTGTCCTATGTTTATTTACCACATTCTCATCTCTGATACTTACATGTAGCTCTCTTTTTGCAGCAGCTAAGACTTGGGAATCTCATATGAAATTGGTGAAACATCATTTGTCTTATTCTGAGCCTAGACAAGCTGCTATTTCTGCTTCTCATTTTGCTTCCTCCAAGGCTTTACCAGTTCTTGTCTCCAGGAGTTCCTCCTCTAATCACAGTATTTGATGCTGATGGGCATGCTTCTAACATCACCAGTCAATGGCTGTTTGATTTTGTTTCCCTATGGCAGGTTTTTAACACAGATCAGTAGGTTATTCAGGTATTGTCCAAGGTCCTTGCCATCTATTTCTTATGCCTTCCTGTTACGTATTTTTTATGTTTTATGTTCTTCGTAGACTAAAAGCAACAGAAAAACGCAGATAACAGCTTGTGTAATTTATTACACTAAACTATTAACAAATATAACAGATATAACACAAATTATATATAATAACAGTGACAGATATTAAGTTATAACATTCAAAATTAATTACAAAACAAAATAATATTAGTTTCAAACTTCACAATTAATCACAATACAAAACGATACTGGCCTGTATCTAATACAATGATCTAAAATGAAAGTCTCAAATTCCAGTCTAGGGTGTGAATTTGGTCCCACGAAGAGATTCCGAAACAGTTCACAGTTCAATAAATTCGCCGACTCTCAGCACAAGCAGTAATTCAGATGTATCGTAGAGATTGACGAAATAAAATCACAGCTTCCGTAGATCTAACTTTTGTCACAAATCCAAGTTGAATAATCACAGCAAACACTTAATCTTTCTCAAATAACTAAAACTGATGCCTGAATCTCACTCTTATTCTTCGAATAAAACTAATGACTGAATCTATCTTCTTTTTTCGAATAAAAACTGATGACTGAATCTATCTCTCGTCACCGTCTTTTATACCGGTAGGCCTATTTCTCGAACAATCTTGCAATTTCCATACAACTCTATAGCATTCCGCGCGTGTCCGTTCTTGCACGAGACTACCCGTCTAGACACGAAGTCACCAGCACTCATTTATAAACATATGATTGGTCTACTTAATTCAAGAAAATTCTAAAATGTTACCCTAAATGAATAACAAAATATTAGTTTAAACTTCGAAACAATAATATCAATATGGAAAAATGAATAATAGAAAATGAAAATTCAAACACAACACGACATGTTGTCGTTAACAAAATATTTACACATATACATAACACTTCCTCTGTAGTTTCTGGTACCCATATTTTTTCCATTGCTTCAGGATTTTACCATCAGTCAGTATCTGTCAGAAGCAGTACAAAACCTTTTATCCTAGAAGGCTATTGAACCTGCAACTCATTTCTCTCAAGGTTTTTATACCAAACTGTTTGTGATACTCAAGAAAACTGAGGACTGATGGCATGTATTGATTTGTCCAGCCTCAATCACTTTTTAGTTTTGCTCTGATTTGCCTAGGGCTTTTTCTTTGTGGTTTATGGATCATTGCATAGTCTAGTATCTCATCTGTTGAGGCACTGTCTTTGATTTGTTCATCACAGGGTAGTTTATCAGTTTTCTTCCCTGTCCTTCAGGCTTGCTTTGGCACCATACTTCTTTTTGTGAGTAATCAAGTTTTTTGTGTAACGTGCATGCTTATGGGTTTCAGTTTATTATACAGACAACTGGCTTCTGTCATTTCTGTGGCTGCCATATATTTCCTCTTACTCCATCCCTGTTATGTTAACCTTGGTCACCTGCATTTCATCCAAATTTTTATATTATCCACCTTCCTGTCTGGTTTTTGTTTGCTTCTTTGCAAGGAGATCTGATTATTCCAGTTAGTTGCTTCTTTTATTAGCTTGTTTCATTCATCCTTCCTCTGTGAACATTTATCAAGATATTTGGAATGTTTTCCACAATTAGTCTTTGGATTGAGGTTTTTCACCTGTTTGACCCACTATACCTCTTTGTGTGGATTTTCCAATTAAAAATAGCTGTTTAAATAGGGGTTTATAGTCTCCTTGATCACAAACTTTTCATTTTCTTGGTACTGGAAAGTTTTTACCTGTCTTATCCACTCCCTATTGTTGCATTCCTTTCAGATTCAACATTCTCCTTAACTTGTAGCCCTTCTGGAATGGGATGTCAGTGTGATTCTGCACTGCCTTACTTTGCCTTCATTTGAACCTCTGTTCTCATATTCAGTTTTTCTATTATCTCTTAAAGAATTAATTCCTTCTTATCTTGGCTTGTGGATGTCATAAGTGAGATTTGTTTGTTATAAATCTTTTACATAGCCTTTATCATATTGCATGTGTTCTCTTCTATTCAGATTGCTCTGTTCTTCCCAGAAATCAAGCTTGTGAAGGTAACTCCATCATGCCAATTTCCCTTTTTTTCATTACCACCTGTATTATCAGTGTGATCCAGATAGACTGCTGTGTCCTGTATGTGTTCTTCATTGTTATATTGCCTACATGCCATGGTGCATGATCCCACCTCATCATTCTGTGACAGATTTCCTATTTTTCTGACCTTTCTCCTTTCAGTCTTGCCAATTGGCTTTGGCTTTTAAACTGATTGGTTTATACCTCCTTATTTCTTTCTTTCCTTAATTTGCTCCAGGTGTTTTATCAGATTAGGCACCTTATCTTTTCCATGGCATCTCATCTCCGTCATCACTTAGAAGAAATTCTTCAATCAAGCTTGTGTATCCCACCACATACATTCATCCTTATTATCTGCATTGGACTGCTGTTTCTTTATTACTGGATTATCATTTTTCCACCTGTGGCCATTTTTCAGAGTTTGGTGAGACTCTGAAGAGGGTGTTCCACAACATTGCTTGCCAGTTTTTCCTCGTAATATTCATTTGCTTCATTTAATGTGCCCATTCCAGACCATTAACTTCAAGAGTAAAGCAAAAAAGGATTATTGACCATCCCTGCCATTTGTTCAGTTGAATAAATGCAGCATGGTCTGATCTTTTAAAATAGATTTTCATATCACCTTTTGCACTGTTTCCAGTGTTAGTATTCCTCTCGACTCTGTACCACATTTTTTTCCTCCTTTGCTCCCTCAGTTACTGGTGTAATGCATGACTAAAGAAATTTTTTTTAAAGAATTTTTAAATTCTTTTTAAATCAAAAATATTTCATTATTTTTTTTATTTTCCCAGTGTAATATAGCTTCCGGTCAGTTATCTCACCTTATATAATATCTCTTCACTGAATAGTTAGTTCCTCCTTCCTACATTTTCCACTTGTTCATCTTTTCTGTTAATGGAGTTTGTCTGATGACATGACACTGAGTGGCCCATAAAATTAAACTGTAGTCCTAAACAGAGTTGATTCTTTTACTGATTTTGTTTAGTAAAGTCATTTTCAGCTGTAGTAACAAATGGAACCGAACAAGTTATCGTTTTAAGCAAAAACAATTTTTGTTTTTCTCATGCTGACACATCTTTTGTTTGATGTTTTTAAGTTGTTGTTTTTTGTATTTGTAAAATGTTTTATTCCAACATGAAAATTATATATGTATCTTTTTTTAATTGCTTATTTACACTTTGCATCAGTTGGTGAATTGAAATTTTGAGGTTAATGTATAGAATATCTGATGATATTATTTTATTTTGAAATCCAGAATATTTCCAATCAAAACATTGGAAACTTTTATTTTCTAACAGACCCTGGTAAAATAATTTAGTTTCCCCAAGTATGTTATTTTGAAGTTTAAAAGTTCCATTTTATCTGACATGCAATTCTTTCCTTCTTTTAAACCTTTTAGGAACAGTTCATATATTACTAAACATTGAGAAAACTAATACAAAATAAAATAAAAATCCCTCTTTATAAATGCCAGGGATAAAAGTTGCATACACACAAACATAGACATACACATTGTTTTTTTATTACCTCTCTCAGGTATATTTTATCATAAAGAGGAAATGATATAATAGGTTTTTCTCTGAATCTTGGATATAACATTTGAACCAGCTCTGAAAGTTATTGTTTATTCTTCTTCTTGAGATAATTTTTAAGTAGAATAATCAAGTTTTTTGTAATTATTATCTTGGTGCACAATTAAATACGTTTTTCAGTTTCTGCACTAATAGTAATTTAATGATATTTGCTAGTTGAGAAAGTAATTATTAAAATAATATAAGTTGAAATTATAAGTTATCTAGTATATATTGTATTTCAGGAAATTTTAGTTTTGGTTGCCTGCAGAAATTTCGTAGCAACACTATTGTTGACTTCATTGAAAATGCTGTGGAACATTCACGTAGTGGTCGGTACTTATTTTTTCTTCATCGACGTCCAGTGTTGGGTCCAATGAGGGTTCAGCTTCTTCATCCTGTATCACGATTCAAACAAGTCCAGTCTTTACAACACCTGTGTAGGTAAGTGAAATATGTATTTTTGTGTTGTGAGCAGATTCAACTCCTTTTTGTAGCTAAAGGAATAACAGTCTAGTCTCCTGGTTTCAATCCACTTTTTAATATTTAATGATGAACCTACTGAAATGAATAATTAATTAAAAATACAAGAACAAAAACTTTTATATCAAGGTTTTGATTTTAATAATTACAAAATTTTGACTGCAAATACCAAATTATCAAGTAAAATTACTTTGAAAAAGTAATTGAACTCCAGGGAATCTCACTGAGTCATTGTGATGAGGACTGATTTGTAAGTGATGTTAAATTAGCTTTTTTAGTAAGATATGGAGGAAATATTAATGTAGATAAAAGGAGGTTCTTGGATATTTATTTAGTATTGGTTTCAATGACTTCATCAATAATACCTGAGGTACTTTTCTTCTGTTAATGTCTGGTTGAAGGATTTTGACATTGTTTTCAGCAATAATGTTTTACTTTTTTGATGTATTGAAAAACATAGAATCATACTTAAAGATGTTCCTTAAATTTTAGGTTCATTTCTCTCCAAGTTTCTTGAATACATAAAAGTGTTTACATGAATTGCATTTGGTTTTAAAAGTGATTCAGTTATATTTATTTTCAATATAACAAGTTATAAGGTTTTAGATTTTTGATATCTGCCTTTTATATGGTTATCATATTTGTTTTGATGTTGTGTTTCTTCATGAGTATCTTCCATAATTCAGTCAGAATTTTGCTGATGTTTCAGACATAACAAATTATAGAGGTGACAAAGAATTTACGTTTTTTGTTTGAATGATATTTTTGGATGTATCAGTTATTTTTGTAATAACTTCTTCCATGTAGTTGTTTTTAAATAGAGATTGTTTTTACTGTTCTCTTTGCATAATACATTTCAAGGTTCCTTTTGTGTAAGGGGGGGTTGGATTTCCAGTTAAGCTGGTTTTCTGAATTTGTTGCTCTTCTGTGAATGTTAGTCTCAAATCCTGATTGTTGTTTTATGATTGAACATTTAGAAAGTTTATTGAGACATTTTTTTAATTTTTAGTTGTAAAACTAGTATTAATATGGTTTGAGAATTGTTCTTTTTCTTCATCAAATTTGAACCCAAAAGAAACGTTGAAATACCATAGCCGTTTTAAAGAGCTATAGATGACAGCAATTAAAGTCTGTTTTTCTGTAAATTTTAACTTATTTAAGAATATTTGTGAATTGGTAGAGAATACATTCTTTGAAGTCAGTTTGGAGGAGATACATTTTCAGTAACCTGTGGAACCTCAAAAGAAGAGTAGCTGTTGTTTTATGTCTGAATTTGTTTGTTTATACAGTTTAATTTGTTGATCATTGGGATTTTTTTGGTTGACCTTGAAAATTAGCTTCTGCTTATTTTTTCAAAACCCATTGTCAGTTATAAGTATTTTAGATGGCATTATAGAAAAGTTCAGGTATTTCTTAGGGCATGCAATTTAAGGTTCATTCCTCAACTCTTGTTCAGCCTAAAATTCATAAAACACCAAAATGCATTTCATAAAATCAGCCTATTCCTCCTTTAATTATAACCTTGATAAATATTTGATTTTGATTATTTATTCACACAATTCAGCTAGCACCATAAAAACATTGCATTTTATTAGATTCAAAACAAAATGACATTTTGTTGTGCAACATCTGTACACTCAATTTTCACGAGAAGAAAAGGAGCTTACATATTTACTATTGAACTATTTAGCAAAGATCCAAAGCACAAAATTTCTACATTCCCATCAAAAGCATTTCTGTTTTAAACTCATCTCCATCATTTATTTTCAAATTTATGGTATCTGTGTGAGTGGAACACTATCATGTGTACTAGGAAACATATTTTTGATTCATCTGGAAAAACAGACCTTAAACACAGCCATTTCAAAACATCATAATAGCAGAGATATGTGATTATGTTTTCTGCAGCTTCAACTCTGATGAAATAAAAGAAAATTTTCATGTCATATCAATGAAAAGATTCCACCATTCATTTTACAATTAAAAACAAAAATTCTTCATGGACTTTCTGAACATCACCGTAAAAAAAAAAATAGAATTTAGCACTAAAATTCATAGAAAAGCAACAACTTTAGAAAAATAAATTAGCTGGAATGGAGTATGCTCCATTACAACAAAAAGTAGTATTCTTGAAGTGTAGTATCCAAATAGTAATTGATATATAGTCCACAAAAAATTTAGACAGTAAATTAAAAAATAATTTCTGGAGTCTTGATTTAATAAAAACAAACTGGGAAAAGTTGTTAAAATTGAAATATTAAAATATATATATATAAATCTCAAAAATTAAAAAATCTTCAACTTTATCACCACTGCATTTCCTTGTGTCAAATGCATCAGTAAAATCACAATTGGATTATGGAAAGCCTTACAAAGAAACACAGCATAAACACCATAATGATAACAAAGGTATATATTAAAAGCATAAACTTGATTACTAACAACAGTCCTACTGAAAATAAAAACAGTGAAGTTATCTACAAAATTAAGACTGTGAGTGGGTCAGTGATGGGCATATCACACATAGTCCACAGTGTTGCTTTGCACTTAAGAAATTAGGAAAATCAATGTAATTCATATAAATGCTTTTATATTGAAGAAAAATTAATCTTATACTTAAGGAATATCTTAAAGAACAATAACATAGTTTTGAATATTACAAACAAACATATTATCACTGAAAACAGTGTTGACATCATCTGAAGGAAACCAGACATCAAGAAAAGAAAAATAGCTGAAACACCATTCATAAGGTCAGCAAAACCAATGTTAAATGAATATCCAGGAACTTCCTTTTTATATTCATATGTTGTCCACTTTATTTTACTGAAAAAAAAAGCTGATTTAAATCCACCTGTAAACTTGTTCTCACTATTATGAGTTTGTAAATTTTCTCTGGAATTCAACTGTCTTTTTTAATGTAGCTTTATCTGATTGTTTATGGCTCATTATGATACATAAAAATGTAATTATTAAAATTAGAACTTTCCTACCATAAAAACTGCTGTTATTGTATTTTTAATTAATAGTCATTTTTTTTAATGTTACTTTTGTATTTAAGTAAAATACAAGTGCAACCCAAGTTTGAACAAGTGCATTTTCTACCTTACCTGTACAAATATGGAATTACAGTCTATCATTGTTGTTTTAACAACATTACATTATGGTTATAAGAAATATGTTCCTTATAATAGTTGCATGGATTATTGTGATGTCAAATAATAATCCTAACATTTTATTGTGATTTATTCAAATTTGTTCTTTCTAAACGTTATGTAAGTGCAATACATCATAGCATCCTTGCCCTTAACTTTTTAGAGTAAAATTTTAAAATATCTTAAGTTATACATGCACAGTGTGATCATTGAGTACACATTTAATAAACTCTTAGTGAAAAGTCGAATAGTTGTGCCACAGTTAGGTGAATAGTTGGTACTATCACCTACTTTTATAAATTTTAATAAGAACTTTATCAAAGGGATATAAAATAATATTGTCAATTTCTGCCATATTACTATTTGTTTTATCAAACAAAACCCTTTTCAGGTTTGTTATCCTGAAGAGGGTGCGCAGAGACTTGATAGATAAATTGCCTTTACCAAGAAGACTTCGCGACTACCTCAACACCCCACACTATTATTCAGAAGAACTTGCTGATATGACAATGCAAAGCAAGAAACCTTCAGTTGAAGAACTTCCAGTCATTGAAGGATCTAGTCGTTATCTAACACCAGTGACTGGAAGAAGACAAAATGGGTATCAAAACAACTCAAGCTCACCAACTTTAGAAAGACATCAGAACCGTGTTTGACAGTTTTGGTTATAGGACATTATCTAAATATTGTGCATGATAATATATTCATATTTAATATATTAAACTTTTAAACAGACAGTAACATAGTGATGGTACAGGAATGTAAAAATTGTGAGTGCACACCTCATTTCTCTTGCCCTCTTGTTTCCAGAAAGAAGTGTTGAAGCACAATATATAATTAATGTAAGAATATGTATGCATTGCTTACTGGTATTCTCACCTCCCTGGGTATTGTATACTTAATAGTTTTAAACTGAATAGGAATATCTAAGATCTGTCTACTTTATTAATTTGCATTTATTCACATAGAATTGAAAGTGTGAACTGCATGTTTAATTTTATTGGTTTGAAAATGTTAAATTAAAAATTGATATCCTTTATGTTGATTGAATAGTAATTGATGTATTATTGGAGGTATTAATTTTCGAGGTACTTCAAAGTTTTTTCAATTACTTTTCAGGTAATTAATGAATAGAAGTGTATTTTAGTTCAAAACATTTTACACATCAGTTAAGTTTTTACATTCTCTTTTCATTTGTGACTGAAGTCAGAAATACTAATGGTTGAAAATTGGATTATGAAATATTTTACGATTTTACGAAAAGTTGGGATAGGAATGTATTATGATAACTGGAAATTGGATATAGAAAATGTTACGATTGTTGAGAAATGTGCCATGGAGGGTATTATTGTAATTACTGAGTTTGTTTTTTATTTTATGATAACTAGGAGAATATGATTATAAAGAGTTAGGTTGCAGATACCACTATAACTAGTAAATGCAAGACATAGCATACATGGTTATTGGAAGTAGGGCAAATAATAATTTGAACAGTATTGTATAGTTTGATATGATTGCTGAAATTAGTCATCAACTGTACTGTGATTGCTGCAGCTAGATGTATTGAATATGGTTTTTGGCATGAAACCATGGACTGATGATTCTGAAAGTAGGATATGACATTCAGTAAAACATCATTGATCTCAACATATTTGTAACAAAATGATTCATCTGAATTATTAAGATATTTTAGTAATCACTTTGACAACAATATATACTATTAATAGTATGAATTACCAAATGATAAATGTAAGGGTTCAAACTAGTAAGGGTGAGCATGCAACTGGTAAACAAAAAGCAAATGTATGTACAATCAGTTTATTGCACAATCAAAGTAGCTTTTCATTATTTTCACTTAAAACATTTTTTTTTTATTAGTGACTTGCAGAATACAAAATTCATATTACTGGTTAACTGTACAACAAATAATTTTCTAACAAAGAATCTTATCACAGTTTTTGAAATGAAATATTTTCCTTTTGAAGTTTTTTAGTAGCTTTAAGTACATGTTTATGTCATGATCTTTATATAAATTGCTGTATTTTTCAAATCATGTGGTGACATCTTTCAGATTAGATTCTGCTGTATTCAGAATAAGTGGTCAATTGGTGAGTCATTTTTATTGTTGGATTCTCTGTTACCACATTCTTAAAGAGACATAATGAAAATAATGTCTTCACCTCTTTCCCAGTTGGTTCTGCATAATCAGTGTTGGACTATTGGTTAGCAAACATTGCATAATTAGCAGTCAAGATGAAGGTATGAATTTCATAAGCAGCTTATTGACTTCTTATGTCTCAACAGTTTCAAATCTTTCAACCACTTCACAAACAATACTGACATCATCCAGGTTTTTGTATTCTACCTGACACTACATGGACAGCTGAGTTGATATCATTTCCAGAGCATATTTGTTGTTTAAATCTCACAAATGACTATGACTTAACATTACCTCTTGCACTGGCATAAAAAGAAGCTTTGATGAGATGTTTAGATCTTTTGTTTTTGTACCTTGAACTCACTCAACTCACTAGGTTCCCAAAGAATGATTAGGTCTCAAATTGTAATAACCTAACCTTGTCTAGATTACAAATAACTGCCAATTCATACCATACCAGAACATTTTGTATATCACCTCTAACTGCACCTTTTGGATTTTGATCAGCACTTGCTGCTTTACCTTCTGTATTCCAGAAAATTTTTTTAAACATTGTAGTCATCCTCTGAAGTGTCCAAACTCTGTTACACTTTTTATTATTAGCTTTCTCAACAAGCATTTTGTCATTAAAACATACATCCAGACATAGCTTGCTCCTTGTTTGCATGCTTTGAAGGTTGTGATCTTGTTTGATCTAAATCTGAAATATTTATTCACTTTTCTATGCTGCATTGAATTGTCAATGAGAACATTCCTTTCTTCATTGAAATACCTAATAATGATGTTACTGAATTGAATAAAGAAACATATTTGCATGATGCTGATGTTTTTGTCTTGATTTTGAAACACTTTAACTTGACATGACTGTAGCATAAATAAATGGGACCTCTCAGTATCTGTTGTAGTTAATGTAGACATCCTACTGTGACAATCATTTTCAGAGACTGTCATAAACCAATATCCAGTGTGAGTTAAGGTGAGGTTGTTCTTAGAAAAGTTGTCATAAACAAGCACCCAGTGTAAGATAGATAGGTCTAAATAAAAGTTGTTGTAAATTACTAAGCAGTGTGAGTTGAGATTCTTTTCAGTGAAAATGTTATAAACCAGTACTCGTTAGTGTCCAGATTAATAACAATATAGTAGGGGTGGGTGTGAATATATGGTTCTGAATGACATCTTTTGATGTTGATACTTCATGTTATTTCATAGGAAAGTAATTGCAATTTTATCAATAATATTGGCAAAGAAAGGTGTGTGGCTCAATATTATTTTGAATTCATGGTACATGGATTAATAATTAGTAGAAAATATCATTAAGTGTTGGAAGATTTATTTGCATGTGATTTTGAAGAATTTGGGGTTATGAACTGTTACTTTTTTTATGTTGAGAACTTATTTTTCAGGACAAATTTAAACCTTCAGACATACAGATATTTAAAATACCTCACTCTTATTAGTAATTATGAGACTGTTATTACTGTTTTTTTAAAAACTGGTTTTGTGATATTTCATTCCTCCCAGTTCAGAGCTAGATTTCTTTATTCAAACATTGTTATTTTGCTTTTGTAATGCTGCTTTTCATTTTTCATTCATATGCACTAGCATGTTGTGTGTGTTGTATGTGTCAGATATAATGTTTTATGTGTTAGCCCTTATGGGTTGAGATTAAAAATTTCCTATATTGTGCATTTTTTATTTAAAGTTATATAAGTGTATGTGTAGCTCTCAGCTAAATGCAACATTGTTGGCTATATTTTGGTAGTAGTTTTCAAAAACAGAACTTTCAAATAACCAGTTATCTGATTACTAAAGAGTGTAGCATGTTCATTATTATATATGCTGTGAAAGAGGGAATTTATTCTAAAAATATTATATTTCTAAAATTCCACATGTATCCAGGTAAATGGCAATTCTTATTTAAGCTGTTTATAAGATCATCAGGTGGTATTGTTAATAAACAATTAGTCAAACGTGATAACTTACAATTTGTCAAAATGATTTCAGAATCAGATACCACCTGATTATATTTTGATGATAAATGTTTTTTGTATAACATAGGTAGTGATGAACTGTGTATAAGAAGCTTGTTGTATTTCTAAACTATCCAGAAAATGTCTTTTTTTTTTGCATTTAAAATTACCTATACTGGTTTAAGTGTTGAATAACAATGATTAATGTTTTAGTTTGTGTTGTTCTTGATCTACATCAGTGCCACACATACTCCCAATTCATATTTAGTTTTCACTATTTCTACACTGATACCCAATTATTTTTTTTTTAAAGTAATATGCTGTTTTCATCATGCCACTGTTTAAATGCTATTTTCTTACTAATTTTCTACTCTGTTTTGTGTTTTGACATTAATTTCTGTTTCAGTCCTGTTTTTACAAATTAATTGTTTTAATGATTTCATATTCACAGTTCTATGTCTACACTATGTTCAAAAGAATTCCTAACGAGCACTTCTATGTCTTTACCAATATAATATGTTCACACTGCTTTCCAACACTTAGACTGTCTTTTCTGATTTACTGTGTACAGTAATTTCATGCACACAAGTCTTTTTATCCACATTAATATATTCTGTTCACATTGATCATCACCTTTAATGCCATCTTTATTAATCTCAGTTTCCAGTGTTTGTACTGCCTATCTCACCAATCTGTTATCACAGTGATTCTCAGTCTTTACTTTCATTAACTCTCCTCTGATCATATGTGATTTCCAAACACCACAATTAGTAAAAGCTAGTTGTTATATTGATTGTTTGTGTAAATGTTAGTAAACAGTAAAATTACTGAGTGGTAAGACTTTTTTTTTTAAACATTCAAACAATTTTTATTATATATATAAATTTATGAACTTCTCTTTCTTTAACAAAGTATAAATCAGGTGGTGTAAAAGGTTCATGAGGGTATGTGTTTTTGTGAAAATAATGCATAAATAAAACTACTTGAATGTATCAATATAAGTATCAGATCTGGAAACCCATGAAAGTGAAATCATTTATGTAAATATTTACTGTAAATATGTTATTGAAAATTTTGAATATTTGGAAAAATGAGATATTGATTTTCCACTTGAGTGATGAAATATCCTTAAATATTCAGTTACTAGTATTTAAAGAAAATTAAAAAGCACTTGTAAAGAAAGTGAAAATATTGAATTATCAACCCAAAGTTTGAAAAAACAACATGGCTATGTAATTTTGTTTTATTTATAACAGTATTGTACTGCTGAATTGACAACCAATAACCTGGTTTTTCTTTAAGTAAATGGTAAACAAATAAATGTTTGTTTCTAGTGGTACTTTCATAAAGAATTTATAACTCACCATGTATTTTAAAAAAGTGTTAAGAATCTGTAAATGATGTCAAGGAATATGATCAGGTGTCTGTTTGATAAGCTCAGTTTGAAAGGTAGTTAGTTACTTGTTCAAATTTCATCATAACCTTTGGTCAGCAAGTACATTGTTGCACAAGAGCTTGTTTTAATTGCTGATTTAATATATGTAACATGTATTCACTAATAATGCAGTTTATCTTCAGATTTAGCAGTAATTACTCTGCTTGTGAATTTTTTTCTTATAACAGTATTGGTTTTTATTTAGGTGCATATTTCAATGGTAAGCAAATTAATGCTGGTTTGTAATAGTACTTTCATTAGAAATTTATAAGTGGCTGTCTTTTTGCCTCGCTTCTAAAATCTGTTCAGATTCAGCTGACATTGGTCAGAAGTATACATTTTTACTTGAAGCAATGTTTTAATTGGTGATTGATTAGGTACGTAACCAGCAGTGTTGTGTGCTTGACTACTAACAAAGGACCAACTTGGTGTAATTTTGTAGTTTGTGCCTTGTAGAATGATTGATATAGAATGTTTCCAGAGAACATAATGCCCTGTTTACCAGAGATTGCATGTTCTCATCTGGACCATTGCTCACTAAAACAGAATGTACTTAATAGCTAATAGATAAAACATGCATAACTAAAGCTTAGAATATTTGTGTGATAAACTATTTAGGCAGTGTAAATATCTATTCAGCCTGAATCTGTTAAACCTACGTACGTTTTAATAGAACAGGTTGCTTCTTCCATGTTTCTGTGTATAATATTTGCACTGTTCATCTGTTGACGATACACAATTCTGCTCAACCTTATAACTTCAGCATCTTATTATTCTCTTTCAGATTCCCAACTGCATTCAAGATTAATATTCTATTTACAGAATTCTTACTATAGCTACCGTTAATGTATTGAAAACATAATATAAAAGTAGTTAGTGCTTACTTCTTGTGGTTCTTTAGGCAGTGTAAATGTGAGTTCTTATATAGGTTCTGGGCTAATGCTGGCTTTGTGCAATATTGGATTGAAAATGCTTACAGTGGTAAAAGTTAACTTGCCACAAACTTCTAGACCACAGAAAGCATCTTTGGTATGGTTCCTATGTGTTACAACATATTCTAGTATTACCTGTATTTATTCTAGGCCATGAGTGGATGTAACTTCTGTATGTTGATATTGATAGTTAAATGTTTGTATTATGGTTTGAACATACCTGTAAGGAGTTTACAAGTATTTCCCAATGTGTGTAATGTACCCAACCTATAACAAATGTTTGTGTCTGTGATACTGCCTGGAGTTAAAGAACATCACCCATTCATTTCAAAGCCTTGATCCTTGTAATGTACAGGAAGATGAGTTTGGAAACTGATTTATGGAATTGCAAAAGTAAGAAAAATCTTAATTTAACTGAATAATGCTTTTGAGTTATTTGTTCTTGTTGGTGTTAAACATGACAACTTTGTGTGATACTGATTATTTATTTTGTCTGTTAGAAACAAATAGGCTGGCTAAACTTTATTAATGAAACATTAAATCTTTCATAAATTTATACAGATATGGTATAGTATGCAGTTTGTTTTTTTTATAAGAGAGTCAACAAAACACAATGAATATGCTTGTATAATAGAGCTTTTGTTTTACATTAAAAACTACATTTTCGAATAGTTACTTTCATTATGCATGCAGAACTCTTAAGACAACAAATCACAACTGCTGTATGAAATGAAATTTGTCTGCAAAACATAATCTTACTGTTTGAACTTCAGTTTATATTTTAATAATTTTATGTTCAAACCTTTACAAACTGTTAATATTTGCATTTTATGACAACAAAAAGTGCTGTATGTAGTATCTTGTATAATTTTAAAATAAGTTATACTTCTATTGCACAAATGCTGAAAAATTTAGACGGGGCACATAATTTATTACAATATTAATTGATAGTTAAACACTTTTTTTAACTGAAAATTATTTTGTTTACCAAACATAAATGGACATATACATTTAAAAAAAAAAAATCCTAGATCTTGCTTTTGTAAAATCTGATTAATATTTCACATAAACTGTACTATCACATTTACCTGTAGTTAATTTTGTGCTTTGCAAATATTTTGAGGTTAAGGAGAAGGAAGTTCCTAAAAACTGAGTAATCCTCAGTTTTAGTTTAGGGAAAATGAAAAATAATAGGAAAGTATATGATAATGTAGGAATTTAGTAAAAACATTATAGATTATCATATATGTTCAAAGAGTTAATGAATAAACATTTCCAGTGTAAAAGATACAATATTGTTTTGTCACAATATTTAAAACTAAAAGCAAAATAATGTCATTTATTGATCAATTTAGGGCTTTGCATTAAAAAACATACATTTTTAAAAGTTTTCATAGTGGCATTTTATTTTATTGCAATTTCTGCCCATACGATAATTCTTCAATGTGAAAATAGTGAAAATCTTAATTCCAAACACATGAAAATTTAATAAACACTCATGAAATTTATTGTAATAGTTACATCACAAATGTATTAACATAATTATATTTACATTTGGCAGGATAAGTAAATACCACATAGATCAAGTGAAAGTCTTAAATATGTTTTTTTTCATGACGGTTAGTATACTACATTACAGGGGTCAATATATATTTTCCTTATGCTCAATGTAGCACTTGATCAAAACACACACAACAGCAGTCAACATGAAAATATGCAATTATTTATAAAGAAATAAAATGCTATAATTGGTGTGAAAAACAGATAGCTGCAGCTATATGCTCAACCAAGAGAAAGATGTGTGCAAAGCTGGAAAATAATTTGTAGCAACATTTTGAATACAAACTAACAAAAAAATTTACAGCATTCAATGCATGTTAATAAAATATTCCATGTTTTGAGCAATGTGGTGAGATAGTGCACCAATTACAGTATCAATTAACCAGTGTCCTCAGATAGGTGTTCTTAGGGAAAATTTTAAACATATACTCAAATACTTATACCCAAAGATATCATTTGTTAAGTCTTATCTTCTACAGAGAAAAGAACACTTGAATTAAAACTGTAAAATTAAGTAATAACTTTAAATATGCTCAAAACCTTTGGCAACTATTAATATTTACATTTTACAACAAAAGGTGCTGTATGTAGTATCTTATAAAATATAATTTTAAAATAAGTCAAAATTAATATTTTTGAAATGAATGAGTTTGTTACACAAGTTTAGATAAAACAAGTGTTTACAACATTAATGCTTAATTCATAAAATATACCACCTATATTTTCTTAATCTATATGCTTTGAAATGCTTATAAAATTGTGCTTATGTTCTTAAGCAAGTAAAAGAAATAATAACACAAATAACAGTCAAATGTGAGCTATGTTAATATACACGAGAAAATGCTATTACGTTGTTCGAAAAATATCAACAAATTTTTATATTAAAATTGTAGTCATTTATAGTATTTTTATATCTTCATAAATAATACTGAAAAACTAAAGCTTTCTTGTATTCATCACTGCTTTTACAGTTTCTAAATTTTTATTTCCCATATTTCAGACCTTTACAAATTTTTAAAGTTGTGCATTACTTTTCTGCATGAATTAAAACCTGGTCATGCAGCATTGCAAACAGTTTGCAATATCAGCCAAGCATGGGGTGAAGGAACCACCTCCAAACATATAGTACATCATTGTTTGCAAAAGTTTTGAGTCTTGAAAATAAGGAGGGCAGAGGACATCCTTTTGCTGTTGGAAACGACAAACTGAGAGCATTACTGAAAAAAAACCTGCACCAAACTGTTTGAGAAATAGTATAAGAATTGGGTGTTGGCATTTCCACAATTTCAGGCCATCTTGAGCAAACTGGAAAAGTGAAAAACCTCAACAAGTGGGTTGTATAAAAATTCAGGAAAAAAATGCCATTTCTAACTGTGCAGTAATTTGATTTTGCACAACAGAAATGACCCATTTCTTAATCAAATTGTCACCTGCAACAAAAAGTGGGGTCTTTACACCAAAGAAAGTAATCTGCAGCATGGCTCAACTGTGATAAAGCTCCAAAATACTTCCCAAAGTTGCACCAACAGAAGATTATGGTTGCTATATAGTGGTCTGCAACCAGTATTATATCCATTACAGCTTGCTCAACCAGGCCAGAATATCACACTGTGAGGGACAGCTATCTAGAATTGAAAGAAATGCATAGAAAGTTGTGTGAAAAAATGCCTGCATTAGTCAATCAAAGAGGACCAATCTTGCTTCGTGATAATTCTCAGCCATGCTTTGTTCAAATGACACTCCAGAAGATCAATGAATTGGGCTACAAAACATTGCCACACCCTCCTTATTCCCAAGACCTGTTGTCCACTTACTACCATTTTATCAAGCACTTGCACAACCTTTTACAGAACCAAAGATCAAACAAAGAAGCATCAGCTTTAAAGAATTTCGAAGTTTTAGGACATCAGCATTTTATAATCATGGCATAAATAATCTTGTTTCTCCTGGGAAAAAGTGCATAAATTCATAAGATTCCTATTTTGGTCAATAAGAGGACTCTTGAAAGTTTTTATTTCTCATTAAAGTTAAAATTTAAAATCTTCCATTATTTTCTGCATAACCTGATACTGTGAATGATTTATCAGGTTTAGTTATTATTTAATGCTATCTTTAGCATAAAATAAAAAGCTGTTACATCATAATTCATTTACATGTCATTAATATTGTATCTTTTCATTAGTACATAAGGATGGCAAATAATATTTCACTTGAATATCTAATTTTGTTTCAGTTTTCTTACGTACTGGTATAGTAACATACAAACACCATAGTATAAAAAGAATGAGTTACTATTTAACTATCACAAAATTATCTGATTCTTGTAGCTTGCAGCCAGATCTTTGTGAGGTAGTACAATAGAATTAAGGACAATCACTTCTGATGGAACTTGTACATTGCAACCTAATGAACAAATAAGCTAATATTGTTAATACAAGAAAATCAGCATATTAGGGATAATTGTTGAAAAATATTTTTTTTAAATAGGTCGTAATTTAACAAACTTCATCAACAGGTGTCTTGGTAAAATTCTATTTACAATACCACTGGACAATGTAAAGCAATCCTTGCTAAATTATTACATTTAATATACTTGGGACTTTCACATGTACATAAAGAAACCTTCTACCAACAGCTAGTATGCTAATAAATACAACTTATAATTTAAATACATAAATTATGTTATCTAAAACTTGGTTTTCTCTGTCAGTACATAGCAGAGATAAGTTAATCTTGTAAAAATAAAATCCTACATGAAGTGTCTTTTTATTAAGCACTTCACAAGTGGTTGTACGTATACTATGCTACTTGATAGTCATCTCATAATTTGCATTCACAAGATATGGACACATAAAAGAAAAGAAAATAAGTAGATAATTCAAATAAGTTGCTCAAAACTAAATTAAACATATTTTCTGGTCTTAGAACTATTATAAAAGGTATGACATTTACTTATAACAAAATAAACTAACCTAAAATTGTAATGGAAGGGTTTAAACGTCCATTACTGTTGAAAAGTGGAACATTTTCCATTTTAGCGAAGGGTTTGTTTGGATTGGGATCACAAGGTGTACCCTCCACTCGAGACCAGCAGCCTACAACACTATTCCAGCCCACTATGCTGTGTAAAACTAATGTATGATCCTAAAATGGAGTGGAAAATATTTTTGTTCACGAAATTCTGAAGAATTTATACAAAAATTTAATGTTTCGTAGAAATTACAAAGAAAAAATAAAAGTTTTATATTTGTCAAAAATGTTGTGGAATTACTTCACAAGCAAATTATAAAGATTTAGCAGCAATGTACTGGCATTTTTATCATGACGAAATTATGAATAAACCATAATTGTTCCTTCTCAATGTAATCAATAATTTGACTTTGAACTTTTAAAATGTAGTTTGTTGAACAAGATAAACTTTATGAAATTTTCTAATGACATTTGTATATAATTTCCTTTCAAAAGATAGTGTTTCACCAAAATTTTCAGATAATCTCTTAAAAACCAGACTCAACTTTGTTTTCATTTCTGTGTTACAAGAGTTTAATATATATATATATATATATATAAACACCAAGAAACTCATTTGTGTACAAACATCTTAACCAAAAACATTAAAATGATGGTATAAAAAATATATCAAAATAGGTAACTGTTAGTGGCCTCTAGCAGTCTGTATACATACTTAAATACATCTTCTTAGCTTTTATGGCCTACCTGAATAGTAGCATTCCCCAAAATTATTGATTCTCGAATTCTCACACCTTCACAAATTGAAACACCTTTACCTACACTAACATTTGGGCCTAGCTAGTAGAAAGAATAAAGCACAAAGCTGATTAACAAAAATATTTATGTGTAGAATCTTACAATGTACAAAGTATCTTATTACAGAACACCTTAAATTACCCAACCATAGAATATCATAAAAATAAATACAAAGAGAATACTGATATGAACGTTTTTACATTTCCCACAATCAAATACACTTATATTAAACATAAAATACACCATATAGTGTCATAACTGACTGAAATAAAGTGTGTCATTATATCCAACAAAGCACCATATTGTAGCGCACATTAATATTTTTAGTGCCATTAAAGCCAAATTAGTTTATATCAGTTTTTTTTATTGTTGAAGTAAAAATATATGTTTAGTAAAAATGAATGTTCAGAGAGCAGTTTTGAATCTTTCATCTGAATTCTAAAAAGATGTATCACATTGTATCAAATAGCAGCATCAACAAGAATAAAAAATGTTCTATATCACATTTAAATACTATATTTTAAAGAGCATAATGTCATAAAAAAATAAACATGTCTGGTGCTACACATATATTAAAATACAACACAAAAGAGAATAATGGCATAACATGCCATAAAGTTCTCAGTAGATTACTGTTGGCTTCTTGTATGCTTTTTCTTTTCCAAACTTTTTATATTTGCAGCTTTAAAAAACATAAGCTAATTACGAATTTTACATTAATTTTCAGTTAAATAATAGCTACACAAACATTTCACACTGCTAATACCATCTATTCAATTTCAGCTACTATCCATAACAGCCTGGATAGAGAACATTAATTACTTATGAGTTTTAAATTTACCATCACCTGTTATTATTTAAGGAAATGTTTACAAACTCAAGTATCATTTCTGTATCTATAGAACTTTAAGGTGGTACAAATGTTTTGCGAGTCCTTTAATAGCAATAACTATTTTTTACTTTGCATCATTGTGGTTTGTAGTTCTGTTAAGGTTTAAAATGACACACAGATTATGAATAAAACTGTTACTAGAAAGGTTATCAGCATTACAATAGCATATTTAGTTTCAAAACTCTTTAAACGTGTTGTACAAGAGCATCACTGTGTGAAAATATAAACAGGTCTTAATACATAAATTTATATATCCCAAGGTTATTCATGTGGTATGTGTAGACTTACTGTAAACTTAAGTCTGAAACATCTACAAAACACTTGGATGATAGATCTGTTATACTCAGCTTATCAACAAACTTTCTTACAACCTTTAATTCTGGGTAAGATAAAGTTACAGAAAGTAATTTCAAAGACAAACAAACACTCCTCAACCTATCTTATCAAACACTAAGAACATGAAACGTTTTTCATTCTGAGACTTTAATATGACAAAGAATATTAACAAACCAAGATTTAGTGCTGTATCACTTAGTATTGAAGGTGGCATTAACCACAAAGTAGTAAATACATCATATTACTCTTGATTTCATACAAAATGATATTAGATATATAAGAGCTAATTCAAGTTGGGGATACTATTACAAATATTTTTTATAACCCTTTAATTTACAAGAAAATAATTAAACAGGTAAATGAGTTTATACACATAAAGAGGTAATTGAGTTCTATAAAAACAATCTGCATTAGTGTAATTCTGAAGATATAAGCTGAGAAACCTGCAAATTTAGTAGACTAACTTCATAAAAGTTGTGTACCAACCCTTCATGGGAGTGAATGTTACGTATTTTTTGATGTTTTAAGTTCTTCGTAGACTAAACGCAACAGAAAAACGCAGATAACAGCTTGTATAATTTATTACACTAAACTATTAACAAACATAACAGATATAACATGAATTATATAATAATAGTGACAGATATTAAGTTACAACATTCGAAATTAATTACAAAACAAAATAATATTAGTTTCAAACTTCAAAATAAATCACAATACAAAACGGTACTGGCCTGTGTCTAATGTAATGATCTAAAATTAAAGTCTCAAATTCCAGTCTAGGGTGTGAATTTGGTCCCACGAAGTAATTCCGAAACAGTTCACAGTTCAATAAATTCGCCGACTCTCAGCACAAGCAGTAATTCAGATGTATCGTAGAGATTGACGAAATAAAATCACAGCTTCCGTAGATCTAACTTTTGTCACAAATCCAAGTTGAATATTCACAGCAAACACTTAATCTTTCTCAAATAACTAAAACTGATGCCTGAATCTCACTCTTATTCTTCGAATAAAACTAATGACTGAATCTATCTTCTTTTTTCGAATAAAAACTGATGACTGAATCTCTCTCTTTTTCTTCGAATAAAACTAATGACTGACTCACCACTTCTTATCTCCGTCTGTTTATATATATTATTAGGAATCTTTTTCTCGAACATTCACCGGAAATTCGACAGAGTAATCTGCGCATGTATGTTTTTGCATGAGACTCTACGTCTAGACGCTAGGCCAAACATTTCCATTTATAGTCATATATTTGATCTACCTAATTCTAGAAAATTCTAAAATGTTACCCTAAATAAATAACAAAATATTAGTTTAAACTTCGAAACAATAATATCAATAAGGAAAAATGATTAATACGAATGAAAATTCAAACACAACACGACATGTTGTCGTTTACAAAATATTTACACATATACATAACAGTGAAACACTTGCATAGCAAAAAATTTAAGGAAACAACAGTATCCGAAACCACAAGGTAAGCTAATTTTGACAAAATAAAGGCTATAGTTATTAAAGATAACTAAGAGATAAAAACAAATAGAAATTTGAAACTGAATATCACCACCAAAATTCTCAACATATCTAAAATCAATCAATAGTTTTATGGACAAAAACCAACCACAATAAACTATATTTATTGAACTTCCATCAGACCCAAAACCTAAAAATTTTCCCAAAGGTTTCTCATGCCTTTGGTCTTGAAAAAAACCATTTGTATATAGTAGTAAAGGGTTAATGGAAAATCTGTCATTATCTAAGGTCTAAGACTGGCCTTACCACACCATATATTGTTTCAGCTATTAGTTAATAATCCTTCCCATCAGACTGAATGTGAATATTTACTGGTAGCATGGGACCTATAACTAAGTTATTTTAACTCCCAACACAGGCTTAATTTGTATGACCTACCACAAGTTTTTTGAACTCATTTTAAAGTACTTGTAAATTTAATATCTTTTAATATAGTAAGTTTATCTTCACAAAATATGACAATATTTCAGCTAACAAGTCTTTTACATTCAATTTTTTAATGAACTATTTTTTTTATAATCAAAAATAAAGATGTTTCCATGAATGTATAATTTGTTTTGAATAGTCAGAATGCAAGGTGATTTTCAGATTAAAATGAAAATACTTTTCTCCATCTCAAAAATCTCAAATTTGATTTGTGTAATCCTTAATACCTCTTAAATGCATTTCAAATGTTTGTCTCTACCCCCTCTCCAGACAAGGTCAGTCAAGTTGACTGTATCAAACCAAAATATATAAATCTGAATTAACCTTTTTCCTTTAGAGAATGACTTCCAATTATGACATAAAAATACAATCAATTATCCTAAGTAGCTTTAATCTCATAAGAGCATACATCTATTTATAATTAAACTTTATAGTTTTAATGCCCTATAATTGCACTTTGAACTGTAACTAACTACTATTCACACAATTTCAAGGAAATTGTGCAACTCAAGTTACACTATGGAATTACATTACCAACAAGATTCTTGCATGTTTTATGAAACATTTTTTTTTACTTTACTCAATCTAATTTTAACTAACCTTTTTAAATTTTAGTTACTGTTATAACAATAGTTAGGAATAAACAGGAAAAACAAGAAATAGAGTACAAAGTCAAATTGTTTTTTCCTGCTTTCAATTGTTGATGACATTTAAACCTACTTTTTCAAATAAATACACAAATTTTAGTCACTTAACAATGCATCAAAGAACATATATAGACTAATAACATGCAAATAGCAGACAATTTTCTTTAACTTACAAAATTTTTCTGACTTTCTTACTAAGAAAAAAGGACCATTATAAATTCATTCAAGCTAGTGGTTATCTTTTGTATGGGAATGAAGCTTGCATCAACAATGAAACTGACAATTCTTCATCTAGAAAACAACATTATATAACACATCAATTGAGATGAAAACCTACAGCTTTCTACAGGTTAAAGATAATATAGAATTAAACATAAGAGAATTATTAACAAATTCTGAAAAATAAGGTGTGGCAACAGGGATCTAATATTTTATTTGATAACTCTCTAACCAAACAAAGTTAAAGACTATGTAATTAGCAACAATGTTTTTAGTGAGTAATTTACGTTGTATGTGTAGCTTCTTGAAGAGTGGTATATAACATAAAGACAAGAAGATACCTTGAAAAATGTATCATATAAGTCACGCAAGGCAAAATCCAGAATTTTTAAAATATTACCTTATAAAATTAAGAACTTAAAACTTATACACTATTAAAATATCGTTAAGATTTTGTGCTATACTAACTGCTATAATATATAAAATAGATAAATAACATTTATAAGGAGTCGAGCAGTAAAAGGATGCCCATGGCAATGGGGTTAAAGTGCATTTAACCTTCAAACTACCACATACACAGTCTCAAAGAAACTCTTAAGACTTATGATTATAACTCCTTAAGTTACATACTTACTGTTGCTGTAGGATGCACTACAGCAGTTGGATGGATGAAAACATCTCCAATAATCACTGGCTTATCTTTGCCATTTTCTGCCAGCCAATCTGGATGCGTTTGATGGTATAATTCTAAGTAGTGACGATTAGCATATATTGCTGAACTAAGAAATGTAACTGGTTTTAGCTTGATTGAATAAAATATAATGAAAATAAAATACACAAGTTTTAAAAACAGAGCAGCAGACACAATCCAACTGGTAATATACTTGATATATCACTATTTAAGAATTGTTCTTTTACATTCTATGTTACTGAGATACAAACACATATCTAAAAGATTGCTGATGAACATCATAGAAATAATGTAGTAAACAAACATAAAGCGACTATATTCATTTCAGGCCTCAGCATGTGAATCAAAAGATTTTATATGAAGATTTTTTTTCACCATTGGCCCATTCAAAAAGCCTAAATTATAAGGGACAACATCAAATCTTCACAGGGCATATATTATTATACTTAATGGATTATTTTAAGATGGAATATTTTTTATACACGTTAATAGTTTACTTTTTCTAGAACCAATACAATATGCTGACAGCAAGATCAGGTAAATTTATATACTACTAATAATGAATGTAAAACTGGTATCTGCTCTTTAAATTTAAAGAAAGTATAAGTGACAATTAGGTTTAAATACACACTTTAACTGTAACTATAAATACACCCTATGGGATAATTCATTTCAACTGATTCTTAATAACAGCACAAAAACTGCTTTTTTTTTCAAATAAGTATGAGACACTGTCATTCGTGCAGAAACATTTTTGCATAAAATCCTTACACATAAAATCTTTTATGTGTACTTTGTTACACGATAGATATTTTATACACAGTGAAATAATAGGTGTTAACTACATTTTTTTTAGAAACTTTCAAAATACAAGTATAAATCTGTGATCATTTTCTTATGATAAATTTTACATTGGAATCTTCCATTATTTTCACTGCTCACAGCTTCAAAAAAGGTTTGTTTGTTTGGAGTTAAGCACAAAGCTACAAAATGGGCTATTTGTGCTCTGGCTAACATGGTGTGAGTAGAAAACACACGTTCAGGGGCGCACTCCAAAAACATTCCTGCTGATGTTTTACAGTAAACTTTATGTTATGTCTGTTGTTTACACACTGAAGAAATTAAAATGTATGATCAGAGTTCTCAAAGATGGTGAAAACATTGCCAACTTTATAAATTAGTGATTTTTAATGCTATTTACAAAATTTAAAATGCAGTTTGTTTAAAATACATATATTTAAATATACTTTTAAATAAAAATTACCAAAGTGTATTTAAAAATAGCTTTCTTTTTAATTTAAATCTTCATAGAGTGGTTCAACTGTAGCCTAAGTTTAATGTTATAACCTTAAAAAAAGAGAATAGCTTCACGGAAGTGATTTAAAAGTCTTATTAGTTAAGTTGTAATAACCTGTATGATATTAATTTCAAGACGTAATAAATTTAGGCAGTGGTATTATTTTAGAAAGGATTTGGGCAGTAATGTGGAAATGATCTAAAAAGTAATAATGTACAACTGTAACTGAACATACCCAGCAGTTTTTACTTGACTCCACCATCTTGAGGTCTGAAAAACAAACATCTGTCCTGTTCCTGCAAGTGGTGCTAAAATCTCTTGTTCTAAATGTATACAGTCCTTGTTACTATTGTCTAAGAAATAATCCTCCCTGGAAAAAAAATAACTAATATTTCAGTTTAATATATAATTCTTATTAACATGTAGTGAATAATTCTACCTGGAAATTATAATAACCCTTGTTATTGTTGTGTAGTTAATGAGTCTTCCTGGAAATACTGATAGCCCTTGTTAAGTTTCTGTTGGTTGGTTGGTTGATTTAGTGTTTAATGCCATAAAGCAGCTAGGCTATCTGCACCAAATGTCCAGTAAAATGGTAAGGGTAAATAAAGTAAAATTCATAAAAGGAAATTAAGGTATAACAAAACAAAGTTAAAAAACCAAAAACCAATGTTTACTTCAAGTCTACAAAGTCAAGAAAAAACCTACAGTATTTCAAGTTGTAAAGGAGGTTCTGTAGCATGAGTATAGCAATCATAACTCGCCAGGAAGACTAACAGGTAAATACAAAAACCACTTTCAACCACTTGAAGTCCCGGTTTTGAGTTACTTAAAGTTACAGTCAGTTTCTAATATCAAATGATGAACTAGATGAACTGAGTTTTAAAAGTAAGACATTAAAAGGCATAATGTATAAATTTAAAAAACTTAAATGACATTAAAAAGATTAATGGCCTTAAAAAACTAAAAATATTACCAAGGTTGACAGTGTCACCATCACCAATAACACTGTCTAATGTTTATGGACAAACCTTGGGACAGAAAATGTTTAAAATGGTGCTGTCATTGTGAATCGAAACGATGACAAGAAAGTAAAATGTGGCTTATTGTGATCAAAGTGTTACACAGACTACACACTGATGCATCAGTTCTAGATAAAACAAAAGTAGGAGTTAAAAACTGTGACCAATGCACAGCCTAGTTAGAACAACTTCCTCCTTCTGATCCTTACAAAAGCAAGATGGCCAAAGTCTAATATAGGGTTTTATTTGGAAAAGCTTGTTTTCACATTGCTCCTCCAAGTCAACTGCCAGCTGATACAGAGCCAAGCACTGAATACAGGACCATAGACCATGTATGGAATAACCACAGTAGTGATAGTGCCAGAGCAGACAGATTTAGATGTGGTGTTGGCTGCCATATCCATAAGCTCCGTCCCACGAATACCAACGTGGCCCGCTATCCAGAAAAACTTTATAAAAGTAGATGTTAAAGAGAAATGGGCCAGTCTGTTTTGAATATCAGCAAGAACAGGGTGTGAACCAAAGTGAAGCAATTCCAGGGCCAGGAGAAAACTAAGTGTGTCAGTATAAACAATGCAGTTTGAGTACTGCTTAGATTCTATGTGGTCCAGGACAAGAGAAATGACATACAGTTCAGCAGTGAACATAGAAGTCTGTAGAAGGGATTCTGTTTGCAACCACTGAACTGCAACAAACCATGGCACAGCCAACACAGTCACCTGATTTCAAACCATCTGTATAAATATAAATGTAAAGATTTTTCAAAAGATGTTCAGCAAATAACAGACAGTATTTTCAATCAGGAGTGCCTACTTTTTTCAGATGACTTAAAGATAGGTCACAATAGAGGACTGTAAAAAGCCACGGTGGGATGAGCTGACCAGTGGATACAACAATGTTATCCAAGGACAGATCCAATTCATCCAACTGCCCCTGGATATGAAGGCCAAAAGGAGCAATAGCAGACCATCTGGTCTGAAAAAGCATAGTCTATCAAGGAAGAAAAACACAACCCCAGGTGGGATGCTTTGATAAGGAACGAAGTTTCGAAACATATAGTGAAGACAGTTGCAAACAACAAAAGTGCAAAGAAGGTTCATGAGACTATGTATAAGCTCTGAACTGGGAAAGTGCAGAGCCAAAGTCCTTGATGATGAATGGGGTCTAGCATCTTTAAGGCCGACCACAGACCAATGACCCACAGTTGAGTTTCGATCAAATAAGAGCACAATATATCTTTAGCACAGAACATCGATCCACTCTCCAAGTGGTGGAAGAGAGGACAAGGAAGATGTTCTGTGCTCTTGTGCATTTGACCCATAGTTGCTTTAAGTGTGGTATAAAGGTCAGCTTACGGTCAAAGATAAGCCCCAAGAACTTGGTTTCAGGGACCACTGGCAGCAAAACTTAACAAATACTGAGTTCATGATCAGGGTGAATACCCTGTTGGCAGCAAAAATGTATGCAAACGGTTTTAGAAAAAGAGAAGGTAAAGCCATGTTCCACAACTAACATAAAGCTCGTTTACAACAGTGAAAGGGAGTTGTTCAGTGATGGCATTAATCTTTATATTGAAAAGTGTGACACTCAGAACACAGCCCTAATGACACCAAATTCCTGTGGAAAAGAACAGGAAAGTGTCGAACCCACACAAACTAGGAATCTCCTGTCCATGAAAACATTTTTAATAAAAATAGGCAAATGGCCACGTACCACATAGATATGGAGGTCTCACAAAATTCCATACCTCAATGTTGTATCATGAGCCTTCTCAATGTCAAAGAATATTGATACAAGATATGGTCATTTCAGAAAGGTTTCTCTGATTGAAGTTTCAAGTCAAATAAGGTGGTCCATGGTGGAGCTCTGTCATTGGAATCCACACTGGGTGGGCAAGAGGAGGTTGTTTGATTCAAGGAACCAAACAAGAAAAGCATTAACCATCCTCTCTGAGGTCTTACAGAGACAGCTCAACAAACCAATTTGAAAGAAGTTTGAAGGAATCTTGGGATCCATCCCAGACATGGAGAAAGGCAGGACAATAGCCTGGTACTAAACATCAGGGAAAACATTCTACTGCCAGATCCAGTTAAAAACAACCAGAAAGATAGCAAGAGAAGCAGGAGATAGATGTCACAGCATCTAATAGTGTATATCATCAGGTCCAACCAATACACTGCCCGACTGATGAAAGGCCAGTTTGAGTTTCACCAGTGTAAAGGGACAATTAGAGTCACACAGCAATCAGCTTGAAAGGAAAGAGGTGATTGCTTTGCCTGAGTCTTGATGGCTCAGAATGTCAAAGAAGAAGCAGAAATGCTAGATATCCAGCAAAAGCTTTCATCTAGAGTTTCGGCAATGCTCCGGGTATCAGCTACTTCCTGGCCATAAGAGAGCAAAATTGAGAGGGGGATGAAATTATACTGACCACTGACCTTTCAAATCTTGTCCCCAATGACTTTGGAACTGGTCGTAGAGGATACGCTGGTTGTGAACGTAATCCAAGATTCCTTCTGGCTTCAATGTCTTACCCATCAAACATGTGCACTCACCCACTGGAAAGCAATGTGGTTTGAGAGTATGGAATATCTACAGAAAGTATCCCAGGCTCATTTTGGAGCCTTCTGTGCAAAGTGGCAGTCAGGATTCCACCATGGACAAGAATATGGTGGAAAACGTGTCGAGGTTTTAGAAATACATTGAGCAGTTGCTTGTATAATACAGTCAGTTATTGCTGCCACACAGTTGTCTATTAATGGCTTACAGACAATGGCAAGATCAAGTTTTGCTTGATACAGCTTCGACTAGGACACACAGGTCAGGTTGCATCGACCACGGCCAGTCTTTCTCAAGATTACAGAAATATGATAATTGCCTCATGGATTATTGTCAACCCTCCATGAAAAATGGGAAAATGAAGGTGAGTAAATTGAGAGATCAATAGCAGTAAAGGACTGACTAGGTGCATGAAAATAAGATGAAAAACCAGTATTGAAAAGAAAAAGGTTGTGACCAGAGAGCATACACTCTACAGAGCAACACCTCCTATAAATATCAGCACTTCTTCAGAAAGGATGATGTCCATTAAAGTCTCCCAGGATGAAAAAGGGAGATGGCAACTGTTCAATGAGAGCATCAAAATCTGTTGATCATACGTCTCTCCAGGCAACAGGTAGAGAGAATAAACAGTGATGGTATGACCCAAGAAAACATGGATGGCTATGGCCTCCAAGTGTGTGTCAAGTGACAAATATTGAGGGTGGGCACATGCTGATCAACCAACAGTGCCACCCCTCCATGCACTCGTCCATCCCACAGCCTGTCATTTCTGTTTAAAGAAAACTGCCATGAAATGACTGTATTATCAGGTTTCAGAAATGTTTCCTGTAAGGAAAAACAAAAAAGATGGTAGGAACCAATCAGTGTTTTGATGTCATCCAGACTAAAATGTAAACCTTGACAGTTCCATTGTATGAAAGTAGGCATTTGTATTTACGTGTAGGTGAATTGGGTGGAGAACCATTCTGTTTACGACCATGTCTTTTTTCCTTACTTTCCTAATTTGAAGGGGATTCCAGAGACTGAGGACATGAACGAATGATTGTTTTGCATCTTGGGATGAGAGAGGAAGATGGATTTGAGGAAATGCCTTTACCTAGAACCAAAGGATGTGGATCTTGGAGTTTGGTGGAATGTATATGAGGGACAGAGACAGGTGTTGAAGTTGATTCATCAACTTTTTTAACCACAGAGGTCAAAGGACTTTTCATTTGTTTAGAGAGCAATTTTTTAGGAGCACAGTAGCTGTGGAATGAAGTGCAGCAGCATACATCTGATATGGTGGTGGACAACAATATTCAAGTCTCAGGATAGGTACTGTTATGAATCATTTTCAAATGCTGCACCTCTTTTTGGTCCAATCATTTAGGGCAAGAATGAAAGTAGGATGAGTGAGAGCCATTGCAATTGATGCAATGAGGGTCCATTTCACATTGTCATAGTCCTTACCACTGCAATGAGCACACGTCAAGGAACCACAACATAACATCTTTGAGTGACTGAACCATTGTCACTGGAAACATTGGAGAGGGTTTGGAGTGTATGGCCATACTCTGAAATTAAGACAACCTGCCTTGATGGTGGCAGGTGGACATGGTGACATAAATGTCAGAATGAGGACATTAGTTGGCACCATAATTCCATCTTTGGGAAAGGAGATACACCTCACTGCAGAAACTCCTTGAGTGAAGAAACTGGTGAGAAACTTTGACTCCAGGATGTTCTTCAAATCCCTCTCAAAAATAACTCATAATGAATTCAAATTAGCATGAATGCAACATGAGTTTACTGTGTTAAGATGTGAGTGTTTCCACCAATATGTCATCAGATCGAAGTTTTTTTACTGACTTTTTACTCTAGTCCCTTCTAAATGAAAAAGGGAGACATTTGCCATAAAGTTTCGTCTGAAAGTGAGTGCAATATGAGAAGATGATGTACAACAGATGGTATGAATTGTGAGGATTGTTGCTGAGAATCTTCAAGACATAGTCATTTACCTATACTGTTATTTCACTATTTTATTAAGATTTGTAATTGGAGTATCTATAATAAAGAAAGAGAAAATTTGGTGCCCAATGACACAGAGATGCCAACTATTTCAAATGACTGAGCGTAATGATTGTAGATAGAGCCCTTTATCATTTGCGGCTACTAGGCCTGACCAACGTCTCGAAGCTGTTTATTATTATTTTTATTATTATGACTAATATTATTTATTACTGCTATAGATTGCTCATTTATGACTATTTTTTGTGTATTTAATAAATAAATTTAAAAAATTCTTTTGAAATTATATCTTTTTACTTCAGAATAACAAACATACTAGTAAAACATCAGACATTCACAAACAGTAAGCAGAAAAAGCCTTTGTGTAAGGACTAGTTTATATCATGTTTATGACACTAATTGTTATAGTTTCACAGCTGTTGCAGCCTTTGCTTTCAAAAGAATGTCTCTGGATGGTTGGTTGTTATAACAACATTGTCCATTTGACTGCATACACATCTTGTGTGTTATAATACTGCTCAAAACTCAAGTTTGGGTTGAACTTGCTTTTGTTGTTAGTTACTAAACTAAATATCCTTTTGCTGTCAGCATTAGAATGGAAGAATTCCAAACATAACCCTACACAGTGTGTCATACTTCTGGTTGTCATTTCCATCCTTAACTGTAGACAGCTGAACCTAAAACTTGTCAACATTCAACTGAAGGACAGTTTCTGAGAAAGTATCAATTTGATAGTTCAAATACTACCCTTCCAACTTGTCAATAGTGTTGTGCTCATGTGTATTGACAAGGACAGGATACCTGTCTGTGAAGAAGCATATAAAGAGAAATATTTGCTGACTCTCAGTTTTGGATCAGCAACCCCTGCATAAATCAGAAGTTCATCATTTAGAGGGAAATGTTTTATCATGTAATTTGTAGCTGCAATTTAGTATTTCTTGACACTGGTGTAAAAGCTGATCAGGTCCAGGTCCTTTTCATATTTAGCAATGTATTCCTTGGCAGCATTTCCAATAGAAACTGTGTAAGGATTCATTGTTGTAGTCAAGTTCAGTGATGTTTTTAACTTGTGTTATCAGAATTCTATGCATAATGTGTATGCAAGGTTCTTCACTTTGCAATAAAAAATCAGCTTGCTCAAATAAAGGAATTGCAGAAAAATATACAAAATAACAAGTTCATTTTGTTGTCCAAGAAAACTGTAAACTTATCTTACTTTTCTTTGTTACTTCCTTGCTGGCTTTCATTTTCTTCTCTTTTTTCATTGATTGACTCTTCTTTAGTTCAAAGTCAGACTGCCTAAACATATAGTGAGTTATATCAAATGTTTCTTTGTCTGCTTTTGGAGAATGTTTTCTTGTGTCCCTTTGTGGCTGAGAGGATATCCTGACTGTTAGTCTTGCTACCTGACTGAGATACAGGTTTAGATCCTTTTGAATCTAGTTTTTCCTTTTCAAAGTGAAAATTCTTCTTCAATGGCTTCCACATGTCCAATATTCTGTTGAGGCACATCCCTAGTGATAGCCATCTTCTGTTAACAAGTTGTAGAATTTTTCTTGTTTCTTTGTCATACAATCCTTGAAACTCTTTGAAATGTTTTCTGCTAGCACTTTTGTCCAGAAAATAGTAGATATCTATCAATATATCAGAAACTGGGCAGGGCAGTTCTCTGGAAGCTTTCTTGGCAGCAATATTCATGAGATGACAGGCACAGCTCAAGAAGTAAACACTAGGCTGTTGTCTTGAGATGTGTTCCATCACACCTTTACCTATACCAGACATAACTGAAGCATTGTCTGAAGAAAATCTCAGATAGTTTTCCCACAGAATTTTCCTCTTTGTCAGTTTGTGGTCCAAAAGCTTGAAAATATTCTCTCCCGTTGAAGCTTCTTTCCATTCCACCATTGTAAAAAGAGAACAAACAATTTTTCCAAGCAAAGGGTCAAGATATCATACAACTACTGGATACAGTTTTGAGTAATCCATGTCTGTGGATCCATCTGTGGCTAAACTGTAAACACTGTTAGTAAGTATGCTTGAAATCATTTTATTATCTTCAAAACCCAACATCTGTACAATGGCTGTAGTTTTGGTTCCAGCACAGCCATATTTTTTTCATTATATCAGAGTCTGGAAACATTTTTCTGAATAGATGTCCTGCATGATAGGCTACAGCTAGAAATAAATTATAAGCAATGACAGATTGTATGAATATCACTTCTGCATTTATGGTTTCATATTCTGAATTCTTACTCATAAATGTCGTATCTCCATTGATTTTGTCTTTGCCTCAGCCTTTTGTTGGTGTGATGCTGATTCTGTATGTTTGGAACAATCGTTTATCCTACCATGCGCCACAGAAAAATCAACATGACAAACTGTACAAAACATATGACTGTCACCGACTTTTGATGCAATGATTGGATATTTTGCACTCTTTCCTAAATTTTTGATTCACAGTTTTAGTCCTTTTAGATTTGCCAGAAATAAGACAATCTGGTGAACAAGGTTTCTTCTTTTCCATCTTGTGAACAATTGCATTGGTATTTCTATGCCACTTAGAAAGCATGAAATACTCATCTATGCGAGTGCTGATTGGCTGACAAGCACTGATGACGTAACTACACATTCCCCCACGTACCCAGTATGGAGAAGCACTGCACTGAAACTATTGGTAAACATCAGAGAAACAAATATTTGTTTATTATTTCAAACACAAGCATGATTATCACAAGTAGTCATTTGGACTATGTCTTTTATTTATTATCAAAATTTATTTGCATCTCACCAGAAATTTTCTTTTCACCCCTTTCAAGCCCTGAGGGAACAATTTATCACTTTATTGTACAGGCCTATATAATATATAATAATTTGGAAGTTGCAACAATTTGTAATATTTGTCTCTATGAGTGTACAGTCATAATGTATACACCAAAATTGTAATGATTACTCTCAAATCATAATGATTGGCATCTCTGCTGACCCCACCCACCATGGAGCCCTACGAGGGGATGCACTACAATGTCAAACAAAAACACTGCAGCAACATACACACAAATTTACAGTATTGCTGATGAACATCATATAAATCATGTAGTTAAGAAACAAGAACTAACTGCATTCATTTCAGGTCTCAGCATGTGAATCAAAACACTTTTATACAAAGGTCTTTTTTCACCAATAGCCCTTTCAAAAAAGCTTAAATTATAATGGACAACAACACCATAGACTTGAACTAAATAATTTCTTAGATACAAGCACACATACTTAAAGTATTGCTGATGAATATTATAGGAATAATGTAGTAAACAACAAGAACTGTGATGTTGGTACAAAGATGTGGCCTCGTATGCTGGAAAGTTAATTCAGTGAGTTCAAATTGAAAAACTTGTTACAATGTTCCTTGCTAAAAGTTGACTACCAACCAGAATCAAGCTGGACCTTCAGTACAGGACTGTAGGCCATATACAGAACAGGCAGGGCTATGATGGCACCAGAGCAGATGAACTCAACTGCAGTGACAATGATGTGTACTCAGCTTCTATGTGATCCAAGGCAAGAGAAATGACATACAACTCAGCAGTGAACACAAAAATTGCAGAGAGCATTCTACAAGCAACTATCAAGTCACAATAAACCATGGCAGATCCCACAGACTCACCTGGTTTCAAACCTTCTGTATAAATGGGAATAGAAGAATGGTCCAAAAGATGTTTGGCAGAGAAAAAGGGGGTACTTTCAATTGGGAGTATTCCCCTTTAACAGATGATTTAAAGACAGTTTGTTTACTGGACCTAAATCTACACTGGTTTTAGAGAATATTGTACATTTGGTATAATGAATAATTCCCCCTAGATGTAATAAGTTTAATATGATTGTTTTTTCAATGCAATATTTAAATACAAAATAATAATTGTCAACAAAAAATACTAGAACAATTAATTAAAACCTTCAGTACTACTGTAAAATCACAAGTTGGAAAAGATAACACTGGTTTACAAAGAAATTGAGGCAAGCATAAAAATAGCTGTTTTAACCTAATTTGGGGGTGCTGAATTCAGATTTGAAATCCGTTTTTACTCATCACCTCTAGTTTTTTAGATATGCATACTGTACATTTTGTACACATACTGAACATAAAGGCGTTTTTGCATTCAGGGTTAATTTCTAATATTGTGTGACTTATGTCTTCTTTTTTAGTTATTATGCAATAAATGTAAGTGATAGCATTACATTATATATATATATATTAAGACGGATTTTGGCAGTTAAGCATAGCCAACACGTCTCAATCAACAGCCAGTAGTGCACTGGCAGTCAGCGCAGGAGGTTGGTGTCCCTCGACAATTGTGTTACACAATCTTTTGGGTATATAATTGTGTTACAATTTCCAACGACACACATAATTATTGTTGCCTTACATATGATTTAATTTTACTTTGTTTTTTCTGATTCTCCAATGGCTTCAAGCTTGTCAAAACACCGAGGATGCCTCAACAAGGCTAATTCTTTCTGCTACGTGTGTGGGGACTTCACGACAGTTGCACAGCGTCGAACCATCACTTCCCTCCTCAGAACTGCCTACTTTCATCATTTTGACTGTAAAATTGGTGATCAGGACAAATCTTGGGCTCCACACATCTGTTGTAAACCCTGCTACAATGGACTAACTGCTTGGTTTAACGGCAAGAAAGCAACTTTTCAACTTTGCAGTCCCAATGGTTTGGAGAGAGCCACATAGCCATGCAGATGAATGTTATTTTTGTCTAACAAATATAACTAGTTTCAATGCATCTTCTACAAAAAAAATCAAATATCCCAACCTTCCATCTGCTATGAGACCCGTTCCCCATTCAGATGATCTTCCTGTCCCAACACCTCCAAGTAAATAAGGATCTTCTTTCCTCATCAGATGAAGAAATGCCTTCAAGGGAAGATTCTGCCAAGTCAATCTCTTCCGAAAACATTGACTCTTCTTATTCAGGAACAAGTGGCAACGAGCCACACTGGATCACGCAAGAAGACCTGAATGACCTTGTTCGTGATTTGTATCTGTCAAAACAGCAGTCAGAGCCCTTGGCTTCTCAACTTAAACAGTGGAACCTAGTCCAGGAAGATGTAAGGATCGCCAATTTCAGGAATTGGAACAAAGATCTTGGTTCATTTTTTGACATGGAAAACAAGTTGTGCTACTGCACAAATCCTTCAGACTGGCATCTTTTCATAGACTCTTCCAAGCGAAGTCTCAAGGCTGTGCTTCTGCACAACAGGAATAAATATCCAAGCATTCCCACTGCACACTCTGTCCATCTAAAGGAGTCCTATGACAATATGGAGCTTCTTTTAGAAGCTGTTAAGTACAATCAGTACCAGTGGAGTCTGTGTGGGAACCTCAAGGTCATTGGTCTTCTTATGAGTATGCAAGCAGGCTTCACAAAGTCTGTTGCTTTCTCTGTCTCTGGGATAGTCGAGCTGTATCCCAGCATTACAAGCAGAAAGACTGGGGTTCTAGAAGCACTTTCGTTCCTGGTGAACACAGCGTCAAGGAGAATCTTCTGGTTGACATGAAGAAGGTGCTTCTTCCTCCTCTTCACATCAAGCTTGGTTTGATGAAGAATTTCGTGAAAGCCATGGACAAAAATGGTGCTGCCTTCCAACAGGTCTACTGTGTTCCCAGGTCTCAGTGCTGCTAAGCTCAAAGAAGGCATCTTTGTCGGACCTCAAATCCAAGAAGTGCTGAAGGATACTGATTTTAAGGAGCTTCTTACCTTAAAGGAACTGAAAGCATGGGAAGCATTTAAGTCAGTCTGTAGTGGCTTCCTTGGTAACACACGCGTACCAAATTACGCCTGTTTTGAGAAGTTGCTAAAGACTTATGAGGATATGAGATGCCGAATGTCACTCAAAATTCATTTTCTCCATTCCCACCTCAACTTCCCTCCAAACCTTGAAGCAGTGAGTGATGAGCATGGAGAAAGATTCCACCAAGACATTACGAAGATGAAGAGCAACTACCAAGGCAAGTGGAACCCCAGCATGATGGGAGACTTCTGCTGGATGCTCTTGCGTGACATCCCAGAGGCAAAATACACCAGATCATCAAAGAAAACACTTCTAACTGTCTGCAGTACTATGAATTGTGTACATTGTGTCATCCAAGTATATTTATTCCATCAATGTTCTTTATCTATCCTGTTTTATCGGTAACAAGCTGCTGCAACTGTTGAAATAAGCATGTATATACTCTGTACATACTAAAATGAGACTATTTAAAAGCCAGAAAACTAGAGGTGATAGAACGAAACTGTTTATAAATTTGAATTCAGCACACCCAAATTGGTAAAAAACACCTATTCACATTCTTGCCTCAGACAAAAAATATTTTTTTGTAAACCAGTATAATTTATATACGAGTTGTTGCCCAATGCACAATTGCCATTTGAAAAACAAAATCTACATTTTTCTCTTTTAGAAGTAATAATCATTTATGGAAATTTAAAACAAAAACATGATTATTGTTGTTGTTTTCTACCATATTATTATTATATTTCAGCGAGTTTAAACTGGTAACAGAAAAATGAGGATATTAAGATGTGTTTTGAATAATTCGTTTAGATCACTAAGTACTCTCAGTCTGTACACATATCAATAGTTATAAATGTATGAAAAGTATATATAAATTACAAAATTACAAGTCCTGTAATTCATATCAATATATACACTTAAAAAATATTAGTAAATGACACACAGTAACTGAGGATGCTGGTATAAATTCTATAAACTGTGGTTGATTGTTCTTGATGATTGCATACATTTTACTAAAATCTCCACTAAGCTAATGGGTGGTTATCACATGTGCAAATGATGAACTAGTTGATAATGATTTAATCTCTACTCAGTAAATTTGATTATAAAATCTATTCCATGTGAATAAAGTTGACTGATGTTTACTGGCACAAAGAAACTAGGCTATCACACAAAACAACCAGTAAAAAAGGTACAAGGAAAATTACTGTAAAAGGTAAAATAGAAATAAAAAAAGATAGAAGACTGTGACCAATGCATCGCCTAGTCAAGACAATCTCCCACTTCTTATCCTTATGTAAAAAAGATGGCCAAGGAACAATAGAAGTTTTGATCTGGAAAAGCTTGTTATGATGTTACTCACTACAAGCTGACTACCAGCTGGAGCCAAGCTGAGCCTTCAAAGATAGACACAGCTGTGATTGCACCAGAGCAGATGGACTCAGCTGCAGTGAAAGCAAGTTCATTCCCATGGATACTGATGTGGCTAGGTATGCAGAAAACTGTGTATGGATAGAATATAAAGAAAAATGGACCAGTCACTTTAGACTACTGATGAGAACAGGGAGTGAACTAATGGTAAGCAATTCCAGCTAAGACAGTTGGTGTAAATAATATGTGTGTACTCCAGAGCTTCTATGTGACCCAGAGCAAGAGAAATGGCATACATCTCAGAAGTGAACACAGAAACTGTAAAGAGCATTCTGTGAGCAACTGCCAAGTCACAACAAACCATAGCAAATCCCACAGACTCACCTGATTTTGAATCTTTGATTTGAGGATGTTCTTCAAATCCCTTTCAACCATCACTCCTTGGAAGGAATTTAGAGTAGTGTGGGGAGTAATCTCAATGAGTAAATCCCCAATGACCACAGATTTCAGGAGAAGTTCACTGTGTTTTTTGGTAGATGTTTCCACCAAGATGTACCCAGAACATATCTTTTTGATAAACTTAGGAAAGTCAGCAAGCCCCCCTAATCCTTTCTGAATCTAAAATGAGACATTTGCTCTAAGAATGAGGGATTAAAAGTGGAAGTACAAAACCTGACAGTTGTGGTGACTACAGAACATAGTCACCTATGCTTGGTTGTTTACCAATTAGATCATCTTTTTTCAATGATTATGGAATCCATTATATAGAGAGGAAGATTTAATGCCTACTGATCCCACCCACCTTGAAGTCCTCCAAGGGGACACACTACAACACCCTACAGGAGCAATGAAATAACCCTGGTAGGACCACCTATCAACAGGAATTTAAGGCCAAAGTACCATGTTGGGGTTAAACCCCTCAACCACAAGAATCCTCTCCTCTGTGGCAAACACATGGGTGGATCTTCAAGTCCCATAGAAGGTGAACTACAAATAGAGTAACTTCCCTACTAGGTCCCCTCACTAGGAAGTGTGAATACAGTAATCACACACACTGAAACATGTGCACCAACATGATAGTTGGTTCTCTAACACTTGCTTTTAACTTTCTAAGAAAATGTACAAATATACATATATTTGAAAAATTATTGTTAATGTATAAGGTTATGCAATTAATACTTTATTAAACACAAAGAATATGAAGCTCAACTTCAAAAGGATGTTCCAGACAATGTGTTTACATGTTAAACTGTTTCACATAGACTGGTTCTATGTTTTGTCTAGTTTAATTTGTTCCTACTAGTTACTTATTAGTATATTAAATTAAGTACTATGATAAATAACACAGAACATACTACGAATGATCATAATAAAATGCAAATTAACAACTATTTACAATGAACACAAATAGTTCACACACAACTAGCTACTTTGCTTACCCACAATAAAATTCTTGATGTTTTTGTTTAAAAACAGCTGCAAGAAGTTGGAAGACTTCCAAGGAAAATAAGTAGACTCCACAATTTATAATGGTGCTCACAAAAGTTGATGGTTTCTCTACATAGTGCATGATCTGAAGAAATTATTTTAACTGATAAAAGTAACAAATACAAGTAAACTGTACAATGAAACAAATACCCACTTTATACTTATTAATTGTGCAGAATAAGCCTCAATTTACAGACAAACAGATTATTCTTATACAAGTGAAAACTTCACTATATTCAGCTTGAAGTGTTGAAAAATATCCCAATTAATGTTTAACATCTTCCTTACCTGTAAACATATTTCTAATAAATACTCATCTCTTCACTAAGATTAGCTATTTTTATCAAACATCTTTTTAAGATTTGCATGCTACTAGCCTTGAGACAACTCCCACTTAATTTCAGATAAGCTATTGCATGATTATTTTGTGTGATAAAAGCCCTCCACCATAAGTCAAAATACCATGAATAAAAATGCCCAATAAAGCAAAACATATACAGAAAATCCACAACTGAAAACAACAAGGTGATATACAAGGAGAAGGAGAGTCAGAATGATAGTTCACAATAGAATAACCAGGATGAACCAATGACAAAATACTTCCCATTTTCATAGGTAGATAAATACTATAGAAGAGCAATAAAAGTGTGATAAGAATGCCACGCAATTGGAGAGTGCAGCATAATGAGTGACAAACTGAACAAATCCTAGGAGTGGTGACAGAGATAAGATATCCTATAAAGAAAAAGGATGAGCAAAAATGAAGTAAAGAAGATGAAAATTTGGGCAAAGGAAACCAAATAGGTACTAATAATAGGATCTGACAAGGAGCAATGTGTATAAAAGCATGGACTCAAGGGAGATGAACAGAGGAATAGATATACAGAAGGCAGGATCAAAAGAAAGTAAGTCTAAAGTAGAAAAGAGTGCTAAAAAAAAAAAGAGACCAGGGTGTGCATAAGTAAAATGTAGACTAGCTGGGAGAGATGGCCCACTTACCAAATCTGTGCTACGAGCAAAGGACAGAAAATAAGTAAAAGTCAATATGAATTGGTGCAGAAGTTTATGTCTAATACCTGAAAATAAGGGGTCATGGAACACGTGTCTCTCAGCCAGTTGAAATAGAAAGCATCCATGAAATTGACAAAGTGATCAACCATTAGGGGTGAAAAAGGGAACACATCTGAGAAAAAGCAAGAAGTTCAATCATGTTAGTGTGGGGTAAATGCTTATCCCATATCAAATATAAGAAGTTCTACCCTTGTCATGATGTGCTTAAATCACAGACAGAAGCATCAGTAAAAAGAAGGATTTAAGGGACACTAAGAGAATATTAAAAGCTGTATGGACATCATGACAATTATTTCAGATGTTCATAAACAAGGATGAGGGAACTCAAGAAAGAAACCCTTGGATATGCAAAGCAATTGAGAAAAGGAAGTTTACAAGTTTGAATAAAAAGAGCCACAAATGCAAGAAAGATGAGGCATTCAGGTGTGAGAGAAGAGCTGTTAGAGAAACAGAATAAATTCTTATAATAAGCAAAAAAGGAGACATTGTAAATCCCAAGAATTGTACATCATGAAGTTAAGAAAATAACACTGTCTAACATTATGAACAAAGCTTGGGAAAAACATGTTTAAAATGGTTCCGTCATTGCGAATCAAAACGATGACAAGAAAGTAATATGTGGCTTATTGTTATCTGAGTGTTACACAGACTACACACTCGTGCATCAGATCCAGGTAAAAGAAAAAGATGAGTTTAAAAACTGTGACCAAGGCATGGTCCAGTTAGAACAACTTCCTCCTCCCAATCATTATAGAAGCAAGATGGTCAAAGTTCAATACAGGGTTTTATGTGGAAAAGCTAGTTTTTGCATTGTTCACTCCAAGTCGACTGCCAGCTGGCATGGAGCCGAGCCATGGATAGAGGACAATAGTCCATGTATGGAATAGGTACAGCAGTGATAGTGGAAGAGCAGATAGATTTATCTGCTGTGTCTGCAAGCTCATTCCCACAAATACCAATGTGGCCCAGTATCAAGAAAAACTGGATAGAAGTATATGTTAAAGAAAAATGGGCTAGTCGGTTTTGAATATCAGCAAGAACAGGGTATGAGCTAACATGAAGCGATTCCAGAGCCGGGAAAGAACTAAGCGAGTCTCTATAAATAATGTAGTTTGAGTACTGCTTAGCTTCAATGTGATCCACAGCAAGAGAAATGGAATACACTTCAGCAGTAGACACAGAAACTGTAGAGGGAGTTCTGCACACAACCACTGAATCACAACAAACTATGGCAGAGCCCACAGAGTCACCTGATTTTGAACCATACATACAAATATGAATGGAAAGATGTTTAGGAAATAAAAGACGATACTTCCAATTTGAAGAATCTGCTTTTTATCAGATGACTTAAAAAAAGTATTGTAAGAAGCCATAGTGGGATTAGCTAAACAAAGGATATTTGCAATGTTATCCAAAGATAGACCCAATTCTTCCAACTGCACCTGGATACGAAGGCCAAAAGAAACAATAGAAGATCATTTGTTCTGAAAAAATATGGCCCACCAAGGAAGGAAAACACAACCCCAGGTGGAATGCTTTGGTAATGAACGAAGTTTTGAAGCACATAGTAAAGACAGTTAGTTGCAAATGGGGTAGGTGCAAAGAAGGTTCATTAGACTACGTATAAGCTCTAAACTGGGGAAGTGTGGAAAGCAACAGTGCAGAGCTAAAGTCCTCGATGATGAATGGGATCCAGCATCGTTAACACTGAGGGTCTGGCAGAGCCATAAGACCAGTGATCCATAGTTGAGTTTCGATCGAATAAGAACACCATATATCTTTAGCATAGAACATCGATCCACTCCTCAAGTGGTGGTAGAGAGGACAAAGAGGATGTTCAGTGCTCTTGTATATTTCACCCATAGATGCTTAAAGTGTTATAAAAGATAGGCTCAAAAAACTTGGTCTCAGGGACCACAGGCAGCACAACTTCATTAATGCACCAGGATTAGGATTGGAAGCAAAATGCATGCAAATGATTTTAGAGAGAGAGAGAAGTTAAAATGGTTCGCTGTAGTCCACTTCAGTAAACAACTAAGGGCAGCCCGTAGCTGCCACTCAATATACCTCGTGTTCAACGACTGACACGAGATGTGAAAGTTGTCAACGTAGAGTCCATTTGCAACAATGAGAGGGAGTTGTTCAGCAATGGCACAAATTTTTGTACTGAAAAGTGTGGCACTCAAAAAACAGCGCAGAGGGACTCCAAATTCCTGTAGAAAAGAACGGGAAAGTTTCAAACCCACAAGAACTTGGAATCTCCTGTCCATGAAAACATTTTTAATAAAAATGGGCAAATGGCCACGTACCACATAGATATGGAGGTCTCACAAAATTCCATACCTCAATGTTGTATCATGAGCCTTCTCAATGTCAAAGAATATTGATACAAGATATGGTCGTTTCAGAAAGGTTTCTCTGATTGATGTTTCAAGTCAAATAAGGTGGTCCGTGGTGAAGCACTGTCATTGGAATCCATACTGGGTGGGCAAGAGGAGGTTGTTTGATTCAAGGAACCAAACAAGAAAAGCATTAACCATCCTCTCTGAGGTCTTACAGAGACAGCACAACAAAGCAATTGGAAAGTAGTTTGAAGGAATCTTGGGATTCTTCCTAGGCTTAGAGAAAGGTAGAGCATCAGGAAATCTTTCCCCTGCCAGATCCATTTAAAAACAATCAGCAGAATAGCAAGAAATGCAGGAGATAAATGGCACAGTATGTCAAAGTGTACATCATCAGGTCTAGCCAACGTACTGCCAGACCAATGAAGAGCTAGTTTGAGTTCCACCAGTGTAAAGGGATGTAAAGGGACTGTAAAGTCATAGAGATAATCAGCTTAAAAGGTAATAGGTGATCACTCTGACCGAGTCTTGATGGCTGATACAATGGAGGAAGAAGCAGATGTATCTATACCCGGCAAAAGCTTTCACCTAGAGTATTGACAATGCCCCAGGTATCAGCTATTTCCTGGTAATCAGAGAGTAAGATCAAGAGGGGGACAGAATTATATTACCCACTGCAAATCTCAACAAACTGAACTTAGAGAAAAAAATTTAAACACTTTGGTTTGATACAATGCTACTGGGTAAAATGAGTTATCAAGAGGTTAAGTACATACAGAGTTACTATGCATGGAAGATGTCACCCTGAAGGTGAAGGACATTTATTACATGATATCATCATCATAAAACAGTGCAATTTACATTAAATTATGCAAAATTAGGTGGTGGTTGCTTTAAGGGTAGCAGCAGGCAAATCTCTTAGGCAGAAGCACAAGAAATACAGCCAATCTGTGTCATAAAGGGTGTTATCTTCTTGGACATTAATACTTCGATAGATTAGTTATATTATTACAACTACTAATGAACAATTCTGTTAACTTAGGCCCATACACATGAGCTCGAGTATTATAATACACGAACTTGGAAGCACCACTATGGTCTACATACAACAGCTATCAAGGCACTTAATATATCTTTATGGAAGACGGCAAGCTTTTTCTAAACATTACAAGTCCTTTTTTGCACAAAATTAAACTTTTCCACATAAGTCAGGATCATAGTATATGTCATCACATTTTATAAACTTACATTTCAGATGACTTGTTGGAACAGCACAGCTCCAGTCTCTTACTGCTCTCCCTTGCAAGTCCCACACATGCTCAATTAAATTAATGTCTTGAGTTTCCAGTCCAGTACCTCTATTTCTTCATTCTAAAACAATTGCTATGCAACCCTGGTGATGTGAGAATGCATTATCCTGCTGATACATGAACTCATTGCCAACAGCACTAACAAAAGAGTGAGCAAGTAATAAATGCCCTGCTGTCCTCCATCTACCACAAAGAAATCTGTATGCATCTGCAAGCAGATTCCACCCCACACCATCACTGAGCCACTTCAAAGACATTATGGTAGACAACATTATAAGCTAAATATCACTATTTTTCATCTACAGACCCTCAAACATGATCAGTTGAGAACATAACTTTCTCTCATCTGTGAATAGTTCAGGAGTCCATTGGTGATATCTTCTTGGGCAAAACACAGCCAGACTGTTAAGTATCCTAGACTTACACCTAGCCTCATCAAGCCTGTTCCTGACCAATAAACATAAATAGACTCCAGTGTCTTGCTGAAATTCATTCCTGATGTTTTTATTGTTGCTAACGCAATTTCTAAGAGCTATTTCTACAGATACAAGTCAACTACTGCACCTAAGCCTTTCTTCAGCCATGACCTAAAACTCTTGGTGTACTTTCCTGTGCTTTAACATCTGATAACAGATTATAACAGTCCCATAACCTGTGCAACCTCAGTCTGAGTGTGACAGCTATGTTAACTTCAGTTTCAGTTACTGTTTTCTCTCAATGCACAAACTCTTTGCAAATGTCAACACAGTTGAAACTCTTTAGTCCAGCACCACTTGGATTTGACAAGCACCAGATTATAGAAAATTTCCGACCACATACTTTGCCCCCTAATAACTCCTTACATAAGCACATAAGCTAGAATGCCCTACATACTTATTGCTATGTCATAAAAAGTAGAATAAAGCTTAAAACAGCACAAGCATCACCTTCCACATCTCTTGGTTTCTTGGAAGACATAATGAGGGTTTAAAATACAGGCAAAATATAAGCTAAAACAGAAATGTGTAACCAAAACACTCAACTTCAGATGTAAACAAATCTGGAGCCTTAATGCTGCAAACAGCACCATCCTAGTGAATTTGCAAACTAATGGCAGCATATTCAAAATGTACCCAGACCATGATAGTTGCTTAACTATTTTCAACTGCACCAGCAAAAATATACATAAATCTATCATTATCTTAACAGTAAACATTTCTTTCTGATCAATGAAAACTAGCTTTTTACTTTGTAAAATTTAAGTCATTTCTCATAATGATTTATTATGTAAGTAATCATTGATACATATAATTGCAAAACTTACAAAAGGTTCATGTAACAATCTAAAATAAGCATGCTAAATTTGTGAAAAATTGATAACTTAGAAATATACAGAATAAGTTTTGTAAGAAGCATAAATTAGAAAAGAGGGAAGACCTTGAGAACAAATGTCACAATTCTTATATTGGGAAAGACTGAGGATCTTTAAAATATTTTCTTATAAAATTAAGTACTTAAAACATTTTAAAATTTGAGTTAACTATTATTATATGTCAAGTTATTCATATACTATAATTTATTATAAAAGTTTAGTTAAAACTCACGTAATATTAAAATTTAAGTTAGAACATTTATGCCAAGTCTATTAATACACATCAGTAATAAAACAGTTTATAAATTTTGAATGTAACTCTGCAAAAGGTCATGACATTCACACTTTAGAAGAGGATTAATATGAAGTAATTAATATTCATGTTATCTACCAGTTTCTACCAGGTGAAAAAAAATAAATGGCACTGAATTTAAACAGATATTCAGCATCACAAACACATGCTACACATACAAGAGATGAATTTTACTTAAAATTGCTTTTTAAATATCAGTTCTTGCATTTGTGACTGGTAATTCACAAATATTCCATTGTCATTCTTGCAGCCCTTTTCCATCACAACTTTGAATTGTACAGTTATCCCTTAGAGAACAATGTATCGACAGACTGAATATTAAATCAAACACTGTTTTATTTTTTTAAATTAAAAAAAACTTCATATGTTAATAATCATAAATAACACACCTCATGAGTGTCCTTATTTTCCACTATACAGCCATAGCACATAGACTGCTGTCTTGTTGCCTAAGCCAAAAAAACAAACAAAACACTATAGATCTTATCAATGAAAAAAAGTACTTCTGGTAATAAAATTGTATCTAAATTTGTTTCTAAATTTACCTACAATATTTAGTTTCTATAACACAAGCACTGAATTAATATCTACATTCTTTCAACAGAACAGCTGAACCATTTTCAATGAGCTTGGTATAATACACACAAATGTTAAGTATTTACACTTAAACTTTTGATGCAGTAGGTACACCTTCACAAAATTTGTGAGACAATACCATGGAATTCCACTAGTTTATAAACCTTAATAACTAAGTGATGTTTATGTCTAAAAAAAATATGAAACTTGGCACAGACTAAAGACACAACCTACCTCACTGAAATCTTGGTTCAAAATAATTATAAATGGCTGAGAAAATCACAAGGGGGAGATTCTACTCTAGCTTGTCAATACTGGGAATTTGAGTTCCTAATTTGTACTAAACTACAGACTTAGTATTTTAACATCACAAACATCTAATTTTAACCAGTACTGCATTCAACATAACACGACTCACAAAAATTGATATTTAAGTATGTTTTAAATATTTACTGGGTTGAGGAATAATTTGCGAGCGTTTTTTCAAGTTAAAAAAATATATTCATAAATGAAACACTGTCGCAAAATATTTCATGTCATTTGGAAGATAGTTTTTTGCTCTAATAGATGGTGTGTTTGATTTTCATATTTCTTTAATTTTTGCTTTCATTTTCAGCTCATTAAATGGAATGTCAAATGGACAAAATCGAGAACTTTCGACACCATCTGCTTTTCGCATTTAATCGAGGTGTTAACACTGCCAAAGCTGCTCATGAGATCTGTTCTGTGTATGGCAAAGGAGCAATGCCCAAAAGTACCGTCCACCATTGGTTTTCACGCTTTAAAAATGGGAATTTTGATCTGAAGGATGGGTCACACACTGGTCAACCAACCATGTTTGATGAAGAGCAATTGAACCAGCTTCTTCAAGAAAATCCACGTCAAACGACTAGAAAATTAGCAGAGCAGATAGATTGTGATAAAAAAACTGTGGTGAACCACCTTCATTCAATGGGCAAGGCTCAGAAACTCAGCACTTGGGTGCCACACTGTTTGAGCGAAAAGAATAGAAATCAGCGCATCACAATTGCCGCCAGTTTCCTTCTTCGACATTGCTCAAAACATGGTCACAATAGAGTATCATAATAAATTGTGTACTATCCTTTTATATTGTATTCATGTACAATGTTTTTGGTGTAATGTGTTCATGCATTGAAGTATTGTATAGTCTTGCATGTAATGTTTGAATGAAATTATTTAGAAATGCTCACGAATTATTCCTCAACCTAATACTTTAAAATAAAGAAATTAAATCACATATAAAAGTTTGAATTATAATTTACAATTCAATACCAATTTGAGATAAATGTATAAAATAGTATTTCAATAAAATTTTGAATGCAAGTCAAACATAATGGCATAGCCTTTGTCTCTTGACAGACCACAAAAGGGTTAATACTGTAAACTATGAATCAGTTATGAAGTTTTAATTTGATATGAGAAGGTAGTATATGATGTTATTTTTGTTTTGCAGTATATATTGACTTGCATTTAATTTAAAAATTATAAAGCTATTTAAACACTAAGTACATTTCTTTTAAAGCAGGGATGTACAACAAGATATTAATATCAAATTTTTAAGTATATTTGTGTTAAGTAAATTAAATGATTTAATATCTTCTTTTAAAAAACTTAAGCTTAGCTGATTTTCCTTTTACCTCTGTCCCCATGACAGTAATCAGATTTATCTTTGGAAGTGTAGAATGAAAGTCAACCATGTGTGATAAAGGAAAATCTCCACAAACATCTCCATTTATCACAAAAAATGCTTCAGGGTCACCACTTCTGATCTGGTCTCGGAAGTGATAAATACCTCCTGCTGTACCAAGTGCTGTATATTCTTGGAGATACCTAAATGTATACACAAGAACAATCACATAAGTACAACATAAAATAATGTCTATAATAAAGGGTTTTTTTTTACTATAAGAATTAAATAAACAAATATTATTCAATCCAAAATTATTTACTTTTCATAAAATTGAACAAAAACATTTACAGTACAGTACAACAATACATCAGAAATTTAACTCAGAATTACTGGGTATACAATGTACTGAAGATTTCCACAGTGATTATATTAAAACCCAAAATTGTCATGTGTAAAAATGTGAAATATCCTACTAATGCAGCACAATTACATATATAGGTTAACACATCTACTCTACAATAACAGGTTTGAAACCTATCATTTGTAATTTATAAATTTAGTTCTATTTATATATTGTTGTGTAGTTTATATTTTTTCTTTATTTTGTGTCTTGTGCTTTTTAAAAACTAAGCATTTGTTTTTGAAGAAAAATTGCTTAATTACATGAGAAGAAAGTTAGTTAATAAAAATTGTTTTTGAAACACGTAATGATTAGTTGTATCGCCATAGAAAATTAAACAAATTTCAATATCTTATATACACGTGCAATATTATTTTCATTACTTTTCTTAAACATCACATGCATCCCTTGTATTATTTGGTTTGTTAAATCACACTTATTACCTTATATTTATGTTATAATCTTTCATTATTGAAGACATAAATTGATTGATGGCTTCATCAGCTTGATGAAACCCAATGATCAGAATTTCTTTCATATCTGGGACTTTGACACATGCTTCCAATAGATGTTGAATCATGGGAACTCCTGCAACAGGAAACAGGTGTTTTGGAAGATCAAAGGAAAGAGGTCTAAACCGTGTACCTTGTAATAGAAAATAAATAAATATATATTATTGACAAATAAAATCAGAGAACAAATATTTTTAACCATGAGAATAATAATGTTTACTTCAATAATTAACACTGGCTTACTTCATTTGAGCAGATACTGTTCATAAAACTAGCCTTAACTGGTTTGCACAGCTAAAGTATTGTAACAAACAAACAAAAAACTATTTAGTTTCTCCTAATAATTTTCCCTATATGTCCTCAAAACATTCTCCAGATTACATTAACACCAAACAATCCTGTAACATTGCCATTTAGAAATATAAAAGCAAACACTTTTGTTACTATAAAATGATTAATATTTCACACAACCATAAAATAAAAAAGCTGTGGAAACATGATTCACATTAACTTACTCCAAATCTTCAAGTTAGAAGAAAAAGTAAAATGAAAAACAAAAGTTTTTTCAATGTCTTTAACAGAACTGTCAAAATTCTAGATATTGGAGAAACCAGTTTAAACATGTTCATGTGTTCTCTTCAGTCTCGTGCTATTTTCTGATATTCATAAAGCAACACTACATAAAGGACACACTACATGTTGATACTGGTTTCTCTAATATCCAACTTCTGATAGTTTATTCCATTTGAAATGTTTTTTCACTAACTGTTACACAAGATAGTGATTGTATTATTAAAGCTACTACTTTTTACAAAAAGTTAAACCAAATAATCACTGAGGTAGAGGATATTCTTGTAATTAAATCAAACACTATCATTTAGGAACTTCATCAGTTCCTTGCTAAATGATTAAGACAGGTAAAATTAGTTTGATGCTTTCTAATCAATGAAGAAAAACTTCAAACACAACAATAATTAAAATAACAGTTTAGGAAAATAAATGTTAATGGTAGAAATACTTAAAGAATGCAATGTATTTTCACAATAAAATGGAATTTTGTATTTAACCTAATATATACATAATCTTATATACTACACTTCTGTTTATTTCTATATACAAATTACTGGGCTTTAAATTAGTTAACCCACTAGCCTAAAACTTGGAAACTTTTGAGCTAACACAAACATGCTGAGTAGTAAGGTTGGCTACAGAAAATTTCATTAGTCCAGATATTCCCACATGCATCACAGCACAGACATATTTATATCTTGTTTTTCCTATACATTTTGGCACTAAAATTTCATACCAAATTAACTCAAGCAACTACTTCAAGCTTAGACATTACTCTTCAAAAAAATTATTAAAATTCTTCATTTAGCAGTTTGTCTCTTCTTAAACATAACTAATGTTTTCAGCTTATCTATTTGATAAAACTTTGTTAAAGGGAATTTTCTAACACTTAATAGGCATTATTTAAAGACATAAATTCTGCTTTTATATTTAAAAATAAACTCTTCTCCATTATTTAAAATCAAACTGAGAGCTTCAACATAATTTTTGAGAAAAGTATTAGTTAAGAAACATAAGTTTGTAACACAATTTTTTTTATATTATAAAGTATTACTTGTAGCATTATGAAAACTGAAAATTTGTAAAGTACAATACAGAACACAATTTATGAACAGAAAAACACCATATTTTGAATATTTTTGTCAAGTTCAAGATGTTCGATTCAGTATGATTTTGGAATTACAGTGAAACCTCATTAATCTGAATGCATTTATAATGAATAATTTTGCCCAGATTATCAAACCAATCATTTTAATCTGTGATGACAAGAAATCTCACTAGTAGAGAAAATTGTATATGTAAAAATGACTGGTATGGGTAGAGAAAGCACTATGTAGAAGAGTGAATATAGAAACATTTTGACTACAATAGACACTATTAATAGGATGAGTTATCCAATGATAAATATAATGGTTCAAATTATTAAGGGTGACATGCAAATGGTAAACAACAAACCTTTTGTACACCTAACTTTTAAACTTAATATTCTATGTCACCTAAAATTATACATATTGTTTAATCAAAATGGCATTTCATATTTGCACATAACTTTATTTTGTATACAGAACTGGTTCAAAAAATACTTCTCAAAAAAAAAAGAAGCAAAAAGGACATTGTGTGAACATCTTCACACAAGTCACTGTTCTGTTAAAATTATGTAGATATCAGTGACATCTTTAAGAACAGATTGGGCTTTATTCAGACTGACTGGTCAACTGGGAGATAATACTCAATGTCAAAATCACTGACACCACACTCTTGAAAAGACATGATAGAAAAGTGATCTCCACCTGATAACTCGTTACCAGTTTGTTCTGCAGAACTGGTGATGAATCACTAATGAGCTGATATAACTTCATTACTTCCTGCAGCAATCACAATCATGCAGTTTCTGCTTTTCTTTCCAACTGTTTCTTTATTACAAAATGCCTTTTGAACCATTACAAACATCCTCAAGTAAAGAATTAGGTATCTCAACAAGCATTCCATCATTAACATATATAGACATACAGCCTGCTCAATGTTTGCATGTTTGAATGTCTTGCTCTTATTTATAGACCTGAAACTCCTAGAGTATGTAACAATTTTGAAATGCCTGCTGCTGGTATCAAGATTTGCTCTTGGATTTATTTTATTTTATAAATATATTCTAATGATGCTGATCTTTCTATGTCTTCATTTTGGAGCACTGTGATTTGACATGACTGAGGGACAAACCACTCTGATAAATTTGTATCTTTATAGTTTATATGCACATTAAAGCTGTGAAAGTCTTTCACAGAAAAACAGTCAACTGGTAATCATTAGCTTATATAGAAGTTTGCTGATCTTTCAATAACTATTACCCCATTTCCTGTTCTTACTGACCCCTATTCAACTTGTGAAGTCTCTATATGATTCAAGAATAAGTACATGACTCCACAGAAAAAGAATTTTTTTTGTAAGAAATAACTGTTTGAACTCATAACAAAATATCAAATTTATTAATTACATTTCCCAATGTGAAGAATTATCTACATTAAAAATCATCAGGATTTTGAATATGTACTATCAATGTTTACATTAACAAGGATTCACTGCACTCCAAGTTTAGTTAGCTTTAATTATCATGTAGTAATATGTAGATTGCCTTTCACTGAGATGACTTAGTAGTATATCCTCTCTGTCCAAGCTTAACTTTATATCAGTTCTTACCACTTGTCTTGAGGGTAAATTTAGTTCAGCCCTAGATGATGTTAATGAAGCTTGCATTACCAACAGTTTCAAGATTTTGTCATCATTAGTAGATGTTAAAGTTAGTCATAAATCATTATTTTTGTATTATTGCCCTTTATTAGAGAAAAAAAAAAATGTTATCAATCAAGTTAGTGGCATCTAGACAGTTTATTGCAATATATACCTTAATAAACCATGCCACTTAGCAAACCTATTAATCTCGTGTTTTTTGCAGACTTTGGTGATAAGGAGCATGTTTTTCTTGATCGATAATTTTTTACTAGTGCCATATAACACATATGTTGGTGAATAACAAAAAAATTCTATGATCATTACAAAGTGCCTAATCCATATTAAAACAAGAACCTCTGTTAATTTCATTATGTTAGAATTACTTTTAATAACATTATTTTTACTGAGTGAGGCAAGTGACTTTGTTTAGATGGATTAATTGGCTGGTTGGCACTTAATGGCATAAAGCAAATAGGCTATCTGTGCCAAAAAACCAGTAAAAAATTAAAGGTGAAAGTAAATTTATTAAAATATGTAAAAAATGAATCATGTTAAAACAAACCAAAGTCCAATTTTCAAATTAAAAAGGCCAACATGATAAAAACACGTCTACTATGGTGATGTCACTTATGGTCATAACTATTGCATAATAGTAAAACATGGGCTATTGTGACTTGTTACATCACTCCCAGATAAAAGAAAATAAGAAAAAACTGTGGCCAATGGATAGTCTTACCAGGACAACTTCTTCCTTCTGATCCTTAAGAAAGTAAAATGGCCTAAGAGCAACAGATGGTTTGATCTAGAGAAGCTAATCACATTGATCACTCCAAGTCAACTGCCAACTGGTGCAAAGCCAAGCCTAAAATACAGGACTGTAGTCCATGCGTTGACAGGCATTGATAGCTCATTTCTGTAAAAGCCGACGTGAATCGATATCCAGAAGAACTGAATATAAATTGACGATAAAAAAGAAATGGGCCAGTCAGTTCTTAATATATCAACAAGAATAGGGTGAGAACTAATGTAATGCACTTCCAGAGCCAGTAGGGAGCTAAGCAGATTATTATAAATTGTACAACTGGTGAACTGCATAGCTTCTATATGATTCAGGGCATACAATTCAGCAGTGAACACAGAAATTGTAAAGGATATTCTGTGTGTAACCACTGAGCCACAACAAACCATGGCAGATTCCACAGGGCCACCTGAATTTCAACTACCCATATAAATGGGAATGGAATGATGGTTCAAAAAATGTATGGTAAATAGGAGGAGGTACTTTCCATAGGAAATATCTGCCTTCTTCAGATGACTCAAAGAGAGGTCACATTTCTGGATGGTAATATGCCATGGTAGGATAAGCTGACCAGTGGAGACATCAATGTTATCGAAGTATAGACCCAATTCAGCCAGTAGTACCTGAATACACAGGTCAAAAGGAAGAATGGCAGACCATCTATTCTGAAAAGGAATGGCCAAATGAAGAAGGTAAACATAACTGCAGGTGAAATGATGTGGTAAAGACTGAAGTATTGAAGTACACAGTAGCAAATGTCAAAGGTGTAGGGAAGATTCATGAGACTCAATGTTCAAACACTGGACTAGGAAGTGCAAAAAGCCCCCATGCAGAGCTGAAGACCCAGATGGTGAGCAGGGCAAAGGCCTTGGCAGAGCAACAGACCAGAGACCTTAAGGACAATTTAAATTAATTGAGGGCATGACAGATCTGAACAACTTCTTTGAGACAGAGTTTGGGATTGGGGTAAATATCCCACTGGCTACTAAAGTGCACACAAACAGTTTTAGAGAGAAATAGTTAAAACTATTTGCTGTAGTCCACTTCAATAAACAACTGAGGACAATCCGTAGCTGCCACTGAATAAACCTCACACTTGATGATTGGCACAAAGTGTGGAAGTCATCAACATAAAGCTCATTTGCAAGTGTAAAAAGGAGTTGTCCAGTGATGGCATTAATCTTTATAATAAACAGTGTAACACTCAAGACACAGCCCTGAAGGACTCCAAGTTCCTATGGGAAAGTGTTGAACCCAGACAAACTTGGAATGGTCAGTCCATAAAAAATGTTTTGATAAAAATGGGGAAATTGCCACACAATCCACGAGTGGAGGTCTTGCAAAATACCATTTCTCAATGTGGTATCTTAAGCCTTCTCAAGGTAAAATATACAGCAACAAAATGTTGTCATTTGAAAAAGGTTTTCCTAATTGATATTTCAAGTCAAATCAGATGGTCCACAGTAAAGTGCTGTCATCAGAACCCACATTGGGTGGGCAAGAAGAGGTTGTTTGATTTGAGAAGCCATACAAGACAAGCATTAAACATCCTCTCCAAGATCTTGTAGAGACAGCTCAAAGAAATTGAATGGTAGATTGAAGGAATCTTGGGATCCTTCCCAGACTTAGTAAAAGGGAGGACACTAAGCAAATGGAAAAGCATTCTACTGCCAGATCCTGTTAAAAACAATCAGAAGAATATCAAGAGGCAAAAAGGAGATGGCACAGCTTCTTGTAGTGAATATCATCAGGTTCAACTGATGTACTGCCAGACCAATAAAAAACAACATTAAGTTTCACCAGTCTAAATTGGCAATTATAGTTATAGGAATGCTCAGCCTGAAAGGAAAGAGGCAATCACTCTGCCAGAGTCTTGATGGCTAAAAAGGTGAGGGATGAAGCAGAAGTGCTAGATGCATGAGAAATGCTTTTGCCAAGAGTATCAATGAAGTTCAAGGCATCAGCAACATCCTGGCCATCAGAGAGCAAGATCAAAAGGGGGACAGAAGTATATAACCCATTGCTCTTTCAAATGCTGTTCCATATGACTTTGGAACTGGGAGTAAAACAGATGCTACTTGTGAACTTAATTCAAAATTCTTTCTGGCTTTTATGTCTTTGCTGCTGAGCATGTGCAACAGATTGCTTAAAAGCAATACAATTTGAAATTGTGGGATACCTACGTAAGGTATCCCAGGTCCATTTTTGAATCTTTCCATGACAGACGAGCATACTGTGAAAAACATAGAGTTTTAGGAATATACTGAACAGCCACGTGGATGATACAGCCAATTACTGATGCCACACAGTTATCTATCAGTGGTTTACAGACAATGATAGGATCAAGTCCTGAGAGAGCAGTAAAAAAGAGCCATTTGGCCCTGCTCTAACTTCTTCTAAGGCATATAGGTTAAGTGGCATCAACCACAGCCAGTCTCCTTAAAAACAAAAGAAAAATTATCACTGCCCTGTGGATCAATATCAGACCCCCAAGAGATACAAGACAAATGGCAGTAAATGACTAACTAGGTGCATGAAAATAGCTATAAGAACCAGTATTGAAGAGAAAAAGGTGGTGGTGTGAGAGCATATGCTCTACAAAATGACACATCCCATCAATATCAGTATCACTCCAGAGAATATTATGTTCTTTAAAATCCCTCAGGTTTAAAAAGGGAGACAGCAACTGTTCAATGAGAGCATGAAGATCTGACTGATCATAGGTCTCTCCATGAGATAGGTATAGAGAATATACAGTAATGGTATGACCCAAGGAAAAAATGGATGGCTACAGCCTCCAAGAGTGCAACAATTAGCAAAGACAGGGCAGGCACATACTGAACAACCAGCAGTGCCACCTGTCTATCCCACAACTTGTCATTTCTGTACAAAGAAAACTGCTGAAAGGTGAGTGAAATAGCAAGTTTTAAAAACACTTCCTTTAAGGAGAGACACCCAAAATGATAAGAATAAATCAAATCCTTAATATCATCTATATACAAACAAAAAACTTGACAATTCCATTGTACCATTGCAGCTATTTTTACTTAGATGGAGAACTACGTGGAGAACCTTTTGGTTTATGACTCTGAAAAACTTCATTAGATCAAAATACTAAGTTTGATCGAGCATAATACCCTAAACATATGTCCTGATGTATTGGATATCTGAACTGAAGCATTATAATAACTGATTAATTTTTCTTACTCCACATAAAGTATTTCAGGTTTTGAGCTAGTTCACAGAGGCTGAGTCATGCACTTCTTACTGCAATGACATTTTCTTCTCAATATATCTCATACTAATAATCTCATTCTACTTTGCTAATGCAGAAAAGGGGTTCTTCTGAAATAATGCTGATAAAACAATAAGTTCAGAGCATAAGTACTGTCAGATCTACTTTCTATTATCCTCTACACAGAAGACAAAACCTATATGTGACACCAGCCAAAAATATCTGGAATGTGTCTGGAGTTTCTGCAAGAAAGAAATAACAAACCCCCATATGTGCAACAACCTAAGGGCAGTAAAAATGTTGGTTGATTTAGTGTTTTACAGCACAAATCAGCTAGGCTATCTGCAGTACACATTCGGTAAGAAGTTAAAATTAAAGTAAATTTAGTAAAATTCATAAAAGGACATTAAGGTAAAACAAAAAGTTTAAAAAACAATAAAGAGCATAAAACCAATGTTTACATCTAGTCTACAACTTTAAGAGAAAAACTATCATAAGAGAAATCATAAAGGACTTTCTGTAGCATAACTGCAATTATAAAAACTCGCCAGAAAGATTAACAGATAAGTACAAAAACCACCATCAATCACCTGAAGTTGACCTTTCCAGTTCTGGTTCCAAGTAATTTGATGCTATGGCCATTTCTAAAAAAGTAAAGTAATAAAAGTTTGAAAAGACTTGCAGCAAAATTTTAATAACTTGCCACGATGACTAACAGCTAGTTCAAATTGCAGCATTAGTCACCTGAAGTTGGCCTTTCCAGTCCAAGTTTTGAGTTATTTAATGTTTTATGGCACAAAGCACTTAGGCTATCTGCTCCAAACATCCAGTAAAAAGGTAAAAATAAAGTAAATGTAGTAAAATAGATAAAATAGGAAATGAAGGTAAAATAAAAAAATATAAAACCAATGTTGACACCTAGTCTACAACGTTAAGAGAGAAAGCAGAGAAAAAGAAGTTGTAAAGTACTTACTTTAGCAAAATGGTAATGATCATAACCCGCCAGGAAGACTAACAGGTAAGTTCAAGAACCTGAAGTTAGCCTTTCCAGTCCTGGTTTCAAGATATGTGTCATAGAAGCCATTATCAACATGTAAAAGAATAGAAGTTTAAAAAGACACATAGCAAAATCGTAATAATGAGTAGCCAAATGTCCAGTAAAATGATAAAAGTCAAAAAATGGAGTAAAATTTGTAAAAGTAAATGAAGGTAAAAATAAAACAGCAATTAAAACAGAAAATGGCGTAAAAACCAATATTGGCATCCAATCTACAAAGTTGTAAAGGACTACCTGTAGCAGAATGATAATGATCAAAACCTGCCAAGAAGACTAACAAGTAAGTATAAGAACCACCGTCAGTCACCTGAAGTTGACTGGTTCTAATCCTGGTTCTGGGTTATGTGTCATTATGGCCAGTACTAAAAGGTAAAGTAGTAAAAGTGTGAAATGACATGCAGCAAAAATGTAAAAACAACTCGCCAGGATGACTAACGAGTAGTTCAAACAGATAGTTCAGATAGTTCAAACAGCAACGTTAGTCACCTAAAGTTGGCCTTTCCCGTCCTGATGTTGAGTTATTTAATGTTCTGGCCATTTTCCAATGTCAAATTGAAAGAGAGAATAAAACTGTAAAAAAGGAACCACAATTAAAAAGGTGTAATGAATAAACATGCAACACTTAAATAAGATAAAAAGAATAATGGCCATTGAAAAACTAAAAACATTATCACGATGGATAGTGTCACCATCACCAATAACACTGTCCAATGTTATAGATAGACCCTTGGAAAAAATGTTTAAAATATTGCAGTCATTGAGAATTGTAATGATGGCAAGAAAGTAAAATATGGCTGATAGTGATTTGAGTGTTACACAAACTACACATTGGTGCATCAGTTCCAGATAAAAGAAAATAATGAGTTAAAAAACTGTGACCAATGTGTAGTCTAGTTAGAACAACTTCTTCCTTCCAAACTTTACAGAAGCTGAAGAGGGGATTCTGTGTGCAACTGCCGAACCACAGTAAACCATAGCAGAGCCCACTGAATTACCTGATTTGGAACCATCTATATAAATGGGAAAGGAATGATTGTTCGAAAGATGTTCATTAAATAAAAGACAGTACTTCCAATCTGGAGTATCTGCCTTTTTTAGATGACTGAAAGAAAGGTCACATTTGAGAGCTGTAATAAACCATGGTGGGATGGGCTGACTGGTGGAATCTGCAATGTTATCCAAAGACAGACCCAATTCATCCAATTACGCCCGGATGCAAAGGCCAAACGGAGCAATGACAGATTGTCTGTTCTGAAAATGTATGGCCCACCGAGGAAGGAAAACACATCCCCAGGTGGGAATTTAACGTTACAACCATTTTCTAATTTCAAATCGATGGACTTTGATTCTTAAAAGGGAATCACATTGAAAAAGGTCTAATGTATCAATTAAAAAGCTAAAATAAATTAAAAAGATAAATGGCCTTTAAAAAAACTAAAAACATAACCAAGGTGAACAGTGTTATAATTACCAATAACACTATCTAAAGTTATGAACAAACCTTGAGACAGAACATGTTTAAAATGGTACCATTGTTCAGAGTCATAACAACAGCAAGAAAGTAAAATGTGGCTTATTGTGACCTGATTGTTAAATAGACTACACACTGGTGCATCTGTTCCAGATAAAAAAAAAAGATGAATCAAAAAACTGTGACTAATGTGTACTCTAGTCAGAACAATTTCCTCTTTCCAATCCTCATGAAAGCAAGATGGCCAAAGTCCACAAGTGGGTTTTATTTGGAAAAGCTTGATTTCTTGTTGCTCACTTCAAGTCGACTGACAGCTAGCATGGAGCTGAGCCTTGAATACAGGACCACAGGCCATGTATGGAACAAATACAGTGATGATAGTGCCACAGAGCAAATAAATTTATCTGTGGTGTCGACGAGCTCATTCTAACAAATGTGATGGAATGGTATCCGTAAAAACTGGATAGAAGTAGTTAAAGAGAAATAAGCCAATCAGTTTTGAATATCAGTGAGAACAGGGTGTGAACTAACATGAAGCAATTCCAGTGCCAGGAGAGAACGAAGCGAGTCTATATAAATAGTGAAGTTTCAGTATTGCTTAGCTTCAGTGTGATCCAGGGCAAGAGAAATGGCATACAGTTCAGCAGTGAACACAGAAGCTGCAGAGGGGATTCTGCATGCAACCACTACACCACAACAAACCATGGCAGAGCCCACAGAGTCACCTGATTTTGAACCATCTGTATAAATAGAAATGGAAAGATGTTCAGCAAATAAAAGATGGTACTTCCAACTAGGATAATCTGCTTTTCTCAGATGACTTAAAGAAAGGTCACATATAGAGTCTGTAAGAAGCCATGGTGGGATGGGCTGACCAGTGGATATAGCAATGTTATCCAAGAACAGACCCAATTCATCCAACTGCACCTGGATATGAAGGCCAAAAGGAACAATGGCAGACTGTTTGTTCTGAAAAAGTCTGGCCCACCAAAGAAGGAAAATGCAATCCCAGGTGGGATGCTTTAGTGTGTAAGGAAGTTACAAAGCACATAGTAAAGACAATTGCAAATGGCAGAGGTGCTAAGAAGGTTCATGAGACTATGTATAAGCTCTGAACTGGGAAAGTGCAGAAAGTGCTTGATGTGTGGTATAAAGGTCAGCTTATGATCAAAGATATGCCCCAACAACTTTGTTTCAGTGACCATACAAAGTTCAGCATCAGAATGAATACCCCGTTAGCATCAAAATGCATGCAAATGGTTTTAGAAAGAGAGAGAGAGAAGTTAAAGCCATTTGCTGTAGTCCATTTCAGTAAATGACTGAGGGCAGTCTGATGCTGCCCTGCCACTCAATATACCTCACATTCAACAATCGACATGAGATGTGGAAGTTGTCAACATGAAGCCCATTTGCAACGAGAGGGAGTTGTTCAAAACATAGCCCTGAGGGACTCCAAGCTGCTGGAGAAAAGAACAGGAAAGTGTTGAATCCACATGAACTTGAAATCTCCTGTCCATTAAATTTTTTTTAATAAAAATGGGCAATTGGCCACATAGCCCATAGATATGGAGGTCTCACAAAATGTCATACCTCCAATGTTGTATCAAAAGCCTTTTCAACATCAGAAAATATTAAAAGATGTTGTTTGAGGAAGGCTTCTCTGATTGATGTTTCAAGTTGAATCAGGTGGTCCATTGTGGAGAACTGTTGGAGGAACCCACAATTGATGGACAAGAGGAAGTTATTTCATTCAAAGAGACAAACAAGATAAGCATTATCCATTCTCTCCATGGTCTTACAGAAATAGCTCGTCAAAGCAATTTGACAGTAGTTTGAAAGAATCTTGGGATCCTTCCCAAGCTTAGATAAAGATAGGGCAATAGTCTGATGTCAGGCATCAGAAAAAATATTCTCCTGCCAGATCCAGTTAAAAACAATCAGAAAAATTCCAAGAGAAGCAGGAGATAGATGGCACAACATGCCATAGTGTACATCATCTGGTCCAACTTATGTACTGCCAGACCGATGAAGGGCCAGTTTGAGTTCTACCACTGTAAAGGTAAGATTATAGTCATAGAGACAATCAGCTCAAAAGGAAAAAGGTGATCTCTCTGCTAAAGTCTTGATGGTTAAGACTGTGATGGAAGAAGCAGAAGTGCTAGACACCTGGCAAAAGCTTTCACCTAGAGTTTCGGTGATGCACTGGGTATCAGTTACTTCCTGGCCATCAGAGAGCAAGATTAAAAGGGGGACAGAATTATATTGCCTGCTGACCTTTCCAATCTTGTCCTACACAGCTTTGAAACTAGTGGTAGAGTCCATGCAACAAATGATCATTTTGCATATTGGGTTGGGAAAAGAAGATGTACCTGATAAAATGCTTGAACCCAGAACTAAAGGAAGTGGATCTAGGGACTTGCTAAAATGTATGTTTGGGACAGTGATGGGTTATGAAGTTGATTCATCAACTTTTTTAACCATGGGAGTCCAAAGACTTTTCATCTGGTTTGAAAACAATTCTTTTGGAGGCCCACAGAGATCCGTTTGCACTCCCACTGTAGTAGTGGAATGAAGTGACGCAGCATATGTCCAAGATAAAGTGGTGGACAACTTAGAGTAAGTAATGTTGTGAATCATTTTCAAATGCTGCATCTCTTTTTCTTCCAACCATTTAGGGCAAGAACAAAAGTAGCATGGATGAGAGCCATTACAGTTGATACAATGAGGGTCCATTTCACACTCCCAGACATTGTGGTCCTTGCCACCATAAAGAGCACACATCAAGGAACCAAAACACCTTGTCATTGAGTGATTGAACCACTAACACTGGATACATCCAAGAGGGTTTGGAATGTTTGGGTATACCTTGCAATTAAGATAACCTGCCTTGATGGTTACAGGTGGACCCAGTGATGTAAATATCAGAATGAGGACATTGATCAGCATCATAATTCCATCTTTGTGAGTGAAGATATGCCTCACTGCAGAAAATCCTTGGGTGGAAAAATGAGCAGAGAATCTCTGACTCAGGGATGTTCTTCAAATCCCTCTCAACAATAATTCCTTGTGATGAATTCAAAGTAGCATGAGGTTAACCTCAATAGATATATCCCCAATTGCCTTTGAATGCAAGAGGAGTTCACTGTGTTGAGACATGGATGCTACCACTAATATATCACCAGATTAAAGTTTCTTCACTGACTTTGGAGAGTTAGCAAGTTCCTCTAGTCCCTTCTGAATGAAAAAGTAAACATTTTCCCTAAATGTTTGTCTGAAAGAGAATATAGGATAAGAAAATGAGGTATAACAGGTATTACAGATGTTGAAGATTACTGCTCAGAATCTTCAAGATGCAGTCGTCTACCTATGGACTATTTTTCACAATTCTATTTAAGTTTTTATTTGGGGGATCCATATTAAAAAAAAAATGTTTCAGTGCCCACTAACCCCACAAGGGGATGCACTGCAATGTAAATCAAAAACACTGTAGCAATGCCAGGGTTTTGTGAGCACAAAACCCAAACACCAGCATCAGATACAATGTCCAACCAACTGTTGAGAACACCCAACAGTGGTACTTGCTAGACCCTAGCCCAAGTGGACCAACCAACTGACTAGAGGGGGGAGGGCAACCATTTACAGGAATATGAAGCCAAAGTGGTGAGTTAGGATTAGACCCCTCAACCATCAGGATCATCTCCTCCCTGTCATAAGTTACCACTCATGGCAAATACATAGGTGGATGTTTAGATCCCAGAGGATGTAAACTGAAAGAACAGAACCTTCCCTGGAAGGTCCCCTCACCATGTGCAGGAATCCAAACTGAAAGGCAGTAAAAATGTAAGAATTATGGGATCCCTTCCTGCAACTTAATCAAAATTATTTATATAAAAGACTAATCCCTATTTAGATAAAGTATCAAAACAAAGTGGTACTTTCCAATGTGTTATAGTAACTTGACAACATCAATTCTGGTTTAGTGGATAAACCCAATCTTTTCTCAATTTTTAAGAAAGTGTAAGACAGTGATTCTTTTGTATTATTAGACTGAGATTTATGAAGTGCATTTTGAAAGCTGTATATAGCTTCATATAGACTACATATTTTAAGACAGTGAAAAAGAACATTTAGATAACATTTGAAAATGTAGCTATTTCTTCAGTGGGTTGTCACTGAAGTGTAAGTAATTAAATTCATATCATCAACTTTGTCAAAAAAGTAAGATATTGAAAAATGAAAGTGGTAAATGTTGTATATTTTGTTTTACTAGTTGCATCAATCAACAGCAGAATGGTTTAGCAATTAGCTAACATTCTTCAATAAACCAGTCATGTTGCAGAAACATTAACTTTTTGTGACAGGCTAGTAGAAGTCCCATAAGATTAACAGATTTCTAACAGTTCTAACCCGGCTAGCTCCCACAAAATTCAAGATAAACTCAGGCCCTGAAATATCAGATTCATATCCAGATTTTTTAATTTCCTTCCCTGTATATTTTTTTACATATACAATTAAACTTTCCTTTAAATAAGAGTATCATTTCACAATAAGTATCAAATATTACACAATACTGTCTCACAGCAAGACAAAGATGCATAATATAATATCAAATATTACACAATACTGTCTCACAGCAAGACAAAGATGCATTTTGAACTACATATTTTTAAAAAGTAAATCCTACTATTTTTCAAATTACACATATTACTTAAAACTACATTAATGAACGTTCTGAATAATATTATAAATATAACCACAGGAAGTAGAATACTTGGTCTTTATTTTTTGTTCGTATTTTATATGTAAAAGAATCACTTTAGAAAAGAAATTATCCATATATTTGGACTAAATCTGCAGGATAACTGTGAAGGAATGTGTTTTACCTTACTCAGTTCTATGAAAAAATTACAAACCTTATGTTTATAAACTTAGATCTTTTATATTCTCATTGATTTAATATACAAGCCATAATGTAGCAAAAGAAAAAGATATGAGGTTTTTATTTCATATTGTGGTTTATCAATATTAGTAATTTGAGTTTCTAATTCATACAAAATTATAGACTTAGTACTTTAACATAAAAAATATTTAATTTTAAACAATGCTGCATTAAACACACCATGTGATTCACTAAAATCTATATTTTAGTGTTTTGTTAGGTAAGAAATTAACTCATATAACATTATAGTGTGAATTATAATATACAATTTCATTCCAAACTCACTGGCATAAATTCATAAAATAATAGTTCAATAAACTTTTGAATGCAAGTCAACAAATGCGATGACATGGCCTTTAATCCATAATCCATTGCAAAAGGGTTAATGTATCTGTAAATTACATTATTTATATAAAGAAAAGTCATAACAGAGAGGTTGTTATTCAATATTCTGCCTAAAAATCACAGATGTCACATCTGTCAGTCATTTATGAGAGGTAAGGTCAATGTAAAATTATCTGATACACAGAAAAAATATCAAATTAAAGTCATTATTGAAAGGGGTTATTTCCACCAGAGACTACTGTGTTACATAACCATGTGCTTAGTTCTATAACTTTAAACAGCAATAATATAAAAAATTATCATATTTCATTTTATTTTTACTTTTAATTTTAGTAAGAAAAGCCATACCAAATGAGAGAATAGGAACTTCTGTTTCTACAGGCAAGATTCCTATTGCTTTTAAAAGTTATATTATCCTATACGTAAGGAAGATCTACCAGAGTTTAACTATGTTTAGGATTGGCACTAATTAAATTCTTGCTCTGTATTTAACCTTAACACAAAACATTATATTTGTCCTATATTTAACTATAACAGAAAACATTATTGTCATATATTTAACATGTTACAAAACATTAAAAACTCTTGCCCTACACATCTCACAATTGTAACCAAGTTATTTGCAAATTTCAGGTACATTACACAAACAACCAGTCACCAGGCTTGAACTTTCCTTCCATTACTGTTTTGTCATAGAATCTCTATTAATGTACAGCTATGCCACCCCTTTATTCTAGTTTGCTGCTCCATGAATTTGTACACTGTCTATTGCAAACCAAAAGCATTCTGCACAATTGTGTGGATAATGTAGTACACTGGCAGTGGAGCACTAGGCCCACTGAGAGATATACATATACTTCTCAACCAAAAATCTGAAGACTTGGAGAACAACCAGTGAGGTACTACTTATGCAACAGAGCAGAATCATGAGTAACCTAAACAGATTAGCATATGAAACAAAGCTTGTGATTATTATTTACTAACTACCATCCCATAAAATAGTTCTAGAGCACTTGACCAACATGTTAGTTTTGTTTGTTAAGAACCCCTGGCCAAAATTCTTCCAACACAACATAACTCTATGGTACAGTTTTTCACAGAAGTAAAAATATTATCTGCTGAATTTTAAGTGGTCATTATTCTGGCACAGTTATTGTATGATAGGTAGTATTTATTACCATCTTTAATTTACATGCACTGACATACTGTGATAACCTGAGACTATCAGTGAAAATAATATGATGCGCATGTTTGCTGCTTAAGAAGAAATTTAGTATTTCTGTTCAGTACAAATATATATTGTAATGTCTGGCTATGAGAGAAATTCGAAATTTTGGGTACTATTTACAATTTCTCTGTCTATAATAAAACCTGAATGTCAGGAAGTTTCACAGACTACTTCCTGAAATTCAGGTTCACATTTCAACTTTTTTACTTCTTTGCTTACATAAAGCATTCATAGCATGACCATCCTAGCTCCTAATAATTTTGAACACCCCAAAAAATCCAAAACTTGTACCTCTCTTCATATCCAAACAAGTCCTGTTTTGAAACATTCAGAAGACACCTATCACTCAAGAGAGTTATAAATATATTTGTATTACACTGTAATGTGAATAAGACCAAAGTGTAAACTAATGACTAAAATATATTTGTAATGCCATTTTGAATCGGTCATTCTAAAAAATACATATAGTCATAATTTTAGTGCAAAATTGACTGAAAGCCACCAAAAAATGAGCTTTATGAAAGATTCTGTCTTACACTTAAAGTAACTTCAATATTTTTTTTTTATAATTTAATCATTAAAATCATGTTGTTTGGCTGAATTCTCACTGCCATAGAAAAACATATTATGAATAGTAGGGCTAATAAGTTATGTTATGTCACATTTAATAATTAATTAAAATTAAGATTAAACTCAATAATTCACAAGTGTTTCAGGTTATGACTATTTCCTATTGTTTCCACACTAAAAAAAAAATCAAAATTCTGAGTACACTTACTGCCACAAAAATAATCAACTAATCAAAATTAAGGTTTCTAATTTTTACTACAGTAAATTATTCAAACAATCCACATAGTTAAAATTTCATGTTTGTTATGAAATAAAAACCATGTAATGGGTTATATGTGCTTTGTTCAGTTTCATTGTTACAAGTTTTTGTTTCCCTGAAGTTTGTATAAAGTTTTGGTGCTTTTGGGATGGAACTCATAATTTGAGGATCTTGGGTTAGATTTACCACCACTACCAAAATTACTCACCATTGTTTTGTTATGACTATTTCTAGGACCATCTGCCACTGTAACTACTCCTCAACTGCTAATGATGTAAAGCAAGTATATAGCTGCCAAAATCTTTTATTGTTTGTTTGTACATATGTTTTGATCAACACTTTACTAACTGATTAATCAAATGCAATCATTAATAGGGCTGTTTTGTTTGTTTCTTTATTTTTGGAATTTCGCACAAATCTACTCGAGGGCTATCTGTGCTAGCCGTCCCTAATTTAGCAGTGTAAGACTAGAGAGAAGGCAGATAGTCATCACCACCCACCGCCAACTCTTGGGCTACTCTTTTACCAACGAATAGTGGGATTGACCGTCACATCATACATCCCCACAGCTGGGAGAGCGAGCATGTTTAGCGCGACGCGGGCACGAACCCGCGACCCTCGGATTACAAGTCCCACGCCTTAAGCGCTCGACCATGCCAGGCCAATAGGGCTGTTAGTTAACTGATTAACACATACCACTAACTGCTCTGTTCTAATATATAGTGTCACCAACACAGTTTAAAATGCACACTACATCCAGTTGCTATTTTTTCCCAGTTTCAAATTGATAGTTATTTATGGAAGAACACACACTGAAAAATGTACACTGATTACGCTATGCAACTATAAAGATATTCATAATACACATACAGAATTACAATTTTTAATTATGGGAAGTCTTTATATACAAGCTAGAATACTCCAGATATTTAATGTCTTTCTATTCACATCAAAATCATTAAAAAACTAAAATTTTCTTACGAGTCATATTTTGACCATAATCAAGGTACATCATGAAGGCATATCACTCCAAGAGTAGCGAGGTCTGAATAAAACACAAAGATTCAGACCTTAAACTTGTGCATTCTATTTTGATGATTTACTAATCCTTTAATACGATTAATACGGAATATCATTCTTAGTATCATTATTGTTACTATAACTAAGACTTTTTATATTCCATACCTGATTAAGAAATAAGAAACTAATTAATATTCCAAGTAATTACTGTCCAGTGTTGTTAGTGACGTGAACAAATAAATTAACTTTAAACAGTTACCCTTTTGTGGACCTCCAATCAAAATCACAGCTTTGAGCATCCTGCTTAATATTAATATAAAAGGTTTAGCTATCGTTACGTTCAAAAATTAGAAGTAAATAAACGGAAGCCTTCTAAGAAATAAAAAACTGATTTCGTTTAAGCATATGTAAAGATACAGACAAGAACAGCCATAATTACACCATTAAATTTCATCCCACCCTCAAAACTTCTACGTGTACTAACGTGTCAGATGTCGTAAACGCCCTCACATGTTATCGTAACTTCTGATTATGTGAATAATAATAAATTATCTCTAATTTGTATTACGTTTTTCACAAAACAAAATCCAAATAATCAAAATATAAATATCCTCCACTTTAAACAGTAAACGATGCATGTAACTTATTTCAATACATGTAGTTAAATGTTTTACTTCAACACAGAATTTTCTTTATTACTTTTGTTTATTTGAATTTCGCGCAAAGCTACTCAAGTTCTATATGATCTAGCCGTCCCTAATTTAGCAGTATAAGACTAGAGGGCAGGCAACTAGTCATCACCACCCACCGCCAACTCTTGGGCTACTTTTTTACCAACGAATAGTGAGATTGATCGCACATTATAAAGCCCCACGGCTGAAAGGGCGAGCATGTTTGGTGCGACAAAACTTACACGTGAAAGTGAATATTTTGACAGACAGCACTTAAATGTGGTATGGCTGAAACAACTAATATCAAGCTTTCAAAGTCAGTATACAGTATAACTTTAGTCAAGTACACTACTGGCCAAAATATTAAGGCCAATGAACAAAAAAATATGCATTTTACGTTGTTAGACTCAATCACTTATTTGTGTAAAGCTTCGAAAGATAAAAATAAGAAAAGGGAAAATAAAAATAAAAAACATTTTTAGCATTTAATAGGAAAAATGTAAACATTATGAAATTAGCCTAAATACTAGCTGGTCAAAAGTTTAAGACCATACCAAAAAAACAGTCCTAAACAGGGTAGTGAGTTGCATAGCCGTCATTGCGAATAACTGCAAACATTCGCTTTAACATGGTCAATATAAGCGTTTGCAGAAGGCTGGCTGGAATGTTATTCCAAGTGGTGAAAATTACTTTACAAAGATCACGCACTGTTTGGAATTGATATCCACTTCTATAGACTTCCCTTGCCATACAGCCCAAAACATTTTCAATGGAGTTCAGTTCGGGCGAACATGCTGGATGGTCCAAAAGAATCACGTTATTCGCCATGAAATAGTTCTTTGTCATGCGGGCATTGTGGATTGCAGCGTTGTCCTGCTGAAAGATCCAGTCATTTCCACACAAGCAAGGGTCTTCAGTCAATAAGGATGTTCTCTCTAACATGCCAATGTAGCCAGCTGCTGTTTGACGCCCCTGTATAACCTAAAGCTCCATTGTTCCGTAGAAGGAGAAAGCACCTCAGACCATGATGGAACCTCCTCCACTGTGTCGTGTAGAAAATGTCTCTAGTAAGATATCCTTATCGTGCCAGTAAAGTTGGAGGCCATCTGGACCATCCAGGTTAATTTTTTTCTCATCAGAGAACAAAACCTTCTTCCACTCTTCTACGTCCTACGTTTGGTGCTTCTCAGCAAAGTTTAACCGAGCTGTTTCGTGTTGTGGAAGGAGACGTGGCCTTTGAAGATGTGTACAGTTTTAAAGCCTTTCTCTTATAGATTTCGTCTTATTGTTCTTGAGCTGCATTCTGCGTCCGTAAGGGCCTTAATCAGGTTCGACGATCGGCTGGTGTTTTGTCGGACAACCCGTCAAATCCTCATGCTCAACGCCGACGAATTTTTTTGGGCCGACCACTTGAAATTCTCGTTCCGTAACCGCGGGGTCTTTTAAGAAATTTGCAACAGCAGTTTTACTACGCCCAATCTTATCAGCTATGGCACGTTGAGAGAGACCTTGCTTTTGCAGTTCGACAATTCTGTCACGTTCAAACTCTGTCAACTTTTTAGCCTTTGTCATGTTTTTACTAAGTGTAACACAGGAAATGTCAGTGGGAGATGTTGACAACGATAGTGCTTGAACACAAATGACTAAATTTCGTTACGTATTTACCGATTAAAAATCGTTTCAGTATGGTCTTAAACTTTTGACCAGCTGGTATTTAGGCTAATTTCAGTGTTCACATTTTTCCTATTAAATGCTAAAAAGTTTTTATTTTTATTTTCCCTTTTCTTATTTTCAGTTTTCGAAGCTCTACTCAAATAAGTGGTTGAGTCTAACAACGCAAAATGTATATTTTTCTTTATGTTCATTGGCTGAAAGATTTTGGCCAACAGCGTATTTCTTTAAATATATATGCAGTTCACATTTTTCCATCTTATTAGTGGTTTAGCAATTTTCGTTCCAGTCACTCTTGTAGTTTTTACTGCAGAAAATATTACAATAACGTCGCACACCAATATAAAAAAGATTAAGGACTGCACTGTTTTTCGATGGCCATCTGGAGAATGTCTGAACATCACAGACGTCTTTAAATATATATGCAGTTCACGTTTTTCTATCTTATTTAGTTTTTTAGTAATTTCCATTCCAGTTACTCTTGTAACTTTTACTGTAGAAAATATTATCTACTCTGCTTCAAATCTTACAGTAACGTTGCAAACCAATATAAAAAAGATTAAGGACTGCACTGTTTTTTAATGGCCATCTGGAGAATGTCTGTATATCACAGACGACGAATTGTGTGAAAGATACTCATGTGCTTTCCTTACCATGCTTGTTTCGGCATAAATCTGTTTTGATAGAAAGAGAGATGCCAACTCATAAACTAATACTGCAGAGGCAAAATCCCCCTTTGTTTATGCATGTGCAAAAACTATTTTTTTTTTGTCAACGTGTCAGGTCTATTTACTTTCCACACAGCTTAAAACTCAGTCAAGTTTTCATATTCAGATTTTATAGATTATCTGTTCAATCCTCCCATTAATAAAGGGGCCAATCTGATGCTTTAGAGGAAAAACAGTTCGCATGTAATGACTGCTTACTACTGCCTACATTCTTAAGTCTCAAGCTAGCAAGCATTTATGTTTCATCATGCATATGGGTTCCTTATCTGAACAGGATATCATACACATGCCGAAAAATTAACTTATGGCGTCTCGTAGTTGCATATAAACTATTGATAAAAGTTTAATATTTAAAATCTCTTAAAATTTTGGCCTGGGTGAGATATTTCGATAAATTTGGCTCTTGATTCTTCAGTTTTTAACTTTTTCATCACCAACCCTAACAGAACGTTACACATTAAAAATCTAGCCAGGAATTTGATATTTCAGGTACATGTCTGTAAATATTTTATGTTCAGTTGATCACTAATTTGTTTTCATATTCTGTCTATGTTCGATTTATCCTTCATTTAATAATCAAAACATACATTTTTATAAAAAGTTTTGGCTATTCTATGAGATATTATTGCATCTGAATACCACTAATGTTGTGCTTTATTGTTTGTTTTAAAAGTGAACAAAACCATTCAACCACTACTTGCAGTGGAATATCTTTCCCATGTTCACCTATATTTGTGGTTTGCTTTGTTCTGAGCTTTTGGCAAAGCTACATGAAGGCTACCTGCGCTAGTCATCTTTAATTCAGCAGTGTAAGACTAAATAGAAGGCAGCTAGTCATCACCACCCACCACCAACTCTTGGGCTACTTTTTTACTAACAAATAGTAGGATTGACCATACATTATAACATCCTCACGGCTAAAAGGGCAAGTATGTTATGTCTGGTGTTATGGGAATTCGAACCCAAGACACCTAGATTAGGAGTCGAGTGCCTTAACCACATGGCCATGCCAGGCATAGTGTGTGGTATTATCAGGTTGAACTGAATTTCTCAATCATGTCACAAAGATCTACTTTATAATACAAGGATCAGCAGGTTATATTATAAAGTAAATCTGAATGCAACTCGGCTAACATGAATTCAAACAAAAAGTAACTGCTCATGATGTGTTATACAAAATGATCCCAATACTTATACTCACCAAACATGCTCGCTTTTGAAGTTGTGGAGGCGTTGTAATGGGGCAGTCAATCCCACTATTCATTGGTAAAAGACTGAAAGAGTAACCAGATTAAAATAATTTGACAGATAAAGCACCAAACCAACATTTTGGGCAACAGCTCGTCATCAGGTTTCCATCGATAATGAAGAGTTAAAGTAGGACATTGATACAGGCAAAAATGTAAAGAAATGAATTTAATGAGAAAGTAAACACGTGCATAGGGCAATATTGTTCAAAGAGATACAACAATAAATAGTATTTGAAGTTTATAAAGGGTTAAAAACAACTGAACTGAAAAGAAATGAAAAGGTAATAAAAGTAGGTAACTAAACCGAACGGAATGGAAAGCAGAAAAAGTGCATGCATTGAACAGAAAATTGCACAAACTGTTGGTGTAAGAAAATGTAGGGCTGAAAAATGAAAATAATAAGAGTTAAAGAAAAGATAACTCTTCACTCATTTCAAAGGGCTTGACAGTGTCCAAATCAAATGTTCACTTTGAGTTAAAAAATTGTATTTTTTGTGTGGTTTGATTTTGATGATGTCACCAACAACTACTACGATATTTTTTCTTCTTCTATGGAGAGCAATTTACAGTTCTCCTTGTATTTATTGAAATAAAGGACTATCTTTCCAATTTTAAAATTTAATTAACTAAGTAAGGAAATACAACCATACATTTTTAAACAACTTGTAGCCAATCTCAGTTTTTACTGACATGTCAGTAGACTGCTATTTTTGCACCATTACAGGCTCTCAGCATGTATAATATTTGATTTCAATTAATGTTCACTGCATTACAGTTACAGTGACAATGGCATCCATTATCTTAGTCATTAGCTCCGGCATGTTTACTACAGGTTTGTGATATATGATACCCTTAACACACCTTCATACTTCTTTACCGTACTGGTATCTATAATTACACAACACCAAAGTCACCAAGTTGGTATCTGCAAGTCACATAATGCATAAAGTTTTTTCTTGCACAGTTGTCATTTTATGGAATAAGACTACTACAGTGAAAAAAATGAAAATGACAACTTGAGTTGAGATAGATGTTTAAAACTAGATAATTTTATTTCATTAGTTCATTATTAAATTTTAATATAGAAAAGATAATTTTGAACCAGCTTGTAGAATCATAACAATATGAAATTGAGTCTCTTCACTAATTCTTTTTTAGATTGCAAGTTCAGTGATAAATTAATTTTCTATTACTTATTGACTTTTCTGTTTTATTCCAAGTTTACTTTTGAAATTTGATTTTTTATTACCTTATTATTTGTATAATTACTCTCAATCACTAATCTGCTTATATTTTGCTTTTTATATTCACCTAACTTTTGTATGACAACTTTTTAAAATGGACAAAACAATGTGATGTGTGACTTCACTTCTCTGATCTAATGAAAACTAAAATGGTATACCATTTATCTATGTAATTAATATAAGTAGAATACATTATTACTGTGTGATTATCACAAGTTTTTCTTTTAAAATGTCTACATAAAGTTAAACGCATTAAAAATCTTATGTTTAAGATAAAATTATCAAGTGAAGAGGCAATCAATTTTCATTTTAATTATAAGATGGTTGCATCAGAATAACATTCAAAACTGAGAAAAACCATTCTATATGAAAACATTTCTACCTTCATCATATAATTTCATTGAGCTCTTTTATGAGTGAACTGAAATGATTTGTCACTCACTAGAAGTATACTGTGCAAAAAGAGGGGAATTACCTCGTTTTTCAGTGTTTTAGTCCAAACTACTGTTATTATGAATATACAAGTTGATTTTAATGATTTTCAGATAATTAAATGTAAAAATGAGCAAAAATAAGGCATCTTGCCACCTAATTCACACTTAACAAATACCAAAACCTTTCCTTCATACAAAACTATGATACCAAGTAAGCAATGTTAAAAGTTAAAATAAGACCACTATGTACTGCCTATTTAATTTCACTTTGGTGAACTAACCACAACTTCCAAATATCAAAACTGTCCATTAAGAATTACCAATTGTAATATATCATTTCTTAGCTTTATGCCATGCTATAATTACAATAAAAATCAAGAATAAAAACTTTTAAGAAGACTGTTAAATGAGTCTGCAAAATTAGGTAACTATTTAATTTCTTGTCTTGCTTAACAAACATCAGCACTATATGCTATGCAAATTATACCAGTTTCACAGGTAGTGTTTTAATAAACAAACCAATAACAGATTGGTTGGTTGGTTTAGAGTTTTATAGCGCAAAGCAACTAGGTTATCTGCACCACAGGTAACAAGAAGAAAAGGAATACAACTATCCCCTAAATGTAAAATGGAGAAAAATATCTGTCTGGTCCTAACCAGTGTCTATTAAAGAAAGAAAGAATATGCTTAATACCATAGCACCCGAAATTCTTTTAGGGAGAATTATAGTAAATTAACCCATGTAATCTTTGTCTTTTTATTAGCTATATTTTTGTGCACCAGCAGTACTAAGCATGGGGCTCATGCATACCCAATTTGAATTTATTACTCCTTAGTATCTCTTCCTGCCTACCCTCAAACTGAAATTATTTTAGGTACAATTAGTGTAAATTAATGTAAGAAATCTTAAGCATGGTTAGATACATTAATCAAAAAGGGTTCAACTTTCTGAGTCTAAAACTGCAATTAAATCTCAAATCAATAGAGAGATGATGGAGCTATGAGCTAAAAGTGTGTACTTGAGAAAAAAAAAAGCCATTCTATGAGTTATTACATCACAGTTAAAAATAAAAACTTTGTTTGCAAACACCTCTGAAGAGTACAGTGTTAATAGTTTCTCATATAAACAACTTCTAGGAGCATTGTATTTATATAACACTGCACACAGTAATAAAAAAAAAATCCATGTTGAATAACAGCAATTTCTATCAAATAAAATTATTTATTTGTTACACTATAGAGCATGCAGTTCTATTATGCAATCTGATAAATTTGTAATATATTTGCCTTGAATATATTAAACTAAAATTTGTTTCATATATTTTAAAAGTTATATTACAATCAATATTTGAAAGCTAAGAAATAAGTTTCATACAAATGCATGTGTTAACAAGGTTTTTTATATAAGGAAGAACTACTCAGAATTTGCACATACACACATATTAAAAGGACCACTGTTTGAAATACTGTATTTTTTAGTATCTTCAATTGGTTGGAAAATGCTTTAGCAGCTCACAGTGCTTTTCCACCAACCTAATTAAATCTAATGCATAACAAGTTTTAAAAAAATCAAAATGCTTATAAAATAAAAAAATCCCAGTAAAATATTTGAACAAGAACATAAATGAATTTTATGTTATTTGAAATCCATAAACAATTTAATCTTGTAAACAAACACTGGAATAATAGCAATGGTACCTTATGTATTCAAAACATATAATACTTAAAAAACAAAACAAAAACTGACAAGTGAAACACTATAGTGTTCATGCCAAATAATTTTTTTATGATGCAATAGTTATGGTACATTTAAGAGATAACACAACAAACACGAGCTTGAAGGAAAATATTATGACAATGATGTATGACAGTATAAATTTTTTACTCTAAAATATAAGGGTCAATAGAGTAAATATAGGTTAATTACTTTTACCCCAATGACAAGTATTTTGTTTTACCAAAATTATATAAATACTGAGAAATTATCAAAGCTTCTTCTGTTTTGAATAATGATTATGTACAACTTTGCTGAACCTCTTTGTTGCCTTATTAAACCTACTGATGCAGGGCATCAAAGTTTCACATACTTTTAGTTCTTTTATGGATGAATTGTTGAAAGTTATAATTTTCTTCTACTAAAAAGGTATTTCCAATAGGTACTTTCCTTCCACTTACAAAATTAGCTGCTGCCCAAGAATTGCAAACTTTTTATTATGTATCCCACAAGCCTCCTGCTGTTGAACATCTCTCTCATGTATAACTTCTCCACCAACAGAAGCGTAGACATTCACATGATACGACTTTTTTAATGTGCTTCTACTGAATTATGACTCTTTTAGAAGCCAAATGCCTTCTCATGTCCACTGCCAACTCTTAGCTGTCACATAAATATGTCCCCACAGCTGAAAGGGTGAGCACATTTGGTAAGACAGAGATTCAAACCTATGACCCTTGGATTATGAGTCAAGTACCTTAACCACTGGGCCATGCTGGGCCCAGTTTGTTTTCAAGTGGGAACTCAGGCAGGTGATTTGGTAATTGCAGCTTGTATTTTTCAAGATGAGGAATCACACATTGTTGAAAAAACAAATCAGCACTTTTTGTTGCATAAAACTGGCATCTTATTAGAAAGAAATTATTGTCAGACACATTTTTCAGTTAAATACAAGAGACAAATTTTTCAAAAAAAATTGGAAAATACAAAAGACATACTTAAAATTAGAAAAATAATTTTGTCTGAACAAACAAAAAATAATTCAGTTCATGCAAAGAAAAACTTAGGGTAATTGCCCACAGTTGAAACACTGCTCAAAAAAACTTTTTGAATATTTATTAAAATTAGCAAACTTTTCATGGTCAACTTCACTTGATTACTAAATTCAAATCTTCCAATTATAAATTTTCACAAAGTATGCACCTTATGCTTTATCAAAGCAATGCCAAATTTTTGCAACAAAGTGCCTGCCATAATGCATCAATTGCCTCCTCAATACCCTCTAACCCTATGGAATGTTCATGCAGTCACACTGGCTGGACCAAACAAACAACTGAGAAGCTTGGAAAAATGGTTTCAGAGCATTAGTTGGCTACAAACATTCATCATATTGGTAGGCTGTAGAGAGTTTGAGAAAGGATGAGGCAGTGATATCAACCTTAATTGTGCAAGAGAGTCATGGTCAACCCCCAAGGAAACATATAATGTATTTCTGCAATTTTTTCGCACTGGTGAGACATTGTCATGAATTCTGTATATCTGTTATCTCTATAGAACAACAATTGTGAGTCAGAAGCATTGAAAGTACATGTACATCACTATGTTTTAGCCTGTAATATACTTTCAAGAACACTCATGAGTATGTTGTGTACAGAACATATTACAAACATTTACTGGTAGGTCTACAACACATACATACATACATACACACACTACATAGATACAATAAATATACTTGTTACTTAAACACAGCATTTGGAAAGTTCATCAATATTTAATGTTCTATATTACAGATATACTTTTTCATTATTTTATACAACTGTCATTATAGATTTAATTATTTCTTGTATATAAAAGTGACATTTTTAAAAAATTATTGTTATACTCAATTTAAAAATGTTTTTGATATAAAAAAAATTGTAACTCGAAATAAAATATTAATCAAAATGCTGACATGTCCATAACACTGATGCTAGTGCTAAGATTTGTGGAATGATTAATACTGGTAATATATATAGTCAATAATTTAAATACTAATACTATATTCTGTATAACTTATTTTAGTCTTAGAACTTACCAGCTCAAACTACCAAATTCCCTATTTCTGCAAGATAAAATATTGTTCATGTAACACTGCATTGAGCAAAAAAATAAAAAGCCAATTCATATGCAAACAATCAGTTCATTAATATACAAAAACTATATTATTTAAACATTGAATGCATCTACTGTTAAGCAACTTTCACATTAAGCCAGTTACAAAAAAGTTTTCAATTAAAAATAATATGAACTTAATAAAAATATGTAAAGCCTTTTGAGCCAGTATCAACAAGCATTATGTTTCGAATAAAGGCACAATGTTTTTACATCTTAACTTGTACCAAAAAAATTGTGTCCAATTCTAGATAACTTACAGCTGCCTTCTGATACTAACAACAGTATAATCACCATCACAATTCTTGCAGATTCTTAAAGGAGATAACAAAAGACTCATTACATTTTATCAATTTTAAAACGAATTTTCCCCCCAAATCAAAGACAACACATTTATTGTTCAAAAAAGTGCCAACACCTGACCACCCCTAAAAGTAGATCGCAAAAATTATACAATGCACATTTTTGCACCTCAAACACCTTAATTTTTAAACAGAAAAATAAACTAACATTTTTTAAAAAGGTGATTATTTTAGAACGTTTCATAAAAACTTCATCCATCTTCTAACAATATCAGAGGACAATGGTCAAATACAAAAAATAGATAATCCCTCTGTAAATAGTTCTATTTCACATATCCATTTTTACATATAAATTAATAATGAACATGATAAATTGAACACAGAAAATTTATCACAAAAACAAATCCATCAAGAATGTTACTGATTATATTTTTTCTACATTAAGCATTTTCTTGGCATAAATTTTTTTTGTAACGTTAGACACAAAACTAATGTAACAAAATATAAAACTTTGCAAGTTAAAACATCACAGATAAAATTTCTATTCTTAAATAACAATTTTATCAGAAAAATCTTAAACAAAAAATCTTTCCACTGGACTTTTTGAAAATTAATAAAGTATTGTGTTTGGAAACTTAGGATATTTCTACAAAATATTCACTGCTACACACTTCACTAAAAATGTTTTTGTGCATATAAAATCTTTAATTTGTGAATCAAGGGCAAAATTAACATTAAATGAATCTATTCTGGAGAATTTATTTACAAGTAGATACTCTGAAGAAACAGCAATTTTATTTTATAAATTACTTAATGTTTTACTTGGTTTATGTTCAAAGAAGTTAGGAACTATCCAATCGTGAAAACTAAGCAGAATGAAGCATTAAATAGCACAACTTTAATAAACTACACACACTAGATTTAGATACCGAAACTTAAAATCAAAAGAAGATTAAAAGTTCAAATTGTGATTACTAGAAAAATGGTTATTTTGATGCACAAATTGGCAATAAATAATTGTAAAAAGCATTACTAACATGTAAATCCAAAATACTTCACAGAGTGATGTATATTACGAGCAAGAACCAAAGTGTTTTGTAATCTGAAGAGAATTTAACACAAAGGTGAAAATGAATGGCAAACAAACGTGGAAGTTCAAATATTGAGCAATATACGAACATAATAAAAAAATAAATGCTTTACAAAGATAACTACTAATTCATACTAGTAATAAGGTGTCAGAAAACTCTACTTCACTTTGGCAGTACAAATCCCTTTATAATATCAATTTCTTTATCAACTGCAAACTTACATGAATATTTTTAATATCATTAAGATAAAAGAAACTTCAGGCAGCATTCAGAATAAGAATATCAGCATTATTTTCTTTAAAATTTAGTTACATTCCTAAAGTTATCACATAAAGGAATATTTTTTCAGAATAAGTGATAAGAAACTTTTTATTTTATATTCATACCATTAACTTGTAATTTAATAATATTTATCCAGATTTTAAAACTTACACAAACCTACATTAACCCTTAAATGGCAGCTATCTTCAATTGATGATGCTACCTACAACATCCATGCTGTTTACGGAAGTACCTACATGTATACTATTTTATATTATGATCTGAACCAGTTTTACTATGAAAAACCAACGATAAAAGAATCAACCACACATGTATGCCTGGACAACTACAAACAAGAGAACCTTGTGTGTGTTCCTAGACAAAACCAATGCAAGCTATAAAGCTTTTAACAATTGCATACACAAAATGTAATAATAATAATGATAAAGTAACAGCTCTTTAAAATCAAAAATCTAAATTAAAAGCATTTCTAATTGCATTAGCCATTTTCAAAATTTCTAAATTTATTATACTTTTCGAATAATTAATATTATCTACGCTAATTTGTAAAATAACTTTGCAGTTAGTGGTTTTTACTGAATCAGAAACAAATAAATATTTTTTTTTTAACTAAGATCATTTGAAAGCATTTCTTTTTGCTTCCTTTAATAGGTAAGTCCTTTCATCACTTCATTTTAACAATTAGTTTAAAGCAAACAAAAAAACACTTAAAGGTAGAATAACAACTGGAACTAAAAAGTAAAAACCAAATGCAGAATAAGACATGTACCATAAAATCACCATAATCCTTTTAAATATATTTGAATAAATGTAACATTCAGCAGTAAATAAATGCCAATGCCCAAATAAAAGAAAATCAATTTTTCTGACATCACATACATAAAAACATCCCACATTTCCAAACACCATTAAATGTAAACCATCTGAAAAAACAACTCGTAACTAGTTCAGAGTAATCAATAAAAAAAAAAAAATCACAATCACAGTCCATCTTCAGAACACCACTTTTAAGCTAAAACAAACACTAAAATACCAGTGATGGTGTATGCATTATTTTTGCAAATGGCATTCAACAAAAGTACCTATAACATTTAAAGTTTTATTAGACACAGCTTCACAATCTTACGCAAACATTAGTTCTCCACTTCAAAGATATAAAATCATGTACATTTACAAGTTACCTTTCAGGATTCTTTTGTGTATGGTGGCAAAAGGTCTCTAGTATACTGAATGTTATTATCTGTAAATAAAGTGGAATTTTGAGCTGTAAGTGGATATGTACTTTCATCATTAGAAGGAAGTCCTTTGGTCTGCCAGTCATGTCCTTCCACTTGATAAACTGCAGATGGAGGAAAAGGTTCTGTTGTTGGTTGGTAGGGGCTTTCCATATTGGAATAAGTACTTGCTGGATAACAAGACTGTGGTAAGATGGTTAAACCACCAACTTGAATGTGTTCAGGTGACCGTATCATGGGATGGGAAGCACTTGCATATTCACTACCAACTGATATGTCTTGAGCATCACGAGTTGCTAAAGTACACAGTAAAACACCAAACCCTAAAAGTAGCCCACCACCTACTAAAAGTATTGGTCCCAAGAAATGGCTTATTCCTCTGTGGTAAGGAGAAGAATAAGCAATAGCAGTCATCACAATTCCTATCAAAAAGATGAGCATTCCCAAGAAAACAATAACATACAAACAAGATCCTGAAATTCTAAAGCGACCAAGTTTTATGCCAGTCCTACAAAACCCAAATCCTTGAGAGATATAAGGCCTCTGTTGGTTGGAGTGCATTGTATCCTGAAGAACACAAGATATTTAATCAGATTTATTTAGTGTGTCTAAAAATATATCAGGAAAAAAATTATTATTTCAGCAGCTGAATGAAACTTTATAAAAATAATTACACGAAATACAAACACAGAGAATTCTAAAGAAAAAATTTAAAAATCTACTTCTACAAGCTAAATAATCAACACCTGAAAGAGAAATCTTATCAGTCTAACTTTACACATGTACAAAACATAATAATACTGGGAATATTCCTAGTGATTCATTATTTTTGTTTACAAGTTGAAACATGATACTGGGAATATTTCTGTTGATTCATGATTTTTATTAACCAGTTAAATAGTTTTTCAAACATTGTTTCAAATAAATATGACAATTCTAAAATGCTGGGAAAAGTTAGCAATTTTAAGAATTTTTTTTTTTTTATCAAAATTGACTACATAATCTTACAGAATAAGTCGGAACATACAAATGAGTTTTCTTTCAAGAAATGTATAATCAAGTATTTCTGGTAATGGAATATTTAAAAATTTTACTTCCTGTTTTGAAAGAGCACTGTTTTTGATAAGGGAGTGAGACTAAGTTCAATTTCATACTTTTAAAGCTTTTCAAGTGTTACTTTTAGATGTGATGAAATGAACATGCAAAATACTTCTATTATTACACATCTTGAACTTGAGAACAAAAAAAATTTTAGTTGGTGCTTTACTAATTGTAATCATATGCCCTAGGAAGGAACTCAACTGACAACAGTCATATTACTAATAAAGAAAAAACTTTTCATAAAAGGAAGAAAATCACTAAATGCAAGAATGGCTGATATCAGTCCTTCAAAAATAATACAAACAAAACAGATGGGATCCCAATCTATCTGTGCATTATTTGTGAAGGATTGTTATTAGCCATATTTTCATTTACTTCCTCTTTTGAAAGTTTGTCTTTACTTGTTTGCTTGGTTTTATAAATCCAGTGTCTCAACAGACACAGAAAGGCTGACCTTATAACAAAGTTCTTAATAAAATGAGGTTCTCAGAGTAATATTTAATATTTACTGGTAATTCCTGCTTCACCCTATACTTTAGGAATACCAAATTCCTGGAAGAAAGCTAACTTCAAAATGGAACGATAACATTATTTACACTACGATTATGTTTGTTTTTTTTATAACTACCACTGGTAATTAACAATAATTATAAAAGTGGATGCCTTGTTTGAAAATTGTCACCATTTTGAAACTGATTGATACTACTGTTTGCATTTTGAGTTATCATACAACAAAAAAGAAAAATAAGAAATTCAATTCTGAGGACTTGTTAAGAAGATATCTGAAATATCATTTTGATGAATAATTCCAGTCATCCCTACAAAGCACAACTACAATTTTACATTATAGTACATGATACTGAAACTATTGCTATACTATAGTACTATTTCCACTAACACTGCTCATTATAATTCATTAACAAAATCCACAAGTGCACTACACCATTACCAAGAGCCATAATCGTTTTCTTCTAATTTGGTATATTAGTACCACGTGAAATGTATTTACATCACTTACGTTAAACCCCAAACCCTTTTAAAATTTAAACTTCGTTCCCTAACTCGTTTTTCGAAAATAATAACTTTTTATATGCAAAAACGGCTCGTTTTGGGTTCAGAAAATATTTTAAATAGAAGAGCGAACAACGTTTCGACCTTCTTCGGTCATCGTCATCACTGAAAATAATAACTGTTAAAATGTTCTAGGTAAGGAGATCCCCTAACATGTTAAACGAAATTAAATAAAATTTAAAATATACGCATTTGGATTTTAGAACTACATTAGGATAATAACATCTTCAAGAATAAAATTAATAGAATAAATACTTGAATACATAAAAATAAACAAAAAAATAGTATAAATTTTGTAAAGCTCGAGAAGATCTATAAAATGTCTTGACTGCTCGCCTTTTCAGTCGTGGGTGTGTTTTTGTGAGTGGGGGGGGGGGCTGACAGGTGAGATCCAGGAACAAAACTTCTGGCGGGGATTCAGGGGGCAGAGTCCCCTGAAGTTCCTCGATTTTATTCATATTGATAACCCATTCTGAAGCCCTGTTACCAGTTCTTCTTCTAGTGTGGACTATAAAAAAAAAATCGGTTTTCTCTTTCTGTGCCTTCCGGTATGTGCGGACTTACACGCTAAAATCCGGGTTTCGATACCCGTGGTGGGCAGAGCACAGATAGCCCATTGTGCAGCTTTGTGCTTAATTCTAAACAACAACAACAAGCCTTCCGGTATGACATAAATTTATCTTATAATACTGTGTTTAATTTTGCTACTTTGAATTCTCCAACATCAACTATCATTAGCAGGTCCTTACAAGGAAATTTTCTAAATAGAGACTTAACAAATCTCATTGTGATATTCTGATGCCAGATACTAACCTGAATTTAATGAAGTAAAATATGTTTCGATGCGATGACGCAAGGTTTGATGTCAAGGGACTAGGGACGTTTCAGATTGTGTTTGAGAGAAGGGGGGAGGGAACTGAGTATGAATATGCATTTAAGTTGCTTACAAACGTAGGACTGAAAAAAAAATCGAAATGGAGCTAGCCTTAGTATCTCAGTAAAATTATGTACATGAATGACACGTTTCTTCATCAATGCATAGCTATATTAATGATCTTTTAAAATGGAAATATAAATGAATAATGCCACAGTTGCTCTGCTGGCCTATTCACCTTCATATGTATTTCAAATTTCATATGTTTGTTTGTTTTGTTTTTGGAATTTCGCACAAAGCTACTCTAGGGCTATCTGTGCTAGCCATCCCTAATTTAGCAGTGTAAGATTAGAGGGAAGGTAGCTAGACATCACCACCCACCGCTAACTCTTGGGCTACTCTTTTACCAACGAAAAGTGGAATTGACCGTCACATAACGCCCCCACGGCTGAAAAGGCGAGCATGTTTGGCTCGACCCTAAGATTACGAAGCGCACGCCTTAACGCGCTAGACTATGCCAGGCCCTAAAATTTCATATGAAAACTGATATCATAATTTTATTGACCTCATTATCATATCGCAAAAGTATAAACTAGTGTACGTCGATGGATAGAAATACAAATCACTTTTACCAAGGAAGAGTAAAATCACCGTGTGTGATCTAATGATGGGAACAACTTCCTCCAGCAAAGTCGTGTTCCGTGAATACACCGAGCTTCACCTTCCTTCTGTCATTCTTTTGTACAAAGTCGGTGCACTTCTACATATATCTTGTCAAAATTACCATCATTCCTCATTTTATCACGAACGCCTGCTACCAATTTTGCGTTTTGTTGCCCCTGTGCTGCAGACATGCAGGTCTTCTGCAATGTTTTTGACAAATTTTCCGTCAAAGAGTACACGGCGACACCAAGATGAAGAGCGAAGAAGTACTCAAATTTCTCCATTTGGGATCTGACACCTATTATTCGTGCCCTGATTTCAGAGTGTAGACGATCTTCCAGACAAACGTCCCACTCCAAGAGAAGCGCTTCTTAGTAGGTAATGATGCGGTCGAAGCTTTGGCCGCAAACTGTCCAGCGAGTTGAGCAAATCACTTTTAGACCTGCTGTTTCTAGGCTGATGTCAGATTTTATTTTTTCGAGCAGACCTTGACGCTTTGGTGAGAATTTTATAAGTTTGCAAATTTCGTATGTGATATCTAGGGTATCAACTAACAACTTAGACCCTTTTGTTGCGTCACAAATTTAAGGCATACACATGGCAATGTGTATAGTGTGCCTTAGGAGCATCTTTGAGAATTTGTTCAGCAACACCTCTTCGTGATCCAGCCATGGAACTTCCGGCATCGTACCACTGGCCCCGACAGTTGGCCAGGGTCAAGTTCATCCGAATTATCGTATCTTTGATGGCCAATACAATGGCATCTGCCTTTATAGTGGGGATTTCATAAAATCCGATGAAGTCCTCGTCAATCCATCGAATACATATTGCAAGCTGTTCCTTGTTTGCAACGTCAGTGCATTCATCGGCAAGGATGGAGAAATAACGACCGTTTCTGATACAAGACGCCACATCTCGCAACACCTGCAATGCCATTACCTCTAATATTTCGTTCTGAACATCATGTGTAACATACTTGTTGGTTTTTTCTTAAGCCACTCTTTCATTTTAGGATTTTTCCTTTGCTCTGAAGTGATAAAGTTGTATGAAGTTCGATTCTTCATCGCTGTGTTCTTGCAAAGCTAGTCCCTGTCAAGTCAAGAACTGTAAGTTCTCGATGATCTTGGCCATGTTGCTCCTAGATTCTTTCTTCCCTTCTCCCAATGTCATGTCCAACATTTCGCCAATGTCAAAACATGTTTTGGGAAGAACTATTACATTTTCTACTGCCATTTTATGGCACTGCGACATTTGGTGATCTCGAAACTTTTCCTTTGCCTTCTTCCAGTTTGAAAAGCCATCTCGGAGGAAAGCCGATTTCTTGTACTTTGCATTGAGTTTCTGCTCTTTTTCTGCCAGTAAGCAGGTGTGACAAAGAGCCGTACCTAAAAACTCTATGTAGTGTAACCAAGGAAATTCTTCGTACCATGACGGTTGAAATGATCATTATCGTTTGAATTGCTTGCATTCCCTTTTGGGGTACTGGAAATTTCGTGGTTGATTTGGTTTTGACGGGATTATCAATTCCGCCTGTAAACTGTCATCCATACTTGCTTTGCTACCTACAGAAGAATGGATGTCTACTGAAGCTATCGATTGACTAACAGTTTTTATTGACAACCCACTTTGCTGAACCTCTGCCTGCTGTATAATTTGTTCACATTTCCCTTGTTTAACAAGCAGCTTGGGACCACAGAACTTTTCCATCGATGACTGTATTTTTATTTTTCTGGGAAGGGACTTTGGTCTGACCTGTTGAAATATGAAAAGAAATGACTGTAGGACGTTCCCCTATTCAAATCGCCCTATTTTTTCATTTGGGTCATTTTTGGCAGAAAGGGTACCCATTATTAGGGATTTTTAAGAAGAACAAATGACCCATTTTAAGGGTTTTTATGGGGTACGTTCTGCATTCACATCCATTGTGGAATCCTCCATGATGCGAAGGATGTCATTACTCCATATAACGTACCCATCCAGCCTCCAGGTCCATATGAAGCTACCTTGTTAGCTGATGACATTCCCATCCCGCGTCGGTCCGTACGAAGCTATCTCGTTAGCTGGGTGCGGCCGACCACCGGCCAGCGAGGGATTGGGGCCGTGCGTAACGTGTACACATCGAGCATGAGCTACAATAAGGGTGAGAACTGTAAGAATATCATTTTGAGCGATAAACTTACCCATATTTAGGTCAAAATGAATAAAGGGGGTGACATATTCAAGGATTTTCCGGCACAAATCATACCCCATGTTTATGTTGTAAATCGTAACTGTAAAATTGTAATTACATTGGGGGAGGAAGGGGGGGGAACGGGATATTGACAAGTTAGACCAGTCTCACGTACAGGTCATGTTTCTATTTATGTTGTTAATATAAAATTCAGGGCTGCCACTCTAAACTTTTGTTAATAATTTTTAATTACTAATTATAAATAATTACCTATACCCACATGGTTACTGATCTTTATTAAGTGGGATTACCTTGAACATCATTCTCATTGGATTTGCTCAAATTTAACAAAAGTTAACAATTTAGAAAACCCCACACCCCTGCGAGTGTCCAAACTTGATTAAAACCATCCTGCTGTCAGAGTTGTGCACAGTAGGCCTATTAAATGCTTAATTGTAAATGGATAGCCTACAACTTACAAGGCTACAATACATAACATAACTGTCCAAGAACAAACCGACAATCATTAATCTAAGTTTATTTGTACCTTACTCTCCTGATCCTCACTGGTAGAAGCATGATCCATCTTGAGCTTAAATCCTGTATCAAGGCATTTGAGGGAAATTTTGGAGTCGTAATGAGACGCCTGTAGGTTTTAGAATTAGTCTAAGCCAACTTCCTGTATTGTTTATCATGCACACATGTACGTTATGTGCATGCATACTGTGTTACGTTTTGTTTCGGTTCTTAGAATGCATATATTCGTGTGTGTTGTGATAGTTAGCTCGCCACCACGCACGCAAGGTCCATGAATAATAATAAAAAAACATCGTCACGCAACAATACGCGCGCACAGCCCCACTCAACACATGCATGATTGATATAGTGTGTCTACATCTCTGTAAGATAACGGTCATAACATGCAATCAAATACAGGGCGCGATATGTAGTTCAGGTCCGTACGCGCGCTGTAGGCTTCGCTCGTTTATTTTTTTTTTATGTCGCGCATCTACGTCACCGCTCGTGTAGTCATGTAGGAATTTAAATAGGGTAAATCAAAGGATATTGATACCAACAGGCTGTACTAAGCAACAGAATAATGAAAATTTCATTTTAACCAAGAATCAAAACATTATTTATCTGTGTTATGTAAATGTCGTGAAAATATTTTGTAAACGACAACATGTCGTGTTGTGTTTAAATTTTCATTTCTATTATTTGTATTTCCATATTTATATTATTGTTTCGAAGTTTAAACTAATAAAATATGTTATTATTCATTTAAGGTAACATTTAGAATTTTCTTGAATTAAGTAGACCAATCATATGTTTGTAAATGAAGTGCTGGCGACTTCGTGTCTAGACGTTTAGTCTCGTGCAAAAACGGACATGCGCGGATTGCTCTGGAGATCTGTAGAAATTTCGCGGTCTTTCGAGGAGTTTAGGCCTACAATATATAAACAGACGAAGATGCGAGAGAGAAAAAGAGATTCAGACATCAGTTTTTATTCGAACATGTGCTAGCCATCCCTAATTTAGCAGTGTAAGATTAGAGGGAAGGCAGCTAGTCATCACCACCCACCGCCAACTCTTGGGCTACTCTTTTTACCAACGAATAGTGGGATTGACCGTCACATTATACACCCCCACGGCTGGGAGGGCAAGCATGTTTAGCGCGACGCGGGCGCGAACCCGCGACCCTCGGATTACGAGTGCACGCCTTAACGCGCTCGGCCATGCCAGGCCTCAAACAAGGAGAAGGAGAGTCAGACATTAGTTTTATTTCAAAAGAAGAGAGTCAGTTATTTGAGAAAGATTAAGTGTTTGCTGTGATTATTCAACTTGGATTTGTGACTGAAGTTAGATCTACGGAAGCTGTGATTTTACTTCGTCAATCTCTACGATTCATCCGAATTAGTGGTTATACTAAAAAAAGTCAACACTTTGGAACAATTTACGGGAAATCGGAAAAATTAAAGGCGACAATTTTGTGATGTTCATCTGAGGCAACGTGGAAAGAACTTCGACGAATTTATTGAACTGTGAACTGTTCCTGAACTTCTTCATTTAAACTTCGGAATTTCTTCGTGGGACCAAATTCACATCTTAGACTGGAATTTGAGACTTTCATTTTAGATCATTATATTAGATACAGGCCAGTACCATTTTGTATTGTGTTTAATTTTGAAGGTTGAAACTAGTATCATTTTGTTTTGTAATTAATTTTGAATGTTTAAACTTAATAGCTGTCATTGTTATTATATAATTTATATTATATCTGTTAATAGTTTAGTGTAATAAATTATACAAGCTGTTTTCTGTGTTTTTCTGTTGCGTTTAGTTTACGAAAAACATAAAACATAAAAAATACGTAACAATCTGCGACATTTCATTTTTTTTGCACTATTGAAAAAAAAATGGTTGTTAGCCAAAAGTGAAGGGGGGCTAAAGCCCCCGCAGCCCCCCGGTTTTCCGGCCCCTGTCTTCTCAGAAGGTTTCTTTGTCTTTAAATCTTCTGGAGATAAGTGTCAGTAAGCCATTAATACGTTTTAAATATCAGTGATATTCCGTTAACAGTCGCGAAGTTTAAAATTATTGAACTGTTGAAAATGACTTTATTTTAAGAATGAAACTTTGGTCATAATAACTTTCATTCAAAATAGAATGAAGTTTAGATCACTTCTCTCGTAAGGAGGCCCCCCAGTGGCTCAGCGGTATATCTGCGGACTTACACGCTAAAATCCGGGTTTCGATACCCGTGGTGGGCAGAGCACAGATAGCCTATTGTGTAGCTTTGTGCTTAATTCAAAACAAACAAACAAACTCGCAAGGAGCCGATGTAGAGAACTAACCACTTCCTTTGATATATATTTCCAAGTCAATTACTTTAAGTTTTTATCTTATTATTAGTCCTTTGTAAGAAAAGCAATATTTATGCTTAACATTTAAAATGCCAAGAAATGCTACATCCAAATTTCTTTAGAAACAACTACAAAACGTTAATATTAGGTTATCCAAAAATAAATGTCGAAATTCTTACGATGACATTTCGAAGCTGAATATTGAGTAACTTGTCGTTGGTATTATCGTTTACAAGTATGTTCAGAGTAAGTTTTGCAACCCCTAAGACAGCATGGACAAGAAGGACCTCAAACTTGGTCTAAAAGCTACCGAAACTACACAGAACATCAAGAAGGCTTTCAGCATTGGATCTGTTACTGAACGTACAGTGCAACGATGGTTCCAAAGGTTTCGACATGGATAAGAAAGTCTTGAAAACCACGAAGGACATGGAAGGAAGCCATCCTTAGATGAAAATATATTAAGGGAAGCAGTTGAAACAGACCTTCACACAACAGAAAAGTTAGGCACAAGCAAATCAAGCATTATCAACTATGAGTGCGATTGGGAAGACGACAAAGTTGGATTAGTGGGTTCCGCATGAGCTGACTGAAGATCTTCCAGTAGTTAAATACAAGTGTGCCATATACGCTGTATGGGTGCAAAATTCCGAGCGCTTTCAGAGCAACTGTAGTCAATTGATTAAATCTGAATATAAACGAAGAAAACACTGAATAGTAAACTGGGCTATCTAGGGTTCAGCCTCAGAAACTCTCAATTTTGCACGAAAATATTAATAAAGTCTAAGTCTGCTTAACAAGCTTTAAATGCTAACAAAGTTAATACAGAAAACAACGATGCTTGTGCTTGTGACTTTGTTCAATGATGGAGTTGTGACACCGTCTACCTCAAGATGTTATGGTTGAAATAACAGTTATCTTCTCTTCCCTGTAATAGAACATTCCTATTGGCCAACTAGCAGATCCCAATCTTACTGGTACCAGAGAAAGGACAGTTGAATTATTTAATGTAATGACTATGCACCTACACTGAACAGATATAAAAATACAAAATTTGAAAAAATGTTCATATCAAATAAGGGCTAGTCAGTACATGATACCGTTTTGCACTATAGTTGCAATTGGCAATACTACTGAGCAGCTCTCTACAGGATTTTTAGAGGGTAATCGATAATTTTTTTGAAAAATAAAAGATGAAGTTAATTTTCTACCTTTTACAAGAATGACTTAGTTTAAAAGGAAGTGTCCTGAAGGATCAAATCGTCCCTTGTGGTCCTTATCTTATCTAATGTTAAAAGTCTCTTTCATGACAAATTTATGGAATTAAATGTTTTGAATTATCGTGTAATAGAATCCTTAGCATTCGAATACAATGAACGAGTGCATTATATTGAAACGATTTGGAATTTCCCCAAATCATAACATTTCATGTCACGAAGTCTGGTCCTGCAGTGTAAATTCCATTGCAAAATGCTTTGTGCTGCACCTTTCCATAATCATTCTTGTGTGCGAGGATAATTTCCCAGTGCCGAGATAAATTGTCCAACTGAAGAAAAATCCATAGACACTATTTCTAGCTAATTTATGATGAATATTCGTTTTTTTCTTGAAGCTTGAGGTAAATGACGGTTAAAATAATGTCGTAGAAAAAACGTGTGTACACGTGACTTGTACACTTTCTTTTCAATGAAGATCCTTCAGATTATGTTAAATATTGTTGTCTAAAATGGGTTTTACGACTGTGCTTTGTATTTGTTCATCCTCATCTATTTCAGGACATCACTTCCTCCTTACCATGGCTGAGGTACAAATTGTTCCACAAGTTGATCCATATTCCTTTGTTTTCTAATTCCTTTAAGTAGGAAGGAATATCTCCATCTTGTAAATGCTAAATTCTTGATTTAAACACGTCTTTATGATCTGAGTGTGAAAATATTTGTTATCAGAAATAACTGTTACTTAAAACAATCAATTTTCGATCGAGAAAAATGCCAAAATGTAGTTTTGATACATCCTGCTCCATAGTGACTTGAAATTTATACTGTTGTAAAGTACTCGTTGATTTTCCTAATAAAAAAACATTTTAATATAAAGTACTCAACCATCTACATATTTTCTTCTTTCTTCCATGTGCTTTTGGTTGTAATTATACATTGGTTGTTAATTCAATACCAAGCATTTGTTAAGACCAAGAAACAAGTAAAGCTAGAAAATACAAGTAGATGAAAAAGTGGAAGTGGGAAGAAAACAGAAATAATTAGACCTAGCAAAGAAAAATCAGTCTTAATTTCATACATGGGCAAATATAGAATAAAAAGTGAAAATAATTGTTTAATTATTCACAGTATTTTATTTTAATTAGCTATATTTAAAATTAGGATACCATATAGTGTCATTTTATGCTAAATAGCATTAATTCCATTTCTGCTCTTATGTTAAGAACAAAGATGCACGAGAAGCATTAAACCACAGGTTTTAAGGCTATAAGACCTCAAGCTTACCACTGAGTCACGAGAAGGCGATATCAAATTGATTTACAGAAAATGAACTCTGTTAATTTCAGTCATTTAACTAAAACACTTCGACTTTCTTCTCTGCTCTTATAAAACGGTTATCTAAGCAAATTCCCTTCTAATCTTATTACCATAGAGAAACTGGTAGGACTCACAAATACTCCTTTTTTCTCTGAATTTTAGGTATCATGACATTGTTCTCTTGATCGAGACCTTTCAAGTTTAGTATTGTTCAACTATCAGAATTACAAAGTAGTATGTTATGTATTTCATTCTGTATCCATCAGTCATCATGATCACAGTGTATTTTTATTCTCATTCTTTCAGTCTTTTTAGAAAACAGACCTCAAAATAAAAGTGTTATAGCATGTTGGAGATTCTCAAATAACACCAATGACAGATGTTTTGTTTTGGAATTTCGCACAAAGCTACTCGAGGGCTGTCTGTGCTAGCCGTCCCTAATTTAGCAGTGTAAGACTAGAGGAAAGGCAGCTAGTCATCACCACCCACCGCCAACTCTTGGGCTACTCTTTTACCAACGAATAGTGGGATTGACCGTCACATTATACACCCCCACGGCTGGGAGGGCGAGCATGTTTAGCGCGACGCGGGCGCGAACCCGCGACCCTCGGATTACAAGCGCACGCCCTAACGCGCTCGGAAATATTGAGCAGTTTTGTTCAAGGGCTACTGTTTTACCAACGAATAGTGGCATTGACCGTAACGTTATAACGCCCCTACGGCTGGGAGGGCGAGCATGTTTGGCGCGAACCCGCTACCCTCGGATTACGAGTCGTGCGACCCAATGACAGAGTTTATAAAATTACGAGACTAGATACAGTTGTATAAACAATAAAACTATAATGCAATATTTACCACCATAACAGCAAAATGTATTAGTGTAATCTATCATGAATTTAATGTAATCTATTATTCAGTTATAATAATCTTACGTATGTCATTTTCAGACAAAGAAAACATTTACAAGACATTTGACCAAGGTATAAGACAGAAGAAATTTTCCTCTTAAAACCACATTAAGATTACTAAACAAATCAGTTTGATTTTCTCTTGACATCAGTTGATCTTGTAGTAAAGCTAATGAGCTAAGTACGAATACACGGAATACTATAAAATATTTTTCCCACTTTAAGCTTGGGGGCATTGTAATGGTAATCCATCCACATGCACGATTGATGAGTGACAGAGTGCTAATAACTGGCTGTCTTCCTTCTAGTTAGCAGTTCAAAACTGGGAACAACCGCAGATAGCCTTAAAAGCTTTGTTACTGACCATCTGTATTCTCTAACTACATGGGTTAGCCTCAATGATAATTTTAGGGAATACATGATGTTGATGTTTCAGCACATTGTCTCTTTGATCAAGCCCCAGCTAACAATAAGTGTTAGCCTGTATTAAAACAGTTGCCTAAGATACAAAGAAACTAAATGTTCGAAAATACACAAAAAATTTGAAAAACAAATCTGAAAATGCTGAGTATACTATGTTACAAAATAATGTTAAATATGCAATTTAACTGTCTGAAAATAACGGTGTAATGAAATATATCTGAATAGCATTTTGGTATTGTTTAGCGTTCTGTGGGTAGCTGTTGTTGTTTTGAATTAGGCACAAAGCTACTCAATGGGCTATTTGTGCTCTGCACACCACGGGTATCGAAACTCGGTTTTTAGCGTTGTAAGTCTGGAGACATACCGCTGAGCCACTGGGTGATGAAGCCGAAAATTGATCGCTTTTGAAAAGATAATATCAGACCTCCCCTACTCAAAATATCCTTACATTCATTCAGATCATAAAGATGTGTTGAGATTAAAATGTGTAGAATTTCCAACATTGGGATATCTATAGTATTTAATACTTAATATTCATGGGAAAATAAGTTAATGTAGATCAACACTAAACACTAAAATACTAAATAAAGAAACAAACATAAACAAACGCAAAATTAAAGAAGCCTTACTTATACAACAGCTTAAACCCAAAATAAACCAATATAAAGGAACGCCATTATACCTATATTAATATTATAGATAAAATTATATATTCAATCATCTAACCCCGCCCTCTACATTTCGACACTCAGTTACACAACCCCTTCCAAACATGTGGTCAGCTTCCGGTCAGTTACCTCTTTCTTTGTGAACCTGACGATGACCGAAGAAGGTCGAAACGTTGTTCGCTCTTCTATATAAAATATTTTCTAAACCCAAACGAGCCGTTTTTGCATATAAAATTCTCAACAAGTGGGTTTCTCGACATCACTGATTGAAATATAAGTTTTAAAATATAAATTATTGAAAATGCTTTCTAAATTGTTATTGTTATGTTTACACATCGACATTCCCTCATTGGGTGTAAAAGATCTACACCCCTATGTTTTAGTGTACCGTAAAAATCAGCATCCGTTTGAATTTTTTTTATTGGTGTTGTTATCGAAGCTTGTATCTTGATTTACTTTAGTAAATTAAAAAAAATAATTATCGCTTTCAATTTATTATATTGTGCAAAATGTTCGAATAAAATATTTATTGCTATTGTGTTGATACAGTTGTAAATTTTTAAGCCCTAAGACAGTTTGTAAAAAAAATCCGATTTTCAGAGAAATTCTAACGTATTCATACATGTAATTTATTGTTTAATATCAGTTATTCGTAAGTATGGCGAAAAAATATTTTAACAAGAAATTGGTGAAGCTAACTAAGAAAAAAGAACATAAAGATAAGCAAAATCATTAAAGTATCTCAGAACAGCTGGTATCGGTATTAAAACTTTTATTCATAAGGAGAGAACGACGTTTTGACCTTCCAATGCCATCTTCAGGTTAAGAAAGAGTTTGAAAGTGGCTGTTGTCGGACACATGTCTTCGGGACGAGAGTACAAACAGGTACGGGATTGTAGGAGGCCATTCAGTTTGATGTTAGGTTATTAATTAGTATGCCCCCCAGTGGCTCAGTGGTATGTATGCGGACTTACACGCTAAAATCCGGGTTTCGATACCCGTGGTGGGCAGAGCACAGATAGCCCATTGTGTAGCTTTGTGCTTAATTCAAAACAACAACATTAATTAGTAAAGGTATAAAGGTGGTCCTTCATATTGGTTTAATTTTGGTTTTACTTACTGTGTAAGTAGGGCTTCTTTGATTTTGAGTTTGTTTATATTTGTTTTCCTTCTTAGTATCTTCAAGTGGGTTTCTCGTCATTAACAAAAGTATTAATGGTGAAAATATCAATTTCTAACAGTCTTGTATATCTTTAATCCACAATTTCGCATTAATATATTAACTTATTGACAACATTCGTATGTCGGAGAATCTTAAGTTAATATTAACTATCTAGGTATGATTGCTAAACCACTAACTCGGACTTTCCCTATAGATATTTTGAAAACGCGATCTTCCTCTATAACATGCTTATCTTCTTTCAAAATTGCCTTTAAATGAACTGAGCATTGCCTTCTTTTTTACTCTGTTTCTTTAATCGATTAATTGCTTTCGCAAGACATTGAATTTGGTTGTTTATTGGTGTAAAAAGAATTTATAGGAGAACAAGAAGACAGTTGAAATCTGCTACTTAAACCTTTTTCAAATCAATGCAATTTTCGTTTCTCCTGTTTATAGATACATGCTTTGTACTATTGAGCTTCACAGTCATTTTTGAAACAGATTTTCCAAACGTATGTTTCGGTTTTTTTCGCTTTTTCTGGACCAGTAGAAACGCTATAACTCCTTTGTTTTAGACTTGGGTCAGAATAAAGTACATTGTTATTTATAACGCCAATAGTTGTCATGCCTGTGACTTTCGAGTCTTGATTTTTAGCGACTTCATTGTTACGATTTTTTCAGCTATTTGTTGATGTTGATCCTTGTTAATCATCTCTTTTTCTGCTACAGAGGTTGGTAAAGAAAATTTTAGTTCTGCAAGAAGTCTTTAAAACTAAGAGCACGATGTCTCTGCTTTATTAAGTTTCTCAAACTACGCCTAGGATCATAACATCCTTTGGTAGCGGCGGAAGCAATAGATTGAAAATATGGTAATGATTTATAACAGAGACTAATGAGCACCAGTTTCATTATTTTTAATAGAAGACTTGTAAAGAAAATCGTATGCATGGCAAATAGCATCGATAAGTGATGGTGACGGAATCTTTAAAAATATTAGTAGAACAATAATTATAGGTTACGGTGTTGCAATACTGAAGAAATAAATCAAACTATTATAAAAAAGTTGTTTTTTAAGACTCATATCGTAAGTAAATTTATATGCAGTTTTATAAACATTTATATTCTACATTTATCATTTTATAGCAGTCAGTTATTATTATAATTCTTTCCTAGATACATATTTTAACGCAGTGTTCCACAGTTTAACGAATTTTTTTCACTCAGTGCATTGTAGCTCGATAAAGGCTCTGGTAAGAGAGCCCACTATACAAAGTTCTTGAAACTGCTTTTGGTGGGAGGATGACACTGCTATTATTTCCGTCTTTAAAGGTGAGACCTGATTATGTACAATATTCAAAATGGATGTTTCCTAAAAAGAAAGTATAGAAATCGAACCGTAACAACTTAAAATATATTTTCGGACTAATAATCAGTGATGACGAGAAAACCCATTTGTAGAGAAATATATATATATGTAAAAACGGTTGGTTTGGGTTGAGAAAATTTTTATGTAGAGGAGCGAATAACGTAATTCGAAAGTCGCGGGTTCGAATCCGCATTACACCAAACATGCTCGCCCTTTCAGCCGTGAGGTGTCATAATGTGACGTTCAATCACATTATTCGTTGGTAAAAGAGTATTTTAAGAATTGGCGATGGGTGGTGATGACTAGCTGCCTCCCCTCTAGTCTTACTCTGCTAAATTAAGGACGGCTAGCACAGATAACCCTCGTGTAGCTTTGCACGAAATTCAAAACAAACCAAACCAAAAAAGCTATCAGACATAAGTAAATATATATATATATATGTAAATGAAAAAATAGGACGTAACAATTTAAGCATCAAAAACGTAACAAAACAAGGAATCAGTGGAATAACATAACAACATTCGGTGGTTTTTAACAAGATGTAGCCTCCAAGTGGGTGTAGCAATCGTTCTGCCATTTTACTCTAAACTTCGATTTTAGTTTTATCAATAGCTAATCCTTCGTAAACACTCAAAAATATTTAAAATTTCAAAGATCACGAGAAATTTAGCTATATAACATCCTTCACTTAGTTTGAAAAATTACTAAGTATACAAAAAGCACATGAAGTATGAATGTGCAGAGCGACAGCTGCACCCACTCTGAGGTTGCATTGTGTCCAAAAACAACAAATGTCGTAATGTTATCCCATCCATTAATTTTTGTTCAATATTTTTTTTCGTAATCCCATTCCTACTTTCTAATTAGTTGTATTTATTTTTTTACACTTGTGATATTAAAAGTGTTTACAAAACTCTTTTATAATAGTAAAATTTCTCGCAGAGTTGTGGTGTGCATAAAAAGAGAAATACATGTATAATTTGTACTATAGTATGTTCCTGTTCTCTATGTGCATAACACATACTTGAAATATCACATGTAATTATCCAATGTTTGCGTGCATTAACAGTACTTGAAAATCTGAATTCAATATTCCAACAGTCTGTTTCATCAGATGATTTTGAGAACACGTCTATGATTTGACTGCTTGGTTAGAATGTTGGTATCAGTGCAAATGATTATGAGGGTTTCGAGATGGTGAACTGTCAACAGGCTTTTCAGTATGATTTTTATAACTTTAGCACCGGGAAACATTTTTCACAGCAAATTGAGTCATTGAAAGTGTTCAAAGAAATTGGTACTTTATTTAAATTGCTACGTGCTTTTAAATGTGGCATGTAATTCTAAGCTAACTGAAAAGCATGTTACAAACCACTTGCACCTCTTGAAAGTTTTTATGAAGTCACATTATTGTGTTCTGCTCTATGATCGGTCTCATATGCATCAACTGTGTTACCTCACTCAGTACCTCTTTCAAAGCTATGTACTTGTTTTCTAAACTTCGAATTAACTTTAGATACACACCTGTAAAATGTTCCAGTTGAGATCTTACTTTTGTTAGATTGAAATGTGAAATGAGCTGAGCTCTTTCGTTAATGATTCGGCAGGCAAGTCCTTTTTCTTTATGTTAGCAAAACTCTTTGGGTCAAAACGATGAATTTCAGCATACATCTAACGATGTTCTGTAAAAACTGTCGTCAAACTTCCTATTGTGTGATTAAATATCATATTGAAAGTATCGGTCCTGTACGTAATCATAAATGATACAGTTGCATCACCTTTTTCAGATCTTGTTTCATCACACTTAGCTTTTCGATTTTATTCCCTATGGACAGGCAATTTAGCTGTCACCTTGATTTCATCAAATTCTTCAACATCCAACAGACCTGGCCAATCAACACTTGTTACATACGTTACGTATTACGATTTCAAGTAGCCGGAAATTTTAATTGATATTTACCAACACGATTGACAAACAAAATTTTCTTTCGTTACACAAATATATTTTAATATATAAAATAATAATACACTTGATAATAACGGTTAAGTAAATAAAATTCGTGGCAGGTATTTAGATTTAACACTTTGCATTTCAAGAAGAGGTGCAAAGCAATCGAAGGCGCTCAGAAGAGACCTTCTGTTTGCCTTATACGCGAAGTTAGATTTAGCTGGACTGATGAGTGGTAGTCATACCTACAAAATGTAAAGTTAACGAGATTATGCTGTCAACTGGTAGCAAAGGCCCATTGGTGTTTCGCGAGAGGTTAAATACTGATTCCATAAAAAAAACACGAGGGTAGGGATCTGTAAATCCTAATACCCGGTAATTTAGCTGTGGGAGGAATACGGGAGTACCTAGAGAAAATCCTCACTTTCACTAACCAGAACCCGAAAAATATATATGGTTAGTGACTGAGCTGTAAAAAACAACAACAATTAGACAAGATAATCACAACTAAATTGAGATAAAAGACATTAGCAAATAGAGTTGAGTGTATTAAGAGGTAAAATGTGCTTTTACCAAGAGAAGAGGGTAGCTGATAAATCGATAAACTGTGCTGTAAGCGAGTTATGGTTTACTGCTTTTTTATAAAATTTAATGGCTAGTTGAAGTAAACGTGTTTTAATAGGTGGTACGACGTATACTTTATCATTCGTTATTATTGAATTTCGCACAAAGCTACTCGAGGGCTGTCCGTGCTAGCCGTCCCTAATTTAGCAGTGTAAGACTAGAGGGAAGGCAGCTAGTCATCACCACCCACCGCTAACTTTTGGGCTACTCTTTTACCAACGAATAGTGGGATTGACTGTACAATTATAACGCCCTCACGGCTTGGAGAGCGAGCATGTTTGGCGCGACAGGGATGCAAACTCGCGACCCTGAGATTACGAGTCGCACGCCTTAACACGCTTGGCCAATAATTTATCAACGTAGCAATGGGAAGTGTAGTACAGTAGTCCCCCTCACATATGACCGACCTATCAGCCACAGAAAAAAAGTCGTATCTGCGGGGGGTCGTTATTGAGGGGAATCTTCAAAAATTGCTCTGACAGGTAATCCACAGTGATCAACCCAGGCAAAGATTGAAAGAATGCCATCGTAATGAACCTGCTGACATACGCCGATACGGTCGTACCGACATTGTTGGTATTCTGAATATCAGCAGCAAATTGATGTTGTTTTATTATTCTCATAAAAATAAATTGCATAATGCTCCTAGTATACATGTTGAAATAGAATAAATAAACAAAACTACTTTTAATTGTGTTCATGATTTTCCCCAGCTTTTCACACAAAGAATGCGGCGACTGTTTCTCAAACTTCCCAACTTCCGATCTCTTTGTAATTTGCGAACATAGAAATAAAAGAAGCGCAAAATTGAATGTTCATGATTTATTCTATAAAAACGGAAGCAATATAAACATGATACATGAATATCAATAACAAAAACATTATATACATGTAGTAAAAAAATCTTGAAGCTTTGATTGCTTTGTGCAAGTAGCCATCTGTGTGGAGATATTCAGTAGTCCAGCTGTTGCAATGTTGAAGAGCTCCATGTTGTTTGTTGCAAGGGCCCTGTCTCTAATCTCCTCAAAGTACGTTGCTGCTGTGTTTGCCGAAATGATAGGTTTTTCGACTGGTTCTGGCTCGTCATTCTCGTCATCTTTGGTGTCTGTAGTGGGTGTTGTTTCTGTGGGTGTTGCTGTGGCGACTATGTCTTCGTCACAGTTCACAAAGTCCTCCCATGACGTCTCACTGAGGAGTTGCTCGATGCCTGTAGGGACATCATTACTGTTGTCTGGAGTGGTTTCTGGTGAGTCTGCAGTACCGAAACGAAACCCACAATGGGCAAAGCATTTCTGTATGGTCTCTGGCTGAACACAATCCCAGGCATATTTCAGCCAAGAGATCGCATCCAGCACAGTAACTTGGCCAGCCAGGTCAAAGGCGTTGTCTGCATCTTCCATCTTCAGGAGGATATGGCGAAGTAGTTTTTTCCTGTAGAGTGCTTTCACAGCCCTTATGATGCCAGCATCACAAGGTTGAAGGTGTGAAGTACAGTTGGGTAGCAGAAAGACCACTTTAATGTGGGATAGAGTCATGGGTGGGTGCGCAGAACAATTGTCAACAAACAACAGAATGTTACGTTTTTGCAGCGTCATCTTGTTGTTCAATTTTTGTAGCCAGTCCTTAAAGATTGCAGACGTCATCCATGCTCGTTTGTTGGCGTGATAGTGAACAGGTAGCGACGATATAGCATATCCCCGGAAACATCGAGGATTCGCAGCCCGCCCAATCACAAGAGGTGTCAGCTTCTCTCCTGTTAGCAGAACAGCCCAACAGCACAGAGATTCTCTCTTTGGAGTTTTTGCCGCCGGTACACTGGTCGCCTCGAATGACCTGGGATCGAGTTGGCAGAGCACGGTAAAAGAGGCCAGTCTCATCGGCATTAAAAATGTCACTGAGACTGTACCCCTGACAGATGCCCTCCAGTCGATCACGCCAGTCCTGGACAGTCTCCATATCGACAGCTGCGCCCTCACCACTGAGGATGGCACAGGATATGTTATGTCGTTTCTGGAATCTATCCAGCCATCCATTTGAAGCATTAAAGCCATCCAGACCAAACTCCATAAAAACGACGACAGCCTTTTCCTGGATCAGCTTGCCTGACACTGGAATGTGTTTAGCCCTGGCATCACAAAACCACTCAAAAACACGTTCGTTTAGTTCATGAAATTCTGTTTTGCGAACTTTTGTCAACTTCATCTTGGCATTAGAGCCACTATCCCATAGTGCCAGGATCTTAGCTTTGTCAGCTACAATTGTCTGTATCTGGGTTTTTCCAACCTCCATTTCCTTTGCAATATGCAAACATTTTGCCCCTTTGTCATGTTTTTTAATGACCTCCACCTTCTGCTCCAGAGTAAGATGCTTTCGTTTTCCTTGTGGCATTGTTATCGAATTTCGAGTGCATTAAGCAAGTGATTTACAATTGGAAAATACACAACCCTATTTATACAATGACTGTTCATTAATTACAAACATCGACTACTTGTCGAGAATTGCTTATGTCAAGATGCACATCACTGGTTCGCTCGAGAAAACTTGGACCAATGCATCTGATTGGCTAATATGAATCACGTGACTATTAATTGCGCAATCTTTTACAGTTTTCATTCAGATACAAATCTGCTGGTGTATTTTATTGTTTATAGCAAGTAAACTAGTTCTTTTGTCACACCAATTCGGCAATCGATAATGACTGCTGATGCAAAAAGTCTTTATAGAGGGGTCGATACCGGGTTTTTTTTAACTAAATAACAGTCGTAAGTCGCATCTACGGGGTGTCGTTGTTGAGGGGTCACATTCAATGCCAAGTCGGTGCGTGCACAGAAAAAAAGTCGTATGTGCGGGGAAGTCGTTCTAGAGGGGTGTCGTATGTGAGGGGGACTACTGTACGGTAAACGGAAGGCAGTCCTGATAGCCGTGTAATTACTAGTAATTTTTTGGTGAGAGAGTCGGACATGTTACAGAGTAGCATGCAACCATATTCTACTAGAGGTCTAATATACACTTTGTATATCAACATAATAGTTTGAGAAGTACATCCTTTGTTTATACCGCTAATCCTTCGAAGGAAGGAGATGCGTTGACTGGTATGTGATGCAATTATGTTAATATGGGTTGACCAGGTAAGTTTAGAATTAAAATGAACACCTAGAAATTTAACAGATTTTGAGAGGGGGATCACAGTATCATGGATTTTAATTTGTACCTTGGACATTCTTTTCTTTTTCTTTTTAAAACATCTATTAAATAAAATGGCTTGAGATTTGCGAGGATTGAGTGCTACCCGCTATTTGTCACACCATTGTGTAATGGCGTTGATGGTTATCTGAACACGATAAGCGGCTGTAGCCGGGTGAGTAGACGTACTCCAAATAGCTATGTCATCGGCGTATTGTGAGGCATGAGTGTGAGTAATGGAAGGGAAAGGAATGTCATTCACAAAGAGAATGTATTGCAAAGGGCTGAGCACGGAACACTGGAGTACTCCCACTAATCAGGGGAACAAGTGAGAGAGTTCATTGTTAACTTTAACTCTGGCGAGACGATTATTTAAAATGTTAGCTATCCAACGAATAAGGGTATACAGAATGTTCATGGAGAATAATAACTTATAGAGGAGAGCGTTATGCCACACCGAATCAAAAGCTCGCCTGACATTAAGGAATACGCCCACGGCTACCTGCTTCCGGTTGAAAGCTGGAAATGATCTAACGAGGTGGTCAGCAGTTTGACGTTCTGAATATTTGATAGGAGATTATTAGTCTCAGCGAAGAGAATATGTCTTTGTAACGATTTTCTCCAGTAATTAGAAGGATCAGATCAATTTATTGTTGCTGTGTTCCAACAATTAAGATAGTAGCCATGCAAAAAGGAGTAATTGTAAATAAAACGTAAATGAATTAGAAAGTTCAAGGGTAGATGTTTAATGGCGCGGTTATTTATGCCATCTTCTCCGGGAGCGCTACTGATTTTGAGTTGTTTAATTGTAATTTTGAGTTCGGCTGACGTAAGCGGTTTGATGATATAGGAGTTATGGATGGGAAGGTCTAAACTAAAGTTCGGATTTAATAATTCGTGATGTTGGGATGTGAAATTGTTTATTTCAAGGAGATGAGTGCCGTCAAAAGTGGGAAGGTAAGATGTAGTGAAGGATTTCTTGAGGACTTCGACGACTATTGTCATTTATCTTTATCAGTAGAGGCCGTTTGGTTGTTATATACCAAATAATAAAATTATTTTAGTGATGTTTGACAAACAAATTTAAATTTCTTCCACAATTTTTAGGGTGGTTGCGAGAATTGTCTATTTAGGTGCAGAATGTTTTCCAATATAATTATTTGTTGTTCTTTTATTAGTCGTTCAATGGTATTATTTGATTGATTGATTAATGTTTTAATATGTTGGTTAAGGCGTTCAACTCGTAATCCGAGGGTCGCGGGTTCGAAACCCGATCGCACCAAACATGCTCGCCCTTTCAGTCGTGGGGGCGTTATAATGTTACGGTCAATCCCATTATTCGTTGGTAAAATAGTAGCCCAAGAGTTAGCGGTGGGTGGTGACGACAAGCTGCCTACCCTCAAGTTTTACACTGCTAAATTAGAGACGATTAGCGCAGATAGCCCTGAAGTAGCTTTGCGCAAAATTTAAAACAAGCAAACAAGATGTTGGTTGCGTGTGGAGATAAAAAGTCTGCCCTAGCAACGTCTCTCGGTACTATGACTATGGATTTCAGGGGTTAAAATTCAATGGTGTAATGGCACAGTGCGGACCTGAGTGGGAGTGACAGAATGGAGACATGAGCAATATATTTAGCGAATTTAAGCACAAGATCGTCTAGGACTTGGGAACCAGAGATTAAAGGAAAAACATAGAGGGAAGTATTATCTAGAATAGAGTTGAAAGCATCCCAGTTGGTATTAGAAAAGTTAAGGGTAGGGAATCTGGGAGGGCGAGAGCGAGTAGAATTATCAAAAAGATGAAAGGAAACAGGAAGGTGATCACTGCTAATGTGATCGTTAACTTGAAAATCAAAAGTATGAGACAGAAGGGGCCTGGCATGGTCAAGCGTGTTAAGACTTCAATGCGTATATATTTGTATCTTAACAATACATCAACATTTAAACTAATGACAAAGCATTGACATATTTGAACCAAATGAAGGGTAAAAAACAGAAGGCTGTTAAATTGCAGTTTAACATTACACGAGTATGATTTATAGATAATCCATGTCAAATGTATTCATAACATCTGTACTGATGCACTTCACGTGCTATGCAATGTTAATATCATTTCGTTATTTGGTTTGATTGTATTATGTATTGTTATGATTTTTGAAAGTCTATAATTGTTTGAAAAGAAAGATAGCTAGTCATCAACACTCACTGCCAACTCTTAGACTACTCTTCTACTATTGAATTGTGGAACTGACTGTCACATTATAACGCCTCCCAACTGAAAGGGCGGGCATATTTGATGTGACACGGAATTAAACCTGCGACCCTCAGATTACAAGTCGAGCTTCCTAATCTCTAAGTTAATAGTTTATAATTACTCCCACCCCCAATTTCCCCCATTTGTATATTTAAAGAAATAAATCTTATATACCCAAGATACTTGGCCCGGCATGGACAAGCGTGTTAAGGCATTCGTTAAGACTCGTAATCCGAGGGTCGCGGGTTCGAATCCCAGTCGCACCACACATGCTCGCCCTTTCAGCCGTGGGGGCGTTATAATGTGACGGTAAATCCCACTATTCGTTGGTAAAATAGTAGCCCAAGAGTTGGCGGTGAGTGGTGATGTTTAGCTGCCTTCCCTGTAGTCTTACACTGCTAAATTAGGGACGGCTAGCACAGATAGCCCTCGAGTAGCTTTGTGCGAAATTCCAAAACATACATACATACACAGACAGCCCTCGAGTAGCTTTGTGCGAAATTCAAAAAACAAACAAACAAACAAGAGACAAAAGGTTAGGAGTAACTATAACCAGATCAAGGAAAGCTTGAGCACCTTTAACAAGTGTATGTTTTGGATGATCGCTATTGATACACATTAAATTGTTCAAACGTAGAAAATTACAAATAATTGTAATTTTGCGATTGTTAGCGCGGCAAATAATTCTTTATGCTTGGAATTTATTTCGCCTATGATCATGAAGTGTTTGTTGAGAGAAAAGGCGTATTTTAAAAACACAAAGTCGGGAAACTGAATGAGGCTGACATAAATTAAGACTAGAGTGATGGGAACTTTAAGAGATTTAATTCAGCTGAAATAATTTCGTTAAGAGGCTGAGTGGGAGGCTTTAGAATTTTAATATTTAAGTTAGATTTAAAAAGAGGAGCGATGCCTCTAGTGGGGGCAAAATGAGAAACAGAGAATTTTTTTAACCAGGGAGGGTGAAAGAATGATTAATACTTAAACCGATATCATTAATGAAGATGATATCAGCGTTTAAGGTATCACAGAGGTCAAAAAGCTCATATTTCTTGAAATAAACGGCCACCTTGGATATTTATATGTAGAAAAGAAACCATTATACTTACCTGGGGATGGTTTTGGTCCTTCTTGTTTCAATCCAGTGATGTATGGCGTATGAATCCGGGTTTCTGATATCTAGGAAGAACTTGGAAGATTGAGCTAGCCAAGAAAATAGTTGGTACGACGACTCGAATCGTTTTTCGAGCACTATGGTAGCAACATCAGCTACAAAAGTAGCCATCCACTCGAGGAAAGCATCATCGAAACCTCTGAGATTCCTTGGGGTAGTCTTTAAGGTTTATTGTGCTCCAGTCTTCTTGACATTTGGGCTCTGTGATTTCAAGGCTGCTGCATAGTCGACATACTGCGTCTGTTCGTTCTTAGTATTAGTGGAAGGAAGACTGGAGAAATCACTTGAAGGTCAAGCCGAGGGTGCTGATTTACCAAACTTCAAGTTTTTCAGTTCTAATACTTGTTTATATTTAGAGCAGTCATGGTAGGATGCAGCGTGATTACCATTACAGTTGCTGCAAGTGGTTTCCAGACGAAGCTTCTGGCAGTTACTTACGTGATGAAGACCTCCACAACGAACACACCGTGGAAAAGCTTTACAAGTAGGGCCTGGCATGGCCTAGCACGTTAAGGTGTGCGCTTCGTAACCTGAGGGTCACGGGTTCGCGTCCGAGTCGTGCCAAACATGCTCGCCCTCCCAACCGTGGGGGCGTTATAATGTGACGGTCAATTCCACTATTCGCTGGTAAAAGAGTAGTCCAAGAGTTGGCGGTGGGTGGTGATAACTAGCTGCCTTCCCTCTAGTCTTACACTGCTAAATTAGGGACGGCTAGCACAGATAGCCTTCGAGTAGCTTTGTGCGAATTTCAAAAAAACAAACAAGCTTTACAAGCGGTACGAGTGTGACCAAAACGTTGACAGTTGTACCACTGGAGGACAGCATTTACTAATGAGGTTTTAGCTGTCTCGACAGGGTGTTTAGCAAACCAGAGAGTTATACCGTTGGCAACGAGGCTTTTGGCTATAACTTGATCTTTGAGGGCAAGTTTCACAAGAGGGGTAGGAAGGCCTGTCTTGAAAGGTTTAATCCTTTCTACACTGAGTGAATTAATATTGGTAGTAACAAGTTTTACTTCATCTGTGGTAATGTCTAAAGGGATGCCATGTACAACCACATAAAACTTATTCTGAGGGGCACCAGGAACGTGCGTCGAGATTTTGTACCCGGGCCGTGGAGATAATAATTAGGCGTAGTGTAGAACACTTTATGACTGTACCCCCTTTCCGAAGTCTTTTATTTCAGTGAATTGAATGTCTGGAAAGGTTTATAAAATCTCTTGAGCGATGTCGGGCTGACAGTAAGAAGCTGAAACACCTTCAATGATGATTGCAGGGGGAGTTTTAGGATTGGCAGACTTGACTAGGGATTTGTTTGTTGGTTGACTGGACGGGTTGACGAGTAATTGAAGACTCACAGACTTCTGGTGATGCAGTCTTGCTTGGAGTGGAGGGGGCAAAGTCTGGATGACAAGACGATGAAGAAATGGCCTGGGGCTTGTTAGAGTCTGTAGGAACGGAACTGTTCGTGGAAGATAATGACAAGTTTATTCTAAGTTTATTCAGAGTCAACAGATTTGTTAAGGAATTTCCTAGCAGCCTTTGTACCGCTGAAAACGGTGGAACAGCTGGATCGTCTGTCTGGAGACGTTTTTGCTGCGTCATAGCACTAGTCGAAGTCCTAATAAGGACTCTTCAACAAGAGTTAAAGCAAAAATCACATTACATCAAGGGAGCTGAAGAAAAGACGTCTACTCAGCTCGATTGATCGACCAAGAATGAAACGCATACGGAAAAAATTATAATAACTTTATAACAAATAATGGTTTACATACACAAACAATACTCAGTATTTTATTTTTTTAGAATATTGTATTGTTGGTTTGCCACGGAGAGTATATTATAAGCTTTGAAAACTATAATTGTGATGACCGCTTATAAATCGGAAAACAATAGATATTTGACCAACAATATTCTAAAACTGTCTCTCTGTTTACGAGTCTTAACGAATGCCTTAACACGCTTGTCCATGCCGGGCCAAGTAACTTGGGTATATCAGATTTATTTCTTTAAATATACAAATGGGGGAAATTGGGGGTGGGAGTAATTATAAACTATTAACTTAGAGATTAGGAAGCTCGACTTGTAATCTGAGGGTCGCAGGTTTAATTCCGTGTCACACCAAATATGCTCGCCCTTTCAGTTGGTAGGCGTTATAATGTGACAGTCAGTTCCACTATTCAATAGTAGAAGAGTAATCCAAGAGTTGGCAGTGAGTGTTGATGACTAGCTATCTTTCTTTTCAAACAATTATAGACTTTCAAAAATCATAACAATACATAATACAATCAAACCAAATAACGAAATGATATTAACATTGCATAGCACGTGAAGTGCATCAGTACAGATGTTATGAATACATTTGACATGGATTATCTATAAATCATACTCGTGTAATGTTAAACTGCAATTTAACAGCCTTCTGTTTTTTACCCTTCATTTGGTTCAAATATGTCAATGCTTTGTCATTAGTTTAAATGTTGATGTATTGTTAAGATACAAATATATACGCATTGAAAAGTTTTAAATCTAACATTAACGTCAGTGGTTCTTTTTACACAGTTGAATAGTTGTTTTGGTGACAGTTAAATTTTTTAGAAAAATAACAAACAGGGTGTTCAATACTCTGTCATCTGTAATCGAATGGCACCAGCACCCCAATCGCTGGTATCAACAGCTAATGCTAAAGGCTTATCGAGGTCAGATACCATCAACACATATTTGACTTTATCAAAGCAGATTTTCATGTTTCAGACCACTTGAACTTTTGATTTTTCTTCAATAGGTTTGCAATAACCAGCCATTCTCACAAATCTTATCAAACGTTTTTTTATTTGGACAATTCACAGTGCAATAAATTTTGGTTTGAACTGGAAAAACTTGACCGTGACCAACTATATGGCTTAAGTAAAGAACTTTGGCTTTACAAAAGTCATTTTTTTGCTAAATTTACAGTGAAATTGGCTTTCTTAAGCCCCTTAAAAATACTACGTAATAAATATAAGTGTTCCTTCCAGGTGTTACTATGAATTACAATATCATCAACATAAATTTCAAAACCTAACAAGTTGGCTGAGAATTGTTCACCCCAAATAGCATAACATTGTGTTGGTATAATCCATCAGGAGTAAAAAAAGCAGAGATTTATTTTACTTTGTCAATTAGAGGAACAGCCCAGTACCCCTTCACAATTTGTGAAATATCTGGCTTTTCCAATTTTATCAATACAATCTTCCATTCTTGGGATGGCACAGACATCTTTCTTTTTCAAAGCATTCATTTGCACAATTGCCAAAATCTGTATAGAATTTGACAAAACCATCAGATTAAACCACTACATAAGGCGAAGAGCAATCACTTTTACTGGGCTCTATAATGCCATTCTCCAACACATAAGATATTTTTTTATGCCTTTTACCAGCCTTCATCGGATACTGCTTCATAGTTTGATTAGGAACGTCCAAAATATGCATTCATATTCAATCAATAAATAATGAGTTGATTTTTCTCTTTAAGAAGCAACTGATCGAGTTTTGAATCAAGATTAGCCAGATTGTCAGAACTCTAGGTTTAATGTTACATTCATCTCCAATATTTTCAAACTTACAAATGTCTGTTAAGAAGACCTGAAGAAGGTGATACACTGTATCATTTATGATTACGTACAGGACCGATACTTTCAATATGATATTTAATCACACAATAGGAAGTTTGACGACAGTTTTTACAGAACATCGTTAGATGTATGCTGAAATTCATCGTTTTGACCCAAAGAGTTGTGCTAACATAAAGAAAAAGGACTTGCCTGCCGAATCATTAACGAAAGAGCTCAGCTCATTTCACATTTCAATCTAACAAAAGTAAGATCTCAACTGGAACATTTTACACATGTGTATCTAAAATTGAATCGAAGTTTAGAAAACAAGTAAATAGAGGTATTGAGTGAGGTAACACAGCTGATGCATATGAGACCGATCATAGAGTAGAACACATAAATCCTCCTCATTATCAAGATAGTAACTCCGAACAATATTTTTCAAAGTAGAATGGCATCTCTTAAGAGCACTTTGCGATTCAGAATGGTGTATACTAGACTTAATCTGTTTAGCAACGAGCAATTAAACAACCTGGTGAAATGGTCCAGACAAAAAATTAGATCCTTGATCAATCTGAATTGGCATGCGCCAATAAGAGTAAAAGAGTGAAGAAATTAATCAAAGTGTAAGAAATGTTTTAGGCTGAAATGTTTCTTAAGGAAATAGCTTCAGGGAATCGGGTGGATGGGCACATGATAGTCAACACAATCAGTAACCATACGGTTGATGGATTGTTTGACAGCTGGGATAACTTTCAAGGAAGCAATGGGAATTTTCTTGTTAGGTTTTCCGACCAATTGGCAAGCATGACAAGTTCTATAAACCGAAAAGCCATCTGGCTTATGGTTGGGCCAAAAAAAATATTTCATAATGTTTTCACACGTCTTTTTGACACATAGGCTCAAGTGGAATTTTAAATATTTGAGAACGATATGCTTATAGAACAACAATTTGGTAAACTGTAGTCCAGTCCTCTGGATTTGGTGGTTTCTATTTTTGAAGAAGTATACATTTGGAACTTTCTCTAGTTCATTTTCTTAAAGTACATACTTAAATACTGAAGAGATCTGCATATCCTTTTCTTGTTCATCGACCAGTGTTTTTCTAGCAAAGGAACTTCTCGAGAAGAACCAGATCCCTCACGTTTATTATTGTCACAAGAACCCTGTCGGATCAAAAAATGTCTAAGACAAATCTATAATATTTTCGTCTGCTCGAATTCGAACCAGAGGAGTTGGATTTTTTAGAAGAATCCTCAATTTTAGTGGATTGAACAAATACGGGTTTTTGCTGAGCTGGCAAGAATTTCTTTTTATAAAAATGGTTTTATGCGTAATCATCTGAAAGAGCAGCTGTTTTCTGTAATCTTTCAATTTTCTTTTTATCCAAATAATTTTTTTAGATACTCACTTGTACAATATTTAAATTCCTCATTAGACATACTTGTCTAAACTTGTTGAAATTGTTTTCCATATGCATAGAATTACACCATAAATCAAATTAAAATTATTTTCGTGGGCGAGTTCCATATAATTTGGGCAATCTTGTTTGTGATAACTCGTATTCTTTGAGAATGGCTGCTTTAACCTCCTTTATAATTTGTGCAATCTATTAAAGAATCAAAGAGTGGCAGTCAAAATTGTTGGTAATAATAATGACAATTTTTCAATAGGCCATTCCATGATTTGGGCAACTTTCTCAAAATGTTGTAAACATTTATCAACTTCATTTTCATTAAATGGTTGTATCATAATACATGGATTGAGTTCAACTTTCTCATTTTGCCTTGATCAATCAAAGTTAAGGGTAATTTTGGGTTTCGACACGGGCTTGCTTGGCCTTGAGACGTTTACTTTCCCTCTTTGCTTTAGTATGGTCTTGGTCTTTCTCTCTTTCGGCTTCGATGCGAGCTTTCTATTTTATGGTTTCAATGTGAGTTGTTTGACTCTCAGTTGAATTTCTAACTAATCTTTATTATTCAACTCTGATTGGCCAGACAACAAATTATCATCGACTAATATTTCAACACTACTATTTTTAATTCATTTTTCTAGTTGATTTTTTAACTTCTCATTAAGCAATTCACTTTTGTTATATTTTTCTTGTTGTTTGAGAGATGATGACTCAACAAAACCTTGATAATTTACACAAGATCAAATTTTGTTTGTACTGATAAATATAGATCGAATTATAATTTGCATTTGAATTTATTTACAATTTTGTCTCTTATTCATATCTTGGACACGAGCCACCAGTTTATTATGTTACATATACTTTTTTCCAAGACGAGGCTCTGATTTATTATGTTACCTACAGTAACGTGTTACTATTTCAAACAACAGGAAATTTTAATTTTAATGTAGAAGTTAAGTAAATACTGATATGTATTATATTTATTAAATTTGCCAACAATATTGATACACACAATTTGTTTTTAAGACAAATATATGTTAATCTACAAAAACAATACAATTTATAATAACGGTTATTAGTTATTATAAATAGTTATAGTTTTTATAGTTCTTACAAATGGGGGTTTATATAAAACAGTTATACAAACTTACAGACAATACTGAGTCTTATATCCAGTCTAGAATTGAATATTTTATCGACGATTCAGGTCCATGACGAACAAATAAATTATAAGTTTACATTGTTACCCATCGCTTAAGCTAACTAGCTTGATTGACCTCACACAAGTTACAAGTTCACTTCTTACCGAGGGAGATATTTAACATCCTCGTAGAAATGATAACATCCGAAGTAATCCACTGAAGTTGAAAGGTTCGTTATGTTCGAAATCTATAAACGTTCCTGGTGCTTTTATGTAATTTTCCGACTAATAAGCGTTAATCACAATTATAACTTTCTAGACCTATGACTGTAGTTGACCAACAGTATTGTTTTCCTGTCTCTCGGCTGGCCACTTTTTATAGGAATCACATGAGTCTAGCACACGAACCAAAGTTCGTTTGGTAACAATACTATCAGTCCTTCTTGTACATTGTTGGCCCTTAGTCAAAAATATTTTACATATTTTCGGAACAGGCGGAACTTGCGCAATACACAGTCTAGAATATATATCACAGGCATAAAAGAACCTACACTGAAACAAGCATAGGTACTAAAATAAGTATACAAAGTTAAATCCGTTACAACAGGTTACATAGTTTCACGTTTCTCCAACCATAATACTCTGGTACTTGTTGATTATTTTGAAATGTTCAATGCTGGACGTGATTTTATACATTTATCTATGTCCGACATGGCTAAGTGTTTAATTCGTAATTTTAGAGTACCGGGTTCGAATCCCCGTCATACCAAACATGATCACTCTTTCTGCCGTGGGGGCGTTATAATGTTCGATCAATCCCACTATTCATTGGTAAAAGAGTAGCCCAAGAGTTGGTAATGGGTGGTGATGACAAACTGCCTTCCATCTAGTCTTGCACTGCTAAATTATGGACGGCTAGTGCAGATAGCCCTCGTGTAGCTTTGCGTGAAACTTAAAACAAATTCAAACAAATCTAATCTTATGTCTATTTCGAACCATATGTGGTGTCTTGCCGCGCGTTTGTCTGTCTCCCGTTTGTTGCAGCCGCTTCTAGCGCTGCGTTTGAAAACTTGCAAAAGCAGGCAAACCTAATTAATTTTTTGATATGATGGGAGAACAGGCATGAATAATGCTAATCATTACCATCCACCGCCAACTTTTACCAACAAAAAGTAAAATTGAGCGTCGCATGATGATACCCCAACTGGCTGAAAGAATATGCATGTTTGATGGTATAGGGATTCGAAACCGCGACCCTCAGGTAATGAATTAATAACGGTAGTTTAGTTTTGTTGTTGCTCTTCCCACCAGTTCTCAAGTTTCGCCTTCTCTCTTGAATGGAATGATGGTTCAGTTTCAATTAGAGGATATGAGGTTTCTGTGACGCTTGGGCTTAACTTCATCATTTAGAGGGATAAAAAATATAAAGGATCCAATTTAAAAAACAACAGTAAAATGTAAAAGATATATATTACAGAATATCATCCAAAAATGTAACAAATTATCGAAGAATTGACCAACTCCTTCATAATAAATTAAAATAACCTTATAAAATCAATAACTACAATTTATATTACTTTAACTCGCTGTATTGTGACTTTTTCATTATTTCACTTCTCTAATATTTTATCAATCCATAATTTAAATCTTTCTAAGGATATATGACTGTCATTATTATCAATAGATTATGCAGTTAACACTATCTTATCACTTTTTAATCTCTAGAAAACAACATTTTTATGCATATTATTCAATCGTTTCAAATGGACTCAACTGCTCTTGTTTTCCAATTATTAATGAAAAAAAAATCATTTAATATTGCAAAGCTTTGTAAGTATATGTTTTGAGTACTGCATTTTGCTTGAGTTCCACAAATATTGTATACATATATGAAAATTTATCATTCAATATTTGTATCAAAAAAAAAAAAATCTGTATGACTACATTTCGAATGGCAAAAAATATAGATTTTCCAGTTACATTATCTAAGTAAGATTTACTAGCAGCGTCGTTTTCTGCAGACAAATCGAATCAAATAAACTGTTTATAATTTTCTAGCAGTTTTAATTTGCATTTCTTGCTAATACACATCGGTGTTATGTATGTGTGTAAATAGTTTGTAAACGACAACATGTCGTGTTGTGTTTGAATTTTCATTTCTATTATTCATTTTTCCATATTGATATTATTGTTTCGAAGTTTAAACTAATATTTCGTTATTTATTTAGGGTAGCATTTAGAACTTTCTTGAATTAAGTAGACCAATCATATGTTAGTAAATGAGTGCTGGTGACTTCGTGTCTAGACGTTAGTCTCGTGCAAGAACGAACACGCGCGGATAGCTCTGGAGTTGTATGGAAATTGCGAGATTGTTCGAGAAATAGGCCTATCGGTATAAAAGACGGTGACGAGAAATAGATTTAGTCATCAGTTTTTATTCGAAAAAAGAAGATAGATTCAGTCATCAGTTTTTATTCGAAGAAAAAGAGAGAGATTCAGTCATCAGTTTTATTCGAAGACAAAGAGTGAGATTCAGACACCAGTTTCATTTCAAAAGAAGAGAGTTAGTTATTTGAGAAAGATTAAGTGTTTGCTGTGAATATTCAACTTGGATTTGTGATTTTATTTCGTCAATCTCTACGATACATCTGAATTACTCCTTGAGCTGAGAGACGGCGATTTCATTGAACTGTGAACTGTTTCGGAATTTCTTCGTGGGACCAAATTCACACCCCAGACTGGAATTTGAGACTTTAATTTTAGATCATTACATTAGATACAGGCCAGTACCGTTTTGTATTGTGATTTACTTTGAAGTTTGAAACTAATATTATTTTGTTTTGTAATTAATTTCGAATGTTGTAACTTAATATCTGTCACTATTATTATATAATTCATGTTATATCTGTTATATTTGTTAATAGTATAGTTTAATAAATTATACAAGCTGTTATCTGCGTTTTTCTGTTGCGTTTAGTCTACGAAGAACTTAAAACATAAAAAATACGTAACAGAAAATTGGGGGCTCGTCCGGGATATCGAACAAACAATTTAATTTTATTATAAAATAAGATTTATATTCTATACAGATAGACAGCTTGTATATTTAAAATGGCATTCGAACTTGAAGATTTTATAAACGAATTTAATCAGAATCCCTCTTTCGAATTAATCAGTGAATTAAAAAAATCTGAATCGCTTGATGTTGGTAAACATTTTAATTTAAAAGTGAAGCAATCAATGAAGAAAGCAGATATTAAACAAATTATTGTTGAACATTTGGTCAGCCAAAAAGTTTTACCTCAAACAGTTGCACAACAATTGCCTGTCGCTCATTTTGACCCAGATTTCGAATTAAAAAAAAATGGAAATGGAAATGAAATTTCGTTTAGAAATTGAAAGCAAACGACTTAAGGCAGAACAAAAACGTATTGAGGCAGAACAATAAAATAAACGTATTGAGGTAGAACAAAAACGTATTGAAGCAGAACAAGAAAACAAACGCCTTGTTCTTGATGCCGAAATACAAATAGAACGCATTAAAGCTGATAAAGAAATCAGTATGAGAAAGGCACAGACAGAAGAAAAAGTTGTCCGAATGCAGTTGGATAATTTTGATGCTTCCAAACAAATTCGTTTGGTACCTCCATTCAATGAAAAAGCTGTAGATACATATTTTCAGCAATTTGAAAAATTGGCCCTTAGGCTAAAATGGCCAACCGAATATTGGACAGTATTACTTCAGAGTGTTCTCAAGGGTAAAGCCCAGGAAGTATTTTCCAAACTCACAGCCGAGCAAAGTTATGATTACGAGCACGTCAAAAAATGCATTTTAAATGCTTATGAATTGGTACCTGAGGCATATAGACAAAAATTTCGTGGTTACAAAAAGTTTGATAGCCAAACTTATGTCGAATTTGCTCGTGAAAAAGAAACTATTCGACAGGTGGTGTGATTCGAAAGAAATTAAAGATGATTATACAAAACTCAGAGAACTCATGTTAGTCGAAGAGTTTAAAAGATGTATTCCCGTAGAGATAAAAACTTATACTGATGAACAAAAAGCTTCCAAAATTCATGATGCTGCTGTCTTGGCAGACGAGTATGCTTTGACTCACAAAGATTTCTCATACAAAAGCAAAATAAATCACACAGCAAAGAAACCCAATAGCTCATTCAAATATTATGCAAATGTCGACAGAGACAAAAAAGAGCAAACTTCTAATTCTCAAACGAAGACTCCAACTTATTCTCAAAGCTCATCATCTACCCAAAACGTGTCATTCTCATCCAAAACATGTGCTTATTGTAAGAAACCTGGCCATTTGATTTCTGAGTGCTATAAGGTAAAAAACAAGCCATCACCCCATAGTTTCATTTCGCCCTCGTTGGATACATCATTGGTTCCCAATGATTTTGACCCTGTCCAGTCCACTGTGGATTCTAAACCCAATATTATTGATGTACCTCAAAATATTGTTGAGGACAAATTTAAGCCTTTCATGACTGAAGGTTTTGTTTGTTTTGTTGGCGATTCACATCTACAACCAATTAAAATCCTGCGGGATACTGGAGCTTTTCAGAGTTTGATTTTGGAAAGTGTACTTCCATTTTCTGAAAAGTCATCCGTTGGGGCCAATGTGCTCATTTCTGGTGTAGAAGGTGGCGTCGTTTCTATTCCTCTTCATAGATTAGATTTACATTCGGACTTAGTTTCAGGCCCAGTGACTGTGGGTATTAAAGCTTCATTGCCTGTTGAAGGTGTGTTTATGCTTTTGGGGAATGATTTGGCTGGTAGTAAGGTGGTACCAGAGGTTCGTGTTGTTGAAGCACCTGTTATTAGCCCCAGTACAGAGCAACTCGTTGAAGAGTTTCCTGATGTTTTTCCCGCCTGTGCTGTTACTCGTTCTCAGACACGTTCTCAGGAGTCCAAAGAGGATTTCTCTTTATCTGATACATTCATGTCTCACATCGATGAGATTTCTGACTCAACTTTAAGTTCTACTGATGACTCTAAGACATTTTTCGACTCTCTTCATCGAAACAAACTTATTAAGGAACAGGACAATGATCCTGAAACTCGTTCTCTTCTACAACTGGCTGTTGATGAAAATGAAATAGGAACTGTCCCTATTTGTTACTACCAGAAGTCAGGTGTGCTAATGAGAAAATACAGACCTCCTGACGTTGCTGCTGATGAAGAGTGGAATGTTATTCACCAAATCGTCATTCCAAAATGCTATCGGAATGATATTCTTAGTCTTGCTCATGACCATGTATTGTCGGGATACTTAGGTGGAACAAAGACCTTAGATCGTATCCGACGACATTTCTATTGGCCAAAGATGCGCCAAGATGTTGTTAGCTTTTGTAAGGCATGTCATTCTTGCCAAATCACTGGAAAACCAAATCAAGGGATTCCCAAAGCACCACTGCAGCCTATTCCTGCCTTTGAAGAATCGTTCTCAAGAGTCATTATCGACTGTGTTGCCCAGATGCCAAAAAGCAAAGCAGGAAATGAATACCTCTTGACAATCATGTGTGCTTCTACACGTTTCCCTGAGGCTATCCCTTTGAGAAAAATCACTGCTCTTGTCAAATCCTTTACCATGTTCGGAATTCCAAAAGTTGTGCAATCAGATCAAGACACAAATTTTATGTACAAGCTATTTCAACAAGCCATGCATGATCTAAACCTCCATCAAGTTTCATCTGGTGCATACCATCCTGAATCACAAGGTGTCCTTGAACGTTTCCACCAAATTATTGCCACATCCAATCATTAGAATTGCTTTCAAATGTTCATTAGTAAAACTTGATCGATGTACTGACTTCACATACTTCATTTTTGAAAATGCTTGTTCACAGACATAAGATATTCCGAACACTGATATCATACCAGATGCGAACTGCTTCAACTTTGGAAAATCATCTTCAGGTATGCAGCTGTAAAGTTCAATAAGTTGCCCCTCTCTGTGTTTTGCTTTCAACAAGTCATTTCCTTGCAAATCGATGACCTCCAGCTGAAGTTCCATTGGCACGTCAGCAATGATACAATCAAAAGTATTCTGAAAAAGGAGAATGTCACTTTCAATTCTGTCGAGATCCGAAAATCTCTCTAAAAATGCTTATTTAAATCACCAATAATCTTTTTCTGAAACTCCAGGTTGACATCTTCTGTGATTCCAGCATGAAACTCATTGAAACACTGAAAATGAGAGATTTCCTCCTTCCAAATGTACTTAAAACAATGACAGCTTTCTCCAAAATCCTTTAATAATTTTATAGAGATCACAGACAAGATTATTCTTCCCCTGAAGTTTCAAGTTCAATTCATTCATGTGGGATGTGATGTCAACTAAAAATGACAACTTTGACAATCAGGTTGGATCCGACAGAAGTAAATCGGCTCTATATTTCTCTTCTCAGCTTATAAAAACGAGACAAGACTTTACCACAGCTGAGCCACCTCACCGCCGTGTGATAAGGCAAGTCACAGAAATCCGAAACAATTTCTTCAAGAAACGTCTTGAACTGGCAATGATTAAGTGCATGACCCCAAATGAAGTTCACAGCAGAAATGACTGGTTTCAGTACGCAAGAAATATCTAAGTCTTTTTCCACAGAGTGCTTACTGATGTATGATGCAGAGTATGAAAGAGCGCTTGGGAGTTGAAGGTCTTCCAACTGTTTCCTGATCAACCCCACTAGACCCTTCTTTACTCCAGCCATATTTTTTCCTCCATCAACTGTTACATCTCTAAGCTGATTCCACTGAAGGTTATAGTCTTGCAAAGTTTTATGCACTTCCATGAAAATGTCTTCTCCAGTTGTTCTTTCGTGCATGCTGTAAACTGATGCCAACTCTTCCGTGGTCTGAAAGTCCAAATTAACTCCACGAATGAACACCAGAAGTTATGACGTACTCGAGAGATGAGTAGACTCATCCAGTACCAGAGAATACCATATGAAGTTTGTAGCTTTTGACGTATCTGTAATGCGATGTTCTCTCCTAGTTCTTCTGCTCTCCGTACAAATGAAGTTGCTGAAAAGCTGATACTTTCAAAGAAATTGGCTTTTTCAGGACACAGCTCATTTGCTGCTTCCATCATACACCTTTTGATGAAGTTGCCACCAGTAAAAGGTTTTCCTCGCTCTGCCATCCAATGCACTATTTTTAACTTGTGCGAGTGACAGATTCATTTTCAGCAAACTTTCTCGAGAAGAGATTCTTTGAGATTCGAAAATACGTTTCATGGATTCAAATTTCTCAGAACGGAACTTTCCTGAAAATTTCAAATATGTTGATAGATGTTTTGTTTCATAGTGACGCCGAAGATTGTATTCTCTCAAAACGGCAACACTTTCAGTGCATATCAAACAAGTAACTTTCTCACAAAACAGAAAACTAAAAAACAACCTTACAAAAAGAGACATTAATTCCATTAAAAACCTAAAACAAGACAGAAATATAAAAATTCTAAAAGCAGATAAAGGTAACACTATAGTAATAATGAACACGAATGAATACATACAAAAAATGAATAACATCCTATCAGACACGAACAAATTTAAACCAATACACACAAATCCAACAAAGACACATGAGACGCAACTGAACAAATTACTACTACAAATGAAAAAAGCCAACACAATTTCACAAACACTTTACTCCTACCTACGTAAAACCGACTCACGCACACCACAAATATACGGCATCCCCAAACCTCATAAACCAGATTGTCCATTACGACCAATAATGTCAACATATGAATCGTTTAATTACAATCTTGGTAAATACATAGCATGGGCATTCTCCAAATATGCGACATCAGCCAGCTCATTCATCAAAGACTCTTTTACTTTCAAGTCTAATCTAAATCAACTTAATCATAAAGCCTTAATGGCCAGTTTCGATGTTATATCCCTCTTTACAGAAGTTCCAACAACAGAAGCCTGCAAGATAGCCTTCGAACTCTATAGCCGAGACCCTAATCCAATTACAGACATTCCCAGTAACCAGTTAGCAACCCTCATAGAATTCACCACAATAAAGACAAACTTCATGTTCAACAACCAAAACTACATACAAACAAATGGCCTAAGCATGGGCAACCCAGTATCACCTGTTTTAGCCAATATTTTTATGACACAAATTGAAACACAAGCAATTAATATAGCATTACATCCACCACTATACTGGTACAGATATGTAGATGACACGGTTGCGGGATTCAATTCTACAGAACACATACTTAATTTTTTCACTCACATTAACTCTATACATCCCAACATTAACTTCACATGTGAACAGGAAGAAAGCAATCAAATATCATTTCTTAACCTAAAAATTATAAAAACCGACACACAATTCAAAACAGAAATCCACCGAAAAATCACCCATACTGGACTATACATTCCTTGGGACTCAGCACATGAAACAAAACAAAAACTCAACATACTAAGAAACCAGATAAACACAGCCATAAAACTATGCTCACCAGATAAAATTAACGATGAATTAGACAAAATAAAACAATACTTCATCAACATCAATAAGTTTCCTCCACAAACCGTAGAAAACATTATACGCACACACCTAGACAGAAAGCAAAATCAACCAACAAATGTAAATATATCTCACGAATAAAAAAATCACGAAACCATATACTTCTATATACCATATATTCGTGACATCAGCAAACAAATAACCAACATTTGGCAAAAACTAGTAACAAAATATAACATTCCAGTTAATACTAAATTTATTCAAAAACCAGGCACAAAACTAAGGTCTATACTATGTAAGAACTACACTGACAAACACCACACCAACATTATTTATAAAATACAATGTGATAACTGCCACGACTTCTATGTTGGAGAAACAAGTAGAAAAATGGAAACCAGATTCAAAGAACATAAAAGTCACCTTCACACGTTTTCGAACACTGCAAGTCAAATGGACCCAACATAACCATAGAAAACACTAAAATACTAAATAAAGAAACAAGCATAAACAAACGCAAAATTAAAGACGCCTTACTTATACAACAACTTAAACCCAAAATAAACCAATATAAAGGAACGCCATTATACCTATATTAATATTATAGATAAAATTATATATTCAAACATCTAACCTCGCCCTCTACATTGCGACACTCAGTTACACAACCCCTTCCAAACATGTGGTCAGCTTCCGGTCAGTTACCTCTTTCTTTGTGAACCTGACGATGACCGAAGAAGGTCGAAACGTTGTTCGCTCTTCTATTTAAAATATTTTCTGAACCCAAACGATCCGTTTTTGCATATAAAATTCTCAACAAGTGGGTTTCACGACATCACTGAAGTAACTTTCTCGTTTTTTGTTTCCACAAAGAAGTATTTTTCTCCCCATTCTTCATTGAAAGCACGGCACTCAGAGCCTACTTTTCTTCTTTTAAAAGCAGCCATAACGATGGGTGAAAAAAAACAGGATCTGGAAATGAAAAACACAGAACACTGTGAGAAAAGTATTGTACTGGACCAAGAACGCAAAACAAAATATATTGAAACGTACGTTTGTCACGACACTTACTTAAAAACGAGTTTTGAAAAGTACATAACCCGACTACTAAGAGAAATTACCTTGCTAAAGCGGTAACCCTAGGCCGCTGAATTTACAAGACGAGTCAATAGGACGAGGGTTAAGTCTGTACTTATTTTCGAAATCCTAATGCTTTCATAGATACGTCCCTCGATATGAATAAACGAGCAGCAAGGACGAAAGAATTTTCCTGTTGGTTAAAAATGGGCGCGACAGCCTTGTTTCTTTTTATCACAACGTATTGTGTTTGCCAGCTTAAAGCGACCATCGGTGCGATTTATTTTGTTATGACAGTCGGACATTTGATGAAATGTCACTTTTTATTTCCATGCGAATAGCTGCTGGCGAGGCGGACAAAATAACCTCGATGGCCGTAATTTGGTGACCCCTGTCCTACAGCGAAGCACTTTTCATCAGCAAAGTCACTACCTTTCTGATAACTTTTTTCACTAATAGGCTTACTGGCAGTATCGTCAAGCCTAAACATACAAGTATTCACACCAACTGCAGGAAATGCCTATCTAGATTTCTTGAAACAATCTTTAATGTTCTAACTCATTGCTGCCGCGTGACATTTTGTTCTTACCTTTCTCCCGAACATTTCCAAGCATTTTTCGTAATTACGAGTGACATATTTATCACACAAATGTCACATTTTATTAATACGCCCGTAGATATGTAGTCCTAGACTAGATTACGTTTTTATCGTATCTGTCATACGCGTGCATTCGAGAGCACCTGAACGTCATGATACAATTATTGGGCTCTACTTAAACTGTTCTTATTCACGCAAAAATGAATCTACTGTTACTTATTTTTTAAATGTTTTATGTTCTTCGTAGATTAAACGCAACGGAAAAACACAGATAACAGCTTGTATAATTTATTACACTAAAATAACAAATATAACAGATATAACCTAAATTATATGGTAACAGTGACAGATATTAAGTTACAACATTCGAAATTAATTACAAAACAAAATAATATTAGTTTCAAACTTCAAAGTAAATCACAATACAAAACGGTACTGGCCTGTATCTAATGTAATGATCTAAAATTAAAGTCTCAAATTCCAGTCTAGGGTGTGAATTTGGTCCCACGAAGAAATTCCGAAACAGTTCACAGTTCAATGAAATCGCCGTCTCTCAGCACAAGCAGTAATTCAGAAGTATCGTAGAGATTGACGAAATAAAATCACGGCTTCCGTAGATCTAATTTCAATCACAAATCCAAGTTGAATATTCACAGCAAACACTTAATCTTTCTCAAATAACTAACTTTCTTCTTTTGAAATGAAACTGGTGTTTGAATCTCACTCTTTGTCTTCGAATAAATCTAATGACTGAATCTCTCTCCCTCGAATAAAACTGATGACTGATGATTCTATATCTCTCACGTCACCGTCTTTTTTATACCGATAGGCCTATTTCTCGAACAATCTCGCAATTTCCATACAACTCCAGAGCTATCCACGCATATCCGTTCTTGCACGAGACTACACTTCTAGACAGGAAGTCACCAGCACTCATTTACAAACATGTGATTGGTCTACTTAATTCGATAAAGTTCTAAAATGTTACCCTAAATAAATAACATATTTTAGTTTAAACTTCGAAACAATAATATCAATATGGAAAAAATGAATAATACAAATGAAAATTCAAACACAATACGACATGTTGTCGTTTACAAAATATTTACACATATACATAACACTACCTCATATATGTTTTGTATTGTAAATTTTATTTAATTGATGGTCATATGCACAGCATAGCTGAAACCAGTTGCTGATCATTGATATCCAGTTTAGGCTTACGTCCTTACATTCGCCTTGTTTCTTTCTTTTTTTCACCTGGGACATTTTCAGTGATAAGCGCATGGGGTGGTTCTTCCTAGCCTCCTATCCCCTGCCAGGCTATGAGCCTGTAAACCAGCAGATGTTGAAAATACGTATCTTATTTGGTTATAAAAAATCTATAACTTGAAATTAACGTTCATAGATTCATTTAAGTTCACTAGTTTGGATAAACTTTCAAGTAACCTTTAAAATAGAGTAGTTCAAAAGCAGAATGCAATAATTTCCCTAAGATAAACTCAGTCTTGAAATAATAAAAGGGAAATATATCTCTATGAGCATAAACACTCGTATGATAAGCGAAGTGAAACACAATTACTATTTAGAGATATTCTACCGTCCATTGAATGAATGTGATGTTTTGGATAATGACTACAAAGATGCTTTAAACGTTTGGAAACATTTTAAGATTCAAAACATGAAAGAATACTCTGATATTTATGTGAAGACTAACGTTCTCATATCAGCTGATATTTTCGATACCTTTAGAGATGGTTATGTGAAAACATACAAATTAAACCATGTTTAGTATTGCACAGTACCTGGTCCATCAAGGATACAATGATAGAAATGATTGATGTTGAATTATAATTCATTACTAAATATGATATGATCATAATGTTTGAGAAAGGAATTCGTAGAAGTATATTTTACTGTTGTAATAGATATAAAAAACAAATAATAAATACATAAAATATTATAAAGAACATTTTTGTTATTTATATGGATACTAATAACATACATGGATGGACAGTGAGCAAATATTTGCCTTACGAAAGATTTAAATGGGGTGATAAAAATACTGACACAGTGATATCGTCTGATGATTTTGGAAATAGATTAAATTTTGAAAGTATATTTGGTTTCTTTATTTAGAATGAAGCTCAAAGCTATACAAGGTCTTATCTGTGCTTTTCCCACCACGGGTATCGAAGCCCGGTTTCTAGTGATGGAAATCTGCAGACATACTGCTGTGTCACAAGGGAATAGTAGTAGATTGGGAGAGAGTAGAGTTTACAGAAACGTTATCCGCTGTGTATATAAACAGATTGTTGTTTATCAGCTAAGCATAAAGCTACATAATGGGATATCTGTGCTCTTCTCACCACGGGTATCGAAACCCAGTTTCTAACACTGAAAGTCCAGCAGACATGCCGCCGTCCCACTGAGGGGCTATATGAATATAATAAAAAACCATGCACGATAAATCAAAGTACTTTCGTATGAGCATTTTTAGATGTTTTGAAAGCATTAATGTGTGATTTTTATTATGAATTCATAAAACCAAATACATTGTATACTGACCTAAATACACGAATGAGAACTAAAGCCACTAATTATTTTGTAAAAGGATTTTACAAACTGTTAAATTATTCTATATTTGGAAAATATGAAGAAATTTAGGGAACGAGTTGATATAAAATTGTTTTATTGATGCAAGTTGAAAATTTAATAGCTTAACCAGACTTCTGAGAGAAAGCAATGTTTACAGAAACATTATTCGCTGTTCATATGAATAAAATATAAAATAACATTCAATTAACTAACTTATGTTGATATAAGCATTGTAGATTTTTTTTAAAGCTCCGAGGTATGATTTATACTATGGATTTATAAAACCAAATTATGGTGAAGATATAAAATTATCATATCAAGATGCTAATTATTATATTAACTAGACAAAAACAGGCAACCAGCTATTAGGATATAAAAAAAAACAAAAAAGACAATTCTTATGGTGTTCTATTAGTAAAAAAATACATTTTTTAATGCATGATTTAATACGTGCATATGTATATAACTACTTGCAAGCCGTAAATGTAATTTAATATAAGCATAACACATGTACCATAACAATTAGTAATTTAGTGTTGCAACCATCTTGATGTCGAGCATCATTTCTTTAGCTATAGTGGCTTTGCATGTGACATCACTGATCACGTAATTTCAATGCTGACACCATATTGGTAAGCAACATCACCAGGCAGCGCAATCGACCGAATGTATGAATGAAAACATTGTGATCTGTGACCGCATGGTGTAAATGTTGTCATTAGTCATATCAGATCGATCTTTAATATGAATGGACCTATATGTTTATTTGATTATGCAAAAGGCTTGAGTCATAATCATCGGGATCGTTATATTGATAAAATCAGTGCCTTCAAAGTCAACCCATATCTGATATTGCCTGAAAATTTTACTAGTTTCATTGATGTCCATCCAAAACCAGACATTCAGTACAATGGTATTTATCATTACCTAATTGACACCACATCATCATACACTGGAGAGAGACTGAAGTCCTACAAGAGCCTGGAAGCCTACAAGTTTTTTTACAGCTGGATGGGTACATGAAGTGTTGCAAGCACGGATAGTAACAGATGTACAACATGTCTTTGTTATCAAAGCCAAGGTAAATATTTTTTACTTACCTGAGCACCAACTTACCCACAAGAGTTTGTTGGAGCTTTTTCGTGAGATAGCTGTCAACAAAAGAGAGTTAACATGCATTAAATATTTATATATTCAGTTTAAATACAATTTAATGCCTCCTCACAAATATCCCTACTACTACTCATACAAAATGATTTTTATTATTTAATAAATTTAATTATTTACGGAGAGCAATATTTTTAGTTCTCAATTGCTGACACTGTCTGTAAAGCTTCAATATCAGTCATACTAAAATCAGTCTGTATGGAGATCTCTCTGGCTATAATTATTACATTTTTACTAATTTTTCAATATTCTTGAAGATTTTGAGTGGGGTTAGTTTTTAAAGAAATAAATCTATGATTAAGCCGTTTACATTTTTTTAAAAATATATTTCATTTGTGATCTCTTTTGCATCCAGCGGGAGTACAATCCCAATGTTATTTCAAAAAAGTTTCTTGAAATTTAACTTTGTTTTTCAAAAGGTGTTAAAGTTTACAGGTTTTTGTTGTTGTTGTTGTTTTTGCTTTTTCGTGAACAATTGCATTAATTTAATTTTTAGGATTAACCTTTACGTTCTCATACATATCTTCTTTCAAAACTTCTTCAAAATTAGAACCGTAATATTTTTATTAATAATAACAGGTTGTGCCGTTTCATCAGCCTTGCAAACAACCATATCTTGTTCTTTTATAATCTACAATACTTCAACATCCTTTTTGTTATTGCTAATGGTTTTAAAATTATTTAATGGAGTGCAACGTTAAATTCTGAAAAATATGTGCTTTTTCAACATTTCACTTTTTAAAGTTAGTTTCTGTTTCAGTTATGATATCTTTATACCTATTTTTGGGGTCACATAGGAAATTTCAACCTATGATGAAAATATTTATCTCTTTGTCATTCAGTATTTAGTATTTTTTTTTCTCAGTAAAATTGAGATGCAGAGGAAAGTTTAGAATAAGACATTAATATTAAAGTAGGTATAAGAATAGGCTTAGTGATGTCGAGAAACTCACTTGTTGAGAATTTTCTATGCAAAAATGGCTCGATTGGGTTGAGAAAATATTTTAAATAGAAGAGCGAACAACGTTTCGACCTTCTTCGGTCATCGAAGCCGTTTTTGCATTAAAAGGAATAGGCTTAATTTTCACTATATTAATAGATGATTTTAGGGCACTGGTAGAAATAGAAGATTTTGATTAGGTAGGAATAACTGAAACGTAGTTAAATGTAGATGATTTTGGCGACAGAAATTATTTTAAAATTCATGGCTATAGATTATTTAAGAGGGATAGAGTAGTAAATAGAGGGGAAAAGAAACTTTATGTGTAAAGTGTTAAAGTTGAGAATATTAAGAATAATATCAAGGAATTGCTTCCATTTGGGCTTCTGTTAGTGGATTTCAAGGTAAAAGGATCTCAGAAGGAATTTGCTACAGACTACCAGATGAAACTGATGAAGTTAATGAGAAACTTTAAGGTGATTAAGATTTTAAATGTTAACTAAGTCATAATGCTGGGTGATTTTAATTTTAGACATACTGGATGGGAAATGGCAGAGTCAAATCATGAAGGTAAAATATTTCTGGAAACTGTTCAAGATGGATTTATTCACTAATTGTTCTAGGAACCTACTAGAAATAATGCTATTTTAGATAAATTTTTAACTTTTAATGTGTAAATAATTGAGAGGGTGGAAATTAGGGAACACCTAGGTACAAGTGATCATTGCTGTATTAGATTTGATGTTTTGCTGCATATGAAATGTTAATTTAGGTGTACATCTCACAGTTCATCTTGAAACTGAGAGTTTGAGACTAAGTCTTAGATTTAGTTGTGGAATTAAGTACTGAAATGTTGTTTGTGCACTTAGGCCTACTACTTGTTTCAAAGTGAATGAGATATGTAAAAATATTGTAATAGAAATAAGTTAAGTTGTTATTGCTGTGTAACATATTTACTGTTTTACATTTATTTTAGTCCCTACGTTTGTTTCACTGCAGTTTTCTTTTTTTGCATGTGTCGTATATTCTTGATTGTATGTTGTGTAAGTCTCGCCTAAGAAGATTCTTGAGTGTAAGAATCAACAATGAGTTGTATATGTAATGTGTGATTGACAGTATTGTTGCCAAGCAAATTTTGATGAACGAACAAAAGTCTCGCGTAATTCGTACTAAACGCAGTTAGCGAGAAAGAAGAAGAATATTATTCGTCAGCTACAGTTAGAGTGTCATAGGCCTCGGAAGTTATAATTGTGATTAACGCCTATTAAACGAAATACTACAGAATTTGACCAGTAACGTTTACTGATTTCGAATATTGCAAACCGTTCAACTTCATTAAATTACTTCTGGCGTTGTTATTTCTTCGAGAACATTCAATATCTTCTCGGAATAAGTTAGCATGTAAAAGTCCAAGGCCAAACAAGGACCAAGCTAGCTAGTTTAAGCGAGACCTGTGACACTATCAACAATTAATTTGGTCGTCTTGAACCAGGATCGTCCATAAAATATTCAGTTTTAGATCAGATATAAGACTCAGTATTGTTTGTAAGTTTATAAAACTATTGTAATAATTTGTAATAAGAATGCATTTTTTGTTGGTATGTTAAAAAACATGGACTCAGCAAATCGCCTGATGTGACTTTGCTATAAAAATAGACACACGCATATTAAAATATATTTGCGTTAAAAAGCAAATTGTGTCTATCAATCTTGCTGGCAAATATCATACATTTAACGCTTTTTAACATTTAATTAACTTCTAAATCCAAATGTCCGGATATTTGAAACTGTAATACGTAAAGTAGTAACATAATAAATCGGAAACTCTTCCGAAATGAATTATAATACGTAACAGTTGGATGGACTAGACAATGCAATATTTTCACAAATAACTTAAAAGACTTTGTCCAATGAAACATTAGTGTCAAAGAAGGGATTAGTTTGGTGAAAATCTAATAGAAATTTTACTAAAAATTAATTTGAAAATGACACAACCCAATCACAAAGCGAGATTCAAACACAATTAAAAATGATAAAGCAGCCAACCAATGCTATGGAGACTAGAAGCCGGGGGACCTCAGGCCAAAAGAAATGCAGTAAAAAAAATCTTTTTTTTTCCCTTACACTTACACAATCACTGATTGGTTAACGGTCAACAAAGATTAAGTATCAACTAATCAGCATCGATAGAACTGGAGTTTTTCGCTTAGGGGCTAAACCAACATCACATACTTTAAAACTCCAATTGGAATGTGTGTTACGTCTGACAAGTTTGTCATACTGCATTCCTTAATGATATATACAAATTTTGAATCTATCTTTACATTTTAAAATAAAATCAGAGCACAAAAAAAACAATACAGCTTGTTCATGTTGTTGAACAAAGTATTTAATTTAAAAAATATGATTATAGCAATTAATATCAGATATATACAAGTATCTCTGCAATAGTTGCTATAGTCTGTTTGTTTCGCCATATCATGTTCATTATAGCAACTGTGAAAAATTGCATGTACAAATTATGAACACTGGGATAAACGATACAGATTATACATAATGGCAATGCATAATGTCAGTTAAGTAACAATTTACAACTACCTTTTATTTTATATTAAAAAGCCATAGCATGACAAAAACTGCAGAAACAGTTAAATGCTTCTTAACTTATCATTATTTAGTTCAAACAGTCACTCTGTATTTAAAACTAACAACCATGCACAAATATGAGTATTTTCTATTATTCTTCGACTTATGACAATCATTAATATGGCTAAGCTTTTAATAAATGTAAATTATATATTGAGATATATATTGCATCAAAATAATGCTTAATCCGTGTTGACGAGAAAACCCACATATAGACAAAAATAAATATATTAAAAAGACGGCTGGTACGAATAGAGCTGAACATAAAACTATAAATTGCATTATTTGACAGATGAAAACTTCGACTTTCTATTGGTTATACATGTGAAGGAACGAACAACGTTTCGACCTTCCTCGACCACCATCAGGTTCACATAAAAGAGGTAACGGACCGCATGTTTGAAGGCGGATGCATAATTGGTTATCTATGTGAAGGAACGAACAACGTTTCGACCTTCCTCGACCACAATCAGGTTCACATAAAAGAGGTAACTGACCGCATGTTTGAAGGCGGTTGCATAATTGGTTATCTATGTGAAGGAACGAACAACGTTTCGACCTTCCTCGACCACCATCAAGTTCACATAAAAGAGGTAACTGACCGCATGTTTGAAGGCGGTTGCATAATTGAGTGTAAGAATATAGAGGGCATGCTTAGATGTTCGATTTTATTAATTAATATAGGTATAAAGGTGTTTGTTTGTACTGGCTTATTTTGGGCATGAATTGTTGTATGTTAGGCTTCTTTAATTTTGCGTCTGTTTATGATTTTTTCTTTGTTTAGTATTTGGGCGTTTTATATGGTTATGCTGTGTTCATTTGATTTGCAGTGTTCGAAAACGTATGAAGGTGAAATTTTGTGATCTTTGAAACTGGTTTCTATTTTTCTACTCGATTCTCCAATATAGAAGTCGTGGCAATTATCATATTTTGTTGGTGTAGTATTTGTAAGTGTAGTTTTTACATAGTATAGACCTTAGTTTTGTGCCTGTTTTTTGAATAAATTTGGTATTAACTGTAATGTCATATTTTGTTACTAGTTTTTGCCAAATGTTGGTTATTTGTCTGCTGATGTCAGTAATATATGGTGTGCAGCAGTTTATGGTTTCGTGATTTTTTGATTCGTGAGATATATTTACTTTTGTTGGTTGATTTTACTTTCTGTCTAAGTGTGTGCGTATAATGTTTTCTACGGTTTGTAGAGGAAACTTGTTGATGTTGATGAAGTATTGTTTTATTTTGTCTTATTCATCGTTAACTTTATTTGGTGAGCATAGTTTTATGGCTGTGTTTATTTCGTTTCTTAGTATGTTGAGTTTTTGTTTTGTTTCATGTGCCGAGTCGCAAGGAATGTATAGTCCAGTATGGGTGATTTTTCGATGGATTTATGTTTTAAATTGTGTATTGGTTCTTGGAATTTTTAGGTTAAGAAATGATATTTGATTACTTTCTTCCTGTTTACATGTGAAGTTAATATTGGAATGTATAGAGTTAATGTGATTGAAAAAAACATTAAGTGTGTGTTCTGTAGATATTAATCCCGTAATCGTTTCGTTCGTCTTTCTGTACCAATATAATGGTGAATGTAATGCTATGTTAATTGTTTGTTTCAACTTGTGTTATAAAAATATTGGCTGGAACTGGTGATACTGTTTTGTCCATGCTTAGACCATTTGTTTGTATGTAGTTGTGGTTGGCGACCCTCAGATTACGAGTCTAGCGTCTTAACCACCTGGCTATACTGGGCCATACTCATGGTAGCAATGAACCAAATAATTTTTATTAAATTAAATAATGCACCAAAGACAATGAAAAAAGTAGGCAATTTCCCTAACTCTCATTATTTTTTTATTATTATTATTATTTTTTTGCCTTTCTAACTACGCGACAAGAACCATTAAAACTTCATCGAAGTTAATCATTAACTTTCTTACGGGAACGAAGGTTGTATTCCAGCTGAACATAAAACTATAAATTGCATTATTTGACAGATGAAAACTTCGACTTTCTATTGGTCATACATGATATATTGTTAAACTTACAACAAACCTTGAAAAAGAGGATGTTACAAATTAATATGGTAAAAAGAATTGGAGAGGTAACATTGCTGGTTGACCAGCACTTGCCGACTCTGAGTTGTACCGACGTTGTTTGTTCTCTTTACTTATCTACTGGAAAGACTTATGATCAATCAAACCTTGATGCTTTCATTAAATAGTTATCACCTGTATTTTTAATCCTGGAAGACTTAAATGACACAATCCCCTCTGGGTTAAGTACTGATATTGATGGAAAGGGTTATATTATTGAGTATATGCTTTTAAATCATAACTGTTCTTTCTTCAACACTGGTTTTTATCATTTACATGCACTTAGTTACTTTTTTACTACCATTTATATGTCTGTCTTCTCCCCATCACTTTTCTCTAATTTTTTTTGAAGGATTGGCATTGACCCAATATTGCAACTTCTGTTGTTCAACCCAGTTTGTTAATGAAAGTCGGAAAATTTTCTGCAGCGAAGAAGAAAGAAGAGAAATTTACGAAAACAATAAATGGACTTAATGTTTTGAGTAAAAGGAAGGGAGGAAGTTATCGTTATTATAGGAAACTTCTCTAATGCCTCATGATATGCAGGTAATCGGCAATGAAGAAGAATATGTAATGAGAATTTTTTCAGTGAAGACATGAGTATGAAGCTAAGCTAGGTTCAAATAGCTTCACAGAAAATCCCCATATACTACATCACAACTGCTACACCAGAGTTTATACTACCGATAACAACAAGGATGGTGGTCATTGTACTACCAAGAACAGAAATACTCAAACTAGTAACTCTCAGCAAGAAATCTACATCTGATAACTGGGTTATAGCAAAACACACTACTCCAGCATAACCTGAGGGTTTGACAGTTAGAAAATTTTTCATGAGCTTGAATAATAAAGACGTCAGACATGACTTTACCTCATAAAGACTTAAATCACCTGGTGATAAAACGAAGAGTTGATATCGTGCCAATGTTGACAAGACTGTATTTCATAAAAGTAACAGTTCTCATTCCAAGAAAGCACAGACCTCAAAGTTTAGATGATATTGGGAAGAAATATACGTTGCTATAAAAACGAACCAATTATGTGATCTGCAGAATTCAGATAGACAGATGATCCAAGCCAAGAGTCATTCAGTGAGGCTGTCTTTGGAATTATGTTTGTGATAGAACAGCCAACCGGATAACTACTAAGAAGAAGGGATCAGCATAGAGTCAAACCATCAATGAATAGAGCCACCAGGAGATTCACTCGATCATTTAGTTGAGGAAGTTTCCCTCAGTGTTGGAACATAAAGTGACAACAAGGGACAGTATGCCCTCCTGTTTGTATAACACAAGCTATGGAAAGGTAAACCCCCAAACAAAACTCTGTGAATGGAAAGTTTAGTGTAGTGTGTTATTTATGTATTAGGAACGTTCAAGATACTCCATAATCTAAGGGCAGGGATATATGAGGTTAAGATCTAGCAAATTCAACCAAGATCTAGAAGGATATTTTAGTTATAAATATGAGTCAATTTAGGTTTATTCAGTACCAGTCAAAGTAAAGATTTTTTGAGAAGTTATTAGATGTATATTGAAAATTATTACATCGCTACATCACTTCTGATTTTCAGTTAATTGATGAGTTACATTTTTGGGGGGGTAACATAAACAGTTGATTTAAGTATACGTTCGCAGTTTTTCTTCAAACATTGTATCTGAGGCCAGGGTAACACTTAGTTGTGTAGTTAACCATTGAAACAGTGGTTATACACTTAAGCCTATTGTTTGCATCAAAGTAAAAGTAGCATGTTTAAACTTTATCAATTTTTTTTTTAATTTTACGCGTAGCTACACGAAGGCTATTGCGTTAGCTTTTTTGTTTGGTTTGTTTTTTTGAATTTCGCACAAAACTACTCGAGGGCTATCTACGTTAGTCGTCCCTAATTTAGCAGTGTAAGACTAGAGGGAAGGCAGGTAGTCGTCACCACCCACTGCCAACTCTTAGGCTACTCTTTTACCATCGAATAGTGCGATTGACCGAAATATTATAACGACTCCACGGCTGAAAAGGCGAGCATGTTTGGTGCGATGGGGATGCGAACCAGTAACCCTCAACTTGCGAGTCTCACGCCTTAACCCATCTGGCCATGCCGAACCAAAAATATTTTATTAAATAGACTAGAAATTGCAGTATTTTCACAAAGTACCCCCCCCCAAAAAACAACAACAAAATCTAAGCCAATAATAGAACTCGAAAAAAAATAATCTTCCTGAATAACCATACAGCGTGAAGTTATTAGTTATGAGAGGTAAAGGTTTATTTCTATATCTTCTATGACCATCAGTTCTAACTCTGAAGAAACCTGAATCAACAGCTAAAGATTTTATTATTCAGAATATGAGCTTAATATTCTTTAACATTTTCATTACTTCTCAACAATTAACAACTTTTTAACAGAATGGAAATAAAATTACAAAATCCTTTTAATGTCTGTGTGTATTTTCTTATAGCAAAAACACATCAAGTTATCTACTGTGTTTATCAAAGGGAATCGAACCTCCATCATAAGATCAAAATCAATTAGTTTCAAGATATCGAAACTTCGTTCTTGTTGTAAAGATTTTAAAAGCAAAATTTTATAACATACATTATATAAATCTTGCACACTTTTTCACTGCGATTAAGTTTGTTTGTTTGTTTTGAATTTCATGCAAAGCTATTCAAGGGCTACCTGCGCTAGCCGTCCCTAATTCAGCAGTGTAAGACTAGTCATCACCACCCATCGCCAACTCTTTTACCAACAAATAGTGGGATTGACCGTCACATTACAGGGGCCGCGAAACCGGGGGGCTGCGGGGGCTATAGCCCCCACACTTTTGGCTAACAACCATTTTTTTCAATAGTGCAAAAAAAATGAAATGTCGCAGATAGATAGTGTTTTGATTCTTGGTTAAAACGAAATTTTCATTATTCTGTTGCTTGGTACATCCTGCTGGTATCAATATCGTTTGTTTTACCCTATTTAAATTCCCACATGACTACACGAGCGGTGATGTAGATGCGCGACATAAAAAAAAAATAATAAACGAGCGAAGCCTATGGCTCGCGTACGGATCTGTACTACATATCGCGCCCTGTATTTGATTGCTTGTTATGACCGTTATCTTACAGAGATGTAGACACATACTATATCAATCATGCATGTGTTGAGTGGGGCTGTGCGCGCGTATTGTTGCGTGACGATGTTTTTTTATTATTATTCATGGACCTTGCGTGCGTGGTGGCGAGCTAACTATCACAACACACACGAATATATGCATTCTAAGAACCGAAACAAAACGTAACACAGTATGCATACACATAACGTACATGTGTGCATGATAAACAATACAGGAAGTTGGCTTAGACTAATTCTAAAACCTACAGGCGTCTCATTACGACTCCAAAATTTCCCTCAAATGCCTTGATACAGGATTTAAGCTCAAGATGGATCATGCTTCTACCAGTGAGGATCAGGAGAGTGAGGTACAAATAAACTTAGATTAATAATTGTCGGTTTGTTCTTGGACAGTTATGTTATGTATTGTAGCCTTGTAAGTTGTAGGCTATCCATTTACAATTAAGCATTTAATAGGCCTACTGTGCACAACTCTGACAGCGGGATGGTTTTAATCAAGTTTGGACACTCGCAGGAGTGTGGGGTTTTCTAAATTGTTAACTTTTGTTAAATTTGAGCAAATCCAATGAGAATGATGTTCAAGGTAATCCCACTTAATAAAGATCAGTAACCATGTGGGTATAGGTAATTATTTATAATTATTAATTAAAAATTATTAACAAAAGTTTAGAGTGGCAGCCCTGAATTTTATATTCAAAACATAAATGGAAACATGACCTGTACGTGAGACTGGTCTAACTTGTCAATATCCCGTTCCCCCTGCCTCCCCCAATGTAATTACGATTTTACAGTTACGATTTCCAATATAAACATGGGGTATTATTTGTGCCGGAAAATCCTTGAATATGTCACCCCCTTTATTCATTTTGACCTAAATATGGGTAAGTTTATCGCTCAAAATGATATTCTTACAGTTCTCACCCTTATTGTAGTTCATGCTCGATGTGTACACGTTGCGCACACGCATGATTTTTAGATTTCAAGTGCAACATCTAAAAATCACGGGTGTGCGCACAGCCCCGATCCCTCGCTGTCCGGTCGGCCGCACGCAGCTAACTAGATAGATAACGTTATATGGGGTAATGACATCCTGCGCATCATCAGGGATGTATTAACGCATAGGCACACGAAGCACGTGCCTGGGGCGGCAGATTTTAGGGGGCGGCAAATTTTGACCAAAAAAAAAAAAGAAAAAGAATGGACACCATTTTAAAATGTAGTCACTGGTTATTAATTCCCCCTGCCATTTATGCCGCCTCAATAACCTCTTGAATCTGGACCCCCACACACACACTCACTATTCCACCACACCGTCGGTCGCTTCAAGTTTAAAAGATTAGATTTTTCTAACCTTCCCTCCCTGAGTCCCACCTAATACGCCCCGCCCCCACATCATCAACCCATCCGCCCTCACCTCAGTTATTTATTTGTGTTTTTCAAAACCCCCAACATGTTTTTTACTCATGTTGACACACCAAACTATGAATTACCTGCTACTCAGTGTGCTACGCCTGCACAAAAAATATTTTATCATGGCCTAATAAGGTATTTTGTTTTGTGAAACTGCGTATATGAAAATTCGGATTTTCGGTTCCTTCAGGCTATTATCTGGAAAAATATATTTTGAAATATTCTTCTTCATCATTCACAGTTTAGCTTAATTGATTATTTTTAATTGATTGATTGAATATGCGCATGTCTAGATTCCAATGTAGTCCTTACAGAATAGTTCCTTCACATTCCCTAGCAATTATAGGCATTTGTTAGAATAAAGAAGCGGTAGTGGCAGACTCCAGAATACCAGAACAGAAAGGCGCACAGTCACTGGAACAGGTGAGCGTCAACGGAATCGGCTGCGGGTGTCACGCATAATCGTTTTTGCAAGCCGCCGACCGCGCTCTATCAATGAAGTTGACTCCCAGGGGACGCGGTTGTACCGCACGGGGTCTGGATAGTTTTGGGCGATACAGGTATTTGTTACTGGTAGTATATAATTTGAAATAGTAAAGTGTGTTAGAATTTATAATTTGATTGTCAATAGCCCAGCACCCGTTAACATGGATACATCGGCAGTAATATAAATCAGTAGTGCAGAAGCTCCCCTTTTTCTTGTATATTTTGTTATAGACTTATGGTTGCAAGTCGATAATTGTTTTACCAACTACCATAAAACTCATTATCTGCTGGACGAATATATGGTTTACCAACATATTTACACTATAATCGACAATATAGATAATAACGTGGTAAGTGATATTGGTGTCAAAATGTAGAGTTCGTTATGCTTTTACTTATTCCTCCGTCACCCAATATCTTACTGTAAGTTATATCGTGTTGTCAGTGTCCAAACCTCCACAAGAAGCACAATTCTTGTGAGGGCGAGGGTCACTGGGGGTCAAACGGCTCACCGATCTCTGTGAGGTTCGCGCGGCTGCCATAAATAGCTCGATCTCACGAAAATGACTCAGATCCTGATGATCTGAGATGTGAAAGTAACAAATTCACTGTCAATACTGAATATACGATCAGTGGATTCTAGTGATATCGTCATGAGTAACATACGCCGAAAATTGAGTGGAGCAGCTTATAGGAAGATAGCAAAGTTAAAAAATGAAAACACACGTGATGTTTTGGATAAGACACCGATGATGGAGGCCTTTTTTGCTAAACAAAGGCAAGAACAGCCTACTAGCGATGATGTTCAAACCAACAGCGATGGAGGGAATACATATGACGGGCCTAGCAGTAGCAGTTTTGAACAATCTGAACGACCCGAACATATTGAACTGCAGCTTGAACAAGTGACGTCATCAGCAGCAGGCCTAGTAAGATCTGCCGGTTGCGTGCCTGAAACGTCAATGGTTCCAGCAAGTTTTTCAGACAAAGTAAGTTCAGATCCAGCAGAGTGGATAATATATGATTACACAAAAGATTATATTGCCACACATGCCATCCTTCAAAACGATGACTCGGATTTCAAGAACTCTGTGAAAAAGGACGGGGAGAAAATCAGATCTGTAACCAAAGGCATGTTTGAAAGAAAACTGCAAAATGGCGAAAAAGTAAGCGGACATATTTGGTTTATTCAGAGAGCAAAGGTAGACTGTTTTGTGCTCCTTGTCGTTTATTTGATTTTGGAAAAAAATCCAAACTGGCTGACGAAGGCTTTGATGACTGGAAAAATGCTACTGTCCGGCTGAATGAGCATGAAAACTCTCCTGAGCATCGGTCTTCAGTTTTATCTTTAGTAGCAAGGGGCAACATGTTGGGACGTGTAGATCTCCAGATGGCCATACAGCTGCACGACGAAATCAAATACTGGAGAAATGTACTCACTCGTGTGGTAGCTGTAGCAAAAAGATTGGCTTCACGTGGGCTTCCGTTCAGAGGTCGGGATGATAAGTTTGGCTCAGTTCACAACGGCAACTTTATGATGTCGTTAGAACTAGTTGCGGAGTTTGACCCCTTCCTCGCTGATCACATTCACCGATATGGCAATGCTGGCAAGGGATCCACGTCTTACCTGTCTTTCAGTACTTGCGACGAATTCATCCAGCTGATGGCAGACCTTGTTCTAAAGAACATTTTAAAGGACGTCAAAACTGCAAAATATTTCTCAATCAGCGTGGACTCGACACCAGATATATCCCATGTTGACCAGTTGGCATTAATCATCAGGTACGTGAACAGTCATGGTGCACCTATGGAACGTTTCCTGACTTTTATACCCAATCCGGGCCACAAAGCTGAACAGCTGGCAGAAGTTGTACTTAGCCTGCTTCAGTCATATGAGCTTGACATTTCTGAATGTCGTGGACAGTCTTACGACAACGCCAGCAACATGTCTGGTCAGTACAGTGGTCTCCAGGCTCGTATCATTGAGAAAAATCCTTTAGCTGTGTATATCCCATGTTCACCACATTCATTAAATCTTGTAGGAACGTGTGCTGCTGAATGTTGCAGAGAAGCATGTTCATTCTTCGAACTCTTACAAAGTCTATGTTTTCTTTAATGCTTCAACCCATCGTTGGAAAATTCTACAAAAACACCTGTCCGCAAATAAAGAAAGTCTCTCTTTAAAGAAACTCAGTGACACTCGGTGGTCCGCTCGTGAAGATGCTTGTCAAAGCCTCAACAGAAACTGGCAACAAGTGTTTGATGCACTCACCACCATGGAGGGAAATGCTATGGAAAAACCAGCCGCTAGGAATGAGGCCGCTGGACTTCTTTCCAAATTAGGAACGCTAGAAACAGCTATTTTGTCCACAGTTTGGGGAACAATACTGGAAAGATTCAATGCTGCCAGTAAAAAGTTGCAAAGTGCTGATATGGACATCGGACTTGTAGTCGAGCTTTATGCTTCCTTGCTGCAGTTTGTGAAAGATTCAAGAGAACTGTTCGATCATTTTGAAGACAAGGCGATGTTGAAGTCCAGCATGAAGACGTACGAAATTAAGCGAAAAAGGAAGCAAAAATTTTCAGATGGTGACACCCAGGCAGTGGAAGAAGGCAGAGAGGCATTTAGAGTAAATGTTTTCAATGTGATCATTGACAGACTTTGCTCAGAACTACAGCGAAGACAAACCGCTTATGTTGAAATCCACGCAAGGTTTGGATATTTGTTCAAGATAACAAATCTTGAACCCACTGATGTCATCAGTCAAGCTGGAACACTTTTGAAACTCTACCCCAATGATTTGGAAGTGAGCTTCGTAGATGAATGTCTACATTTCCGCGCACATCTTGTGAGTATGAAAGTGCAAAATGATGACTCTTCTGCGTCAGCAGTATACAGAAATCTGCGAACTAAAGAACTTCAAACTGTATATCCAAACCTGGATATTGTTATGCGCATGTTTATGTGCATTCCAGCAACTAATTGTACATCAGAGAGACCTTTCTCGGCTCTCAAACGTGTAAAAAATTACTTGAGATCAAGAATGGCAGAAGATAAACTAAGTGCCCTGTCACTTCTCGCCATTGAAAGTGATATTGTTTGTAGAATAAACTATGACGATGCAATAAACATATTTTTTCGGAACAGAAGGCCAGGAGAAAGCCTGTATATTCAGCCGCAGAATAATATTTAGTGATAATTGATTTTGATGTTTCATTTTTTATTGTGTTAGAAAATAAACGTTGTGTTGATTTTGAATGATAACAACTGTGTTTGTCTGTTGTTGTGATGGTGATGCTTGGTGCAAGTTGTGGCATGGAGGGGGGGCGGCAAAAGTATCAACTTAACATTGTGCCTAGGGGCGCCGAAATCCTAAATACGTCTCTGCGCATCATGGAGGATTCCACAACGGATGTGAATGCACAACGTACCCCATAAAAACCCTTAAAATGGGTCAATTGTTCTTCTTAAAAATCCCTAATAATGGGTACCCTTTCTGCCAAAAATGACCCAAATGAAAAAAATAGGGCGATTTGAATAGGGGAACGTCCTACAGTCATTTCTTTTCATATTTCAACAGGTCAGACCAAAGCCCCTTCCCAGAAAAATAAAAATACAGTCATCGATGGAAAAGTTCTGTGGTCCCAAGCTGCTTGTTAAACAAGGGAAATGTGAACAAATTATACAGCAGGCAGAGGTTCAGCAAAGTGGGTTGTCAGTAAAAACTGTTAGTCAATCGACAGCTTCAGAAGACATCCATTCTTCTGTAGGTAGCAAAGCAAGTATGGATGACAGTTTACAGGCGGAATTGATAATCCCGTCAAAACCAAATCAACCACGAAATTTCCAGTACCCCAAAAGGAAATGCAAGCAATTCAAACGATCATTTCAACCGTCATGGTACGAAGAATTTCCTTGGTTACACTACATAGAGTTTTTAGGTACGGCTCTTTGTCACACCTGCTTACTGGCAGAAAAAGAGCAGAAACTCAATGCAAAGTACAAGAAATCGGCTTTCCTCCGAGATGGCTTTTCAAACTGGAAGAAGGCAAAGGAAAAGTTTCGAGATCACCAAATGTCGCAGTGCCATAAAATGGCAGTAGAAAATGTAATAGTTCTTCCCAAAACATGTTTTGACATTGGCGAAATGTTGGACATGACATTGGGAGAAGGGAAGAAAGAATCTAGGAGCAACATGGCCAAGATCATCGAAAACTTACAGTTCTTGGCTTGACAGGGACAAGCTTTGCAAGGACACAACGATGAAGAATCGAACTTCATACAACTTTATCACTTCAGAGCAAAGGAAAAATTCTAAAATGAAAGAGTGGCATAAGAAAAAACCAACAAGTATGTTACACATGATGTTCAGAACGAAATATTAGAGGTAATGGCATTGCAGGTGTTGCGAGATGTGGCGTCTTGTATCAGAAACGGTCGTTATTTCTCCATCCTTGCCGATGAATGCACTGACGTTGCAAGCAAGGAACAGCTTGCAATATGTATTCGATGGATTGACGAGGACTTCATCGGATTTTATGAAATCCCCACTATAAAGGCAGATACCATCGTATTGGCCATCAAAGACGCGATAATTCGGATGAATTGCTCAACTCGCTGGACAGTTTGCAAGGACCTGCTGATGATAGTTGATGTTGCAGAATTCAAAGTAGCAAAGTTAAACACAGTAATTTTAGCTTAATTTAAGTCGTAGCGGAAGGCACAGAGAGAGAAAACCGATTTTTTTTATAGTCCCCACTAGATGAAGAACTGCTGACAGAGCCTCAGAATGGGTTATCAATATGATTAAAATCGAGAAGCTTCAAGGGGCGTACCCTGGACTTTGCCTCTCATCCCCCCGTTCCACATACACACACTCACAAAAACGTTCCGTGGTCCCTGCAGAAGAGTTAGACATTGTTAACGAAAAGAAAACTCTTCAACTCTCAGAAAGAGTAGAATAGAGAACCTTGAAATGGCAAATAGTGCTAAAATTAATAGAAACACTAATCTCCTTACACATATCCATGATGGCCCCTTCTATAAAAACTGTGGAATCACTTCATATGATAAATCCCGACCTCGTACAATTTTAGCATTTGCAAACTCTTTAAAGTAAAGCAAACGTCCTTGATTATAAGCCAATAATGGACTATGACACAATGACAGATTAAAAATATCCAGCGAATTAGAAGCAAGATCCAGGAGAGATCCACCTGTAATAAAAATACAACCTCAAAATGATTCCTGAATAAGAGAAATTAAATACCGTAAACTCCGAGGAACAATTCGACACCTCAAAAACAATCTCAAGATTCGAATACTTACCAAGAAAATAATCTATTAATGAACTCGCCCCCCAGTGGCTCAGCGGTATGTCTGCGGACTTACACGCTAAAATCCGGGTTTCGATACCCGTGGTGGGCAGAGCGCAGATAGCCCATTGTGTAGCTTTGTGCTTAATTCAAAACAACAACAAAAAACAAATTAATGAAAACAAAACCTCAAGACAATCCCGGATGACTCATTTCTGGCCCCCCATTAGCTCAGCGGTATGTCTGCGGACTTACACGCTAAAATCTGGGTTTCGATACCCGTTGTGGGCAGAGCACAGATTGCCCATTGTGTAGCTTTGTGCTTAATTCTAAACCATAACGACTTACTTCTGCAATAATTTCAAGCAAAAAGCTTGAACTTATTATAGATTTAACTTAAATCTTAAACTTTAAGGATCCTCTAAATTATCCTTACAGATAAACGCTACACAATAAAGTATTGATTTTTGTTTCTTTTTCCAAGACGTGTTTTCCAATGACTTAAAGTACTGTCGAATAGTTTTCTTGATATATTCTTCACCTCCACTTTACAGGCGGAAGCACTATTACTGTACTCTTTCATTATTATTACATTTTAAACATAAACTTGGATACATCACAGCGTGTGGAACTACATATTCAGCTTTTTATTTTTTAATTTCGTGCAAAATTACATGAGGGCTATTTGCGTTAACGGTCTCTAATTTAATAGTGTAAGACTAGACGAAAGAGATAGTCATCGCCACCCACTGCCAACTCTTGCGTTGCTCTTTTATGCTAAAGAATAGTGAGATTGACTGTCACATTATAATGCCCCCACGGCTGAAAGGGCGAGCATGTTTGGTGTAATGGGAATTCGAACCTGCGACCCTCAGATTACGAGTCGAGTGCCTTAACTACCTGGCTATTCCGGGCCTACACATTCAGCCTCAGATATGTTGTAAGCAAAATTAACCTAGAAAAGTTGTTTTTGTCACAGTGAAGTTACATGAGTAGTATTTCCCACATGAGTAGATGAAAAAAGAATGGTGTTATAATATTGAAAAATACGTTATTTGTTGTAAGTTGTTTGGAAAAATCAAATGTGCGTCATTTGCGCGTTTGTGTTTGCGATTATCATGTACATCTGTGGCTATTAGATACTGATGTTGTGAACGAGTTAGGCCTTAACACTCAAATGTAACTCGACGCACTCGAGTTCCCTCGAACACCAGAACTTAATAATAACTGGCTATAAAAGGTAAAACATGAATAACTCGAAATGTAAATCTTCGTAATTATGTATTTTTCTCGTGTTGATTTAAAGCAACATTTGAATTTAGTATGTATCAATTGGAATTTTTGTTTAATAAAGTAATAATGATTATACCGTGCAACTTTAATCTTTACAAACTGGTGTTTTACTTTTGTCAGTTTCCTTTAAAATGTCTTTGTATTACAGTTAGCTTGATACAATTAACTATTATTAATATATTTGTGGTTAGCCCAAATTATGAGCCAAGTCTAACATTTAAAGTTAATAATACAAAGTTAACCAGGAAAGTAGTTAAGAATAAAACTAATTTTATTTAGAGGCTATTGGAATCTGTAATTTCTAATAATAACCTATATAAAATTTGTTTTAAACAAGTACAATTCAAGGTATATATGTGTTAATCTGAAATTTCATGGGGAGAAAGATTGGGAAAATTACCTTAAAATAGGCTTAAATGGTGATATGTTTGCAATGTGGTATCATAATAGTAGTAATAATGATAATAATTTAACTTGTATCATTCTCTACTGACTTAATATGGATACTTTGTTACAATATTAATTGACCTCGGGAGGCCCTTTTACTCAATATTGTAGTTCTTCAGACTATTTGGATTACTGTGTTGAAAGTGGTGGTACTGTGCTATTGATATCATTCATTTAGGCTGTGGAATTCCTAAGTTAGTGAAATATAATATGTAGTAACAGCAGTGTGTAACATTACAACATATATAGTGGAAATGTTTGTAAAAACACTTTTTATTGGAATAGCAAAAAAAATGATGTGTTTTAAATTATTTGTCTTGTGATGTTATATGTATGTATAACAACTTTCATATTCCATCAGTTAAGGTGTTTAAAAATGTAAATAACTGGGTAACTTAGTAATAAGTTAATCAGAGTTACTAAAAATAAATGAACAAGTTCTATAACCAAAATTATTTTTCTGAATGGATGAATAAGGAAGTTAATTATATTGGAATGTAATCTATATAGACAAATAATAATAACAAGTAATAAGAGTGACTAAAAGTGTTGGAGGCATTTAGTAAAACAATTTGAAAACTAGTATGTAGTTTTAATATTTTCAATATATTTCAAAAAGATAATGACCTGTTTTGAAAAATTTTGCTTTTTTATTATGTGCCACACAAAAAAATTAAATTGATAGGTCCGTATAAAAGGCATTCTTAAGTAACCTTTGTTTTACCAAAACTTAATAATAGTAGTTACAACTTACATGTAACATAATTGCAATTAAAATTTATTCTTGTACAGTGGAAACCAGCATTTTCCAAACGTTTCCAACTTGGGACACCTCAAATACCTAAATAGATAACCCTCTTAAACATGGCTAAGTGTTAACATCAAACTGGAAGCAATAGTTCCATCAATACATCATCATTTATAAAATATATTGGTGTTTTATAGTAGTACTGTGTGAAAAGAAATTATACTTCATTGTTATTTAATTTTTACAATAACTGTATATTTGTTAATGCTCTTTTAAGAAACAACTTCCCTAATGATAAGAATAATGCTTTTTTTCATCACACATTAATTCCAAATCAGGAGGAACAGAAGTCAGTTTGATCCTCATATTTGGTTCAATGTCTAATCTGCTCCTGTACTTGTTTTTCAAGAAAACCAATGTTGAGAAGCCTGATTTGCATTTATAAGTCATGACAAAGGACACAAAAAAATCTCACTGCTTTTTTTTGATAAACTTAGATACTGAGCACAACAGATCAGTCCAAAAATTTATGAGACTTAACTAAAATAGTCTTTCAGTGCAGTTTCATGGGACAGTTCAACAACAGATTCAATTTCTGATTCACTGAGTTGTAAACCTTCCTCATTTTCCACATGAATAATAAAGGGTTCCTGATCCACATTTTAATGTTGTCAGTTGGAGGAAAATATTTTTCCAAGCATGATTTTAGCCCCAAAAGATGCTTTTTGATTGATGAGAAAATTTCATTTGGAATATCACCTTCTTCATCTTGGTTATGCAATTCTGTTAAAGTAGAGAAAGACTTATAATTTCTCTTTTTAACTTGAGATACCCACAATGTAACTTTTATAGCTGCTTATATTTTTATTAGCACCTTGTAAATTATGACTTAATACATTTAAGAAGCCAAAAATACCACATAAATAGGCCACCTTAATTAACCAATGCAAATTAGGAAAGCTTTCTCTAAATTCAAATACAGCATCCTTTGTTGATAGGAGATGTTGCTTCAAAAACAAGATAAGTTCATTCTTCATTTCAATGAGTCTTAAAGATGTTTCCTTTTGATAACCAATGAACTATGATGTAACAGGAGACGCTTGTGTTCACTTTCTAATTCTTTGCACAAAGCATTAAATATTCAGGAATTCAATGAATTACATGTTATATAGTTTATTACTTCAACACATTCTTAACACAGCATATTTGAATTCAAAGGTAAGGGCATTTTCTTTACAGCTAATACCTCTGTGAATACTATAATGTACGCATTAGTTTTTAAATTTCATGAGACCATAAACAAGTCTTCATTGGAAGATCTCAAGGAAAAAGTTTGTGATATTATTTGTTTGGAAAAACAATTTCATTTTGCTTGTTTAGGAAGTAATCTGTTGGCTTAATCAAGTATTCTGGATGTCTGGTACCCAAGTGACGTTTTAGTTTTGAGGGTTTCATGTTTTCATGTTATAATATAGAAGAGCAAGGAGCACATAGTAGCAAGTAATTATTACTACCAGCAGTTATAAAATAATACTTCAAATATTCATCACAATACTGGTGAGTCCAGTTGGTCTTTGTTTTCTTTTCTTGCTACCATGCTCCATATTACTTAAATGTCTATAATTATGCGTATTATTTTCACTACCTTCAGTTTCACTAGAACAAGGCTGCATTTATTCATCATATGAGGTTTTCTTGTGTGATGCATGTTTTTTTAGCCATCTATTTGTATCAGAGAAAAGTTTTCTTAAAAATGAATAACTTAAATTTTTAGGTCACAAACAATTTTTTTTTGCAAAACAAACTGACACTTCTAGCACCAGCCACCAATAGCTTGTCTGCTATCACCTGTTTCAACTAAAAGTAAGACTCAGGTCTTGCGTGCCTGTCAATTTCCATTAACGGAGTAAAAAGATTTAACACATTTGGAATAAAATTCCTAAAATATTGATGTTGAATAACTGGTTAACTTGAATGAAAAAATGGTCCTTTTATGTGAGATAAAATCCTTTATTTGATCATTCCTGCAGACAAGGAAAGATCAGCTTGGACTCAGGAGGGGGACATGTCTAGCTGACATGTTTAAATTTATGTGCAGTGTATTTAAAAAAAAATTAATTTCAAATTAACGTGTTTTGGTTTAAGGTTTAAATTTTCAAACTATATACCAAAACACATTAACATGAGATAAAATATGTTGCATATATAAAAAAATAAAAGTCCCTGGGTATAAGCTACAACATGGAATTATAAAATGTATTCGAAGTTTTGGAGGTGACTGTGGAAGTAGGACCCACATTGCATTGAGGATACACTCTCTGTCAGTTTCAATCTCTAATTTGCTAGTCTCTCAACCTAAGTGTGGATTCTTGTACGTGGTTCTGTTTTTTCAGTTGATCTCTTCTGGGATCTAAACATCCACCCATGTGCTTGCTGTGAGAAGTCCAATCCTAAAACACCATTTTGGCCTTAAATTCCTGTAGACAGGCAGCCTTGGGGTGGCTCCCCTAGGATCAGTCAGCTGGTCTGCTTGGGCAAGGGTCAACCAAGTACCGGTGTTGGGTATTTTCATCAGGTGTCATGGGCATTGTGTCTGGTGTTGGTGTTTGGGTATAGTGCTCATGAAACTGCACTGTCCTTGTTTGGGATTGTAGTGTCCCCTTGTAGGGCTTTATGGTGGGTGGGATTCTGAGCAGCAATCTGCAACACCTGTACCTCAATTTCTTATATTACATTCTCTTTTAGGCAAACTTTTTTTTTTATTATGGATCCTCCAAATAAAAATTTAAATAAAACAGTGAAAAACACTCCATAGGTAAATGACCACAATTTGAAGATTCTGAGCAGCAATTTGCAACACCTGTACCTCAATTTCTTATATTACATTCTCTTTTAGGCAAACTTTTAGGGCAGATGTTTCCCTTTTTCAATCAGAAGGGACTAGAGGGACTTGCTGGCTCTCCAAAGTTAGTCAAAAAAGATCCAGATCTCAACACAGTGAACTTCTCTTGTATTCAAAGGTGACTGGAGATGTACCTTTTGAGGTTATGTATTATTTTACTTTGAATTTGTGATGAGGAGTTATTGTAAAGAGGGATTTGAAGAACATCCCTGAGTTGGAGATTCTCACTGGTTTTTCTACCAATGGAGTTTCTGTTGTGAGGCATATTTTCACTTGCAAAGATGGAATTATGATGCCTACCTGTGTCCTCATTCTGATATTTACATCACAGCATCCACCTGCCAACATCAAGGCAGGTTATATTAATTGAGAGGTACTGCCATTCACTCCAAACACCCTCAGATGTTTCCAATGCCAGTAGTTTGGTCACTTTAAGATATCATGTTGTGGCTCCTTGATGTTTGCTTATTGCAGTGGCAAGGACCACAATGCCTATGAGTGTGAAAAGGACACTTGTGTCAGTTGCAATGGCTATAAACTGTCCTACTTTCATTCTTGTGCTAAATTGTTGGAAGAAAAAGATGTGTAGCATTTGAAAATAATCCAAAACATCACTTACCCTGAGGCTCAAAAGTTGCTGTTTACCACTTCATCTTGAATGTATGCTGCTGCATTTTGTTCCACAATCACAGTGGGAATGCAGACAGATCTATCTGTGCCTTCAAAAAAATCATTCTCAAACCAAAAGAAGTCTTTTGACCTTCATGGTTAAAATAGTTGATGAATCAATGTCAACACCCATCTCTGTCACTAACACACATTTCAGCAAACTGCTACGGAAAGTCTTTTTCAACTTCTTTTACTCTGATTTCTTTTGTAACATTGAAGACTAGATGTCAACATTGGTGTTATGCTATTTATGTTTCTCAATGCTGTTTTGTTTGTCCTTCATTTCTTTTTATGAATTTTCTATATTTACTTTAACCTTTTTACCAGACGTTTGGTGCAGATAGCCAAGCTGCTTTGTGCCATAAAACACTAAATTGACCAATCATCCAGCAAACCCCAAGATCCACTTCCATTGGTTCCAGGTATGGACATCTCTCCTACCCCAAGATCCAAAGTGCTCATTTATTCATTCATGTCCTCAGTTGCTGGAATCCTCTTTTAACAAAGACCTGCCCAATCAATCCAGGGCAGATCCATGGAGGTTGACAGACCCACTGGAATAAAGACAATAAAGAAAAAAGACGTGGTTGTAAACACAAGGGCTCTCCACCCAATTTGCCTACACATAAATAAAAATGGCCACCTTGATATAATGGAACTGTTGAAGTTTATGTTATAATCTGGATGATTGCTTCCTACCATCCTGAATATCTTTCCTTACAGGAAACATTTCTGAAACCTGCTGATACATTTATCTTTCAGCAGTTTTCTTTGTACAGAAATGATATGCTGTGTGATGGATGAGTGCATGGAGGGGTGGCACTGTTGGTTGACCAGCATGTATCCAACCTACATTTGTCCTGTCTTTACATACTTGAAGGCTGTAACCATCCATGTTTCTTTGGGTCGTATCATCACTGTTTGTTCTGTCTACATGTCGCCTGGAGAGACATATGATCAACAGACCTTGATGGTCTCATTGAACAGTTGCCATATTCATTTTTAATTCTGGGAGACTTTAATGGACATCATCTCCTCTGGGGAAGTGCTGATATTGATAGGAGGGGTTGCTCTGTAGAGCATAAGCTTTCTGATCACCACCTTTCTCATTTCAGTACTGGTTCTTCTTATTATTTCCATGCACCTAGTCAGTTCTTTACTGCTATTGATCTCTCAATTTGTTTCCCTTCATTGTTCTCCCATTTTTCATGGAGAGTTGACAATAATCTATAAGGCAGTGATCATTTTCCTACAATTTTGAGAGAGACTGGCTGTGGTCGATGCCATCTGACTCGTGCCCCAGTAGAAGCTGGTTCAAGCAATCTGGACCTCTTTCACTGCTCATGCAGAACTTGATCCTGCCATCATTTGTAAGCCATTAATAGACAACTGTGTGGCTGCAGTAACTGACTGTATTATGCAGAGAGCTGCTCAGTATATTCCTAAAATCTTGACACATTTTCCACTGTATCCTCTTCAGTGATGGAATCCTGCCTGCCACATGCCACAGAAGGCTGAAAAACAGGTCTGGGATATTTTTTGTAGATATCCCACACTCTCGAACTGCATTGCTTTCCAGCAGGTTCATGCATATGTTTGGTGAGTAAGACTTCAAAGCCAGAAGGAATCTTGAAATAAATTCACAACTGGCATATCTTCTACCACCAGTTCCAAAGTCATATGAGACAAGATTCAAAAGGTTAGTGAGCAATATAATTCTGTCCCCATCTTGATCTTGCTCTCTGATGGCCAGGAAGTAGTTGATATTCTAGGTAAAAGCTTTTGCTGGGTATCTAGCACTTCTGCTTCTTCCTCCACCTTCTTAACCATCAAGACTCGGGTAGAGCGATCACCTCTTTCCTTTTGAGTTGATTGTTTCTATGACTATAATCGTCACTTTACACTGGTGGAACTCAAACTGGCCCTTCTTCAGTCTGGCAGTACATCAGTTGGACCAGATGATGTACACCATGACATGCTTTGCCATCTATCTCCTGCTTCTTTTGCTATTTTTTTTATTGTTTTTAAACAGATTTGGCAGGAGAATGTTTTTCCTGATGTCTGGCACCAGGCTATTGCCCTACCTTTCTCTAAGCCTGGAAAGGATCCCAAGATTCCTTCAAACTACTGTTCCAATTGTGTAGATATCCCACAATTTGGGTTTGACAACAGTGCTGTGCCATGGACCACTTGATTTGACTTGAAACATCAATAGGAGAAGCATTTCTCAAAAGACAACATTTTGTATTAATGTTCTTTGTTATTGAGAAGGCTTATGATTCAACACGGAGGTATGGCATTTTGTAAGACCTCCATATATATGGGTTACGGGGCCATTTGCCCATTTTTATTCAACATTTTCTAATTAACAGGAGTTTCCAAGTTTGTGTGAGTTTGACACTTTCTCGTTCTTTTCCACAAGAACTTGGAGTCCCTCAGGGCTGTGCTTTGAGTGTCACACTTTCCAGTAAAAAATTATTGCTATCACTGAACAACTCCTCATTGTTGCCAATGGACTATTTGTTGACGACTTTCACATTTCATCAGTCTCCGAACATGAGGTATATTGAGGGGTAGCTACAGACTGCCCTCAACCATTTACTGAAATGTACCACATCAAATGGCTTTAACTTCTCTCTCTCTAAAACTCAATAGGGTATTCACCCTGATCCTGAACTCCGTATCAGTGAAGTTTTGCTGCCTATGGTCTCTGAGACAAAGTTCTTGGGGCTTTTCTTTGACCATAAGCTGACCTTTATACCATACACCAAGTAGTTATGGGTAAAATGTACAGATCACTGGTCTGTAGCTCTGCCAAACCCTTAGTGTTAACGATGCTGGATCCCATTCATTGTCAATGTCTGCAGCTCTGCACTGGGGCTTTCCACACTTCCCCAATTCAGAGCTTATACATAGTCTCATGAACCTTCTTTGCACCTCTGTTCTTTGCAATTGTCTTCACTGTATGCTTCAAAACTTTGGTCCTCACCACAGCATCCTACCCGGGGTTGTGTTTTCCTTCCTTGGTGGGCCATGCTATTTCAGAACAAATGATCTGCAATTGCTCCTTTTGGCCTTTGTATCCAGGCACAATTGGATGAATTGGGTCTGTCCTTGGACAACATTGCTGTATCCACTGGTCAACCCATCTCACCATGGCTTCTTACAGTCCCCAAATGTGACCTATCTTTAAGTTATCTGAGGAAAGCAGACACAGCCGATTGGAAATACTGTTTTATTCTATTTATACAGATGGTTTTATATCAGGTGACTGTGTTGGCTGTGCCATGGTTTGTTGCAGTTCAGTGGTTGCACACAGAATCCCTCCTACAAGGTTCTATGTTCACTGCTGAACTGTAAGCCATTTCTTTTGCCCTGGATCACATAGAGCTAAGCAGTACTCAAACTGCAATATTTTTATTGATTTGCTTAGTTCTCTACTGGCCCTGGAATTGCTTCACGTTAGTTCACACCCTGTTCTTGCTGATATTCATAACTGACTGGCCCATTTTTGTAACATCTACTTCTATCCAGTTTTACTTGACATTGGGTCATGTTGGTATTTGGGGTAAGGAGCTCGCCAACATCACAACTAAATCTATCTGCTCTGGCACTATCACTGCTGCACCTGTTCCATACATGGACTATGGTCCTGTGTCAGTTGGCAGTTGACTTGGAGTGAGCAACTGTTACGGATTTTTTAAATGTTTTATATTCTTCGTAGATTAAACGCAACAGAAAAACACAGATAACAGCTTGTATAATTTATTATGCTAAACTGTTAACAAATATAACAGATATAACATAAATTGTATAATAATAGTGACAGATATTAAGTTACGACATTCGAAATTAATTACAAAACAAAATAATATTAATTTCAAACTTCAGAATAAATCACAATACAAAACGGTACTGGCCTGTATCTAATGTAATGATCTAAAATTAAAGTCTCAAATTCCTGTCTAGGGTGTGAATTTGGTCCCACGAAGTAATTCCGAAATAGTTCACAGTTCAATAAATTCGCCGTCTCTCAGCACAAGCAGTAATTCAGATGTATCGTAGAGATTGACGGAATAAAATCACAGCTTCCGTAGATCTAACTTCAATCACAAAACCAAGTTGAATATTCACAGCAAACACTTAATCTTTCTCAAATAACTAACTCTCTCTTTTTTTTTAAAATAAAAACTGATGACTGAATCCCTCACTTGTTCTTCGAATAAAACTAATGACTGACTCCTCGCCTCTTATCTCCGTCTGTTTATATATATTATTAGAAATCTTTTTCTCGAACATTCACCGGAAATTCGACAGAGTAATCTGCGCATGTATGTTTTTGCACGAGACTCTACGTCTAGACGCTAGGCCAAACATTTCCATTTATAGTCATATATTTGATCTACCTAATTCGAGAAAGTTCTAAAACGTTACCCTAAATAAATAACATATTTTAGTTTAAACTTCGAAACAATAATATCAATATGGAAAAATGAATAATACAAATGAAAATTCAAACACAATACGACATGTTGTCGTTTACAAAATATTTATACATATACATAACACTCTCCCCCTTAAAAGTAAAAAAAAAGTTTGAACTTGTGAAAACTTTTTTTTTGCTTATTTGTCTTTTTAAACCAACTTAAAAGGGTTAAATCCAGTAGATTCTGAAATAACCTCGCGAACTTTAAGCAGTAACAAGGGAACACCCTCAACCCAGTTCTTTGAGTGTTTGTGGCAGTGATTTGGTGGAAACGATCAAGAACACCTTGTGACTCAGGATGGTAGGCACTGGATGAAATTTGATGGACCCTTAATTCATGTATGGCTTGTTCAAGTAGCTTGGATATAAAATTTGTGTCTTGATCTGATTGCACAACTTTTGGAATTCCGAACATGGTAAAGGATTTGACAAGAGCCTTGACGATGTTGGGAGAAGTGATTTTTCTCAAAGGGATTGCCTCAGGGAAACGTGTAGAAGCAAACATGATCGTCAAGAGGTATTCATTTCCTGCTTTGCTTTTTGGTATTGGGCTAACACAGTCGATAATGACTCTTGAGAATGGTTCTTCAAAGGCAGGAATAGGCTGCAGTGGTGCTTTGGGAATCCCTTGATTTGGTTTTCCAGTGATTTGGCAAGAATGACATGTCTTACAAAAGTCAACAACATCTTGGCGCATCCTAGGCCAATAGAAATGCCGTCGGATACGATCTAGGGTCTTTCTTACACCTAAGTGTCCCGACAATACATGGTCATGAGCGAGACTAAGAATATCGTTCCGATAGCATTTTGGAATGACGATTTGGTGAATAACATTCCACTCTTCATCAGCAGCAACGTCAGGAGGTCTGTATTTTCTCATTAGCACACCTGACTTCTTGTAGTAACAAATAGGGACAGTTCCTATTTCATTTTCATCAACAGCCAGTTGTAGAAGAGAACGAGTTTCAGGATCATTGTCCTGTTCCTCAATAAGTTTGTTTCGATGAAGAGAGTCGAAAAATGTCTTAGTGTCATCAGTAGAACTTAAAGTTGAGTCAGAAAACTCATCTATGTGAGACATGAACGTATCAGATAAAGAGAAATCCTCTTTGGATTCCTGAGAACGTGTCTGAGAACGAGTAACAGCACAGGCGGGAAAAACATCAGGAAACTCTTCAACGAGTTGCTCTGTACTGGGGCTAATAACAGGTGCTTCAACAACACGAACCTCTGGTACCACCTTACTACCAGCCAAATCATTCCCCAAAAGCATAGACACACCTTCAACAGGCAATGAGGCTTTAATACCCACAGTCACTGGGCCTGAAACTAAGTCCGAATGTAAATCCAATCTATGAAGAGGAATAGAAACGACGCCACCTTCTACACCAGAAATGAGCACACTTGCCCCAACGGATGACTTTTCAGAAAACGGAAGTACACTTTCCAAAATCAAACTCTGAAAAGCTCCAGTATCCCGCAGGATTTTAATTGGTTGTAGACGCGAATCGCCAACAAAAGAAACAAAACCTTCAGTCATGAAAGGCTTAAATTTGTCCTCAACAATATTTTCAGGTACATCAATAATATTGGGCTTAGAATCCACAGTGGACTGGACAGGGTTAAAATCATTGGGAACCAATGATATATCAAACAAGGGCGAAATGAAACTATTGGGTGATGGCTTGTTTTTGAGCTTATAGCACTCAGAAATCAGATGGCCAGGTTTCTTACAATAAGCACATGTTTTGGATGAGAATGACACGTTTTTAGTAGATGATGAGCTTTTAGAATAAGATGGAGTCTTCGTTTGAGAGTTAAAAGTTTGCTCTTTTTTGTCTCTGTCGACATTTGCATAATACTTGAATGAGCTATTGGGTTTCTTTGCTGTGTGATTTGTTTTGCTTTTGTATGAGAAATCTTTGTGAATCAAAGCATACTCGTCTGCCAAGACAGCAGCATCATGAATTTTGGAAGCTTTTTGTTCATCAATATACGTTTGTACAAATTCTCGTAGTTTGTTGAAATGTTTGAAAGGTGCGATCACCTCAAGTACGTTTAGTAAGGATTCTACTGATAATGGAAATTCTTCACTCATGGCAAGAATGGCTTTAAAGTTTTTAACAGATTCCTTACTAATCATCGGGCGACCTAAATGAGGGGGTTTTCCCTGTGTAGCTGTAATATATTCTTCCCATGTCACTTGAGGGGTTAGAGGGGCTGTTAGAGACTTCCTTCTCTGAAACTCAGAATTTTCTAAACCAGTTGTGCTTCCCTTGGTAAAACTTTCCACCACTGCTTTATTTTTTATCACATCTTCTTGTGTCAGATGTTCTCTTCTTTTCCTTGATTCTAAGACAAGTCCATGAATGAAGTAAAAATCTGCTAGAAAAGTTCCCACCATCTCTGTTCGATCTCCTCTAAAGATCCAGCCGGTCTGTGCCCTGCTGAAGGTGATTGATTTTGTAGACATCTGAACACTGACTATGTCGCTGCTCATTAATAAATCAATTTCATCTTCTGTTTCAGCTTCTGTTTCCTCGTAGCGAACCTTCTGATAAACTTTCTGCTCATTATCTAAAACTGTAAGTGACTGTGATGGTTTAGCATTTCCACTAAATATAAAACTCACATTCCCTCTTTCCCACCTCATGTCATTGAAATCAACTAATGTTGTGTCTAATCTGATACTGGAACCCTTCTTTCTTATTTTACAGATATCTGATGGTAAAAGCCGTGAAACTAGGGGAACCCAACTCTGAAAGTCCCATTTTAATTCCATGTAAAAATCTCCCATCTGATTCAATGCTCGTACCAAATCAGGTCTTCTCATTTCCATTGCTTCTCTAGACTGTTGTTTAAGCTTCCTTAGAAGAGAAGTAATAGTTTGTCTATTTCCTATACTAATAGCCTCTGCTAATGGACTCCATCCTAAAGCATTCTTTATTTTGACTGATGCACCATGGGACAGTAAAAGCTGAATACATTCTTTATGTCCAAGCATAACAGCAAGATGAAGAGGTGTATTTCCGTGTGTATCTTTTTGACACACATCATGAGTTCGTAACAACACTGAAACCTGTCTAACATCGCCCGCAAATGTTTTTTCGTGTAATGGATATCTCCGAATTAAATCGTCCATTGTATAATTCTCACATTATCTCATCCCGGACGAGCCCCCAATTTTCTGTTACGGATTTTTTAAATGTTTTATATTCTTCGTAGATTAAACGCAACAGAAAAACACAGATAACAGCTTGTATAATTTATTATGCTAAACTGTTAACAAATATAACAGATATAACATAAATTGTATAATAATAGTGACAGATATTAAGTTACGACATTCGAAATTAATTACAAAACAAAATAATATTAATTTCAAACTTCAGAATAAATCACAATACAAAACGGTACTGGCCTGTATCTAATGTAATGATCTAAAATTAAAGTCTCAAATTCCTGTCTAGGGTGTGAATTTGGTCCCACGAAGTAATTCCGAAATAGTTCACAGTTCAATAAATTCGCCGTCTCTCAGCACAAGCAGTAATTCAGATGTATCGTAGAGATTGACGGAATAAAATCACAGCTTCCGTAGATCTAACTTCAATCACAAAACCAAGTTGAATATTCACAGCAAACACTTAATCTTTCTCAAATAACTAACTCTCTCTTTTTTTTAAAATAAAAACTGATGACTGAATCCCTCACTTGTTCTTCGAATAAAACTAATGACTGACTCCTCGCCTCTTATCTCCGTCTGTTTATATATATTATTAGAAATCTTTTTCTCGAACATTCACCGGAAATTCGACAGAGTAATCTGCGCATGTATGTTTTTGCACGAGACTCTACGTCTAGACGCTAGGCCAAACATTTCCATTTATAGTCATATATTTGATCTACCTAATTCGAGAAAGTTCTAAAACGTTACCCTAAATAAATAACATATTTTAGTTTAAACTTCGAAACAATAATATCAATATGGAAAAATGAATAATACAAATGAAAATTCAAACACAATACGACATGTTGTCGTTTACAAAATATTTATACATATACATAACAGCAACTTCAAAATAAGCTTTTCCAAATGAAATCCTCTGTTGGACTTTGGCCGTCTTGCTTCTGTAAGGATCAATTGGAAAGAGGAAGGTGTACGTAATAAACTATGCATTGGTCACAGTTTTTTTAACTCATCATTTTCTTTTATTTGGGGTTGATGCACCAATATATTGTCTGTATAACACTCAGGTAACAATAACCCACATTTTATATGTTTTGTTCTAAGGTGTATTCGTAACTTTAGACACTTTTATTGGTGCTGGTGACACTGTTTACCTTAATAATGGTTTTAGTGTTTTAAAGGCCATTAATTTTTTAATGCTGTTTAAGTTTTTTTTATCTATACATTAGACCTTTTTTAATGTGATTCTCTTTCAAAAATGTAAGTACATCTAGTTCAACTTGACATTAGTTAATGGCTGTGAAATCAAATGTCTCGAAACTAGGACTTGAAAGGCCAACTTCAGGTGACTAATGTTGATTTTTGAAGTTACCTGTTAGTCTTGGCAAGTTATGACAGTTGCAATAATGCTGCAGAAAGTCCTTTACAACTTATATTACTGTAGTTTTTATCTTACTGCTGTAGACTAGATGTAAAAGTTGAATTTAATGCTCTTTATGTTTTTAATTAAAAAATTTAACTTTGTTTTGTTTTACCTTAATTTTCTTTTATGAATTTTACTAACTTTTACTTTTTGCCGGGTGTTTGATGCAGATTATCTAGTTGGTTTGCAGCATAAAACGTCAAACCAACCAACAGATCGCTTGTCTCGCATTAGAAATTTAGAAGTTAGGATAGTGAGATGTGTGTGTGCGTGCTCACAACATCCCACATCTATATCACACTTCACTGTCTGCAGACAGTTGTGACTGCTCTCCCAAGTTATAATAAGAAAAAGATAAACATAAAAAGATGAAAAATAATAAATAATAACTGAAAATAAGGTTCTACCCTTTGTGGGTAAGTAAGATAAAACTTAGCTTTTGAAGTTAGCATTCCTACCCCAATATCGTACAAGTACTAATTAACACGACGTTAGTAAAGTGATTGTTTACTGTGACTGTCGTTCCTTGATATTTAACTTATGGTATACATCCACATAAAGTTGTGCCAAGTTCTTAGATGACCTTATTTTTAAATTAAAATAACTTTTAATAATCTTTGTTTCCTTTGTATTTATTTGTGTAAGTTAATGATTTTGTCAAAATTTGTTTTATTAAATTCATTAACTTTTAATTTTTGAATCAGTATATCAACATTATAAATAAAATATTGTAATTTATTACAAATTTTACTATATCTGAATAACTGTAAAGTTATAATGTTTGTAATAGATGGGTATGGCACATTACTATGTAAGGATTGTAAACCTTAAATTGGAAGATCAAAATATTGATATCCTTTTTTATCATTTACTATAACTTCTAAATCTAAATGATGCATATCTGTATTAGAAATAGAAGTATTTTCAATTTCTAATTCTGGTGGATGAATGGTGTCAATAACATTATATACTTCAGGATTATTTATGCTAAGTAAATCATCAGTATATCTGTAAATTAAAGTAAAAATATTTGGGTTTGCATAGTTTTCAATAAATACATTTTCATAGTGATATAAATATGAATTTGCTACATAAGTTGAATAGTTAGCTCCCACTGGAACTCCTGTTGTTTAAAAACCTGTTTATTGTAAAATATAAAATTATTATAAATAAAGAAACTTAATATATTTTTGATGTTTTTGGAACTATATTTTCTTTTTGCCAGTTCAGTAAAAAGATAACAATATTATTGTATTAATGAATTTAAAACAAAGATTAAATCTTTTAATAGTATTGTGGTATATAATGTTGTAAAATCAAATGTTTGAATACTATTTACCTGCTCATACTTTCTTAGATATAATAAAATAGGTTGGTTACTTTCTATTATCCAAAATGCATGTCTTTTATTGTTAATACTTATATTTTCTATTTTATCATGTATTATATATATATATAATAATTTAAATGTAAATGTATGTTATAAAATACCAGTTCACTAAAATACAGCTACAACAAGGAAGACTAAAGGTTAGTTTTATATTATTGTATATGGTAACACAAGTGCTAGTTAGCTAGGTATGACTGGAAGGTCAATATCATCATAAATGTACATATAAATATAAATGTTATGAGACTTAAGCTACTTAGACTAAACACATTTGTATTGTTGTGTCATAATTTTTAGTCATTCTAAAATGAAAGAAGAAGAATTTTTATTCCTAAATATTTTTATGATGATTGTAAGGTTGGTTGATGGACCTCTCATAGTAATGGTTTGGAAATTAGTATAAAATATTGTCTTACTGAAAACAGATGTCTGAAATGTATTTGGGAGGTTTTAGAGATCACAAAATTATTTGAGATTTTTGGGATAAAGAAGTTAATTTTCAATGTTAACGTGAAATCATTTTGCACTTGGACTAGTAAAGAAACAGGCTTGAAGTTTTCACAAACAAACCTTTAGCAAAATATTTCGTTAAAAATATTTTTCTGTGTACAAAACATTTGTAATCTTTACTAAGGGTCTACTGAATTTTGTGAAGATGAACATGCTGTATCAAAAGTTATGATGCAAAAACTTAACATTTGCAAATGTGTAGACAAACTCTTTTATATTATACAGAGCCTGTTTAAAAAAGGTTAATGTAGTTACTATATCTGTTGCTAACGAAGATTTGCTTTATTATATGAACATGGAGCTATAAACCATTCTGCATTGTATGCCACATTAAATCCTACATTACATTTTCCTTCTTTTCCATATCAGATACAGTCCAAATATAAGTATTGTTTCCATTTTAATTCTATAATATTGGCCCTCAACTTTTTAAGCATATTCCTTATAAAGCAGCCCCAAACTGTTCCTGTACCAAATATGTTGTACATGCAAATGGTCTTTCTAGCTTTTTAAAAATATTTCTATCACTACAAATCTATCATTATATCTTTATTTGTAACAAGAAGTGTCACCAAATTAAATATAGAAAAGAATACATAGGTGGTTAATTTTTATGTGCACAAGAATAGTAAATATTAATTCTAAATTAAGAGAAAAAACAAAACACAAACTATCTAGTTACAAAAGATAAGCTTTGGTCAGTGTAAGACCAAGTTTTTGTTTGAGGATCAAACTTATGAAGAAGAATCATCATTTAGTACTTGTATCACTTGAAGCACGTGATCGGCCCTTGTGATGCTTTGTGCTTAACTTCAAACAAAGAGATCTTTTTTAGATAAATGCATTTTGTCATGTATGACTTGTGTTGAGAATCAAATGTGATGTGACATACTGGCTTTTATATAGGTTATATATATAGCTCACATTATCACAGCTTTTACATTTGAAGCTCTATTTAATGGACACGTATGTATTTTAGGTTGGTATAAGACTGTGCCAAGTTACGCACAGTGGTTATTGAATGAGAAGAACAAGAAGTTTGTTGTAGGTTAACCCATCAAAGACAACAAGGTGTTACATACCAATGTATATGTTTTAATATATACTGTTTTTGATACAACACAATGCCTTTCAGTATCTGCAAGTGAAGAGTAAATGTGTAAATGAAAAAGTTCTCTTTGAAAGTCGTGCGACACTATTAACAAGTAAACAGTACTCACATACACCTGAAACAGCATGATAGAATTACGAAGTATACACACACACACTCATATATAAACAAATCCCAAAATAATGATTGAGTAAAAGTAATTGAAGAATTAGTCAACAAAAGTTATATGAGTAAAAATTAAATAATGGAAAAAGTAAATAAAAATTTAAAGGTCAAAATTAAAGGATAAAAAAATGGCCATAACATCAAATAACCTGGAACCAGGACTGGAAAGGCCAACTTCAGGTGACTGATGCTGGTTTTTGTACTTTCCTGTTAGTCTTCCTGGTGAGCTATGATGATTACAGTTATAGTACAGAAAGTCCTTTACAATTTGAATTACTGTAGTTTTCCTCTTAATGTTGTAGACTAGATGTAAACATTTGTTTTATGCTATTTATGTGTGTTTTTTTTAAACTTTGTTTTGTTTTACTTTAATTTCCTTCTATGAATTTTACAAACTTTACTTTTAGTTTTTTACTGGATGTTTGGTGCAGATAGTTCAGCTGATTTGTGCCATAAAACACTAAAACAAGCAACCAACCAATCTACTTGCATTATAAGTATGTATATAACTCATGGGAAAGTTCTTTATAACAGTGAAACTAGGTGATGAGATGGTTTTATGTTGAATGATCCCAAGATTGTATAATTTCAGAAAATTAAGATATTAATTTTGATTTTTTGTAGTATATACAATAAACATTTGTTATTTACTGTAATGATTTACACCTGGAATATGAATAGTTGACATGCAATGTGATTTTGATTTTGAATGTAAAAATACTCATTATTACCTTACAGTTTTCAAATTTCATATGCATAATCTTTAGAACCTCCTTAATGAATATCACATATATTTTAAAGTAAATGTTTGTATTTTCTCAATTATATCATTAACTCCAGTTATTATCATCAACATACAATGAAATTAAATAATTAAATTTAAGAAACAGAAATATATAAGCACTGTTTAAACTTATCAAAGTATTTTGTGTAATTTTGTTTAATTTCACATCTTTATCTTTTTATTTATAATTTAACTTTGCTTTCCAGTTCTGTATCTTTTATTCTCGATGCAGATATGTTAAACCTGTTCCTGCCAATGTGACCCAGAAATTATTATAGGGCAAAGGCTGTTCACAAATATTGTAATTAACACTTGCACACACAAAAATGCCATTATGCTTGGATATTTTCACAAGAGAAATTAATCAAGTTAAATGTATAAAATCAGAAAATTTTAAATATGCATTTATGAATACAAATAATACCTAACTAATTAAGACATAAATTTAAAACCTAAATGTGAAATAACTGTTTAGCAAACTAATACATAGAAGCAAAAAACACAAGCCCAGCACCAGATGCACCTCAAGAGAGCAATACAGCAAGATTCTTTTCTATCACATGATACAAATCTATACATTGGTAGAGGTTTTTTCAAAATATAACTGAATGGTGTGAAATTTTATCTTTCTGTTGATTCTAAGCATGCCATTCAACTTTAAATTGCCACATGGCAACACAGCTTTGATTTTACAAGTGGGCATGGCTGACCTTTAACTTAGAAATATTAGAATGTAAAACCATCACCAAAACATTTAAAAAATTTTTCCAGATGCCAGTAAAAGATAGATGGAACTTTAATTTGACCATCTGTGCCAACAATCTTTATTCTATTCTCACAATATTATGTATGATAGCTCCTAAATTTAACTTGTAACTGTGAGTGGATCAGTGTATGACAGCAGAAACCTGTTTTAAATGTTTTTCTTTAAAATAAAGGAATAAAAGTTAGATAATATAAAACTTTAAGCTTTAACTTGTTTGATAAGTAATTTCATTAAACTATATTCATGTTAAAGTGGCTTAATTAAATTTTGAATGTAAATCAGAAGGGGTTTAAAAATAGCATCAGTGAAATCTGTTGTTGAAAGTTTATACAATTAATATATGAAAATATCTGACAAAAAAACACAGTTTACTGAAGAATGCACGGGTATTACTTATAATGTTTGATGTGTTAGATGTGTCCATTTCTTAACACAAGATGGTGTACACTCAGATTGTGGTGGAAGATGAACTAAAAATTGTTTTTGGAAAGATAAAGAATATGGAGCATCCTCATGTTAAGGTTTCTTGAAAGATAAAGAACATGAAGCATCCTCATGTTGAGGTTTTTTGAAAGAAGTAAAGTCTAATGGACTGTGTGACAAAAATGAAGTACCTCATTTTCTCGCCATGCACTCTGTAAATCACAGACTGGAACTTTGTGCATTAGATGCAACGAAGGATAAAGAGACAAAGATCTTTGATTTTAAAACTGTTTTGTTGGATTTGCACAAACACTGTCATTGAAGTGCAAAAGCATTGAGGAGAGCTTCAAATGCTATCTGAAACTTTGGAGAAGATGATAAAGCCTATAAATTTGAAATGTACTGGATTGATGCTGCATCTGATTCCATGTCTTGATGTCCTTACAGCAATGTTTGGTGATTATTGCTCATTTTGAGAACACTGTATGAGTGTGACAGTGAATCTTCAAAGTGGATTCCTGTGTGTAGTGAGGGGACCTTCCAGAGAAGGTTCTGTAATTTCAGTTTACCTCCTCTGGATTCTGAACATTTACCCACTTGTTTGTTGCATACCACTTTGGCTTTGAAGCCCTGCAGATGGGCAGGCAATCTTGGGGTGGCCTCGTTGGGTCAACCAAGTACTGGTATTAGATGTTCTCAGCAGGTGTTGTGGATGCTGTGTCTGATGTTGGTGTTTGGGTATAGTTCTGATCAAACCCTGGCATTGTAGCTTGTTTTTGTTTGGCATTGCAGTGCGTCCCCTCATAGGACTTTGTATTGGGTGGGGACAGTAGGCACTGAAATGTTCTTATTTTATTATGGAAACCCCACATTCATAAAAATAAAAAAACAACAGATTAACTGCAAATTACCACTTATGGAAGGCTCTGTTATACCTCTGGACTCAACACCTTGGTTTCTCATTCTGCAATCATTGTCTCAAAAATATTTAGAGGAGATATCCATCTTTTTTATTGAAAATGTATTAGAGAAGGGGTTATCGTTGAGAAGCACTTGAAGAATATTCTAAAGTTAGAGATTCTTGCTGATTTTTCCATTCAAGGTGTTTCTGTGGTGCACCAAATCTCCACTTGCAAAGACAGTATTATGATACTTGCTAATGTTCTGAATTTGATGTTTACATCACCATATCCAAAGTTATCTGATTTGTAAGGTATGATCATATTATTCCCAATCGTCTGAGAGTCTGTTTCTAGTGTCAGTGGTTTGGTCATTCAAAATCATCATGTCATGGTTCTTTAAAATGTGCTCATTCCTATGAGTGCAAACTGGTACCACACTGTGTTAACTGTAATGGTTCACATCATTCTTACTCTAGTTCTTGCCCTAAGTGGGTGGAGGAGAAAGAGAGGTGTAATGCCTGAAGACTGAACAGTATCTTCTACCCAAAGGCTAAGAAATTATCATCTCCCACTCCATCTTGGACATATGCTGATGCACTTGGTTCCACTACCACAGTGGGAGTGCAGACAGACTTCTCCTTGCCTCTAGCAGAGTCTTGCTCTCCACAGTTAAAAGAGTTGATGAATCCATGTCCACTCCCATCTCTGTCCCCGCCATTTTTTTTGGTGGCTGCCTAGGTCTACGTTTTAGACTTTGGGTTTGGGCATTTCCTTAGGTTCATCTTCTTTTCTAGCCCTGAGATGCAAAATGATTACTTCTTCATGCCCTTTATCACTGGAATCTTTGTGCACAGACAAAGACTTGCCTACTCCACCTAGGACAGGATCCATGGAATAGCCTGTAAAGAAATATGTTAATGCATTATTATAAAGAAATAAATTGATCTATGTTCTGTTTGTAATATTGATTTTTTTTTTTTTACTTTACAAAGTGGTTTCAGGATTGGGCACAGCTTGATGGTTACTGCATAAATCATATAGTTCATGCTTTATTTCCCTTTACTGTAAAAAATGAGATTGTCAAATTTTATTTCTCAAATGAGGGTACTATAAAAATTCATGGTGAATCTGGTTAGTTAGCTATGTTCACACTTGTCTGTTAGTTCATAATTTAAGGAAAGTTTTTGCCTATATATCAGATTCATCTTCTGTTGCTTTGTGTAAAAATTCTAAAACAAAAAAAGGTCTGAAACATTATCTGCTTTTTTCCCCTACTAATTGTACATGCAATAAACAAATGTAGTTCATATTGTTGTACAACAAATTAATGATCTGTAACTAGCTCTGTATTTAATCATTATTGTACAAGATAATATTTATTGAAAAATATTAATATTATGGAATGGGATAATATAATCAAAGTATTACCAATTAAATATGTAAATACTTTAAATTACTGGGAATAAACAGGTGAATTAGAATACTGATGTTGCAGGTGTGTAAGATAATACTTTTTATTCTTGAAGCAATACCTGATTTTACTCATGATCTTATATATAGGTTCCAGTAAGAACTCTCTGGTTAATAGTATATTCAACCAAAACTATGTTGCACTGATAATGTGCTACGTATAACATATTTGTAATTGTGTCATTTATCTTGATTTTTTGTAATTAGAAGTTATTTATCACATATGCTATTTATAATTAGTCAAGAGATTTTTTATTTCAAATATGTTGATCAATTTTGTCATGTCATACTGAAATATTGCTTATGTTATATGAAAAAATTTGTTTCTAGGGATGTACACTAATTTCCTGAGCATATTTTTATAATAATCACTATATTTTAAAGTTTATTATTTTTTATAATGAAAAAGGATTGAAACTGTGATGAATATTTTGTAAAATTGTTTATTACATGTTTGAGACTTAAGTTATGTTGTATTGAGTTGTGTGTGGCATTTGAAGAGCTTAAAATAGCACTTGTGGTTGTATTGATTACCCCAGAGTGCATGCTAGAAACAACTTCTAAGAATTTCTTTACAAAAAGTATGTTGCAGCCATGCTTGATAGTAGAGGTTGTCCTATACACTAAACCTCAAAGAAATACATAAGGTTAGTTTTAAAAAATCCATTCATATATATATCACTGAATACAGTGGCTGAATTTTCTGATACAAGTGAATTCATGGAATGGTAAAGAAAATGTAAGGTAAAAATTTTTAAAACAATACTTGAGTATAAAACACCTGAGATAACATACATCATACTTATCAAAGAACTGGAAAGGATGTTTGTTGAAAGATCAGTATCTTTTACACATCGTATTTAATGGTAATCTTTCTTATCCTGCATGAAATAGAAAATTCTGTAATTACAATCTGCTAAAGACCCAATGAGAAGCCATCTCACAAACAAATGAGTTTTTTTTTTAGCTGTAAGCTGCATTTTATATTAAAAAAGAATTAAATAAGGTTAGGCCTTTTCATAGGTCTTTGAATAAACAAAATTCATGACATTTTTGTTATTGTATATAAAATACTGTTGTGAAACATAACACCAATTTTGATCTGTTTTTATAGGTTTTATCATGGATAAGGAATAGAGAATCCATGCTAAATGTCAATTTCCTCTTTCCCATCAGCTTACAGGAAGCAGAGCAGCTACAAGCTGAGCACAAGCAATTTCAACTTGCTATTGAGGTAACTGTTTGTCAGGAAAAGTTATGTTCTCTTCCTTGCAATGAATTATGGTATTAAAAAGCTTTATTTAGCATAATATCATATTAATTTAACCACTGATTTCACTTCTATGCCTTTTGAAACATAAGCCAATGTTGTAAATTAAGATCACTTTATAGATACTTAAGATTTGTTGACAGCAAATTGTCAGTCACTAAGTGTTGGAGAGACAATGATTAATATTTTTCTTTGAAGTATTTGCTCTGTTATAAATACATTAGCTGCTTTTGTGTTTTTCTGAAATTTGCTACTATAGTGGCAGTGTTAAGAAGTTAATAACCTTGGAACTGTTACCTAGGTATTAGTTAACTTTGTTACTACTGTAAAGAAGTTAAAGTTTTAAATGCTTTTATAAATATTTAGTAACTTTTCTGGTTTTATGAATATATTAGTACCTTTCGTGGTGGTGTCAAGAAGTTTATTTCGATGCTTTTGCTAATATGTTAGTTACTTTAGTGTTAATGTAAGTAAGCTAAGGTAATTGGTAAGATAAGTAGACAGACAATGATTTATAAGCATAAATAAATAGTTTACTTGTGCTGGAAAATACTTCATATTTTGACAGAAGACAGATCACTGTTGTTTCAAAATGTATATTCCACTCTAAACAAATCATTTCCTTATGCTTTAAATTGATGTTTACTTACATGCTATTATATTAGTATAATGTGTTTTCTTACTCAAATAATTGTACCATTATTCAAAAGATAGTAATCTTGATGCAGCTGCTGAGATATTAGTTACTGTGTAGAAGTTAAGATCATCAATGGTGTTTTACAAAAGTTGATAATCTTTGTGTTTTTACCAAAAATGTGAAAACATTGGAAGTTTTTGAAAGAATATACAATGTTTTTGCAATTTTACATATTTCTAAATGTGTAAATTTATTAGAAAAATTATGTAAGGTTCTACAAATTCCTTCTGGGAGCACTTACTTTCTTGTTAAGTTTTGTATGTAACAATTATAAAAGATGTTAGGAGAATTTATGCTTCTTTTGTCAAAAAAACTATCTGGCATATTAATGTTATTTATTATGAGGTTTTGATAAAGATGTTGTTGGAGTCAACAACCAATTATTTTTTTAAAGTATGTAGTATTTTTGTCAAGTGGCTTTGCAAGAAATAAGCTATATATCTATCTTTCACAATTTTTTTAAAACATTACATATATTTCAAGATTTTCCTTGTAACCTTTGACTTAAAAGATAAAGATATAAATACTGAAGTTTTTTCTATGTTAAACTGATTCTCTCAACAATATCTAACAGAAATGAAGTAATGTTTTATTTTGAATGAAAGTCTGTAGAAATGCCTTCCCTCTGCTGTCATGTCATTGCCCCAGATTTTACCTTTTGATGTAATAAAGCTTATCTATGTAGTATGATTTGGTGTGTGTATGTGTAAATGTGTGCATTTGTTATTTGCTCTATGTTCACTCTGTTGTATACTTATTCTTTTTGTAGCCATCACATGTTACAGTTCAAAATGTTATAATAGTTATAACAGTTATAATAGGTAGATTTTAATTAGATATTATAGGATTAAAAACTACTGCAATTCAGAACCATTGCATGGTTTAATCTAATAATAGCCATTTGTGTTATTGTTTGTGTAATATTGTATGTCAGTTTCTTGTATGGTACTTTACTTCTGTTCACATAACTAGCTATTCTCATAAAAACTCTCCACTAATGTGATTAAGACTTAAGATTAAGCTCATGTGACTCTTTTTGTTAAATTCTATCAAATTGTCACTGTTTGACAGTTCTCTTGTTTAGGCATATCAAATATTGCTCTCATGTGCTTCACTGTTGTAATTTAACAGTTATTTCTTCTGAAATGGTTTTGTAATTGTTTTTGATTGAAAAGCTGGTAAATCTATTTTCAACTTACTTTCCAGTCTTTATATTTTTTAATTTTTTTATCTTGTACATTTGTATTTATCTATTAAACAGTTTTAGTTTATTATTTACTCTAATTTCTAAAGTTAATATAACCATTTCAGATCTCATAAATACTTTAATCACTTTTTCACTGGCTGTGAGTGAAGGTGGCCCATCATTAAATTTATCAGTGACTATTCAGCAAGAGATTGATCATTATACAAGTCAAATTTTTTCTCCTGAAGTTGTTTCACTTCCTCACAAGCAATCAGAATCTGTTCATTCTGATGAAGTTTTTGATAGAAGTTTTTCACCATTGGATTTTGCCATGTGTTCCTATGCTCACTCTGTGGGAACTTCTAGATCTAATATGATATTTATAGATATGATTTCTCAGGTTTGTGATGTTTTATCCATTTCCCTTGATTTTCTGTGATCCTCCTTTGTTGCACAATAGTCCTAGTCCTTATTTAGTTTTCTCATCTTCCCGAGACATAACAGTTCATTCAATCATTTTGCTTCCTGACTGGTTGGAGTGCCAGCATGTCTTGCCTCCCATTGACTACAGATCAATTTACTTTGGCATTTGATCATGCAGACTATACATTTCTAGACTCTCAGTTGTTAAGCTCTTCTTTGTCAGTTTAATTGACACTCCGTGATTTTCTGTTGCATTTAACTCGTGCTCAGTTTCCACTCCTTTATCTTACTCTTGCTTCATTTCTACAGTATTTATCTACCATACATCCACTTTTAGAGGCTATGCAATGAAATTCTTAGTAATTTTTAAGGGACAGCTTCTCCCTCCACATTGACTCATTAGTCATCCTCTGTTCTTACCTTACATACATGTTTTCTTCTGTTTAGGGGATCTTATGCATCATGATCTGGCCTTGTCACAGGATTATTTGCCACACATATAACTAAGAAAATTATTTATAGCTTCTTTTGTTAAGCAGTATGTTTTCAACCATATCCCTAACTCTTTGGAATTTTATGGAATCCCTGTGTTAACACTACCCTTTTTTCTTTGGAAGCTCATTTGTGGCAGTCAGAATGATGACAAGCTTATATTTATGTTTTCTGTTCTAGTCTTTTTGAAACCTTTCCTGTTCCTTCTTCCAGGGTTTCTGTATCTTATTGTTTTATTTGATGTAGGTTGGTTCAAAACCAATAGTACCAGTGACTACTTGATGGATTCCGGTCTTGGTTGCGAGACTTTTATTTTCCCTTTTGGCAATAATTTTGTCACTGATTAACGGGTTATTTGAGTTTTCTCAGACAGACAGTTCCTTTTCCTTTCTCCTTTGTCACAGATACCAATTTTCTTTTTTTTTGTCTTCTGTATCAAAAGATCAATAAACCTGTGACACATCTTTGTTTTTATTCCCAGCTGTTTGTTGTCCCAAAGAAACCTGGAGACTGGTAGTCTATAATAGATTTGTACCTCCTCAATCAATTTCTCAGTCCCCCTCATTTTACCATGAAATCACTTCTCTTGGTTAGGTGGCTTTTTTCTCAAGGTTAGTGGATGAACAAGATGGATGTCATGAATTATATACATACACCAGTAGCTTGGCATTTGCAACTATATCTTTAGTGTGTTTATTGATGGGTGATTTATCAGTTTCTTGCATTGCCCTTTTGACTTGCTTCTGTCCAAAGTTTTTTTTTTGTCAGATGATTCGAGCTTTTCTCTACAATCTTCATACTCTTTGGATACGTTTTCATTATTATAAGGATGAATGGCGACTGTTATCTTCTTCCAAACAGGAGACTGCTTGTCATAATCTTTAGCTGTTTTAGAATGTAGCTGAAGTAGGTCTGTTAATCTTTTCTTTGACACACCTGATATTTGATCCATATGAGTAATTTATTAAACACTCATTTCTGTAAGGTCCAACCTTCTTCTTGTCAACTTTGTTTGATGGAGCTTTCATTTTTCCATGCTTTTACAGCTCTATTGCTTTTGTGGATATGGTCTATCATGACTCCTATCATTCATGTAGATTGTGCTTATATGCCTGCTATTCATGACAAGTGGAATTTTGCAAGGAATCCTTTGCAGGCTCTTATTACCCTTCCTCCTACTGTTGTTGACAGTTTTCATTGCAAGTTGGACAGGACCCACATGTTGTCAAATGTCCTGCTTTCTTCTTGCCAGGATTTACTTGTTTTCGTGGATGCTTCTTTCCAGGGGTGGGGTGTGTGTGGTTTGATCAGCAAGAGGCTTCAGAGTGTTGGTTTGAGGCCAAGAAGTCATTTCAAGTTAACAGTCAAAGCTTTTTGCTGATCATTGAGCCATGGATCATTTCCTCTATTTGACCACATGCTGACTGGAAATGATTCATTGCAACAATTCCACAGTGGTTTCTTATTTCAATCACCAGGCTAGCATTCTCAATCCTTATATTTTTGCATGTTGGATCTTCTTTTCTGGGCCCTCACATGTGCAAGATGTTCTAAGTGCTTTTAGTTGTCATAGATCCTCTTTTCCTTTTAGACAGAATCTGTCTGATGAAGTTGTCTCTTGATCATAATGTTTTCCAATACCTTTTTTTTCAGTGGAGTACTCCTCACATCAGTGCATTTGTTACATTCCTAAACCACACACTAACTCTGTTTTTGTTTCTGGTTCCTCATCCTTTTTTCCATGTTGTTGATGCTTTCTGTCAGGATTGGGCCAATAGGTATTTCTCTTTGTTTATCCTCATATTCAACTCCTTCTCTGACTAATTTTAGTCATCCCTTCCATTTTGTGTTACGTCATCCTGATTGCTCCTTCAAAGCCAACTCAGCCATAGTTGTCTCATCTTATCCAGCTCCAACTTATCTCCTCTCTGTTTCCCTTCATTCTTCAGCAACTTTAGTCATTGGTACTTCATCCCAACCTTCAGTTGGTTGTTATCCAGGCCTTCATGAGGAGGTCTGGATTGTCCTGACATGTAGTTTTGTTTCTGGCTTATTCCGTATGCCTTTCCGTCATGGAAGTTGATCAGGGTAAATGGAATGTTTACTGCTGTTGGTCTTTTCACTGGGTTTTTTTCTTCTGATTGACCCACTGTTACTTGTATTGCAGAATTTCTTACCTGGCCATTTAATCACACATTGACTTTATCCCACACCTTCTATTTCTCCTGATACCTCTTCTACACTTTCCTTGTTGATCTGTTTTTTCCAGATTAGTCGTCCTTCATAACAGGTTACCCTTCTGGGCTGGGTGCTAATATGGTCTTCCATTGCCTTTGTTTGAACCACTTTCCACACATTTTTTACCTTTTCCTTAATATTTAATTTTTTCATCTTTTAACCTGAGAAAATCTGGTGTCTGATTTATTTTTTATTGATGTTTTATGAACTGTTTTTAATGTTTTTTATGCATTTTCACCTTTATCTTCACCAACACTACCTAGGCCCATTGGACCAAACTTGTAACTATGTATATTTATTGGAGTTTACATGCTAGTAACTTCTAATAAATGTATCTTCACAAAATTTGGTAGACTTTTAATAAACATTACAAGGCTTTTGTACATGAAAAATCAGATTTTTAATGAAGTATTTTTTAATTAATATTTGTTCATGAAATTATTGATTTTTTTAAACAAGTAGGAGAACAAAGTGATTTTCATTTTGAGATTAAGAATACTTTTGTCTTAAAAATCTTGCATACATTTGTATAACCTCTAAAACCTTTTAATCACTAGGTCTCAAAGTACATATTCTGAGAATTGCAACTGTTAAACATACCCCATAAATTTTCTGTGTTTATTTTACTTTCAGCATCTATAGTCAAACCCACTGTAAATAAAGCTGAAATAACTGACTGTTTTTGCATGTTTAAGCCCATCATTGCACACAGACCCATAATACGACACCCTTGAGAGCAAGAACACATGCAAGACTGAAAAGTGTCATTCATATATGCCCTTGCTTCAAGAAACAATATCGGACTAAGCAGCTTGTGCTTCCTACAACACTCACAAAAGAAACTCCCAATGGTAATAAAATTGCATTTAAAATGTGTGAAAACATTTATTATATGGTTCAAAGTTGTGCTGGTCCAATAAACTGTAGGTTCTGAGCTTTGCCGACCTATTTACATCACAATGGTTTCAGTACTACTGCTCATCCATTTAATGTCTATTGAATTTCACAGCATATGTGTATGGTGTTATTTGGTTTATTCCTCTCTGTTGTTGTCCTCATATACTTTGTTCTAGGTATCTTTTCATCAAATATGACACCTAACCTTTTTTCATGCATCTCATTTTTTTGTCTGTTGAAGGAAATTAGGTGGACTACACCTAATACGTTAACCTTTCATTTTTGCATTGGGTTGTTTCTTTCTTTTTGGAATATCATCTTGCACCTGTAGACTTTATTTGGACTTCTGTGTGACTATGAGACTAGATAAGTTATATTTATTCTTTTTTGAATTTTACAGGAGTTAATTTCTTTTTTTATCATAAATTTCACTGTTTGAATCCCACTCTGTAGTGAGTATTGCTTGAGCAGACGTTTTTTTAACCTTTAAAATTCACACTGCTCAACTGTGTCAGTGAGCTTAATTTGTTCCATGGCCATGTAATGCATACTGTTGAGATGGGGAGTTCCATAAGGTTGCTTGTGATGAAATTGATTTGTAAGTATGCCCATTTTGGATCATACCACTCATGTACTACATTGGTAAGGCAGGAAGGGATAGCTACCCATCCCTGCTATGCACTGTATTGAATAAATCTGTATGGTATACCAAAGGTGTGAAATATCAAAAAGCAGTTCACTCATTTCTTTGGGATCTCTTATCTTACCCACATGTGGATGCTGGTTTTTGATATATAAATAAACCAATCAATATAAATCTTTGCACATGCGTTTATGGATATCTTTCTTTGTCAACCGTACTTCATCTGTGTTGATAATCCTAGTGGAGGTTCTTGTGATTGTTATGGTTCTTTCTATTTTGCTCTTCCAAGATGTATCTTATTTTGAGTACTTTGCATCTGAGTTGGTTCCATTGATTTTCAATGTTGAGGGTAATCAATCTTTATGGCAATCGTCATTTATGATTCAAGATGTTTGGGGCCAGGATTGATATATGTGATTTTCTATTCTTAACATGTGCCCTGTTTTAAAGTTAGGAAAATCTGAGATCCCCTCTGGTTTCTTGAACTTGAGTTGAAGACAGAATTATCTTCATTCTACTGTTTGTATGGATGTTTGTTCCCAGTGGCATGGGTTTTGGAGATAGTTGACTTGCTGAGTATGGTCCATTGCACCTTAGCCATTCTACATCTGAGGATACCAGTTTGATGTGCTCTTCTGTTTTCTGTCCAGATGTATAACACTTTTCTCAGATGAGTGAAGAGAATATCAGATTCAGACCTTTAAATGTAACTCTGCAGTCTCAAGGTGTGTCCTTCAGATGCTTCATTCCTTCTTTCACACAGACTCCTCTTCCTATCAGGTAATTATATGACAGAGGTTAATGTACCATATCAGAAGTTATAATCTTCCTGTACTAAAAATGTATTTTTAATAGGTACATGTCTCCTCTAACATTTCCAATCTTTTATTTCCACTGAAAACAAGTGCTTCCATTTTCTGCTAAAACTTAATGTTAATTTATATGCAAAAACGGCTCGTTTGGATTGAGAAAATATTTTACATAGAAGAGTGAACAACGTTTCGACCTAGTTCAGTCATCGTCGAAACATTGTTTGCTCTTCTATGTAAAATATTTTCTCAACCCAAACGTGTCGTTTTTACATATATATTTCTCTACAAGTGGGTTTTCTCGACATCACTGATTATTATTCATCAGTGTTAATTTGGTGTATGTGGTTCTCTCTTTTGTGAAGGGTTGTCTCATGATAATTTGCATGGGAAAAACCTGGAATGAGTCATTTTCAATGGAGAGAAAGCCAAAGGCTTTTGGTATGCATACAGAGTGCACCACTGAGCAAGAATAGCTAATTATGTGAAAAGAGGTAACTGCCTATCGGAAATACATTTTCAGTATGAGAAAATTGTGACTTTTGTAATTTTGAACGTAAAACTACAAATTCAACTGTTGTTTTATTGATAATATATAAATTAAGAAAAACATTTTTTAAAAAGTAATAGTAAACAAACAAAAGGAGAAAACATTATATTAAATAAATAACTCTTCTTAAATTATAAGAATTCACATGAATTTAAAGTGTTTTAAAACAAAATTGCTGAAAGGAATTGTATATGGTACTTAAGATCTCTGTAGCTAATGACAGTTTTATAATTCATGAAACATGGATGTATATTAAAATTAATTTGAAGAAAGCTTTGTTGATTATCCTCCCATTATTTGTGTCTCATGTTTCAATAGAAAACCCATAGTAGTGCAGCTCAGGTTCAGCAGCGTGCATAAATATTGATGCAGTCTAATCACTATGATCTGCTGACCATTTGGGAAATCGCAGAACAAGTTGAAAATGCTGTTACACATTAATGAGCCATGCTGAAACTGTCACAAACTTGTGATGGCATCACTGAATTTACATAAAACTGTGGAACAGGTATGTATATGTAGGGTTGGAATTCTCACATGCGACATACATTTATATTTAGTGTAGCAATTAGTGATCAGTGATGTCGAGAAACCCACTTGTTGAAAATTTTATATGCAAAAATGTCTCGTTTGGGTTGAGAAAATATTTTACATAGAAGGTCGAAACGTTGTTCGCTCTTCTATGTAACAATTAGTGTTAACTACAGTTGTTTTATTTTTAGAATTATTTTTAGATAATTCCTCAATGTGGATTCCTTTATGTGGTGAGGGGATCTCCCAAAGAAGGTTCTTTTATTTCAGTTTACCTCCTCTGGGATCTAAACATTCACCCATGTGTTTGCTGTGTGTGGAGAGGATCCTGGTGGTTGAAGGGTCCAACCCTAACACACCACTTTGGCCTTGAATTCCTGTAGGAGGGCAATTTTGGGGTGGCCCTCTTGGTTCAACCAAATATCAGTATTGGATGTTCTCAACAAGTGTTGTGGACATTGTATCTGATGCTGGTGTTTGGGTATAGTACCCATGAAATCCTGACATTGCTGCAGTGTCCTTGTTTGACATTGTAGTGCGTTACCTCATAGGACTCCATGGAGGATGGGATTATTTGGCACCAAAATATTCTTTTTTTTAATATGGATCCTCCAAATAAAAACTTAAATAAAATAGTGAAAATACAGTCCATAGGTAGATGACCACATCTTGAAGATTCTGAGCAGCAATCTTCAACACCTGTAACACCTGTGGTACCTCATTTTCTTATACTACATTATTTTTGAAACTAACACTTAAAGCATATGTCTTCCTTTCTAATTTTCTCTGGTGACATATTGGTGAAAACATCCACATCTCAACACAGTGAACTTCTCTTGCATTCAAAGGTGATTGGGGATATGCCTATTGAGATTATACCTCATGCTACTTTGAATTTATCACAAGAAGTTATTGTTGAAAGGGTTTTGAAGAACATCTCCGAGTCAGAGGTTCCCACTGGTTTCTCCACCAAAGGAGTTTCTGCAGTGATAAGTATCTCCACTCGCAAAGATGGAATTATGATGCTGACCAATGTCCTCATTCTGACATTTATGTCACCTCATTCACCTGCCACCATCAAGACAGGGTATAGCCGTATATTCCAAACCATCTCAGATGTTTCCAGTGTCAGTGATTTGGTCACTTAAAGATGTTATGTCATGGTTCTTTAATGTGTGCTTGATGAGGTGGCAAAGATCGCGATGCTTATGAGTGTGAAATGTATATGTGGGTTATGTGACCATTTATCTATTTTTATGCCATCATTGAACAAGTTTCTCTAACTGTTCCAAATGGGCTTTGTTTTTTGACAACTTTCACAAAAAACGTCGGTCATTGAACATGAGGTGTTTTAAATGGCAGCTACAGACAAACCCTAGTCATTTACTGAAGCAGACCACAACAAATGGCTTTAACTTCTCTCTCTCTAAAATTGTTTGCATACACTTTTGCTTCTAGTGGGGTATTCACCCTGATCCTGAATTTTGTATCAGTGAAGTTGTATTGCCTGTTGTTCCTGAGACAAAGTTCTTTGGGCTTATCTTTGACTGTAAGCTGACCTTCATACCACACATCAAGCAGCTATGTGTCAAATGTACCAGAGCACCAAACATTCTCCATATCCACTTGGAGAGTGAATCGATGTTCTGTGCTAAAGATATGTACTGGTCTATGGCTCTGCCAGGATCTCGGCTTTAAAGATGCTGGACCCCATTCATCATTGATGACTTTGGCTATGCACTGGGGCTTTCTGCACTTCCTCAGTTCAGAGCTTATACTTATAGTCTCATGATCCTTTTTTACATCTCTGCTGCTTGCAATTGTCTTTATTCTATGCTTCAAAACTTCGTTTCTTACCAAACCATCACTCTTTGAGTTGTATTTTTCTTACTCAATTGGCCATACATTTTTAGAACAGATGATTTGCCATTGCTTCTTTTGCTCTTTGTATCCAGGTACAGTTGAATGAATTGGGTCTGTCTGTGGATAACATTGCTGTATCCACTGGTCAGCCCATCCCACTATGGCTTCTTACAGTCCCCGTATGTGACTGTAAGAAGCTTTAAGTTATCTGAGAAAAGCAGACACTCCTAATTGGAAGTACTATCTATCATTTGCCAAACATCTTTCAAACCATCCTTTCATTTCTATTTATACAGATGGTTCAAAATCAGGTGACTGTGTGGGCCCTGCCATAGTTTGTTGTGGTTTGACAGTTGCTCACAGAATCCCCTCTATGGTTTCTGTGTTCATTCACTGCTGATCTGTAGGCCATTTTTTTTGCCCTGGATCACATAGAAGCTAAGTAGTACTCAAACTGCATTATTCATACTGACTCCCTTAGTTCTCTACTGGCCCTGGAATCGCTTCACGCTGGTTCACACCCTGTTCTTGCAGATATTCAAAACTGACTGGCCCATTTCTCTTTAACATCTACTTCTCTTTATGTTGATATTCATTGGAACAAGCTCGCTGACACCACAGCAAAGTCTATCAACTCTGATTCTATCACTCCTGTGCCTGTTCCATACATAAGGAATTCAAGGCTCGGCTTCATGCCAGCTGGCAGTCTGCTTGAAGTGAGTAACATAAAAACAAGCTTTTCCAAATGAAACCCTATATTGGATTTTGGCTGTCTTGCTTCCGTAAAGGATCGGAAAGAGGAAGTTGTTCTAATTAGACTACTCATTGGTTACAGCCTTTTAACTCATCATTTTCTTTTATTTGGAACTGATGCACCAGTGTGTAGTTTGTGTAACATTCAGATCACAATAAGCCATATTTTACTTTCTTTCTGTCATTATGACTTTCAAAAACTGCTCCATTTTAAACATATTCTGTCCTGAGGTTTGTCGATAATGTTATACAGTGTTATTGGTGATGGTAACACTGTTCACTTTAGAAATGTTTTAGTTTTTTAAAGGCCATTAATCTTTTTAATGTTATTTAAGTCTTATAATTTATACATTACACTTTTTTAATGTGACTCCCTTTGAAAAATTGCAGTTCATCAAGTTTGATTTGAAATTAGAAACTGGCCATAACATTAAATAACTCATAACCAGGACTGGAAAGGCCACTTCAGGTGACTGACTGTGGTTTTTATACATACATATTAGTCTTTCGGGTGAGTTATGATAATTACAGTTCTGCTTCAGGAAGTCCTTTACATCTTGAATTACTGTAGTTTTTCTCTTAACATTGTAGAGTAGATAAAAATGTTTTATGCATTTTTTTGTTTTTGTTTTTTTGAACTTTGTTTTGTTTTACCTTGATTTCCTCTTATAAATTTTACTGAATTTACTTAAACTTTTTACCAGATGTTTGGTGCAGATATCTTAGCTGCTATGTGCCATAAAACACTAAATCAACCAACCAACCAATCCTTTTTTGCTACATAATAGGTTCATGATAGAATTTCCTTTTATGAATTTTACTGAATTTACTTAAACTTTTTACCAGATGTTTGGTGCAGGTAGCTTAGCTGCTTTGTGCCATAAAATACTAAATCAACCAACCAACCAATCCTTTTTGCTTCATAATATGTTCATGATACTTGTTTTTATTTGCTGTTTTGTCATAGCCTTTAATTTTTTGATTGTTCTTAGATTATAGAGTATTGTTTTTTTTTAGTTCGATGTGTTTTTACATGCACATTATAGTTTGTTTACCGAAGGCTTGTTTTTCTGTGTTGTTACATTACAGACCATTGTTTCTCCTCTTCATTGTTCCTAAAATTTCAGTAATTTGTTTCTTCAGTTTTACAGTTTGATAAGCTCAAATAAACTGTTTTAGCATTCAAGTTAAGGAACATAAAGTTGGTAGTTAAAAAAACAACTGAAAATATTATGCAGGAGTAAATTTGAACTTCCTGACTTTTGAGTTTAAAGAAATATACCAAACACAAAGTAAAAGCATAATGAAGAGTAATGTGTATTAATCCTCTCTCCATGGGCATATTTTACTGTGCAAGTGACAGGTTTTTTGGTGAGTTACATTTGTAATTTAATTAAACTACTTTTTGATAATGTTATACAAATTGGTATAGTGTAAATACGTAGCTAATAATCAATATTTTAATGCAATATACATTTCAAGTTCTTCATAAGGCAGTATTGAAACAATCCTGAATGAGAAACAATCCAGTATGAGAAATGTGTGACATATTTTCTCTAGGCATCTCCTCTTCTATAATTTATTCTCCACCCCTTCAGTGAGTATGAAATTTAATGTAAGTTACTCATTATAATATTGTAATTGCTTGAGCAAAGATTAATCTTTATAGTCTTTAATCTTGTTTGGTTACCGAACTATCAAATAGAAAATCAGACCCTTCCTGCTACACCCACCTATTTCATCCTCTTTTTAAGGATTTATCAATAAGTCTTTCTTACATAGTAATGCTACATAATTTATAACCAATAGAAAGCAAAGATTTTCATCTATCAAATGATTTATTATATTACATTGTTTTACGCACAGAGGAATGTTGATTTCTTTTTCAGTACAAGTTTCCTTTCTATGGGAAACACATCGACCAGCATAACACCTATTGTCACAAACTTAGATAAACAGAAAAATTTTAATACTCATGTGACAGTGGCTGCTTTTTGCATTCTATAATTCTGTGTTCTTTTGTGCATTATTTAACTAAATAGAAATTTTGTGCACCACCACCATTAGTATAAAAAGTTGGCTTAAGTGTCATTGGCGTTCTAAAGAAGAAGAAAAAAAGCCCTGGTTAGTACTTTATTTGTTACTTATTTGAGTGTATTCTTTATTTATTATGGCTAAAATTGGAAACTCTAAGTTAGTTAAGGGTAGATTAGATAAAATAAATAATAATGGGTAATGTAATTTGATTGCATAACATGAGCCTCACATTCCTCAAGTGATTTACAACTTATTTCTGTGAATAGCTCAAAGATCAACAAAACAACAAAATTTAAGCATAAATAGTTGTATACTGTAATGAGTTTAAAGCTAATTAGGATAAACAAATGTAGTTTTATGTCACAATTTGGAGTCATTCTAGAAATTAAAAAAGATAATTTAGAAATATTTCACTTTTCTTATGTTGAATTAGGGTAGAGAAAATAATGAATAAAATTTTACTGAAACATTTGTTATGTATTTCGGTTTTAGAGTTCACACAAATAACATTCAAAATTTTTGAAATGAAGAAAAGTATTAACATAAAAATTACTTTCACTTGGAGTATTGAAAAAAGACTGTACACAGAAAAATCTTTATTTCAAATACTAAACTACCAACTCTAATTTATTTTTGTATGGAAAAGAGATGTAATGTTTACTGAAAGTCTGATAAATTTTATAAAGATACACATACTAAATAAAAATATAGTAATATTGAAACTATAAAAAGTACAAAATGGTAACATAGTTGATCGGTTCAGCTGAGCCTATGTTGAAAGAGTTGACAAAAATTATCAAAGGGATAATTGAAGTGCTAACAGTGTTACTAAATATTTTATTTATTTGTCAACTGATAGCTTGTCACTGAAAAATTTTATTGTTTTTTTCAGATCAAGAGAGCATAACATTATGCACAAGATGCTACCCATGTCAGTGATGGACCATTCCTATTTAATTGAGTTTGTATCATTGGGGTAGCATCTGATTTACAAGTGGAAAACATTTCTCTTCTTTCAGAAATATTTTTCTATAAGAAAGTACATATGCAGCTATTGGGAAATGACCAAGTAAATTAGGTAGTTGAATTGAAAGGAATTTAGCTTTATTTCTTGACCATATTTACTTGTTTGAACTAAATGCACAGCAAGAAACATACATGTATAAAATGTTTGAAAATTCTTGATAAACACGAGGAGCTTATCTTGCTAAATTAATGAAGACAGGAAATACTAAACTTTTTTTTTACATATCACAGTCCTTTTGTGTACTTTAAATTCTTTTAATCCTATTATAATGTTTGCATATCATTACAAAATTTTGCAGTATATTAGCAAAGGTAACAGAGTTTTCATACACAAAGTATCAAATTTCTAAGTCAAGTATGAAGATTTTTTATTAAAAATTTACTTGTGAATGTTTTCTTTTAGAATATTTACTATCCAATGTGCAAAGTAATTTTGATTTTAAGATTAAAAGTACTTTTCTTTATATGAAAATTATGAACTTTTATTTGTGTAATCTCTATATTCTTCTAGGTAATCAACAGACATTTCTAATGAAAAAAACATTTGCTGTTTGATCATTGTTAACCCTATGTGGTGTTAGTTGATTTGATTGAAATTTTAACCATGTTAAAAATTAGGAAATCTAACATACATTGTTTTTAGAGTAATTGTAAATTGTAACAGAAACCACAGCTTTTTATTATAAATATTTTAAATCTTCTAACAGTATACATCTATTTATATTTATTAAGTTTTGTTTTATTATCATTTGAACTATATCTGACTAAAAGTCTCTCAATACAAATTGAAAGGTATACAGCACAGATGCAGCTCACTTTATGATATCAAACAGTGTAATGATGTAATGTATACTCCCTTAACAATTTTATTCTTTTCTTATTATCTTACATAATAAGTTTTCTCTTTTTACATTTTAGTTACTTTTATAATAATAAATAGTGAAAATAAATGAAAAGTAAAATACTTCAGAATTAAACATCAAACAATATACTTTTATTTTTAATAAAGCTTAATATTGTATTTGCGATTTTCTTTACTGTAACATTATTCTCGATTCTCCAGGTTTTACGTAAGTCATCAAAGTATAACACAAATAAAGAATGCAACTGTAAAATGTAATGTATAGTATTGTTAATAATGATAACAAAATTTCAAACTGTTTTTAGTCGGAGTTTACACTTCTCTCCTTTTCACATTTATTTTCTGTAGTTATTTTATTATTAGCAGATGGCTTAGAAATTAGAAGAAGCAAAAGGAATAATAATGTCTGTTCTCTTCAGTACCAATCCAATAAAGTTGTTGGGTATTTGAAGTTGATAAGCAGATCAGATCCTAGCTCTGAAATCACAGTTGGGATGTGATAAATTGGCTTCTTCAGTAGTTGCAACAAAAACTGTCTGAAGTAATATATAAAAGTGAGAGAAAATATTTGTTATTGCTCTGTACAAAGTTGTATCTAATCCAGTAAATTTGGATGGTCAGAATTTAGTAGTGATATAGGTGTGAAAATGCTTATGAATGTGTTGTTTTTTTTATGTTATCATGCTTACACTGTAACCAATGAATGTGTAGTTTCAAATTTTTTTGAGGTATGGTGAGGTGTCAGGTACCATACATAACATGTGTATGTGTGATTGTTATTTACAAATAAAGATTTAAATTTCAGTTATTTTTCTTAATGTATAGCACAGTAACTAAAAAATATTTGGAAAACATTTCATGTTCAACAACCACAACTATATACAAACAAATGGCCTAAGCATGGGCAACCCAGTATCACTAGTTCCAGCCAATATTTTTATGACACAAGTTGAAACACATGCAATTAACACAGCATTACATCCACCATTATACTGGTACAGATATGTAGATGACACAGTTGTGGGATTCACATCTACAGAACATGCACTTAATTTTTTCAATCACATTAACGCTATGCATTCCAACACAACTTCACACGTGAACAAGAAGAAAGCAATCAAGTATCATTTTTTAATCTCAAAATTACAAGAGCAGATACACAAATTAAAACAGAAATCCACCAAAAAATCACCCATACTTGACTATACATTTCTTGGGCTTCAGGAAAATGAGGCCCAATGAGGCAAAATGAAACAAAACAAAAACTCAACATACTAAGAAACCAAATAAACACAGCCATAAATCTATGCTCACCAAATAAAATTGATGATGAATTAGACAAAATAAAACAATACTTCATCAACATCAATAAGTTTCCTCCACAAACCATAGAAAACATTATACGCACACACCTAGAAAGAAAGCAAAATCAACCAAGAAAAATAAATATATCTCACAAATCAAACAATAACAAAACCATATACTGCTTCACACCATATATTCTCGACATCATCAGAAAAATAACCAACATTTGGCAAAAACTAGTAATAAAATACCAAATTTATTCAAAAACCAGGCACAAAACTGAAGTCTATACAATGTAAAAACTACACTGACAAACACCACACCAACATTATTTATACAATACAATGTTTTAACTGCCACAACTTCTATATTGGAGAAACAAGTAGAAAAATGGAAACCAGATTCAAAGAACATAAAACGTCATTTTCATACGTATTCAAACACTGCAAGTCAAATAAACAACATAACCATAGAAAACACTCAAATACTAAATAAAGAGACAAACATAAACAAACACAAAGGTAAAGAAGCCTTACTTATTCAACAATTCAAGCCCAAAATAAACCAGTACAAATGAACACCTTTGTACCTATAATAAAAATAATATAATAAGTAATAATAATTCAATAAATAATATAAAATTATATATTCAAACATCTAAGCATGCCCTCTGCATTCCGACACTCAGTTACACAACCCCTTTGAAACATGTGATCAGCTTCTGGTCAGTTACCTCTTTCTTTCTTTGTAAACCTGACGATGACCAAAGAAGGTCAAAACGTTGTTCTCTCCTCTACGTAAAGTATTTTCTCAATCCAAACGAGCCTTTTTAGCATATATATTTTTCTCTAAAGTGGATTTTCTCGACGTCACTGAGTATTAAACTAGAAATTTGTGGTTTTACATGCACCATAGGTTATGGGCTTTGATATTGTGCTAATGGCTTTACATATTTTAGGTTGGTTCTGTGTTTGACAGTCTGGATCAAGAATGCAGGTGAGATGAGGACTAGTGTGGAGGGAGTAGTGGAACCCAAGGAAGTGATGAAGGTGACCAGGACAGTCAGAATCGAGAATGTTTGGTGTCACAGTATCTAACAAAGCGTCAGAAACAAGAAGAGAGTTTTTTTCATGTTTGTACTCATGCCCGTTGGACTGCAGAGACATTTCTAAAGTATGCAGCACATTGTGCCCAGTATTACTCTTATAGCAGTGATGCAAAGCTAAGAGGTTCTGAAAATGAAGTCAAAGTTTAGGCTTCTTAAAAACCATTCATATTTTTAATAACATGCATATACATACAGCTAGAGTTTAGTGTTAGTGACTTGTGAGTATGTATGTGATGATTCTGTAGGTTACAGCATAAACTAAAACTTGTATGTTATAACAGAATTGCATCAGACTTAAATTTATAATTTACGCTATAGATTCCAAACTGGAAGTTACAGTATTTCTTTTTCTCCAAGGAATTTTATTACAGTTTTATTAAACGCATGAATATTCAGTTGTCTGAAGAGTAACCTTTTATCAACTGTATTTATGCTCTTATAAATGGGTTGATAATCTAAACATTTATTTCTTTGCTTATTTTTGCACCATTATAACAAGTGTTTATCCTTATTTTCAGGAGTCATGGATCAGGTGATGAAACAAGAAAATAGAGTCCTTGAATACTGGACTACAAGAAAGAAACACTTCGATCAGTGTCAGCAGTATGTGTTGTTTGAGATGAGTGCTAGGCAGGTACTCAAAATATTTTACAAAAATTTGCAGATTTTATTCGTTTTTGTATTAAATTGAACTTTTTGAGTCGGTCAAATTACACTGGTATTATAATGATGATGATTCAACTTAGAGAACAATATATAAAGATTATAAAAATTAGTTATGAACAGTTCATAAGTTCAAAACCATAAAATCTTAAAAGTATTGACTGTGAAAATGTTTTGCTTCTGTTTGATGCTTATTGTTCATTTGTCAATATTTATATTTTCCAAATATTTGTATTTTATGAAATTTTAGTAAACATCAGCTCACAATGTCCTTATTATGTCTTATTTTACTGGAAACATTGAACAGCCAAATTATATGTTAGCTATGGCTATGTTGTTATCATAGATACATTTTTTGTTTCTTTTTCTATACACTACATACATCAAACTTCTTATAACTATAATGCTTGCTTTTAGTATTAGTACAAAAAGTAATTAAATGAAATAAAATATTTTCAAAATATAAAACCATATTTTTATATTTAATATTTCGAAAATGTATGTATTTTATTCAGGCATTAGAATGGATTTGTGAAACTTTAGAGAGTTACCTTACTACCCATATCACATGGGGAAAATAATGAGAAAACAGAAGCCTTATTGAAGGAGCATAATGAGTTTAAAGGAAATGCTAAGGTATAATAGCTTAGAATTTCTTTATTTTTTGGGTACTTACAGCAACAATGATAAAGGTTAGGTTAGAGCATTATGTTTTTGCTGGTGAAACTTGCATGATGTGTTAACTGGTGTATGTTTCAGACATTGTTGACTTAAATAGTCATACATGTTGGTGTACTGTAGAGCTCCTTTGCGTAAACATAATATATAATAAAGTTTTTTGTTTCCATTATACTTATAATATTTGATGTTCGTATTATGGGAATGATTCTTCAATTATTTTGATTTTATTTGTGTAACATTTTTTTCTGAAACACTTGATTTGCATTATCAGACCTTGATGTTATTTCACTATTAGAAAACTATTATGCTGTAGTTAATCTTGATACATTTAGTTTATTCAATTTGGTTAATTAGTGAACTATTCTTGTATGAGATGAGAGAGAAGGTGAGGCTTTTACTTCAGCTTGCTGATAGTTTAGTAGAGTATGGCCATGCTCATGCTAATGGTATCAGCAGTTGACAACAGATATAAAGACTTCAATAATTGTATGGACAAGTATCATGCACAGTTAGAGCAGAAATTGGGTTTGCAAAGTGAGGTAACAAAAAATTTAGAATTTGAAGTGATGTAAAAATTAAATTTTTTTCCTATGATTGCACTTTTATGCTTTTTTTATTGAGCATATATTTGAGATAATAAAGTCTGTAATGTTGCCTTATTATCAAACTTGAAGATTTATTTTTTTTCTTTTATGTGATTCAGTAAATGATACACATGATCTGAAATTAAGTCTTAAGGATAAACATATAAATGAATTAACTTTCAAAAATTTAAAGTGGTTTGTTTTAAAAGAAGATTTATTCAGAAGAGTATAATTCATGATATAGGTTTTAAGAACTTTCATCACACCTTTATCATTTGCTTAGAGTTTATTAATATTTCAGTGCAGGTTCTTACCAGGTTAATTTGAATCATTCTTAACTACTGATTTTGATCATAAACTTAATACTATACTATAAATATATAAAGGTCATCAATAATGTATATATTTCTGAAACCTAAACTTGTTTTGAAAATAGTAACTTTCGCTATTAACAGCTTTATGTTTACTATGTGAGTAGTTTGAAAGCAATAAATTTACAATTATTAAAAAAAAAAAGGAATGAGGCAGAGTTTTTTCCCAGCCCTTCAAGTTTATTGAGCAACAAAGTAAAGCTGTGTAGCAGGTTGATAGTTCCATTATCTGCATGGATCTGGAAAGTCAGATCTGTTAAAGAGCATGTATAGTTACTGTAAGATATAATAACTCTAAAAGATTGATGATTTTAAGAATCAATGATGTTGAGAAAACCCACTTGTAGAGAAATATATATGCAAAAACGGCTCATTTGGGTTGAGAAAATATTTTACATAGAAGGTCATAACGTTGTTCTCTCCTTTATGTAAAATATTTTCTGAACCCTAACAAGCCATTTTTGCATATATAAATGATTTTAAGAGTTATAAAGATGTAGTTGATGTAAGAAGATCTAATGTTATTCAGTGTTAAAGGGAAAAGGTCAAGACCCGTTGCTAGACAACCACAGTGATTCATCATTGGAAGCTACAATGAAAGAAGCAATTGCTAAAGAATTTAATGAAGAAAAGAAGCTAGAAAAAAGGAGTAGGTTTAGGATTTGAAACACAGTTTATAATATTTGACAGAGAATTAAAATCAGACCTAGGAACAATTTCTCAACTCTTGCTGAGGATATTAAGTTGATTGTTTTTTTACTGAAAATGAACTGTCATAATTTTTATTGTCCCATTTTTGCATTCTGTTATAAAACATTTTCTTGTTCAACTTTTTTTATACGAGTCATTTTAGCTAATTACCAGGTTTGTAATGGTTCTGTCAAATTTGCAGTCTCTTGCTATTTTTACTTTATTTTGAATGGATAAGAATATTTACTTTTCTTGCTGTATAATTGTGGTACTTTAGTAATTTTTTGTTTAATATGTGTATTAGTATAATGTAGTGTATAAAAAAACCCATTTCTTTCACAGTGCTGCTTTATTTAAACACATTAAACAGTTTATTATTAATTTTTGTCATTAGATTTATTATTGTCAGTATAAAATATAAAATATTTTTATCTCCAGGTTTATATTATCTGAACTTCTTCAAACAGAAAGAACATATGTGAATGACCTAGATATGTGCATTAAGATTAACAGAGATGAGAAAATGCGAGAACAAAGTTCCTTCAGGGATATGGGAAAGAAACCATGTGTTGTCTGGAAACATGGAAGAAATACACGAATTTCACATTAGGTTAGTGTACAAAGAAAAAAATACAGTTTATAACATGATTTGCGTATGCATTTTACCTCATTTACAAGCTATGGTGTCATGTTTTTACCTAAAAGGAGGCTGAAGGCAGCCTGGAGGAGGGGCCACCTGTATTAACTACTTGCACAAATATACAGTAGTGTGTTGTTCATCAGTTAATCAGTTGACAACAAAATGATGTGACATGAGAGATGCTTAAGGTTGCAGTTTGTGCTGTCATGATGCCAGTAAAATGAGCATGTCTACATCATGAGAACAACTATAATCCCTGTAGGCTATAATATGATATATGAACTTCAAAAGCAAGAAATAAAAAACATTTGTTACTCTCTATTATGATTTTATTTACTTCTGAAAGATCTAGTGACAGTGCCTATATATTTTGTTCACAGTGATTTCCCAACCATTTGACAATCCTGCAAGATTACGTGGTAAAGGAACGTAACTCGTAATCTGAGGGTCACAGGTTCAAATCCCCATTACACCAAACATGCTTGCAATTTCAACTGTGGGGTGTTATAATGTGAAAGTAATTCCCACTATTCCTTAGTAAAAGAGTAGCCCAAGAGTTGGCAATGGATGATAATGACTAGCTGCCTTTTCTCTGGTCTTACACTGCTAAATTTAGGTATTGCAAAATTTAAAACAAACTGACTAACATTCAATAGTATAATATTTAAAAGATAGACTTATTAGTATAGTTTTATGTTGTACGTTACAAGGAAAAGCGTAGGGGTAAAGGATACAGTGTTTTAAAGTAGGAAACCTTTTCTGAATGGAAGTTAAAAATTTTGTTTAGCATAGCATTTAGACTTAATACCACAAGTTACAGGTCAAAGGCCATGTCATCGTGTTTGTTTACTTGCATTTGGAATTTTGTTAAACTAATATTTTATGATTTCATGTCAGTATGTTTGGTGTCAAACTGTAGTATACATTTTGGTGTTATACATTAATTAATTTAATTTAAAAATAAATATTAAAAGAACATACCTAAATATTGAATTTTTTGTGTCACATGTTGAATGCAGCATTGCTTCAAATTATATGTTTGAGATGCCCAAATATTTATAAAGTAATTTACAGTTTTTGGTTGTTTCAGACATGTATACATATAAAACCTTAAAGAAATATTTTGTTTCACGTTCTCCATATATAAATTTCATGAGGTTTAGCAAGCTACAGCAGGCATAAAAAGAGTACAAAGTTCATAAAAATAAGAGATAGCTGTTTGATACACTTCTTTATTTACTGTTCTTTGTTTTAAGAGTATACAACAGAATTTTAAGACTGTATTTGTAAGTAATAATAATGTATCGTAACTGGAATATGACTGTGTTTTACAAAATACTGTTCCACTAAAAGTCACTATTATATTCTTGGATATGGTAATATGAGTGCACGTGTGTTGTGCCATTGTAATTTCTGTAATATTAGCCAGGGATGACTGGAAGGTCAATATAATAAAAATTATATATATAATACATTTATGTATACATAAATGTGTGGTGTTATGAAATTTAAACCATTGAGACTAAATGTTTGTATTTTCATGTTATACTTTATAGGCATTCTAGAATGAAAAAAACAATTTATATTTATTTTTTATGGAAGTTAAGATGTCAGTCAAATTGACAGACCCTGTATAGTTAGGGTAGAGAAAATAACTGACAAAATATTATGTGTTACTGAAATCAAACATTTCAACTGCATTTAAGGAGGTTTCAGACATTATGTAAAAATATTTGATTTTTTGGGACCAAGATTATTTTTTAATCATAACATGAAAATGACTTCACACTTGGACATCTAATAAAATAGATTCTATTTTTATATTAAAATTTTTTTTGTGTACAGAAGACTCGTAATCATTACTAAAACTCTACCAAATTTTGTTAAGTTATAAATACTGAATTAAAAGCTGAAATATAAATATGTTATGTTGTTACGTTTTTATGTGGACTGAACGCAACAGAAAGACACAGATAGCAGCTTGTATAATTTATTATAATTATCTACTTATGTGATAGACACAAAATATATTATCTAATGGCAATAACAGATATCCAGTTTCAACCATCAAAACAACTTACAATACAAAAAAGTACTGGCCTGTGCTTAATAATATGATCCAGGATAAGTGTCCAAATCCAAAATCCAAAGTTCTAATCTAGGCGTTGAATTCAGTCCCACGGAGAAATTTTCGAAGTTTGAATGGGTAATTTCAAACAAAAGTTCACAGTCCAATTCCTATTGACTTTCGATATAATCCGTAATCCGACTGAATTGTAAAGGTTGACGGAATAAAATTTTTCACCGCTTTAGTCAATCTAGCTCTATTCACAAATTCAGTTTAAATTTTCTCAAACAAGACAAAGTTCTTGATCCGAATAAAATGGATGACTTACTTCTTGACCCGAGTAAAAGTGGATCATTATCTTCTCTCGCATCGCCATCTGTTTATATACTATATCACGTAACCTCCCAGAATTCCACAGCACATACACCAGGCCAATACAAGTGATCAATCTATTTAGTTTTAAAAATTTCTAAATGAATTTTAATTAATTCTAAAATGTTACTTTAAATTTCACCGATTTAAACCTCGAAACAATAATATAAATATAAAATTATAAATAATAAATATGGGAATTCAAATACGACGTTATATGATATTTACATGACATTTACATAACACTCTCGACATGGTTGTCGTTTACTTGACATTTACATAATACTCTCGACAACATTTACATGATATTTACATAACATATGTGTACAAATATTTACATGAAATTTTGTATTTTATACTGAGAATATTGCAGAAAGGTTTTTGCATTAACATACACTAACCTAAATCAGAAGTAATGCCTTTATTTGTAAAGTGAGGACTTGATACAAAATAAAAGCCTTCAATCCTAAAAGGAGTAATGAAGTAGCTGAGCATATCTCGCAAGCATGAAGTATACAAATCTGCAATCTTTTATCTGTGATTCAAAATCAACAGTTGTTTTGATGAGAAGTATGACAAAAGAAGCTGTAATAACTGTAGTCACATTGGTGTATGACAAAAGAAGCTGTAATAACTGTAATCACATTGGTTGACATTTGAATAAAACTCCACTGGACTTTTATGCCTTTGATGATCTGATTAAATGCACAGAAAACCAACATGCAGTAGTTGGATCTATGATTAAAGATAGTCTGTACCATCTTTTACAATGGTTTGTTACAATAGAAATTTCTTCTTTTAACAACAGTGTACTATTAATATTTTTGCAACCACAAGGTCAAAGTACACATTTCACAACTTATTACAGAGTTACATTTTTATTTTTGTAACTCTTTTGTTACCAGTGTATACAAAAAATAAATGTAGGTAATAAATAAAATTTGAATGTAAGTTTTAAGTTCTTAGTTTTATGAGGAAATATTAAAATAATTCTCAATCTTCCATAGTATAAGAATTGTGATATTTGTTCTCTAGGTTTCACACTCCTATTATTTATTTATTTCCCTTTTGAAGAGTATAGATTTGAAAAGAAATTACTTATTATAGTGTAGATATTTTTCAGGCAAAGCATAAGTTTTTATAGCCTTTCATCTTATTTGTTTACGGAGTCATAAATTAGAAAACTAGACTAACTTTGCTACTTTCACCTGCCATATCTTCTCTTTCACAAATTGCCTGTAGTTCTATGTGAGATTTCATAACATAATGTATATATCTAATAAGAAGCTAGAGTTTTGATCTGTCAAATAACATAACAAATTACATTGTTTTCTGTACACAGCATTTTCTATTGCATCTTTCAGTTTCAATTTTTTTAAAATGGGAATTGCATTGATAGGCTTAATTTTTAAAAACTCTTTTATAAAAAAAGAAAGAAAATTTTTGATAGTTATAGGACAGTGTTTTTTTTTATTGCTAGTACTCTCTGTGTTAGATACAGTATTCTATTAAATAAAAAATAATTTAATGTAGTAGTAGTAGTACCATTAATATAAAAAATAGACTTAAGTTTCATTGATAATCTACAGCAAAAAAAAGAATACTCAGTGTCAGTGTTTTAAATACTAATGGTTGGGTCAGGATTCTTCTGCAGTAAGTGTCTCGCTGTGAATTTTTGCTAATAAATTTGAACAATAAACTGACAGCATCAATACACTTGTTTTAAAGTATGTTTAAAACAAGTAAAACATAGGAACAAAAATTCTTTATACTATAGGATGTCATAATTATATCTTAAACTCCAAATAATTTTTTTTTTTCAAATTGTCATAAAGGCTGATTTAATTATGCTAGAATCAAATTGACAAGATGAATTATTTTTCTCTATTATATATTTTTACATAACAATTTGTAAAAAATTCTCTTGCACGACTCCCAGGATTACCACAGTTGTATATCAAATTTTAAATAATTATCCACACAAATAAGTTCAATTACTTTAAAACACCTTTTGACAAAACCAAATATACTCCTTATTTCTATTAAATTGTGAAACTTGCTTTAAAATATCACTTGTTATGGCTATTCACTCATGCTGATTAAATTCACATTCTCCAACTTTTTTCTTCTTTATTATTGAACTTGAATTACACTTGCTTGATTGATTTTATTTGTTCATTGTTTGCTGAGGCTTCCAACTTTCTACAAACTATGTAAATGGCTCTATAATTCAGATAATAGAAAAATACCAAAACTTCATCTAACTAGATATCAGTACTACAACTTTCAAACCACACACATAGAAACAGTAAAATATGAAATAGTGTAAACTTAGTGAATGAAAAATATTCTTTCTATTTTTCCAAATTGTCAACACATCTATGGGTTTTATTTATTTTAAACCTCACCTTAACAGCATCTCAGTGGCTCAGTGATAAGTCTGGAGAGTGATAATGTTAAAATTTGGGTTTCACAGCTTCTGGTGAGCACAACACAGATAGCCTAATTTGTAGCTTTGCATTTAATAACAAACAAACTAATAACACTACAACAAGAGGGAATTTTGATTTTCTTGTGGTTTTTTTGTATAATTATGTTACAAAGTCAAGTTTTATAACCAAATTTTTAGCTCCAACAACACATTCTTGCAATTTTATAAATATTATTAAGTTAATTTTGAATAACTTATCTCATGACAGGGCTTCTCAATTAGTGTAAAAGTTTATGTAAGGTTCTCAAGAAGTTTCTACTTTCTTCAGTATGAGCACATTTCTGAAGCAGTGAATAGAACCTTCACTGTGACATATAGCTAGACAGATAATAAATTAACAAACATTTTGTATGCTCAAAATTTTGAAGTTTATATGAAGTACTGTAGAAACAAACCAGAGTCCAACTCCTTGCTAGTCCATAATGCAGGCAATTTTTTGAAGAGAGTTACGTTGTACAAGTTGCAATTAAACCCGTATCTGTTCCACATTTAGCCATTGTGTATAAATGTACATAATCTTATTGAAGCAAGTTCAGTAAGATGTGATTTAATTGTTTATAATTACTGACTTTTTTGTTGTGACTTTTTAATATGATGTAATGTTCCTCTTTATTTTTTGATGTTGGGACAGGGTTATTTGAACTGTGGTAACTGTGTAAATATAGACATCATTATTGTAACAAAATAGCATCTTCATACAACTTTCCTGAACATTTTATGAAATTGGTGTATTATTAATTAAAGACAAACATTTGTACTTTAAAGTTTAGTAAGACTAAATATATTTTGTTTATAATGTAAATGTGTGGTGAAAGGAGCTGGAGAATATTTAAGGTAACTGTTTCCTGTAATAGATTTGTTATAGTTTTATATAACTATGTGTGTAAAGATATTTTTATGGTTACAGACTTAAAATAATCTCTAACTTTATTTAAATATATAAGTTAAAATAATTAAAAATATTCTATCTTATTCTTTGGTATAGGAGGTACAGCATCACCATTGTATGCCTTATCGCATTGCAGATTATTTGATCAAACCTGTGCAGCGAATAACTAAGTATCAGGTTCTGTTGAAACATCCGTTGTCATTTTGTGAAGAAGGGCAAGGAGAAATAAAGGTTGTTAGCATGTAGATTTAAACATGTGGTATAGAGAAAGAAATGGTTTGTCAGAACTTAACCGGAAAATATAAATGTTCTTTAGATTTAAATTTGGGGTTTAGAGAAGAAGTAGCTGAATTTTAGGTGTGTAATGGGGAATGTTTAGGAGATACACCAAAAAATGTAGATACGTTTTGGTGTATAGGTTTAAACTTTAATTTAGAAAAAGCTGGTGTAAAGATTCAGTGGAGAGAATGTTTGGCATTATGTTAAAGTTTTACACAGAGAAATAACAAAGAAATTTGTTTAGATTTAATGTAAGCAAGAATAGAAATAATTCTAATGCTTTAAAGCCCTGTATTCAGTATTATACCACCTTGAGCTTGCATTAATAATTCATAAATAGCATCAAATCTGAAATACAAGCATTTCTATTACATAATGTGTGAAACTGGAATAAGGTTAACAATTTTCTGATTGTTTTGAAGAGAGAAAAATGGTATAGATGTGTAGATCTAAAATATGAATGGAAGAATTTTCTTACTGTTGCCTTGAGGAGATAAAAGTATAGATAAGTGGATCTGAAATAGGACTAGGAGAGTTTTCTGAAAGTTGTCATGAGGATAAGAAAGTGGTATAAATGTGTGGGTCTAAAATGTTAATGGGAGAGTTTTCTGATAGTTGTCTTGGGGAGAGAAAAGTGATGTAGGTGTGTAGATCTGAAGTATAACAAAGAGAGTTTTCTCACAATTATCTTGAGGTGGCCCCCCAGTGGCTCAGCAGTATGTCTGCGGACTTGCACGCTAAAATCTGGGTTTCGATACCCGTGGTGGGCAGAGCACAGATAGCCCATTGTGTAGCTTTGTGCTTAATTCAAAACAACAACAATCTTGAGGTGAGAAAAGCCATTGTACAGTATTTGCATCTGAAATATGATGAGCAATCACAAGAATGATATTTTGAGTACAGGTATGTGTGTACCTGAAATATACACTACTGGGAAATTCAGGTTATTGGAGAGGCTAAGGGGATTTAAAAAGTTTTTTTTGAATGAAAGATGAGACAGACTTAGAACACCATCTTAAGTGTAAATGTTTTTCTCATTTTGCATGTAGTATTTTTTACCGTTTGATATCAACGTTTTAACATACCTTCTTTTTCAGGATGGATAAGATGTGATGCATCTCGGCATGCTTGATGGGTGTGATGCAAGTATGATCAAGTCTCTGAAACATCACATAATTTTGAATGCCTGAGTATGATAGTGATATTTTGTGCCTTGATAAGTTTCTTTGTGAGTATATAATCTTTTCTTACAAAACTGGTGATTTTATATAACAATGAAGTAATTTTTCACTCTTAAAACTTGTGCGACCAAAGAAAAAACATTTTGTTTTAATATAAGTATGTTGTGGGCAATTTTTATATTTTACTTATAAACTTATTTCTTGTGTTCAACATTACTTTTTCTATATCTTTTAAAATATCATTTGATAGACTATGTATTTTTTCTTTCTTTTCTTCCTGCTTGCATTATTTTGGCCACTTATGCATTTGCATTCGTAAAAATTAAGAATTTATAAATGAAACTGTATGAATCCTAGATAAATCAAACATAAAGCTTGATAACCATAAAAAGTTTGAGCCCAAATTAGGTTTTGAAGTAAAATCTACCATTTTAAATAAAATATAACTACTGTATGACAACTGTATATTATGTCATTACAAAACATGGCTATAACTATTAATCTGAAAGACACATTTTATTACTACTTATTAGTGATACTATAATATTGTTGAAACTAATGTAAATAGACACTGTTTATAAAAGTTCCCCTGTAATCATTTTAGAAACAGCTGTTTCAAAAAGAATCTTTCCCTATTAACCTCTAAGCTCATACTGTAGCAAAGTCAAATTTAATGTTCAATATTTTCAGATTGCCAATGGATTGTGTTTTGTATATGAAATAGGAACTTCCAAAGTATTTTATACTTCAGTATAATAAACAAGTAAGGAGCCACTGGAATTAGTTTTATATTTACATTGTGGGAAAAACTACAAAACAATGTAATTAGATTATCTCAAAGTAAGGGGAAGCTTTGACATTTTTATTTACTTATTATTAGTTTTTCTAAAAGAAATGTCAATCACTAAATGTAAAAGATTTGTTCCCTTTGTTGCACTGTCAAGAACGTTTCACTGCTTTGTTTTTGATAATACTGAAAAATATACACCATCCCTTAGCAACAAAACTGTCGTCTTATTGTTTTCAGACCAACTGTGTTGTTTATGTTGAATGCTCAATGTTCACGTTGACTTGTTAGAAAGGCTTGTTTTTATTCTTTATTTTTTATAACTTTAGCGATACAACATAAAATAGAGTTTAATTCAAAAGTTTTATGACATTGTTTTGCAGTGGAAACAAAATAAAATTTACAAGGTGGTATTTTAATTAAACCTTAAGTAACGTTTATGTATCAGGCCTGATGCTTAAATTAGTGTACAAATAGGTCCACTGTTACTAATGTTATAGAATCAAATCAGTGCTTGAAGATTTTGAGTAGGGAATAAATGTCATTTAATAAATATTCATTTGTATTTTAACACATATCATCTACTTGGCCTAAAAGCATCAAGAAAAATAAATATTTATTACTACCAAATATCAACTGTAAAATAACAGTTGAAAGAGTTGAAAATTTGAGTTGTAATGTCTGCACTATGTTTTCTACTTCCTAACCCAAAGCCCACGGAAAAGACTCAAGAAAACTCTAAGTCTCTTTCATAGTACACACATACTTCTTTTTCATTATAACATTTCATATATCTGTGTCATTTTTTACTAAATATGAGGTGATGAAGTGAAGAGTAGATGAATATTGGAAGTATAGACAAATTCTATTATTTTTGTTAATGATTCAAAATGATTTCCTATCATTTTTCCTTTTTTACACAAGCAAATTATAAATCAAAACACAATTTTAAAACTAAACTTTTTCCATATCTTTATTTTGGATGTTATTTTGGGGGGAGATCAGATTAAAATTTTTAAAACTGTAATGAATTAATTTTCTCTCTAAAAAGCACAAGACACCAGATTAGAATGGGGTTAAAATTTGAAACACAGGTATACTGTTATTTTTCAAATTTTATTCATTTGTGTATGAGAGTAATTTGAAAACAGTACATTTTTACAAATTTTATTGATTCAATTGATAAATTTGCATTTAAAAAGCTGTGTTTTGTATGTTTTATTGACTCACTTGAAGTTATTTTGAAGTTAGGTTTATAGGATCTTGTTTCTACACATTGTTTTTTCACTTATTTAATTAAATGAGACTGTTATTAAAACTGTAGTTACAAAATCATTATGTTCATGTATTTCTAATGGTTTTCTTGATCATGTTGTTTTTGAAGATTAGACACGGAGAACCTTGTTTCTTGCTGTTTTTCCTAGTTCAATTGAGGTGGTGTTTAGAAATCAGAATGACATTTTTTTACAGATTTGTTTGGATCAGCTGGGTAAGGTAGTACTTCAGGACACTTTCCAGGTGTTTGAAGCCAAGTCTTTGATCCGTAAAGGACAAGATCGTCATATTTTTCTTTTTAAACTTTATCTGTTATTCAGTAAAGAAGTCAAAGATTCAAATGGCAAGGCCTAATACTTGTACAAATAGAAACTTCTGGTAAGCATTCTGTTTGTTTTTTAATGTGATACTAGGATTGTGTTCCTTAATCAAAGGTCACAAAATATAAAAAAAATTGTTAATTTTTTTGTTATCTGTATATTTCTTTATTCAATTATAGTAAAATTAAGGTAAGTCTGAGGTTAATTGTTTTAATTTTGATCATGGTTAGGAAGTAAAAGAGTAACCCTTGCAGTTTCAGTTAAAGGCTTTTATATGGATTTTGTTTTAAATATCATTAATCTAAGTTTGTTCAAAAATCTTTTACAACTTTAAATCAGTAAGGAGAATTCTTACAAATCTCACTGACAAATAGATTACAATTAACCTAAGTACTCTGCTATAAACTTGATTTAAATTTTAAGTAAACATGTTAGATACTTAGTTCTTCCAAAATAAGTTTGGTTTATGTATATATCAAAATGAATTTGACATTTTATTTTTTCCCATTTTAACCAGATGTAGTTTCAATTTCTTTAGACATCTGAAATACGAATTACTGAACATGTGGAAGGAGATGAGTGCAAGTTTGCTGTTTGGACTGGCCAAGCTCCTTTTGCTGAGTTCAAGACTGTATTAAAGGTAAGGGCTTTGCATAACTGTATGAGACACTAATTTGATACCATCACCTTCATAATTTCTCAATAAACATGTATATACAGTAACTGTTAAAAATATGCAAGCTAATTATTAAATTACATTCAGTTGATTGATTGAGGATTAATACTATTTATTTCTGAGAGTTCAGTAGCTACATATTTTTTTATAAAAGAACTGATATATATTAAGGAATGACAATTGAATGGTATTTTAGTTTAAAGATAATTAACAAACCACTTATACTACCTGGAAATATTGAACAATATGAAAAATAGTGAGCAATTGGTACTTAGCAAGAATTAAGGACTGTTATTCTTGACTAATGAGAATTGCAGATTGATATGGCTTTTAACGTGGATGTAGGAATTAGCACTGTCCATAATGATAAAGTACTTAATAATGAGAAGTGGACTTTGATACTGTCTGCAAATAAAACCTGAGAAAGATACTAATGACCTTTGTTGGTTTTGTTATGAAAAAAAAAATTATATTGTAATTTAAACATCATAATAGCATAACATATGCTGTGAAATTTCCTTTATAATGTGTAAATAATTTTTTGCCTTGTTAATCTTCATGAAGACAGCAACCTTGGATACAAAACAAAGTTTGGTGAAAAACTGTGGGAAGTAATTCAAGAAACTCTGAACCTTCCAAAATCTCCACTCAAAGTGACTTCAAAGTCTAATAGATACAGCAGGTTTGTACATTTAAATTTGTTTAAGTAAATTTTACTAGATATTCTCTCAAACAGATATTAAATTCAACTAACTTTGCAAAATTAGTTTATTTTGTGTGTTATTTTCTCCATTTGCTTTTGATGACTATAATTCTTCAAGTCATATTTTTTTTAAAAAAATAGAGATCTTGGTGATTCATCTATAGATGAAGGAAGCACTGATCAACAGGAAGAACAAGGTTTGATGGCTTCTTTTGGATCAAGCAATACAACTAAGAGTGAAAAGGCAAAAAATATTTTGAAATAGAGTGAATTATATTTAACTATTAACATCAAAGTACATTATTAAACTGAAACTGACAAGTAAGTTGCAAAATGCTTGATCATATACAGTTTGCCAAATAGTTTTTTAATTATGTGAGTGAAATAAGTGACATATTTTCAGTTTTAAATAAACTTAATAAATTATTGGTTTTTCATTCTGATAAGACTTATCTCTAATAATTTTTTTTAGGTGAAGAACCAAATTAATACTCCTTTTGTACATGCAGAAAGTTATTCTGTACAGTTTTTAGATTTTGGAAGGTTTGAAGCAAAATGAAGTGAAACGAAATTAATTTTTCAGTTGTCAGTCACACACACTCACACAAAACTGTTTTGTAAAATATGTTCTTTAAGTCATTGGCTAGATTTAGAAGAAGAGTTTTAACAGAAAATTTAAAAAGAGGAAAATGTGCAAATAGTTTGTTGTGGGAGTGATGTTTTTATTCACTTATTTTTCTTTATATTAGAAGTTCATTGGGGGATTTTATTCTGTCACTGTAGTTTACACAAGTGCCAGTCAGATCTTGCTATTCGATTTGAATAGCCCTTGAATTAATGATGGATGGTATTAACTAGTTAAGTTTTCTCTATTTTTTCAGAATTAGGGATGTCTCATCTTCAGTTGGCTTTCTACAAAATTCCATTGATAACAACAATTAATTACATTATTAGGACAAACACTAAAATTGTTATTTGTTCCAAAGTGTTAGGAGAAAGGCAGAAATTACATTTCAGGACACTTTCAAAGAACAATGGAAGGAAAATCGCAGGTAAAACATCAAAAATGTGTTACTTTTCATATTTAGTACAACAGAAACCCAGTAATTGTGCTTTAACTCAGCAAACACTTAATACTATGTGTGCATAGTCTGTCCCTTTTGCTTTGTTAACTGCAGACAGTCTTTCAGGCATTGCAGCAAGATATTTAATCAAAGTTTTATGATTTCTATCAAAATATCTTCAATACACCCATAAAGTTTTGTTGAAAGTAACTTTTAATTTGTCAAGTTTTTGGTCTATCAAATCCCAGATCTGCCCAATTGGGCTGAGATTGGGGCTTTATGGGAAACATTGCATCATTTGAATGAGTTTGGAAACTTCTTTCTTTGCTAAGTAATTTTTGTATAGAATACAATTTCTATACAGTTTGGATGAGTGTTTGAGGTCATTACTAATAATACACATATTAACTGGATATACTGTGATGAGTCAGTGTCAGATGGTCTTGTGCTGTTACCTCAGCAGAAAAACATTTCCAAACCATCATGTTACTTCCCCTTTTCTTTATGGTAGGGGATATACATTGAGGTAAGTGTCTTTCATCTTTCTTCCACTGGACTTAAAACCTACACTTTGAACCAGACATTTGAAAATTGAATTCATCTATTTATAACACCATTTTACAATCATACAATCCAGTATTTCTACTGTTTTTTTAGCAAATTTTAGTCTCTTGATAATACTTTAAAATCAAATTAAAGATTTTTTAATTGCTGTATGATTAAACGTTCTATTCTCATTGAGTCTTTTTGATGCTGTAAATCTTAACACTTTTCTGTCATTTGGTACTTGGGCAATTATCTTGTACTTGAGATCAGTAGCAGTCTTCCTTCTGTTCCTGAAGGCTGCATGAATGAACATACTTAACATCAGTATCATTGAGTGTAGGTGTTCTGCCTCTTCCTTTTTTATTTTCAAGTTTACCTGTCTCACAATATAGTGTACTTGATAGTGTTTGAGGAACATTTCAAGTTTGTAGCAATTTGTCAGAGTCCAACCAGCATCACATAAAGCTTTTATATTAACTCTCCTTTACTGACAATTCCTTATGTGTTTTTTTGTGGCTGTGGCATTACAACAAAACTTAGAATGTAGTGTTAAACACTGTTTTTATCAAGATTTATTGTGGAGTGTTGTTAAACTGATTTATGTTAGAAAATATTGATACTAAGTGCTAGTTTTGTACATCTTCCTTTCTCTGTAGTTAAGATATTGCAAGGGATACCATGACAGTTATTCAAGACCTAAAATTTGATCAGTATGTTCAGTTAGGCAAAGCTCTTATGACATACTCTTGATATGAATACATGAGAACTTTAAAGAATATGTATTCTCACCTTGAGTCATTCAGTTGTCAACAGGAATCAGTAAAACATTACCATGGTATTAAAATTTATATTCTGTAATTGCCTGAAATACTTAGCCCTATAGAATAGAAAGAATGACAAAATATTCTCTTGTCATAACACTTTTGCACGGTACTGTGTACAAAAGACTGATCATGAAAGACATGAAGTGGTAGTTTTATCTTTATAAATGCAAAAAAGTACACTCACAATTATTCTGCCTGGCAACAGATACAAGGATCTATGGTATATGGAGAGGGGTATGAAAGTGGCAGTTTGTCTAGTGGGAGTGTCTTTTAAAGACCATTATTCTTATTAGTTGCTTAAAGTCGTTTGTCACCAGGAGTGTCAGTCAAACAAAAATATCTCCTGTTTGGAAAAATTGTGACTAGCAATGGCTGGTAATGGACTAAGGAAAATATAATTGGACAGGCATGTTAAGTGAAACTCACTATTATATTATTATGTATCTGACTGACTCAATCAAAAATGACTGCTTCATTAATATCAAACTGTTTTAACTGAATAACGTTTGAAAACTTGTCTGCTGTACTTGTTTCAAAAGTAAATAGAAAACCCATTCTCTTAGTGATGCGTGGACCACTTTTTTTTTTTGTGTGCAGTGGGTGACTAGAAGGGCTTCATGAACAATTTTAAAACTTTTTCATTACAGGTAATAAGAGGAATCTGTAGAAAAGAAACACCAGTGTCACTAAACATTTGACCTTATTCTTTATCATTTCAAAAGTGCAACTTGCTGGGGGAAGATAATGTTCTGATATAGAAGACTTTTTTAATGTCTAATGTCCTAAATGTTGGGTAATAATGAAGCTTACTTCATAGTGCTGGACATCAAGAATCTTGAACAGAGGCTATTCCTCTGTTCAAAAATCCATTGCACACAAGTTGTCTAGTGCTGTTTATATTCATTATCTGAACTAGTTGTTTTGTGACTTATTCTTCCCGATTTTTCCATATTTTTGTGTGATGTAATAATCTGTAGTTGTGTGAAATGCAAAGGTAACTGTGAGAAGGGATGTGCTGAACTGTTTGAAGTTATTGAAGATACAGCCCTTATTGACATCAGCACTTTTAGGCTTTACAGTGGTTTAATGTTTCATAAAAGTACAAATAAATTGAATGTGTTTAAATCATAAAATCGTGATATCATTTATAGTCATTTGAGGTAAAACGAGGTATTTCTTTGGATTATAATTTTCATTGTCAACAATTAATTCAATAAGATAAAATAAAATATTTTATTATTATTATAATATTTTTATTATAATATTAATATAAAGATAATGAAAGTATTGCATTCTCTTACGTCGTATGCGGTGTTTACCAAACTGTGGGACCGCCCCTATGGATTGGAGTGGAGGGTGGCCTTTCGGTGGTAGAGTCTAAAAATAACGACGGAAGACGGAGAAAGAGTTGGAGACGACGTTACATGAGGAAACTAACACTTTGCTCACAAAACTTTTTTCGTTTTGTTTTGGCTCTGGCATTTGTTTTATCATTATAAAAACTTATTAAAAATAGGTAAATAATGTGTTGATTTTGCTTTTATCGTTTGCTGAAAAATACTAAAATGTGAAAGTGAGCGCGATGAGATCATTGAGTTGAGGGGTACTGCTATTTAATATTTGGAAAACTGCCTCAGTAGAATTGGGTAAACAAAGGGATTCGATATGACAAATTGTTACAGCGTTTGTTTATACAGAAAAGCTTTTATGTTGAAAATCCTCGGTCTGTTGAGAAAACTCTGCGTATATTAAGCGCGTACAAGGCGTGAAAACTCTTTACTGCATATAAACATTGAGCTTAGAAATTAGAGCTTGTAGAAGTTCGGTTGGGTCTCGAATAGAGAGGAAACCGGCATATGTGAAATAGACTATACTGCTAAAGGAAGATACCAGCCCACGGTTGCCCTTAGCAGCGTGCGTCTCTTGCTAGAAATAGCATGTGTATTCCGGAAGTGGGTTATTTACTCGGTGGGACTGTGATGTCGCCTTCCTAAAATATCTACGTGACTCGATGTACTTTACTTAAAACTTGATCTGTACAATTTGTGCCTAATTAACTCTGGATACTATAATATTTTACATAATTATGTTGTATTAATTACATAGTATTGTAAGGAAGTATATGTAAAATTATATTTCAATAGGTATTTAAAAGGAAATACACATGATTATATTAAGTTTGTTGTTGTTTTATCGCACTGTGTTTTTCTTCATGAAAGTGATTATATTGTTTGTATTTGAAATAGTGTATAAAGCTCGGTAGTGATATGGTAGCATTTGTACACATTCGAACTATGTCAAGTCATGCTGCTATTTAATTGTATTTTCACCGAATTACCTTCTGTATGCTGTAGATACAGGTCAGCAGAATCTGTGTTCTAAAGACTCAATTGATGTTAATTGCAGTGCTTAGTGTATTGTTGACAGTTATTCTGCTACTGTATTTATTTGCCATACTAAAGTTCTGAAGACTTTATTAATGCTCAGGTTATTCTACAAATTGTAGTTTAACTGATGTTACATTCGGTATAATTGCTGAACGATTACTTGTTCGTCTAACCACATGGCTGTCTTAGTGTAAAATATATTTGATTCCACTGGATATCATATCTATAGTATTCCAAGTACCACAATTCATAATATAAAATACAGTGATTGTATCAACACACACACCCTGTTCCATAGATATATTATAATGCTGTAAGCAAGTGATTTTTTTTTCACGTTAGAAACTGTGTAAAATTCATGGTATCGTAGACTTTTAACCTTAAACCATATAATGTGTAGGAAGATTAGACTGGGATTATGACCCAGGAAAGACCCCGTAACTACTCTGACGTGTACTGAAAATTATGACGGAATCCCGTTGCTACTAAGCATTTACTAGTTGGTACGGATGAAGTTTCCTGACCACATTCAATTTCCTTATGTCGAGATTGGTTGACGGGTGGGAAGCTCCTCCGTTGACTACAGATGGCAGCTGCGACGCGTTTTCTTGAACTACCTTTACTTGTAGGTGCTGACGTCAGAACTTTGCTAAAAATATCCTTCAGACTGGTGTCGACACACGAGATGTCATGTTAGCTATAACACCAGGCTTCTACGTTAATCTGGGCTACTGGTTTTCTTCCTGACGTAAACAGGCGGGGCTTGTTATTCATCTCTGCTCCACCCATTGACTTGGATAATTTTGGTTGTAGCTCCCATTGCGGTTAAAATATCAGTCCAAAATTATCAGGTATAAGTCGACGAGGTCGTCGCATTTATTTCAAGAATTAATTCTATTATGTTCAAGTATGTATTCTTGTGTTTTGCAATAATATTGATTTACCCGGTGCAATGCTGGTTCATCGTATTCGTGCGTGTGATGACCTTGTAGGTCACTTTCAGTAATTGGTTTTTCTAACACTAGCTCTTATTCCTCTTGCGCTGGTTTCTTAACCTTATTGAGATGCGACACACCAGTGATGATAAAGTTATAATCTGTATGTTGTAGGTTATACGAAGTTCCTATTGTAACAATATTTTGTGGACACCACTGATGAAGTATGCGAAAGTTCAGTCTTCAGTGGTTTAAAGGATCTTACAGCCCAGCTGAAGCTTCCACTAGCAACCAGGATGGAAAATCTTACTCACGGTATGAACATAACACCGATCAACATAATAAAGGATCAGCTCAACATGCGTGCCGTTCGTACATTCACGGTCGTCATCACACCACACTTCCAGAAGGAGGTGTAAGTGATATCTGTGTACAGGATGAACCCCATACATATTTCAGTACTACTCGTCCAGAGGATAGTCTAGCGACTATAGAGGTCGTTACTTTATTGTAAATTTAAGATTGTGGTTAAGGCAAAGTAAATAAGTTTTGGCGTATATGTAAGATTATTTATATTAATACTTTTTCAGTTCTAGTTATTTCATATTCTTCTGGTAAATACCAGTCAGTGTAGTACAAGCATATTTTTAACAGAACACTTTCGAAATGTAGGCATTTTGTCTGACAGGGAAAAAAACAAATAAAAACCAACTGATGATTGGAAGTTAATTCTAAGATATTTATCCATGTAGCGTCAATTCTCAATTTTTACTCATAATCTTTATAATACTTATCATTTGTTACGTTTGTAGTCATACCTGTTTAACATTTCTTTTTAACTTATCTGCATTTAGCACTTTTATTTTACTTTATCAATATTTAGTGCAATTTCTCTTGACCATCTTTTTTAAAAGCACATTTCTAAGATCTCTATACCTAACATTTTCGTTTGTGGTAATATTGCATTAGAAATGAGGAGCTTGTATAACAAATACATTGAAAGCTACTCTAAACACTTAAGGATTTGCTTGACGTCACTCACACTTCACTTTTGTCCAACTTTGCTGTACTCAGTCATTTCCAATTTGCTTCAGAAGAAGAAAAGCCCTTTGAAAGCAATCGAGCTGTAGAGCATCATGTCTTTGTGTTAGATTGATTTCTTGAGCATACTTGTTTTTCTAGCATCACGAATATCAGACAGTATGATATATTAAGGTAGCTAAAAATGTGTTAAAAGTACTAAATTTTATCGTAGTGTATTGGTCTAATGGCTAGTTAGGGTAATTATGTCATTTCTTACTGGTGAGAATTACATTATTTTTTTTTTGTTTAGAATTAAGCACAAAGCTACACAATGGGCTATCTGTGCTCTGCCCACCACGGGTATCGAAACCCGGTTTTTAGTTGGTAAGTCCGCAGACATACCACTGTGCCACTTGGGGGTATTACATTAATACATTTTATTGTTGTCAACTGTTTTTAATTATCAGTGACATTAAGTGTAGGAATTAATTGTGGTTAGAAATATAGAATAATGTGAGCACTATAATCACGTTGTGTTGTGTGACTGATGTTGGTGTTTCTGCAGTCAGTCTACTTATCTTGTTTTCAAGTGTATTATTCCGGTTTCGTGTCTCAGCGATAAGCTTGAAAGCATATAACATTAATATTCGGAGTTTGATCCCTACGGTGGGCACCGATACAAATATGCCACTTTATGCTTTAGTAATAAACGTGTTATACAAACATAAAGAACCAAACACGCTCTCGTGTGCTGTCCGCCGTGACATAACACTAGGTTTCGATGCTCGTGATGGGCCGAGCACAGATAGCATATTGTACAGCTTTGTGCTTAACTTCAAAATAACAACAGTCTCTTGTGTGGAGGTTTATGTGCTTTAAAATATAAAATTATGTTTAACAAATACTTTAAAGAAAGGTCTTTCTGAGCTTGAATTTATTTTGCTTTGTGTTTCTCTTCAGAACATTGGTTACATGGTTTCCTGTATTAATTAACTCGAGGAAAAATGTTTAAAACTGTTCAGACTGATTTAGCCAGTTTGTAGATTTTTGTCTATTTATGAACTGTTGGACTACAACGGACCGATTCTAACTGTCCAAAGATGGGTAAGTAGTTATTGCGTGATAAAAAAACAACAACATTTAAACTGTGTAGTCGACTTATGTGGTTCAGTTGGATGGAGTATCCGTTGTCTGATAGTAAGTTTTATGACGTTAATAATAAAGTCGTGTATTTATAAAAATAAGAATAAGAAATTGAACTATTGGAGTAGAATAAGGTGTTTGAGGTCACATCCTGTGACTTGTATGCAAGTAAACATACATACAAACATGAAATCTGTATGTCTTAGGAAACATGAAACAGATGATAATAAGCATTAAATTATGTAAAATAATGGATTTCTTTTACATTTACGAACCATGAACTATGTAGTTAAGATTAACCAATAAATTAGTTAATAACCCATGAAATTAAGACTAATGTCTGGAAAAATACAATTGTAACTTATGTGTTAACAAACTTGACCTGTACAATATTACAACAATAAATACTAATCACACAGTAACAAACAATTGCTTGTAATTTACCAAACGTTATCCTGCACAAGAATAATTATTTATCCTATCAATTGCAATAATTAACCTAAGGATTATCGTATAATAATCAACCTGCACAAAATGTTGCTAATAAACTTTAATGCTAATAATAAGACGTTTATATTTAGAAAAACAAGCATTTGGTACAGCAGTAAATATTTATATTTATTCGTAAAGTAATAACCGGTATTGTATGTTAATGTGAACGAAAAGCATGAAATTTACGTTTTTTAATAAAAACTAACTTGCGTATTAATAGTTTAACTTTCTCAGTTAATTTGAACTATTTAATAAATTTTGCCTGCGACATGAGTGAAATATCGGGATCGAATTTTGACAATCTGAATTTGTATTTCCGGATTTTTTAATATATACACCAGTGGCGTGCGTCAAATTTTAAAACTTTTTCAAATAAGTGGCGCACTCAGTGATGTCGAGAAACCCATTTGTTGAGATTTTTATGCAGTAAAGAATATTTATATATTTAATTAAGAAATGACATGTTCTAATTTTAGTAAATTGTTGTTACTGAGAAAAAAATGTATCGATATTACGGATTGTTAAATAAGTTTGTCAAGATTTTATTGAAAGCTTAAAGATAAAGTAAACGGCTAGAACTTTATACTTATTGTTTTGATTAACAGATGTTTCTTGACCTTGCAGCGTCATGTACAAATTTATAGGTTGAAATACTCATTACATTTTTCAGTATAAATTGAATATGAAATATTTGAATACAAATATTAAACAGAATTAGTATATGAAAGATTTGTAACAAGCATTGTAAAATCTAATACAATACAAATCTTGATGTTAATTTCTAAAGAATAAGTTCGTATTATGAAGATGTACCTTAGGCTAATGAATGAGTAATATATAATTACATTTTTTCCTAAAAAAATCGCCTAATTACGACTTTTTGAGTTGGATTATTGGAATGCAAACTGGCTTTGGGTAGCTTATTCTGGTGTTTATACGAGCGTCTTTTTTTTAGTCTCCACAATTTTTAGTATTTGTGACAGCTTTAAGTAGTTCGATATACTTTTTCTTTCTAGGGGAGGGGGTATTGCTGCATAGATTTTTTTTATGTACTAACGATCCATACTTTTTTTATCAATATAATGTATAAAGTACTTTTTTTTTAAATAAAAGTTATGAATATTTCCAACAACCCTAGTTTCAGTGATGTAACAAAGTATATAATTATGGGAAAACTTATTAGTGCTGAAAATATGCCGCTAAGCTTTTGGAATCTTTGATGTTGTAATTGTCTTCCGATGGTTTAGCATTTTGTGGCTTTGTGTGTAAGAACAAACACACAAATAAACAGAAAACTTAGAGGATCGATTTCTCAAGGCAAGTATATTCCATAGAATTTCTTCGACAACAAATGGAAATCGCTTATAAAAGTGTATTTTGTGAAGCTAATTTAATTAAACTACAATGAGTAATTATAATAAAATAGTGTAACGTATTCATAAGTTTAAGCCCTATTTCATAAAATATAGTTTTACATTTTATTCCTAACATTTCAACGGAATTCAGTACAAATAGTCAATTTTACTGTTAAGCATGAAATATTCTATCTTTTCAAAGCATCAAACAATTTTCATCCATAATATCTTTGTATTTTAATGAGGGGAATGTAAATTTTATAATTAATTATTTGGAAGTTTTTTAAAAAAGACTATAACTAAAAACAAAAGCTGGCTTGTAGTGTTTGCCCCTTAATCCAAGTGAACCATTTGTTAAAGTGATGGCCAAGTGGATAAGGCACTCTACTCGTAATCTGAGGATCGTGGGTTTGAATTCCCGTCATACCGAACATGCTCGTCCTCTCAACCGTGGGGGTGTCATAATGGTACAGTCAACCCCACAATTTGTTGGTAAAAGTGTAGCTCAAGAGTTAGTGATGGATGGTGATGACTAGCTGTTTTTCTTCTTTAGGGACGGCTTGTGCAGATAGCCTTTGAGTTGCTTAGTGCGAAATTCAAAACAAATTTGTTAAAGTAATAATTTTGCAAAATAGGCCATTTATCACCAAATAGTTTTGACTTCAAATAGACATTTTCAGTGTCTCTTTGCTAGTCCTTTGGTGAGAGGGCAGTAGGTTTACGAATTTACAACACTACAATCAGGGGCTCAGTTCTCCTTCTTGGACATAATAAATAACCTCATGTGGCTTTGCTAGAGAAAAAACACATTCACTTTATTACTGCATGGAGTATAGAATTATCTTACATTTAGAACCAATATTTTTTTAATTAAAATAAATTAACATTATTTTTTTCACACTGTTGGTCATAAAGTTAGACTTCATCTTTCTTTAATTTGTGTGCAGCTTTTGTTTAAAGAGTTATTTGTAGTTTGGCTTAATTTTTGCATAACTAATGAATTTGTATAACATAAACAATTGAAGAATTAAGGAAATATTTAGCACCCTATTCAATGTATTTATTTGTATGAAAAATAAGCAGAAAGTGACAAGTCATGTGATCTGATAAATTTTAACTGAAAGAACAGTATGTGTTCTTATTTAGTAATTTGAACATCATTAGTGTGCATTATAATATCCATCTTGATAGTTAAATTTGTCAGAACTCCCAACAAAATACTTGGACATATCCATGACGTGTAAAAGCAGTAAGTTAGCTTGAACATTTCATATGTAACAAGCCATTGCATAATGACATAAAGTTTCAAAGCATCTGGCTAGAAGGGTATGTACCAGTATGGTTTGCCAGAGCCATAGATAAGATATGTATATTCAATAATTCTACAAGGCTATTTTTGTATGCTATGATATGATGCTGGTAATGCCACATGATACAATGTTGCAGCTTAAAAATTGTAAATTATGCAGTTGGTCAGAATTTTATTCTGATAGATGAATGTGTACTGACATCATGCACAAGATAACTAGATAGGAACTGCCTGGAAGAAGAATATATTAAGTGAATGGGTAGACCAACAGATTTCAAATCTTAATCTGACTGAATATGTTGGGATGCAGCACATAATTTATTCTAAATATTGACAATGATTTTAAAGTAACTCTGAAAGTATGAGCTTTATTATTTTAGTTGGATTACTCATTTTAAGCATGCTATCTCAATGCCCAATGTGCATTACTGGTTGAGATAATAACAGAATGTGGTGAGAAACATTAAATTATCATTTATCGAGTTGCAAAGTCTGTACTACCAATAGGCTTTATTGAAAAGGCTTTACATGAAAATAAATTTAGGAGTGCTACTGACATAAGCTAATAGTTGTAGTTGTGCATTATCATGGCTAAAATATGGAAAGAAAAAAAAACGTGATCTATTAACTCTTTCATGATCGCATTTGTTGACTTACATTTGAAATTTTTGAACTACTATTTTATTAATTTATGTCAGTAAATTTGGAATCAAATTGTAGTTTATAATTCAATATCAGTTAATATTTTATACAAGTCAATTTTTTAATTTAAAAGTAAATATTAAAAGAACCCACATAAATATGGATATTAGTGTGATGAGGTAGTTGAATGCATCACTGTTTAAAATTAGATGTTTGTGATGTCAAAATAATAAGTCTAGTTTTGTACAAAATAAGAACACAAAATACTACTATTGGTAAGCTAGAAAATAAAATAAATATTTCATATCTTTATATTTTCCTGACATGTTGATTAGGTACTGAATCACACACTGGTCCCATTCATCTCTTTCCATTTCTGGAAATGGCCCATTATATACACTTATATCAATATATGGCATGTGAATAACCAATTAACAGCTGAGAAGGTACACCTCATGGTTTTCTCAACCAATTTAATCTGTGAAAAGGCTATCCCATTCACTTAAATCAATATTTCAAGATTTTATTTTCAAATAGTAGCAATCTATGTACTTATATAATGTATAATAATTGAAATGTGACTATATATTACAAATTACTAGTCCACTAAAACACAGTCAAGACAAGAACGACTAACAGTTCATTTTATATCACTGGATATATAACGTGAGTGTACATGCACCACATCAATGCAAGTTATGGAATGTTAGTTAGGACTGGAAGGTCAGTATAATAAAAAATAATGAATATAAATATATAACATTATGAGACTTAAGTTACTTAGACTAAACATTTACACTTTTATAGTATTCTAGCATGAAAAAAAAAGTATAATTTATATTTCCAATTTCTTTTTGTGATGGTTACTGGGTTGATCAAGTTAAAGACTCCACATAGTTAGAGTATTGAGAATAACATAAAATATAAAGACATACTGAAAATAAGCATTTCTTATGTAATTAGGAGGTTTTAGAGATTACGCAAATAATAATTTATATTTTTGGGAAGAAGAATAGTTTTTCTTTATTATATATTATTTCACTTTGCACTGAGATGAAACAGAATAAAATAGTAAATATATTTAATTAAAAAGTCTGATTTTTTTGTTTAAAAAACTTGTAATCTTTATTAAACGTTTACAAAATTTTGTGCAGATTAATTGTTTTGAGCAGTGTGAATCATCAGTTCTATTTTCAGTAGGTTTCATTCTGTATTTGTTGGACTCTTCTAAAAGATATGCATAGAAATACATCTATGGTCATTGAAGTACTACACACACACTGCTACTTCAAGTGTTGTTGATTACTTTTAGACGACCACAAAAAAAAGTGGTAGATATTCAGTTTTTTAACTTACTTTTATCTGGCCTCCCATACCGCATGCTGAGAGAACATTTTCATCTACAGATCCATTTTCTCATATTCATCCTCCTGTGTATGATGGCAGTCTTTTCATATGCATTTCTTTGATTAACTGCAAGGTTTTAGTAGTAGAATTTTGTAAATACTGAATTTGATGTGCAGACTCTTTATGACACTTTAAATAGCATTTTGTACAGGTCAGCTTCTCAGTGAAACCTTCAGAATATTAAAATAATTTTCATTCTCATCCTTCATTTCCTTTATTATTTCACTTTTATTATTAAAAGTTTAAAATTTTATAAGTTAGAAAGTAGACTTATGTTTTAAATTAGGATCTTTGTTTTAATGTTTTCTGTACCATAAATATATTGCCATAATTATAAATGTTTGTGGAAATTAATGATTTTATGGAATATTTGATGTGGGACACTAATTAAGACTTCATTATCAGTATCATCTCAACTTGTATGGTAAATATCTCTCATCACACACAAAGTAATGAATTTGTTTTTAAAATTTTATGAATGGGTACAGAAATCCACCAAATTATTTATATATGTATTTAACTCTGTATTTTAGTTTGGGAACATACAATTTATTTCTTATTTTTACAAAAGGGAATGTTAAAAAAAAAAAAAATTATACTCGCTTACTGAGAGGCCTGCTCTTTGGTTTCTTAATATTTTATTTAGTGTTATTCATAGTAATGACCTATATTTTCTTTAATGGTTACTGTTTTTTAATATATTGTTCCTGGTGTTTTTTTTTCTTTGATTTTTTGTCACACTTTTTGAGTACATTTACGTTTGCTCTTCTTTTATGTGTTTTTGTCAAGATCTCTCATTGTTTTGTATCATTATTTAATCATCCTTTTTAAATTAGTATCATTGTTGAAAATATTTTATGCAACGTTATCAGTTTACATATCTCAGACTTGCAGCAACTGTTATTGCCTGATGTTTCTTTGATGAAAGTTAAACTTGTTTGTGGTTGGCCTGCTATAGTGTAATGGTTAGGGCACTTAAAGTGTTGCTGAAATGTGGCACTGAATAAGCTTTGCCATTCAGCTGTGAGGACTTTATAATGTGATGGTCACTTTCACTCTTTTTTGACAAAGAGAAACTCAAAAAGTAGTGGTGAAGACTGCAGTTTGTTTGTTTTTCAATGTTCATCAGCTCGAAATTATGGATTGTGGCAGATAGTCATGGCAGTTTTGCTACAAACAAAAGAAACTTATAAGTTTTATAACAGAACATCTTACTGGAATTTAACTTTTCCATTTATCAAAAACAAAAATAGATGATTTGTCTCAAATATTCAAATTTTTACTTTGCTTGCCTTCAGCTTTAAATATAATTTTCTGCAAAGGTATTACTCATTGTGAGACTTGCAAAATGCTGAAATACTAAAGTAGAAGCCTAACATATTAACTACTCTGTATGAAGAGATATTAAGATACTTTTTTGAAGTAAAGGATGGGCATATTAAAGGAGTTGTGCCAAATGTGTCTTACATTTTGTTTTACCTCCCAGACTTTTCCACTTTAGGTGAATATAATGTCATATAAAGACAAGTGAATGTCATAGTTTTGTGTTTTCCAAAACAGCTTCCTGTCAGTCTGGGATATATTTTGTTATTAAGCTCCAAGTGTTAGCTTTAGACTTACAGATGTTACTTATAATCCAGGTTAAAGTAATTTCAAGTTAATGATGAGTGGCTGATGACTCTGAGTTTATAACTCCTTGATGGTTTATTAAATTTTAAAACACATCTTTGTCACTTATTTTGTCTTATTAGGTTACTTCTATACCAGTCTGTTAACTTTTTATTCTGTGTTGATTTAATAACAAAATCTTGCTTCATTTGTACTTTGAGGCTATGGATGTGATAGGAGAGAGAGATGATCAAGTCCCACTATTCAAACAGAGAAAAGCAGCCTATGAGTCTGCTGCTGTTCACTAGCTGCCTTTTGTTCAATTCAAAAATAGAGCGGCTAAGCTTAGATGGCTCTTTGTGTTAATTTTTCAAAAAACAAACATTTATTGATTTGTTACTGTGTAGTTAAGACTATATATATAATTGCCGAGTTACTTTTAGGTTACTTGTGAGCCTTGTGATTCAATGGTTAACCATAACTTTTAAAGTGGTTTGTGAAAGACCTTGGTTTGCTCTTATGAGAGGGAAGAGGGTAGAGTTGTTTCATAAGGTGAAACAAAACACTTTCACTATAATTGCAGATACAAAAGCTGCCAGATATATGATTGTAGTAAACCAAAGATCTATGCATATAATGTTTGCAGCAGTATAACTTTTTCTGTAGTTTTTATTGGTATATCATACTACATTCTTTCAGGTATGTTTACCCTGCCCACTACAGCCATTGGTTACTCATAATAGTCTTTAAAATTACTGGTTGGGTTACTTATTTGATTCTTATTTCATTCTGGCACTAGCCAAAGTGCATTCACTCACTAAATCTCTTTGGATTGTTTTGATAAGAAATATTTTAATTTCTTTGTGTATTCATTGGTTTAACAATTAGTCCAAGAGCTTATAATGCCAAATAATGGGTTCAATGTCTATGGTTGGTGTAGCACAGATAGCCTATTGAGTAGCTTTATGCTAAATAAGAAGCAAACATTTCTTCATGTAACAGCTTAAACATCTTCCATGTTCTAGTACTGACCCTCATCTTTTTTTTTTTTTTTTTTGATGTGCTTGTGACTAAATTCATGCTATTCTTTTAGTGTGATGTCTGTCAGCCTGCATGATGTTTTTTAGGAAAGTTAAAAATTCATATTATACCATTCATATCATTTAATTTACAGATCCTACATCACCTCTCTGATACAGTTTTGTAAACATTGATGGATGCTTCTCTTTGGGAATTATCAGGAATTTCCTTTAATAACAGATCGTTTGAAATTAACAGGGCTGTTGTCATTCCTTCACAAGAGCTTGAGGATCTAATGGCCACTTCCATTATGCTTTTTTTTATAATTAAAATTCATTTAGTATTATATGTCAATTACATGATTATTAAGTCTTATTGATTGTATTAAATCAGTACATCATTAGTAGTCATCAAATTAATTTTAAACAGTTGCCAAAGAACATTTTAATAATGAGGTTTTAACTTTAGTGTGTCAAAAATTAGTTGTGTGATAATTATTTGTATTTCATCTGCATTCCTGAGAGCTCATGTTTCCTGCAAATCATATCTATACTGCTATTTCAGACATAATTTGATTACATCATACACATCTGTTGAGCATTCCATAATTGGTGGATTGTTATAAATAAAGCTTCCACAGAACAGCTGGTAAGTGATTCAGAAAACAAGAAAGGCAAACAGATCAAAAGAGGAATTATTCAAGTGAAGAATTCAAACCAAGAAATAACTTGGTAAGAAGGATTAAAATGGATATTAAATTAATCAAGAGTTAATGTTGATAAGCATTACTTTAATACCTATTTACTTAGCAAACAAATGTCTAAGAAAGTTACCTTTTGAGCACAAAAAAGAAAAGAGCAAAAGCAGTTGCAGAGAGCCCAAAAATTGCAAAAATGCACACTTCATAAAATTTGGATTTCTAGTATTTTACCAGAGCAATAGCTGACTATGAATTGAAGAAAAAGTTGCATGGAACAAAAGTTATTGAAGATATTCATGGCCACAAAATCTCTGCCAAACAAGGGTTACATTAAACATGTACTGATGAAGATAAAAGGATTATTTTTCTAGCTGATGAAGAACAGTGTGAAAGCTGATTTATAGAAGGTAACTATTTTCAGAAAATGAAAATTGTGGAAAAAAATGCAAATATTGGTTTATGGCCACAAAATTTTCTCTGCCTAACATGAGTTGAATTAATAAACATGTATCAGAGCAAGTAAAAATTATTATTTTTCCAGCTAAAGAAAATTAGTGTTGAAACTGATTTTTGGAGGACAACTGTTATCAGAAAATGAAAATTATGGGAGAAAACACAAAAAACATTTTTTTTTTCTTGTAACTTGTGTGATGACAAGAAAATGTAGTGGATTGATGAAAATTTTATTCCTGGCAATATACAAAATGAATGCACCCTAGAATCTCACAATGAAAGTGGTGTACGTATGAAATGCAAGGAATTAGAATTCCATTTGAAATCATAGTATGATTCAAAATTCAGTCAAACTTGAAAGCAAAATTTAGATGTATTTAGTAGGTTAGCTGCAATAGTTATGCATTTCACACACAGAAATCAAGCTTTTGATGGAACTATTGGTGATAGGTTAAATCATTTTGAAAAGGATTTTTATGTTTTCCAGCTTTAATGGAATAGATGATAAATGTTTATCCACTGTTGTAGGTTCAGTAAAGAAAGTCACCATCATTTGATCCTGAAAGTTCTTGAATGAGATATTGTGTATGGTTGTAAAATAAAAGTCATTAATGCAGTTGTTCCAAGTATCAAAGCTATAAAGTACTATTGCATATGGTGCAGGCTGACTCTGTGCTAGAACTCTATTTCAGAACTGGTGAGCTGAGCTTGAATCTGAGTAGTTCTACAAAATATCATTCCCCTTGTGTAGGTGCATCATATGAGCAACAATCAAACCCTTTGCATGAAGGATGAGTGGTATGGTGATGCTGACTGGATGTCTTACCTGTGATCAGCAGTTTACAATCATGCATGGTGGCAAATATTTTTAGCAGCTTTACCATAAATGCAGATACTATTCTATGATAGAGGACTGTGCCCCTTACTTTGGTCTCCAAGAGCAGCTACGTTGTTATTAAACATTTAAAAAATGGAGGTAAATGATGAAGAAAATTTCATATCTTTCATTATTGTTCAGGATACCACAAAACATTGTTAGTTATTCTTGAAGAGCTTACAAACAATAAAATACCATTCAAAGGTTTACAAGATGCAATGGGATTAATAACAGCTCAAATATGAGAGGTGAGCAGAAATGTGTACAGTGCAGGTTGTTGCAGCTAAACTAAATGTCACTTTCCCAATCTGTAAGTGGTCAACCCAAGCAAGTCATTTTTACAAATATAGGCTATGAATTATTATAGATATAAACGTGTTCCTTTATACTGGTTTAATTTTGGATTTAGCTGTTTTAGAAGTAGGGCTTCATTGATTTTGTATGTGTTTATATTTGTTTCCCTATTTACTATTTGGGTGTTTTCAATGGTTTGCATGTTTTGAATTTTGCTCAAACCTACTCAAGGGCTATCTGCAGCAGCCGTCCATAATTTAACAGTGTAAGAAGTAGAGAGAAGGCAGCTAGTCATCACCACCTACTCTTACTAACAAATAGTGGGATTGCCCACTAATGCCACAATGGCTGAAAGGGCGAGCATGTTTGGTGCAACCCGGGATTCGAAACCTGCGACCCTCGGATTACGAGTCGAATGCCTTAACACGCTTGGCCACGCCAGCCCGTTTTCTGTGGTTATGTTGTGTTTATTTGATTTGCAGTGTTCAACAACGTGTGAAGGTGTTTTCTTGTGTTATTTGGATCTGGTTTCCATTATTCTGCTTGTTTCTCCAATATAGAAGTCATGGCAATTGGGGCATTGTATTTTATAAATAATATTGTTCCATTTATCAATATAGTTTTTACATAGTGTGAATTTCAGGTTTCTATCTTGTTTTTGAATAAATTTAGTGTCTACTAGAATATATGGTGTGCAACAGTGTAAGATTTTATGATAAAGTTTGTTTCTTTAAATTTATCATTGTTTGTTTGTTGTTGGTTTTGGTATGTATGTTTTGCCATGGTTTTTGAAGGAAATTTGTTGGATGTCGTCGTTAATATTATCGTGTGAGCATAGTTTTGTGACTGTGTTTGTTTGTTTTCGTAATATGCTGAGTTTTTCTTTTGTTTCATGTGTCAAGTACAGTGATTTTTCTGTGGATTTTCTTTTGAATTATGTATGGGTTCTTGTGATCTTTTAGTTGCGGAATGTTATTTGGATAGTTTTCTCATATTCATCAGTTTGAGCCAACATTTTAATGATACAGAATGAATCTGAAGCGATCAATTCAGTCTTACACCTACCATTATACTGATGAAGATATATTGACGATACAGTTGCTGGATTCACATGTGCAGAACACACACCTAGTTTTTCAGTCACGTTACCTTCATACAACCCAATCCTCAGTTGTTCCTCAGCTTCGGGCCAAGCGTGAACAATGGCTATCGTGTTAGATTGTACATCTGAGGACACAGTGTTTGCATTCTGTTATTGCAAAAACCAAAGAATAATCACACTGCAATTTGTAGCCATAGGTGTGTACTATAAGGATAACGATTAAATGTCTCTGTTTGTTCAGACAATAATAGCCCAGGAATGAAGATGGGCGCTGTTGACTAGTTAGTTGCCTTCTCTTTGATCTTAGCCTTTCAGTTAAAAAGTAGAGACGTCTAATGCAGATAGCACTTTTTAGCTTTATGTCAGGTTTAGGGAATATGCTAATTCTTTATCTTTAGCTCCACAAATTAAAGTTACTGTTAGTGACAGCAGTTTTATGTCTTGTTAAAACTCGAGTAATAATTAATGAAATCTCAATGTCATCAGTTTATGTTATTTGAGACCGTCACAAAACTTTGTAGTGGTACAGCCCACAATTTTCTCCTTGCATTCAAGTTTATAAATTACGATTTTTTTTTACAGTTTTAGGTACTACATTATGAAAAAAAAAATCACGATGGATAGAACGTAACATGTAGAGATGAAAGTGAATTAAATTTCATTCTTTATGTAGCAGAGACTGTCATTCCAAGAATACAGAGAACGTCCGGAAAACAAAATATTTACAAATTAGAATGAATTTAGAAGACTATCAACCTCTACGTTTTGATATATGAGAAAACAATGAAGCTATTTTTTAAACGCCATGTGTGGTTACAGCTACTTTGATCGATGTGGTTGGTTGGTTGGTTTCTTTTTGCCTTGTTTTGTCTAAAATTATGTATTATCGTGATCATTTTATTAGTTTTGGGTTTGGCATGGCCTAGCGCGTTAAGGCGTGCTCTTTGTAATCTGAGGGTCGCGGGTTTGCGCCCGAGTCGCGCTAAAAATGCTCGCCCTCCCAGCCATGGGGCGTTATGATGTGACGGTCAATCCCACTTTTCGTTGGTAAAAGAGCAGCCCAAGAGTAGGCGGTGGATGGTGATGACTAGCTGCCTTCCCTCTAGTCTTACACTGCTAAGTTAGGGACGGCCAGCACAGATAGCCCTCGAGTAGCCTTGTGCGAATTTCTAAAACAAACAAACATCGTTTTATTAGTTTCAAGAACGGTAATATAGGTTGTAACTGTTAGAGTAACTTAATTTTTTTAATCGCTTAGGGAAGTGGTGAAGTCACGTGGGTAATAAAAGGACATTCTGCACCGTTTGGTTCTCAAGAGCTAAGTGTTATATCTGGTCAGCAGGTAGAGATATTAGATTCTGTAACTTCGGGCCCGGATTGGTGTATGGTGCGTTTGTATTCACCTGGCTGTGACGGTATTTATTCTCCATCTCAGGAAGGTTTGGTGCCTTCTTCGTGTTTGAAACCTACACCGAGCATGCGTAGTTCTACTAACACTACTAGTACTGAAAATGAAGGTAAGTTTTCCTGCAGTAGTATCACCATTTTTTAACGTTTCGTAAGTAATATACTGAACTGTCTAAATATTTCAAGAACTAAGTGAAAGAGAAGAATAATGTGTTACAGTATGTAAAACACATTTTCTTCTATATCCAGTGCCGACGAGACCTTCCGTAAGATGCCGGTTCATCAAGCCTGTAAGCATACGACATAAATGTTTGTGGTTGCAACTTTTCTTTTTGCTTGAACAAACAGTTATGCTGTAAACTAGATTACGTTGATGAAATTTTCAACCATATTCAAATGAGTGGTAGAATAAGTTTTATTTTTAGTGTTCCTCATTTTGATAGTAAATTTTAAGTAATGCGTATTGATTATTTTGTAGCATATTGTATACGTAGAATATTACATAACAATATTTAAATATTTAGTTGTGATTCATCGAATTGATTTAATTAATAGTTGTTTAGCATAAACTCGTGAAAAAAGTGAAGTATTCCTTAGTCAAATACATGTCTCATTCATGACTATTATTTACTACGTGTTTAGACCAATGAAAAGTAACAGAAGTTTCCAACATCTGGAACTATTATAAATTGCATACTACTTGATTAAAACGGTTTGTTTTCCAGCTGTCTGTGCGTGCGTGCGTAGCGCGAGTGAGCGTGGGTTGATGTAACTTCTGTCTTGTAAATACGCGCTCTTGAATCTCTGTTATGGTTTCGTACCATAATAGGACAGTTGGGTCTTACGGTTATTACAAGGACTTTGTTCGATTTTTAAGCCTACCGACATCAAGGTTTTGGTTTGAGGATATTAAAAAAAAAAAACACTCAAGGTTTCAATGCGAAATTCCTTTTCTTATACTTCAAAACTTAGGAGAAACTAACTCGTAATTAATTTTAAATTACCAACGCGTCTATTGTTAAATTACTCATAAGGCTCTGACTGATCAGTTAGGGTAACTTTTTTTCTCTTAAAACTTCAACAGTATCTAAGCGTTGTGTAATATATTATCTGACGTCACCGAGTGATAGAGCCAAAGTTCCTACATTAGTACTATGTACAGATTATGTGAATCTCGTTTTAATAATCCCGAATGATGTGTAATAAAATTCTGTTAAATATATTCTTGGTAATTATATGTAATATTGCAAAAATGAAGGTAAATAAAGGGATAGTTTCTTTCAGTGAACTTTATTACTTCACGTCATTAATATACAGCAGTTGAAGATATGTTGTTTAAGATACTTGAGATATATAATTTCAAAATAAATAACTGAGGAGATGAATTTGGTTTTTTTGTGGAACGAAAGCTTTAAAGTTGTTAGTTAAGTGAGTAAATGCTTGTTGTTCATTGGGTGATTATAGTTTTACATTTGTGAAATTAAAATCTGTTTTGGTTATAATTGACACTTGAAACTGTCGGTACTTGATGAAATTACATAATTACGGAATCGACAGTGAAAAAGAAAGGTACTTGTACTTTTCACAAATGCTTCCTTTATCAACGACCATTGTTTCGCCTTACTGGTTAAACGAGGGTCGTTAATAAATAAATTTGTTGTTGTTGTTTAGTTGAGGACAATAATACGTATATCTAATTGAGTGACAAATAAATATTTTGTGGCCTGGTGTGGCTTTCGTAATTAGGGCCTTTGATTCGCAATCTGTGGATTGTGGATTCGAAATTTCACGCCGAACATGCTCACCTTTCAGCTGTGGAATGGGTTTAATGTGACAGTTAATACCACTATTCACTGATAAAATGTAGTCCAAGATTTCCCTGTGACTGCTGCCGGCTGGTTGTTTTTCCTATGGTCAGCAGTTGAAACTTAAGGACGGTGGAAGATAAACTTAACAGTTTTGCCATAAAACTGAACGACTAAGCAAATAATTTATAGTTCCTTGTTGAAAATACAATAATATTTTACTGATACTTAAAGCCGCTGTATAGCGGCTCTTAGAATAGCTCTTAAATTTTATTTTTCCTATCTCCATCATCTTGACCATTTCAGGTCTAATTACAATTTTGGACTCCGGAAGTAAAACCCATGCCCAAAGTCTCAGATCAACCTATTCTAATCCTGCTTAAAATAATTATAATTTGAGGATAGGCTTATTAGAATGGTTAATAAAATCGAATCGCGTATACGCTGGTGCACAAAAATATAACTAAAAATGTGGCCACTGACAATGGAGTTGCCCACCTCTGTTCCATACTCTTGGTTCATGGTGAAATCTTGATAGTTTGACTACAATGTAGCCATGCATAGGCTTATGGCTGAAGTTCTTTATCTACAGCTCTTTTCAATGAAGGATATTTTTATGGCAGTACTGTGTAATTGAATACAATGCTTTTTTGTAAGAATGTTAACAAGTTACTGCTGATAAAGAGAGATGTACTTCCACATAAGTTATTGAGTTTTTTATTCTGTGATTTATCTGATTTTTGATTTCTTGAATATGTAGTGTTTGAATGCATAGCAAATTTGTTAAACGATGTATAACAAATCGACAGTAGTTCAACGAAGTGAGGATGTATCGTTTATCATGAAAGCGGAAAACGTCGCGTAGAAGATCTTTAAGAACAATACAACTTCAAGTCAATCTGGAGCAACACCATTAAAGTTGGAAAGTTTAGGCTATGGTTACAAAATAAAATTCGCTGATTCAAAAAAATAATTGTTTTGGAGCTGGGAATATCTCTTGTCATTGGCAGCAAGATTAAAAAGAAGGATTTCAAGTTGACTAAGGCTTATAGTTCGAAATTTTGCATGTTTTCTGGAATTTTTCTTGTGCCTAACAATCTAAAAACAGGAGAGAATATTTGTAATTTGTGTTTTTGGTCTGCTTAAATGTTGCCCTTTAAGTCAACATTCATAGATAGTGGAAGGGTTTGTATAAAATTTTTAAGATATATGGTGTGAGATTGCCCTTGTCAACATTTGTAGATACTGTATGAATTGTTGTGTTTGATAACAGTGTTTAATCACGACTATCAGAATGATCATAACGCTTGAAGGAAAGAAGTAGTGTCAAGGATTGAATGAGTTCTGAAACTTCATTCTTTTAAACATTTATTGACTCCAAATAAATAGGATCAATCAGTAAATATTGAAAAACTTTATCCCTGTTTAAATATCTGCTTGAACTGTCATCATTTGTTTCATCGCATTGTGACAGCGGATTGGAGTACGCTATATTAAAACCATTTTTAAAACATCATTTTGTTACGCTCCATATTGCTAAGCCCAGTCTTTCCCTAATTGAAGACCGTGCATCTCGATAAAATCCCTTAACGAAGTTTATATTGCACTATCTTCTCTATAACCAACCTTCTTTTCAAAGGCAACAATTTTAGAGCGCTTACTTTAACTGTCCGATCACATAGAAAAATCTATTTGCACTGCGTCTGATGACTTAACCAGAGAATCCTATAGAGAAGTATTAATACTTGTTTCATTCACTAACTGCTCGAGGTAAGCATCAGTTGAACAATAAATTTGTTTTTGTCAACCAATGTTGGCCTCGTTTCCAGATGTAGATCATTCTTGATTATGTTGAATAATGCTACTTTTGACATTGTTTTTTATTCTCAGATTGCTACCCGTTAAACATCACTGCATTTTGCTTATCACATCTGTAGTACGAATTATGATAGGTCTATTTCTGTAAGGTCCTGGTGCGCCAACTTGAAACGTGTTATTTTGGTTTTCAGTGTCAGTAAATACAAGATATAAATTCCCTCTTTGAAGCTCTAAATTCCTTCTGTGAACGCATCCATATGATGTGTGTGTATATATATATATAGATTATATTAATATTGAAGAGATATGTGAAATAAAAAATCAATATGTATATGTATACATATTGCTCTAGAAAGGGCTATATCATTTGTTTCCCAAAAGCGATAATTTTCGTTGCCATTACATTACTTAAGAAAGACGTTGCTTTACATCGGCTGCGGTTATCACTAACCGATTTGCGTATACAGTATCGTTTTAATATTATGTGCTTAACCCTGTAGACCAGGGGCGTAGATTTCTTACACCCCATGGGTGTGTAAAAATTGCAATCACTTATGTGGACTGTTCAATTTGCAAATTGGTAATCTCTGATTACGTGAACCTGAAAGCTGTAAACATGCAGCCACAGAGTAATTTCGTTGTCACGATACTTCAAGGTTTCCATGTAAGTTTGTATACGTGAGGTAATATGAAGTTTTCAAAATGTTAACAGAATGAAGACAAATGTGTCACAAATTAACTGTCACATGGATTTATTCCTGCACGCTGCACAGTATAAAAGATGGCCATTATACTTGACAAGGTTACTAATAATTTTCATTGAATGAATTACGTTTTCAAGTATTAATAAAATTAGTAATTACTTTGTTTGTTTGTTTGTTTGTTTGTTTGTTTGTTTATAATTAAGCACAAAGCTACTCAATGGGCTATCTGTGCTCTGCCCACCACGGGTATCGAAACCCGGTTTTTAGTGTGTAAGTCCGCAGACATACCACTGTGCCACTGGGGGGCTAAATTAGTAATTACATTTGATAAGTTTATATCTACTTAAAAACTGTTCATGTTGTTTGATAAAAAATAATTAAAATGTCTTTGCGAACTCTTGAAAATAACTCATCAATACAATGTAGTACATAATTATTCATACTTTTCATTGAAGTAAGATTCATTTAGTTCTTTAGTCTACATGTTTCCAAACGTAGACCTCCTTTGTGATGATCTGTTTATGATTTTTTTTTCATAAACTCTTCTACATTTATCTTGTCGGCTTTATCTTTGTGACTATGATAAACTGCCACATGGTTGACGCAGCAATGAGACATAGTTGACCTTAACCACGTCTTCGACAGTCTTAATGCAGTAAAGCTGCGTTCACATCCGCAGCTGGATACTGGACATACAAGCAAAATTTTTATGAGAAGAAACACTTCACTAAACATCTGCTGGCTGGTTTCATGCATTTTACAGAAAGGTCTTTCGCACCGTTCAGAGATACTGCTTTTGCTGTTCCTTTGAACATGGGCAACTGAAACTCGAGCCGTTGTGCAGAGATGTCTGGATAGAAGTTTATAATTGAGTTGTCAATATTGTCAGATGTGACCATGTTCTCTCTCAAGTGCCAGATATTGCCTCAAGTCATTGTTGTCTACATTGAATCTAGTGGTTAGATGTTCTATGACTGTGTCCACAAATTCAAAATATTGGCTTCTATAGTAATCTCTAACTGTTGCAGAGTGATGTGCTGAGCCATCACCTATGATTCTTCTGGTGGTAGTTCAATAGGCACCAGATCTAGGGAAGTTACCTTTTTTTCAGCTTCATCAAATATCTTGTAATTTTTCTCTGTTTGCAATACCCGCAGTTACTCAACTGTCACTGCAGATGCTTTAATCATGCCAGATACTGTCGCTGATTTTGCTTAGAATGCACGGTTTAGTTCCTTTAATGCAGCTGATGGATGCTGAGCCATCAACAATCCTAAAACTGTCTTTCCTTTGTCAAATCTGTCCAGCAGATCTTGTGCTTTCACTGCTACATCTGGTTTTTCATTTGCTAATTCAGACAAAGAATCAGCAATGTCACTGTAGTGATCATAAGCACGTGTAATTGCAGACAGGCGGCACAACCAACGTGTTGGACACAGTGGGCAGATGTATTTAACTAGACCATTGTGGCTGTTTAACGATACAATATTTTCAAAGATTGTCCTTTATTTGCCTGGCCTCTGAAGCAAGACACCAATTTCGTGTACCCACTGGATAGAATCTCGAACACTTTCACAAGCTTCAACTGCATGTTGCATTATTAAATTAGCCTTGTGTGCTCCGCAGTGAAAAAACAAAGTTGATAGTTGCTTCTCTTTTATTTTTGCCTGGCATCCACTGTACGAACCATTCAAGTTAGCGGCTCCATCATAAGTTTGTGCTCTTAATCATGACAGTGGTAAATTGAGTCTTGTCAGTACATCAAGTATTGTCGAGGATATTGTTTCATCGGTTGTGTTGGAAACACTGTACAAACCAAGAAATGTCTCATGGATGTCAAGGTTCCCATCTACGTATCGTACACATACTGCTTCCTGTTCGGTTCCTGTAACATCTTGAGTGCCATCAACCATTTATGCAAAGATGCATAAATAAAGATGCACTTTGCTGCACTTTGTGTGTTATGTTCCTCAGTATTTGATGGCTGAACATCTCCATTATTTCATTCTGAGCCTGGGGTGATATGAATGTGGTTTTCATTGACAAGTAGTCCATCAGCTTAGGATCTTCCTCTTCCAGGAGCTTCATTAACTGCAGGAAGCTCCCTTCCATATCAGTATGTTCACGTAATGTACCTTGACGCAGTAAGAAACGTAAACTTCTGAATATTTTGGCTGGACTTCTTTTGCATTCTTTTTTCCATCGTGTAACTGGACAGTCACTGGAGTTACATCAAGTGAACCTTTTGAAGATATACCAAATCTGTGCTGAGAGGAGGATTGGTGTTCGTTGAATTTCTGTTTTGCCTTTTACCAGTTGCAAAAACTGGTCGATATGAAGATATACTTCACTGGTCTCTCCAATTTCCCTGTAAAAGGGGCTCTGTTTAATGCCTTGGCACAATGAAAGTATATGACTGTTTGAGTTTGATTGTCGAAGTGCAGCCATGGAAACTCATCAAACCACTTGCTTGGAAGTTGATATTTTGCTTTCTGTCGTGGTATTAGTTGTGCCTCTGGATGATATGGTTTTCGACACTGTACCTGTGGTATGTCAGATTTTTCATTTCTGCACAAACTTGTTTCACAACTATCTGGTGGTTCATGATGTGCAATAGTTGCACAAGCATTTTCAGACTCGTCCTCTGATGAACATGGTATTTCCTCTGTATGGCAAGTTTCTATTCCTTTGCTTGAAGTTGTTAGATTATCTGCATCTGCATTGTCACTTGTTAGTACTCTTAACTGACTTGCAGAACTTTCTATTATCGAAAAGTTTCAGACGCTTGCTTGTCATAATTGGAATCTGTTTCCTAGATGACTCAATAGGCTAAAATATAGTTTTTATTAATGGAAAACTGACGTAAAACGAACAAGATACAACAGAATGGAAGTAGGACTGAATTGTACAATATATTTAAGTCGAACGCGCGAACCTCACAGTGACTATGGAGTCGACTGACCGCCTGGGTATCACTGGGACAATAATGTGTGCTAGTTACAACACAAGTATTTGCATGTTTCTTAAAAATACTTAAACAATCACAAATGTATTATATTCCTGTTAAAGCTCATCAAAAGGCAAACACGTTGTGATATAATGTCTATGAACAAGTCCAGTGAATAAAAACACCTGAATGAAAACTGGCAATACAATTCGAGTAGAGGCTTCAAGCCATTGAAATTGCCCCTTTTGTGTTCCAATTATACAAGAAAACATAATATTTTTACTATCTATGATTAGAGAATATATTCTTCTTACCAGCACATAATATATTAGAGGGCGGTGATAATCTGAAATTTCATGGATTAATGAGGGTCACAAACACAGGTCTAATGAGCCCTGTTGTAAAATCAAAGCTCAGACTAAAAGGAGCAGAGGGGGTGATGTCGGGTGCAACTAAGGAGAGTAAGGGGTTCGACAATAAAACTTGCTAGACATGCATAAGGACAAGTAGCGTTGGAAAACTGTACAATGTACACATAAGATTGACGCAGCTACAAGCTACAAATGGCCTGCCAGATCCAGATCACAGGAGTTTACGCTTGGGAGTAATATTTTCGAATTTCATGCTCTGTTAAATCTGTTGTGATGAAAAGTTTACTTAATCTTACACTACATACAAGACTTTAGGCCTACTGACTGATAATTACGAACTATCGCTTTGATCGAAAAGCTTAGAGGTACGCCTGTATTAAAGATGTACATTTCGGCTACTGAAAAAGCCTATATCTAAGCCTAATTATGTAATTCAATTGGTAATAGCACTAGAATCACAAGAACGAACACACAACTTGTAGGCCTGTGATGCAATAAAACAATTCAACAGACCAAAATGTAGGGGGGATGATTATATGCACCATACCTTCCACTTAAAATGAAGGGAGGTGTATCCCACCCATCCCCCAGGATCTACGCCCGTGCTGTAGACAGTATCTACAATTTTCCTGTCCCATCTGAAATTATGATAATTGCTTTTAATTACTATCACTTTTTGTCATAACTATTTTTCATATTTTGTTTTTAAATAATTTCATTTTTCACCGAGAATACGTTTAAAAATCATTATTTTACTTTGTTTTTATAGTTATGTGGGCTTTTTTTTTCTATCAATGAGTAGGGCTGAAACATTTCATTATGTATCTTTGTGCTCAACTTCAAAACAAGCAAACCATTCAGGCACATTTGCTAATTGTTAAATAATTAAACATTGATATCAAACAATGCATCTGCAAAAGTACTCCACCTAGATGTACAAGTAAAGAAGGCCTTTATGAAAAGAAAAAATGTAAGATTGGTGTTTCTAAAATAAACAGTAGAAAAGAATACAAAATAAACCAGACTTATAAGAAACGAACCCAGGTTTTACAAAAACAAACACAAACAGAAGAAGAATAGTGTATATAATATGTCTGGCACATATGAAGAGAATAAAAGTTAATATCGTACAAACAAGTGAGAAAACGATAAAACACATAATATGTTGAGCTCACAAGGAACAAATAAAACTTGCAGTCGGAAGAAAATACGTAGTGTGTCAGGCTTAAAATTAAAAAAAAATATATATATATAAAAGTAGGAAGTAATTAAGGAAGAAGTGAGTACCGGATATGTTAGGTTCATAAGGAAATAATTGTTGTACTTCATTAGTGTTAGAAAATGAATATTAAGTCTTGATTTTTAAGAAGACACCTGGTTATTTGAAAAAATGCTGAATATGTTTATTTTTGACGAACTTAATGAAAAAATGTTTCCGATTTTTATTTATTTTTAATGCGGTACAATAATAATTTTATTCGATGTACAGTTGAATGCCAGTGGTTTGTTATATAATAGAGATAGAAAAAACGATGTGGATGGCAATGGTGGCAGGTGAATCAATATAGAAAGACTCCTTTTATTAAAGTTTACTCCCATTACTTCTGATCAAGATGAAGGTGCAAAAAACTCACCTAGCTAAGATGCAGCCGGACTAGGCTTCTTTATTATCTCTCTTCCATGCCTTGCACATCCGTTGCTAGGATACCGTTTAGTTCTTAAAGGAAAACCTCCAACCTACTTTGCTCATTGACGTATTTCAAGAATTGACCTTGGGGTGTGAGTCGATGTGCTCTGTATAGCAAGGCAACACAACTGTGATGAACATCGATAGAAAACGCGACGTGCGCTTCGAACTGTGCGCAAGGCATATCAGTTGATTATTGTATGACACGGAGGAAATGACTGCATTCCGCCATTATGAGAGATCATATTTGATGTATGTTTTGACCATGTGCTCGGCCACTGGGCATCATATTATGTTGTGTTGTATCAGGTTGAAGAAGCATTACACTGGTAGAACAGGTAAGGTGAACAACCAGTTCTTGGTGATGTTCCCGTGATTCCACTGTTATTTTAATTTTGCTTTATATGTTTCTGCTTTAAAAAAAACAGTATTAATGGCTATTCAACATGTTTTCAAGTGATAGTTCAAATGATGTACGAAAACAACAACGTTATACATGTTTTCCAGTATATTCTATAAATAAATGTTCAAGGGACACTGCATTGTGAAAGTTGTGTGCGTTATGTTTCTTAATTTGGGCTTTGAAATATTCCAAATGGGAAGGTTATTTTGATTTTTGGTATAATTTTCTCAGTGTTGATGGTTTGTTTTCTTAATGAAAGGAAAGGTGAAGATGAGAGTTGTATTTACATATCAGTGTGGTTGAACTTTAGTTGAAGGAACCAAACAAAGACGAAAATTATAAGAGAGATAGTAAAGAGGTGATAGGAGGGGACTATATTGATGTTAGCTAAACTGATTTTAGTTAATTTTATCCACAGAAATAAGTTGTTTAAGTTTTTTGTTGTTTTTTTCTTCTAATTTATACAAGTATTTGTTGAAAAAGAAATGGAACCATGTTCGTCCAGAAGCGCCCCCCAGTGGCTCAGCGGTATGTCTGCGGACTTAGACGCTAAAATCCGGGTTTCGATACCCGTGGTGGGCAGAGCACAGATAGCCCATTGTGTAGCTTTGTGTTTAATTCAAAACAACAACAACAATCGTCCAGAAACAGATGTGACCTAGTTCTTCAAGGAACAAAGGACCCTTCTATTATTACAGCTGGAAGGAGGCAATCAATAGTAGCCCTTGTTCTGAAGCTGTTTATTGACTAATCACAGGCTAGTGGGAGTCTGTAGTCTGGCAAGATAATGCTTGTAGTCTAGCTGAAGGTGTAGGATATTTGTAATCTCTTTTAGCATTCTGAGTTGTGATGTAAATAGATATACAATATATATAATGTGTTGTTATAAGTGTAGATTATCTGCTGTGTGAAGTAAAGTAACAGGAAAATAATATTTGTAAATTTGTTTTTTATTTAAAGTGATACAATATAAAAATACTCCTTTAAAATTTTTCTACAAACTAATTTCTTAAAATATGATAATATTTTAGAAGGACAGCATAGATATTGGTTTGTAGTTTGAACTAGAGATAGAAATTATGTATATTTAATAAACAAAGTGAAGTTTACCTGTAGTAAACTGGACATAAGTTGTTTGCAGTGTAATGCACCAGATTTTAAATGACTGTAATATTTTCCCAGGAGAAGAATGTAGTATAACAATGCTTGTTGTATAATGCATCATATGTAAGAAGTCTTTAATTTGTATTTCTACCAGTAGTATGTAGTACCAAAATGTTTGCAGTATAATGAACAAATGTAAAGTACGTGTAATCTGTTTTTCTGTCAGTAGAATGCAGCATGAAAATGATATAAGAAGTTTAAAATATGATGTGTGACATGATTTATGAAGTTTACATATCAAGTTTACAATACAATGTGCAATCAGTTTATCATTTTTATGATACAGTATATGTATGATTATCTGGTTTAAAGTCCAATATACAATGTGCTTTCCTTGGTTTAAAGTATACTGTGCAGTGATATTCCAGGTGTCAAGTAAGTTACAGACTCATCTACAACCACTAGTCAATGTATTTTTTTCTGTAGTTAGATATCTCAAAAGGCATTGATGCCTTTTCCTTCTTTTAAATAAATGGTGTCATTAAATTTTGTGTTTATCACTAATGATATCATGAATAATTGTTTAGAAGTTGGATGAATTGTAAAGTGATGGTAAGAAATCATGTGAATGTTATGAAGGATAAAATTAGTGCATTTCTAGAATCATTTTAAAAGGTGACCCACAGTCAGAGTTCAGGTCATATCTGAAGCTATAAATATGTTTATATTAGCTGGATATGAGAAAATGTGGTGTTTTGACCAGTTGATATTAAACATGATGGGTAACATTGTATTTGTATTATAGAGCTAGGTTAGTTTTCTGGTTCTTAAAATTGTTGTTGCTGATTCAGTGGATTTTGGGTAGATAAATCTACTCTTAATTTATTTGTTTGAAATGGTTCAGTTCACAGAAAACATCATTGATCATATGAGTGTTTTGATGCTCAGGTTTGCTCCCACCAAACGTCATCATTTATATGTTTAAAGGTTTGAGTCTGGTCAAAGCAAAAATTATCCACCACAGGAGCATTTAGAGGCTTAAATTTCCTGGTTAGTGGTTCATGTTGAGAAACTTGCATTATGTGAATACTTATGAAATATGATTTTTTTCATTTCACTAAATTGAGCCTGTTCAACTGATCCGATTATATAATTTCTAAAATGTAAGTATTGTTGTATGTTTAATATCTGTAACTGCAAGTGTGCCATTGGCCATACTGTGATCATACAATTTGCAGGAAAGAATGATAGAAACAGAGCAACTGAACATTAAGATAAAGCACTGTTTTGGCATTAAATTGTCTAACAAATTCTCAGCATGGACTGGGTTTGGATGAGTGATTAGCATGTCAGCAGTTTACATGTCATTGCTACATAATTTTACTGCGTATATTGGAACCATGGTGTATTATAAGAGTGATGGTCAAATCCCACTATTAAATTAGTGTAGTGTTGGTGCTGTTGACTAGCTACCTTCCTTGTAGTCTGTCTGTTGGTTCAAAATTAGTATGATTAACACAGATAACTCATGTGGTAGCTTTAGGCAAATATCCATTGCAAAAAAATAAACTGCACTGCTGTACTTTTTGTGGTACAATATGCTTTTAATCTTCTAAGTACCTAGTATACTATGTAATATTTAAACTGTCCATTGAGCAAGTAGTTTACAGAGTTAGAATATAGGATACATGCAACAAACTCATGCAATTCATTAGATTCTTTTATCTTTGAAGTAGAGTGGGAAAATGCTATAATATATACAAAATAAATATATGATAAACTGATTATCATGATGCACCTTTCTTGGAGCATGATGTTTAACAGACAAGTGTATGCATCTTATCTAAATAATTCATAAACAAAATGAACCAATAAGAATGAACCTCTTCTATTGTTGCAAGACACTAGGCAGGATTTTATGTATTTATCATACCTGTTACCATCTCTATTCTAGATATTGCACTTAGCACAATCAACTTTCACTGTTTCATTATAATTTCATTACATTTCTTTTACTGACTGCATATTTAACTGATCTAGCAGTAATTTCATCACTGATGATAAAGTATGTTGTAATTTGCTGCATAAAATTCTTATAATTCCACTTATTTCTCAAATGTTTTTGACAGTGTTCTTCAATATCATTATGGGTTTACTGGTATATTATTACTCATGCCATAAAAAATTATTGCATCACTGTGCTGTTCAGTATTATTTTCAAGTTAGCAGGTGCAATTTTGCTTGTGTCTCTGACCATTTGTTGTATTAGTGCTCTTCAAACTCGTTAAGTTAGCTGGTATAATTACTTGTCACTGTCTATTTGCTGTTTTACAGTTCTCTTCAATAATATTTATTAAGTTAATTGGTTAACTATATCCATGTCACTTACAGTTTGTTGTATAAGTGTTATTCAGTGTCATTTTTAAGTTAGCTGGTGTTGTTGTAATAGCTGTTTTTTAATAGTATTTTAGTATCATTAAGAGCTTTCCTGATTTATCTGTACCATTAGTATTTTATAGTATTTTGTTATTACTTCAAGTTTAATTAATGTAACAATGCTTATACCTCTAATCATATGTGTGTGTATATAATGTTGTAATATTACTTTTCATTTGGAATATACTGTGCTTTGCTAGTGCTATAGTATTAAAATTTGTTTAACTGACTCAACATTACATATGTTGCTGACTATTCTGTATATTTTCTTACAATACTTCTTTATTAGTATGTGTGTAACTGATTTGATCATCAAGGGATTCAATCTAACTTTAAATACTGATTTCCTTGTTGTGTTATCCAAGATGCTACAGTGGCTGCAGGTGAAGCTACATCTGGGAACTCAACCTACTCCCTGCCTCCTAATGTCTCTCCAGCCAGTAAACATCGAGGACCATTCCGGTAAGCAGGAGTTTGTTTGTTTTGTTTGTTTTTTTAATTTCGCACAAAGCTACTCGAGGGCAATCTGTGCTAGCCATCCCTAATTTAGCAGTGTAAGACTAGAGGGAAGGCAGCTAGTCATCACCACCCACTGCCAACTCTTGGGCTACTCTTTTACCAACGAATAGTGGGATTGACCGTAACATTATAATGCCCCCACGGCTGATAGGGCAAGCATGTTTGGCGTGAGGGGATGCGAACCTGCAATCCTCAGATTATGAATCGCATGCCTTAACACGCTTGGCCATGCCAGGCCATAAGCAGGAAAATACTAAAATTAAGTTGTTGTGAAATTAGTTTGAGTTTCTAATTGATAGAACAGGAATGTAATCTGTATAATTAAAAAGTTGTATAAACACGAACTCAGATGTAATAATGTGTAATATTTGTGCCTCAAAAAAAATGGAAATAAGCTACAATTCTGAAGTTTTTGTTGAGCTTTCTTAGAAGATGGGTGGATAGAAAACTTTGATGATTGGTATGAATGTGCTTGTTTTTCTAGAGTAAACAAAGTACACACTAGTGTACTGAATTATTTTTAAGTTGATGCTGTTCTACAGTGGTGGACAATGAACAGGAAATAAATTTTATCAAATTACATATAGAACATTACTAGTATGCTATTTTAAACTTCAGTTTTAGGTTTATGTTGTGATAGTTATATGACATTATTTTTATTATTTCAAAATTTTAAGAAATTTGTACAGTGAGGTTAGATATTAAAATAGTGAGTTATTAAAAACTTTTATTTGCTGCTATGTCAAGGCTGTCAATAAATTTATTTATTTATTTGGGGTTTTAAATGTATTTTGTAAGAAAGCTATGATGGCACTTGTAAAACTTTTAAAATAATTTAACCTTGTCTTCACCATGCATCCTATAATATAACTATTTCCATGTGTAATCAATTTTTTTTATAATTTGTCACTATATATTTTGTAAATCACATTGAACATTTTGTACTTATTTATTTGTTTGTTCATTTGAATTTCTTTAAAGATCATATAACTGAATTTGTTAGACCAGCTGGGCTAAAAGTCTACCTACAAAAAGGTTAAAGCAGATTGAAAAGTCATTATTTGCTCAAAAACACAGTTGAAAGTTAACTACTCATAAATATTATATGGGGTCTAGTCAGATAAAATATATAGCTTTTTGTGTTAATTTTATTACAGAGGTGCCTATAAAAATAACTAGTTTAATCACAGTTAGATCTGTCATTCCCATGAGATCATGTATTCTTTCAGCCTTGAAAGATGTGATATTAATTTTTTTTTGTATCACTGTAAAGAAAGGATATTGCCCTTCAAACTTCCTAAAGTCTGCCAGTGTGATATTTCAGTTAAAGAATGAAATATTAGTGAGTTTTTTGTTGTTATTGTGTATTTGAAATTAAACCTGGCACTAGGAGAATTATTTAAATTTTATCAAGAAATATATATATTTATATTGTTTTTATTTTTACATGTGTATATATTTCTACTTGTGTTTTTATATCTACAGATATTCATTACATTATATTAAAATGTGTTTGGAGCCTCTGTACATTATTACAATCAATGTTGCTGTGTTTACTCATCCACTATCTAAAAAGTAACTCTGCAGCTTAGTTTTCATTGTAAAATACTTTGTCGTAAAACTGTCATACCCAATGCACATCACTCTTCCTTTTGTACTTATCATAATTTTTTTAGTGTATAAAGATAATTTCTCCACATCTATTTCGATAATTGAATCACATAAAAAATTCCATGAATGCTGCATCTGGTGACTTGACTAGTATGGTAGGAAATATGGACTTACTATGCCACAATCTGGGGTTTGATTCCCTATCGTAGACATAGTACATAACCCAATGACTTTACTGACCTGTCTTCATATGGAATAGCATGAATATCTCTTTTTTTTTTTCCCCCAGCTGCTTGAGCTAAGAGGCATAACTAGAAGCCTTATCTTGGTGAACTCATGCTCTGTTTGCCTCATTTCCAGTCTCATATCCTTCTTAATAATATTGCGTATAGTTTTATGTAGCATATGAACAGCTTTTGCCTTTGACTTTTGTGTTTGTGGTTCCTTACTTATTTGTTACAAACACTGCTTACCACAGCTGGCATGTGTCGTATTGCAGGTCTGTATCTCTATATTTCATTGAGTTAGTTCCAACCAATCGGTTTATTCACTGATCAAGTTTGTTAACAGAAAAATCACTAAATGGTCAAATTTGCAGTATAGACTATTTAAGATTTAGAGATTTAATAAACAGCATTTTTATTATTTGCTCACATCAAGTATTTGAGTAATAAAGCTGGATCCACTGTTTTTCAGTATTAAAAGACTTCTCAGATTGTACCTGTACTGAAATAAATAACAGATAAGAAATTGCTTTTCTATATTTATTGTAATTATGCTATTTGTAAAAAAGAAATTATAATATGTGTTTGTGTTTTTGTCTAGAATTAAATGGTAGCTTCTAAAGTCATAGTTCTTTGTAGCTTTATTCTTTCTGGAACTAGAAACTCACTCTCAAAACCACTTTTCTCAGTAGTATAGTTCTCTCTATGTCTTGAAACAAAATATACTGCCAACCATATGAAATCAGTTTATCTTAGTTTTGCAATTTCCACTTAAACTTTACCATTGATTTTCTTGACATAAATCAAAATGATGTTAATAAATAAATTGTTGCAAATAACTTATAAAGCATATTGTTATTTTGAAGAGTTTTGGAAAAATAAATTATTTATATATAAAATTACTTATCTATAATTATTGAACAACTCTTCATATTTTTTACAGAAAATGGCTCTCAAATCCTGTAAGGAAACTGAGTCATGGTCGATTGGACAGAGCTTCAAGTGATAATACTAAGCCTGCAACTAAAAAGTCCTCTGCACCACATCACTGGAAGGTTTATATTTCATTTAGTTGTAACAGTTGTTTTTAATTTCAGAACAGTATGAAATCATATTTAAAGTCAAATGATCTCTGTTAGAAGTAGATTATTGATTCTTAAACATTATAATTTGAGTAAACGCTCTTTGTTTCTAAAACCTATTTGTACTTCCATTTTGGTATTTTATTGTTAGATTGTTTTCTCAGTAAATGTTATTCTTATATTTGCTGGTATATTATGTTTCTTCATTTTTAAGTTAACTTTTTAAAACTTCTTTATGCAATGGCTCTTGTTTTTGAATTTTTCTTTCCAATTAAGAGTTATTAGTAAAATTTGAATGTTGTCTTTAGTGTGCTACCTTTTACTGAACAGTTAATACACATGTATTTGCAATAAATACGAATTGTTTTTAACTTCCTTATATGACTTAAACTTTTCCAGTGAAGTTGGATACCAGTTACTTTAACATCTTTCCAATTTAGAACTTAATTGTTGTTTTTCTCAGTTGTTGAAGGAAGAAATGGGAAACAAGCCAGCATCATCTGGTGCAGTAGTCAAACAACCTGATGAACAGGACACAGAGGTTAGGGTATCATTTATTAGTCAACTTTACAGTGTAAGTTAAAAGATTTTTCAAAATACCTAAAATTTCTGTTCACAGGTTAAATGACTCACAATATAGTTTTTAGATGTTTCAAAATATCATAATTAGCTTCTCATAGAACCTTTGGTCTTCTCATATTCAGATCATTAACATTCTTCATATTTTTGGCTATGTTGTTTCTAGAAACATTACAGATTAAGTTAGACTATCATTTGTTAGTTGACTTTACAGTGTAATTTAAAGATTTTTTCAAAATACCTAACATTTTTGTTCACAGTTTAAAAGGCTTACAATTTAGTTTTTAAATATTTCAAAATAACCAGATTGGATTTCCATAGAAACTTTGGTCATTTCATATTGAAATCATTAAAAAAATTTTTTTATATTTTTGATAATGTTTTTTCTAGGATAATTGCAGATTTACTGTCACAAACCACTCAAAGAAAGAAGTATTAAAAATGAATAATATAAATATTTTCTAATTTAAAAATTACGTAAAATGTTTTTCACTTGTTCTTTTTTAATCCTAAAAATCCAGTCATCTTTTATTTTCACTTACAGACATATTCTGTTAATTTTCTATATTTTTTTACTTTTCTCCATGTTGTGTTTAGTTTCAAATAGGTAAAAATTAAATTTGTTTTTGAACTCTGCTTAGCTTCAAAGATACACATTCATTTTATCTCTTAGTTTGTTTCTAGTTACAGAGATATAGTTTTATTTTATCTGTTTATATATATAAAAAGCTTCATGTGTGTATATATGCTACAGATTTTGTGGTGGTTTTTATAATACACACTTTCATTTTTATGTCACTCTTTGCTATTTTACTCTAGAGATAAAAAAAATTATCATTTGTTGCCATTAGTTTGAGAAATAAGCCATAAATGATTTTATCTCTAAAAATTTTCAGGCATTTATTTTCAGATATAAACATGTTTTTTACTGCTGCTATTTCTGTTCTCTCATATCTGTTAATAAGGAAGATTTTTATGCATAGTAATACACTGTGAATAAGTTTTTATTGTGCTGTTTTTAAAATTTTTCTGTGTTAATCCTAGTTTTTGATGAACAAATATTTTAAGCCATTATTCATTATTTAATGTGACTATCCATGGAAACTCTATTTAAATTTTGAATGTATTTACGTTTTACATATCAGCTAAATATATTTTAGGAGAACAATAGTTTTTATTCTTATCAGTAGTATAAGATGACATAAGTAGATTTAGTGATTAAAGAAAATTGTATCTAAGTCAAAACTTAAACATACTGTATGTCATTTCACTTGATCCACCAGAAATCTTCTCCACTGAAACCTTGGTTGAGTCAAAAATCTAAGTCTCTAGATTTAAATGGTGGTGAATCAACAGAAGAAGTTTGTGATGTTGAACTTCCACCTCCCATGAAGATTCAAGATCACACTTTCACTCCAGTATCCCCACCTCCTCCTCTCACATCAGAGGGAGGTGGAAACAAAATAGTAAGACAATTTTATAAATACAAAAAATTCAATTATATGCATTTTTGTATCATTTTTCTATAACTAGCATGTTTTTGCTCACCAGTAAACTTCATGGTAAGAATTGGTTGAGAAGACAACTTGTACTTATATGAGTATTTAGCTTTCACTGAAATTTACTTAGGCACTTACACATATGCTTAACTGTTTTTGATGCTCTGTGAAATTATGGAGGTGTTACACACTAGATCAAACATGGAAGATACCATAGACTCGTCAACATTGTTGAGATCATGAAAGAGGCTTTTTGGCATTTACACTGTTTTTTTGCATAATTACAAAAGACAAAATCACATTATATCATATCTTATAAATTCACTTTGGTAAAAGGATTATGTCATGTCGTCTGATCCTGCAGGGGAAAGTGACAAATAATCACTTTTGGCAATTTATTTCTAATTTGTTTGTGTGCTGTTCTCTTGAAAATTAACAGTCCACATAGGTACCTGTCATTGTTCAAAACTTGAAGAACAAAGTTATGTAGTCTCAATATGATTATCTGTATAAACCCTTTTGATACTGGCTTGGTATAATATTCATAAGTTTGAATACATGTTTACAGACGTTAAATATTTGATACAATGTGTGTATTTTCATGAAATTTGGTAAACATTTAGTAAATGATACAAGTATTTTTTTACACAAAAAAAGTCAAATTGTTTAATGAAATATTTTTACTAAAGATTTGTTCGTGAAAATAGTCTATTTCATTACTAGTCTGTGTGCAATGTGATTTCATGTTATGATAAAAAAAAACTTTTTTTGTCTCAAAAATCTGAAGTATTATTTGCAGAACCTCCAAAATACATTTCAAATATTTGTTTTAGTGATAATTTACATTTTGTTATTTTCTATACTCTAACTGTGTGAGGTCTTCACTTGACCAACCTCATAAGCATCATTAAAAAAATTAGGAAATAGAAATTATGCTTTATCATGATAGAATGATTACTTATTTTAACATAAAATTAAAAATGTTTAGTCTAAGTAGTTTAAGTCTCATAATGCCATATATTTACATATAGATATTTATTATATTGACCTTTTAATCATGCTTAGCTAACTTTACATAAGTTGCATTGACACACTGCATGTGCATTCATTACATATCCAGTAGTATAAAACTGTCTTAGCTGTGTTTTAGTCGACTAGTATTTTGTAATATACCATTACATTTCAATTATTATACATTATACATAAGTATTTATATTATTACTATTTAGAAATAAACTATTAAACTTATTCTTAAAATATATAGCAATGAATAACAAAGTAAAGAAAACAATTATTTCTTCTAGTTACGACTTTTGAACTTGATTGCTGCTAGACATGCCAAGCCTTTTAAAATTTTGCACATGGAGGAAATTAAACAAACAATGATACCATAGAATTCCACTGTAATTTGTTAAGCTCAGAAACTAAGATGTACATAGAATTAAAAAATTATGAAACTTTGAGCAGACTAAAGACACAACTTAATCTTGTATTGAGAGAATGTGGTAGCTTTTTCAAAGATTAAAATGGCTGAGAAAACCACTCTGTGGATTTTCTAAGCTGTGAGTTGGTTATTCACTTGTAATATATTGAAATAAGTGTATATATATGTAGACTATGATCTACAAATTTTTGTGTCACTTTGGCTAGAAAGTACATCCAGATTGTGATGCATTAACCATTCCCTAAGACACAGCTTGTTTGTTGCTTTTTTGTGTTTCCACAATTATATTTATAATTGTACGTATGAAGTATTTTCAGATTTTCAACAGATTGCTGTATAATAAAACAAAAATATCTTGTTATGAAGCCTAAGAGTCAAATATTACTTTAGAGGTTCATTGAGTTTTTTAGAGAATGAAAGTGATGCATTGATCTCAGAAAGTTCTTCCAGATCACTACGAGGATTAATTATAATATAGATGCTGAGGCACTGTTCAGTAAACCTCTACTTGTTATTAATGTAACAGTATCTCAAAAGATTGCATGTTGCAAAATGTTTTGTTTTTTTTTGCTTAGCCTTTAATTCATCCTTTCCAGACAACAGAAGGTACAAATTCAGCAGACTTGGCATCTGAAATAGAACAGATAGTGAAAGAAAGAATGGTAAATGTAAGTTATGTATTATTAAGAAAATAAAACGGTGTAAGTTTTATAACATCACAAGTAAGAACATAATGATAGCAATGAGTTTCAGAATATGAAAAAACATATAATAAATTGTGTCTCATGTCAGCAGAATAAAAATTTCTGTGGCAAGAAGTTTTATGACCTTAGAAATAAATTATACATCCAATAAGATTTTATGAATAACTTTTAGAGTAAATAGAAAAGAAAAAAAGGATTAGGCTGAGTTTAGTTATAAACTGAAACCATAAATGTTTTAAATATTTGAAATGTGATATAGCTTTTATAAATCCTACCTGAATATGTGTAAACCAATATAATATTCCAAGGTATTTTCTTCTGATAACAGGAACATCACTTTGAATACAACACAGATTCATCAGAGATTGCACAGGCTAAAACATCAGATGTAACATCTCTTCTGCCCCCACTACTTGAAAGCAAACCAGAGCTGAGAAGTCTTTCATTGCCTAGTCAAGAGGAGCCAGAGTCACTACATCCAGTTTTTAGTGGATCCCTAACCTCTGAATATGGTGATAAAGAAAAGGCCTTACAAAAAAGAAAGTATGTATTTTATTAAGTGTTAATTTTTAGAGATTCTGATGTTTTTTATACTGGACTTTATTTGATATGTTAGAAATAAATAAGCATCATTTTAGTTTGCATTACTGCTGATAAAGTATGCATTTCCATGATTAACGAGTTAGTATGTGATTTTATACATTTGCAAAAAACATTTTTTAACCTCTACGCAAATTAAAAAATGGATGTTTCTTACATATATGATTTTCTGTAGGAATCTTTAGAACAAGGAAAATTTCTACATTTCTGCATTTGCTGGTATAATGCATCATAATTCCAATAATTCTGACATCTCATCAGTGGAGAAAGTTTTCAATTTATCTTGAAACTTTCTGTGTTTCTTCAGTACAATAATTTGCTCACACCTGTTTACCTTTTTGTATGTTATAGCAGGAATACATTCTTTATTTTTGATACCTTTCTGTATACCTTGGAACAGATACTTTCCTAGTTTATGGTATCTTTCTGTTGCAGCACATCTCCCTCATTTTTATTAACTATGTAAAATATAAGACAGCTATTTTATACAGTTTTCATGGGAACCAGTCAGTTTGTTTTCTCAAGAAATTATCCAGTATTTCCATATTTTCTTTTTTTCGGATGGTGTAACCAATATTTAACAATTCAAAATGTGTTTCATTTTGTGGGTTTTTCAAAAAGAAAACTAACAACAACACTGCATCCATAAAATATTATTAAATCTTGTACAGCTTGATACTTTTTACTATTTTTTTGGATTAATGTATCATTTAAAATAAAGTGACTTTCTGTTATAGTATTTTTAATCCATTTTTGTTAATTTTGGATTTGCTACATAACCAGGCCAACATTTCAAATAATTTAAAATTTATTACATCAATAGATATTGTAATGTTATTTTTGTACTGTTGATTGTTTTGTTTGTTATACTTGGTTCTAGAGATTTTAGAACTAGCACAAAAACTGTAATTGAGTTTGTTGGTGTAAGTCAGGCCAAATACTTAGATATTTTATTACAAACTTAATGGAGAAATATTTGAATAAGAGCAGTAACACAAGAAGACCTTTACAAACTGTTTTAACAAAGGGAAGAATAAATGAGCTGTGTTATCTCTTGAATCACAATCCTAAAGATCCAAGAAAACATCAGCTTTTGGTTTTCTATGAAAACAGTTAAAAGAAATGTTTTTTTTTCACTTCTAGTTTTCTTTTGATGCAACTAGCTGATTTGAAACATCATTTTAGTCTGATATTGCAAGTAACAGAGTTTAATTAACCTTGGATATTTCATTGGTTCTACATAAATTTTGTACATTTTAAACCATCTAAATAATAATAATAATTGACAAATGAAGAACAAAAAAAAATCTTTTTTTATTGAATGAAAATTCTTATTTACAGCTGTCTTTTTTGCATTAATTTTAGTAAATTAAAAAAATGTTCCTCATGTTACGTACTTTAGATTTATTTTTTTTTCTGGGCATGACTAAGTTATCGATTTAAAGTTAATTTTGACACAATGTTTTATTTGACTTTTTGTCTTCAAAAAGAAATGTTGAGAAAAATTCCCTTTGTCATGCAAAAATATCTTCTCAAAACATTTTTCATTTTAATAATTTTTTGCTCTGCAGGTATGTGATTGAAGAACTTATTGATACAGAGGAAGATTATGTAAAAGATTTAGGAAGCATTGTGGAGGTAGGTTCTGTTTTATTAATAAAAGATATAGTATTGTATGATTAGTAATCTGTAATTTTATTGTGTTATTATATCCAGTAATATATTTTCTTTTTCTCTTTCTTTAGCACTTACAGTTACTGATATAAACTACTAGTACCAATAGCTAGTAACAATATGTATTTTACAAAAGTACTAGAAAACCATCAGTATTGTTTCCTTAGCTAAAATTTATAGAAACTCTCCTCTCAAGCATATAAAATGTAACCAATGGAAGGCATTTATTTTTTGTAATGTTGGTTTGCTACAGTTTGGTATATCATAAACTTCTGTAGCTTTAAATGTCATAAACTCTTATTAACTGGGAAACTATATATATTTGACCATGAATATTTATAGATTTCAAACAGTACAAACTGTTCAACTGTAGAGAATTAACTTAGGACATTAGTATTTTTACAAAGGTATAACATAACTTTAACAGTGAAAAACTGACATGTTATTAGCAAGTGGTATTTAGCTCTTCATTAAGTGAATTGTGCCTATGTTGATTCAGAATTAATTCTCTCATTGTGAACCACAGAAAAAAAATATTCAGTTCCAGACAGATAAGTTTTATTAAGTTTTAAAAAAAACTTGTATATAAATCATTATTTATAGTAACAATTATTATAAATTGTATCATTGTATATTAAAATGTATTTGTATTAAGAAAGGAAACTGTGTGTATCAGTCTTGTTGGCAAATATCATAAATGTGATACATTTCAACACTCAGTTAACTTCTAAATTCAAATTTAACTCAGTTTCAGGCTATTCAAAATCATAATATGTAGCACAGTAAATTGAAGGCTTGTCCAATATAAATTATAATATGTAGCAACTTGCATTTAAAATTTTATTCAACTACAATTTTATGAATTTGTATAAGTTTTGTGTCAAATTGTAGATTATACTTCATTTTAGTGTTGTACATTATTGGATTTTTAAATTTAAAAGTAAGTATTAAAGAAATGCATCTAAACATTTATTTCTGGTGTGTCACTGGTTGAAATTAGATATTAATGATGTCCAAATATAAATTCTATAGGTTCTTACAAATTAGGAACACAAATTACTGATAGTGACAATCTAGAATATAAAATAAGAACCTCCTGTCTTTTTTATTTGCTGAGATATTGCTCATTTATTGAATCAAACAGTTATCTCATTCACCTCTTTCTATTTTGGAAACTTCTTCATACACAATTACTTCTGTCTAAGAGACGTGGATAACCAAGTGAAAGTTAGGAATGTTCCACTAGTGGTTTTCTCAGTCTTTTTTAAGTATTATGAAGTCAATTCCTTCTTTCAGTACAAGTCTTCTAACTGGTGAGTTGAATAAAGCTTTAGTCAGCTCAAAATTTCATATTTTATTTGGACCCAAGTACAGCTTAGTAACTAAGCTTCATAAATTGCAGAGAAATTCTATCAGTAATTTATGATTTTTTGGTTATTTTAAATGTTATATTGTTTCACATTTTCCATATACAAAATTTTTTAAGGCTTGGTAACTCATGGTAAACAACAAACAATTGCAAAGGTTGTAACTAGTAGATATTATTTGCTATTCTTTGTTTACTGTTCTATGTTTTAAGAAAATTAAGTTTAAGAACTTATTTCTAACTAATAATACTGTATCTATATAAGTAATGTATTATAACTAAAATGTGACTGTATTTTACAAAACATTAGTCCTTGAAAACACAGCCGAGACAGGTCACTTTGTAAAAGTTAGTTTTATGTTATTGTATATGGTAACATGCACTTTGTCATTGCCACTTTATAAAGTTAGCTAGTAAGGGCTAAAAGGTCTGTCTTATAAATATATAAAAGTGTATAATGTTATGACATTTAAGCTATTTTGATTAAACGTGTGTTTACAAGTTATAATTTGTTTTCATTCTAGAACAAAAAAACATAATTTGTATTTATTTCCTAATTTTTTTACAGTTGTTATGAGATTGGTCAAATCTTCCAAACCAGTAAAGATGGTGAAAATAATGGATAAAATATAAAGTTTTAATTTTAGTTAATTGGGTACATAATATGGAACTTTTATATTAGGTATAATAAACAATATTATAAATAAGAAAATAAAATAGAATAAAATTCTAAATTGTAAAATTTTTTTTATCTAACTTTTAGAAATTTTAATCAAATGAAATCAAATTTTTTAAACTGAAACTGGACACTGTATGGGGAGTTTGCCATAAGTTTCATGCAATTTGTTTAAGCATTTTCAGTGCACGAATGTAAAAGTCAAGGGATGTGAATGATATCCCTTTCCTAGGGAGTCCTTTTTCAGTGATACAAATACTAAGAACTTCTGTTTGGGCTGCTTTGTCTGTCATTAATATGGCACCTTGCTCTACTTTCTAGATATATAACTGTTATTTACAACATTTGAAACAACATAATTGTTCTTATTGTTTTTGTTATTAGGAGGGGTCTATGAAGAAATACTTTTCAAAGCATTTATGAACAATATTTCTATTTAAAGAATATTATTTAATGTTAAAATTAAAAATTGTGTATCAATTTGTTGAAATAATATTTTAATAACTGTGGTTTTCTTTATTTCAAATGTAATTATGCCATAACCAAGTATAAGAGATTTTGTACCTTGAAAACCTCTGATCTTAATTTATAAGAAAACTGCTTACCTAGGATTTAAAATTGTTTGAGAATTAGAAAGTAAAATCCATTAATGAAGTATTTGTTAAAAGCATAATCATTTTAGTGTTTTTTTTACTTTCCAACAAAGCACAAGTATTGTAGTCTAAGAACCCTCTGGTTTTTCTATTTTAGTAGTGATTTGTTCTACAAATTTATTATTTACTGTCTTGTTATTTTTACTTTAATAATTTAGTTTGTAGGTTTGTCTTGTTTGTTTATGATAAATATGGCCTCTTGTTTTCATAAGGATACTTAAGAAAAACTTAAGGAAGGTTTGCTAAATTGTGTAATAAATTTGATGCAGTGTTTTTCAGTAAATATAGTTTTAAGCTTAATAATAATGTAACTCTTTAAATAATGTTTTACATGTGATTGCTCAGACTGTTTTTTTTTATCAAGAAAACATTATTGTTGCAGTTTCAAAATGTTTTTATTTACTTTGTATGTTCATTTTTGTATTACAGTTTTATTTTAAATATGAAATCACATTAATTAAGTTTTAAGACATGTTTTACTTCTATATTAATTTTTTTTTTGGAAAGGGTTATATAGTAATAATGAAGTCTGGGGAAATACCTGTACCAGAAGATTTGAAGAATGGGAAGGATAAGATAGTCTTTGGAAATATTGAAGCTCTGTATGAGTGGCACAGAGAGTAAGTTACTAATTAAAGTTTAGCTAAGTATATGATAATATTTAACTATTGAGGTACTTAGTACATGGTATTAAGGTTATTTTTTATAGTGATATTTATTATCAACTTTTTATTTATTTAAACATTTATTTTCTCCAATTTTTCAGATTATTATAAGTAAAAAGGTCAATATCAGTGATAAACTGTTTAATTATTTAGTAAATTCATTTTCTTCTGAGTTTTATTGCTTTACTTTGTAGTACTTTCTTTGGGGAGTTGCAGAAATGTGTAGCTGAACCAGGGAGACTAGGCCCACTATTTCGTCGTTATGAAAGGAGGTTACACATGTATGTTGTGTACTGTCAGAATAAACCAAAATCAGAGTACATAGTTTCAGAGTTTGTTGATACCTATTTTGAGGTAAATAATTTGTGAAAATTTGAATTATTTTCGATATTTATTTATTTAATATGTAAGAAGACTTTCCTAACAATTTTGTGTGTGTTTAATTTCAGTTAAACAATATTTTTAAAAATCGTATTTTTTAAACATCGCCTTTCGGTGGGTTTACCTGGCATCATCATATGGCAAACTTTGAATTGAATTAACAACAGTTCAGGCTTGTGTTGTACAAATCAGAATGATATTACATAATTGTTATGTAAATATCATGTAAATGTTGTCGAGAGTGTTATGTAAATGTCATGTAGATATCATGCATATGTTATGTAAACAACCATGTCAAGTGTTATGTAAATGTCATGTAAATATGATGTATATGTTATGTAAATATCATGTAATGTCGTGTTTGAATTCCCACATTTATTATTTATAATTCTATATTTATATTATTGTTTCGAGGTTTAAATCGGTGAAATTTAAAATAACATTTTAGAATTAATTAAAATTCATTTAGAAATTTTTAAAACTAAATAGATTGATCACTTGTATTGGCCTGGTGTTTGTACTGTGGAATTCTGAGAAGTTACGCGATATAGTATATAAACAGAAGGCAATGCGAGGGAAGTGAATCATCCACTTTTACTCGGGTCAAGAAGTAAGTCATCCATTTTATTCGGATCAGGAAGTTTGTCTTGTTTGAAAAAGTTTAAACTGAATTTGTGAATAGAGCTAGATCGACTAAAGCGGTGAAAAATTTTATTCCCTCAACCTTTACAATTCAGTCGGATTTCGGATTTGGACACTTATCCTGGATCATATTATTAAGCACAGGCCAGTACTTTTTTGTATTGTAAGTTGTTTTGATGGGTGAAACTGGATATCTGTTATTGCCATTAGATAATATATTTTGTGTCTATCACATAAGTAGATAATTATAAAAAATTATACAAGCTGCTATATGTGTCTTTCTGTTGCGTTCAGTCCGCAATAAAAAAAACGTAACAATAATTAAACAATGTAATAGAAATCAACAATTGCTAAATAGCCCTATCCACCTTTGTACTTTTTATTGAGCATGATACAAAGTTTTAGTGACTTGTATTCAAAATTTCATTAAACTACTTTTTGTTTGTTATAAGCTATTATAATAGCATAAAATCTTAGCTTTTTATCCATATCTTTTGGTAATATATGTTTTAAGTTCTTAATTCTGCAAAGCAATATGTTAAAATGTCTTGAATTTCACCTAGTATGGCACACATGAAACATTTTCTCCTAGCTTACTATCATCCCTATTTTAATCACCACTCCTTGAAAAAGCATGATATTAAATGTAAATTATTCTAAATAAAATCATCATTGCTCAGATAAACCACATGTATTAGTCTTCAACTTTGGTTACAAAGCTATGAAATAGAAAATCAGACCCCTTCTGACACACCCAACTGTTCCATTCTCTTTTTTGTAATTCATTAATAGTTCATTCTTATATTTAATTATGTATTACCTACAACCAATAAAAATGTAAGGTCTTTATCTATCAAATGACGTATTCTATAATGTTAAGTTTTGAATGGTTGCAGAGTTAGAAAGCCAGGTAAGGGAATTTGTCTACTTTCTGTACAAGTCTCTATCATATAAAACATTATTTAATTAAATAAAAATTATTAATTGAAATACTGTGAGTAGTATAAAATAATTAGGGGGAACTCTCTTTGACAACTGAAAGTGTGAAAAAAAGATTTGACAAGTATTGTATTTTTTGTTTTTCATGTGTATCCTTCACTAATCTCAACTACTTTAAAACATCTTTATTTTTATAGTTTTAGTTGTTTTTATAATTATACATAAAGTAAAATAAATAATAATAGAAATGTTTCATGAGGCACACACATGAGCTACTTGTACTAGTTGTAGTAGCTTGTGGGTAATGTAATTCAATAGAGTAATGTGAGCTGTATGTTCTGTAAGTGATTTACAACTTAAAAGTGCATGGATAGTAATTAGTCACAGCTCAAAGGGCAAGAAAACAAAATTTAATTATAAATAGATGTATGCTGTTAAGAACTTAGAGATAATTTGGATAAATTAATGTGGTTTCATATTACAATATGAAATCATTAATGAAAAAAGAAAAAGGGTAATTTAGATTTATATCTTTTATTTTTGTGGCTACAAGGTTGGTAAGATTGAGATAATTAGGATCAATGAATGTGGTTTAATATTATAATATGAAGTCATTAATGAAAGAAAAAAGGGGCAGTTTAGATTTGTTTTGTGGTAATGAGGTCGGTCAGAGAATTTATTTTGAGTTAGGTAAGAGAAAAACAAATCATCATGTTTTACTGAAATAGAAACATATGAAATGTATTTAGGAACTCTTATGGATTACAGAAAGAAAGTTTAAAACTTTTGAGATAATGGAAAGTATTTTTAATTTTAACATGAAAATTACTTTGCACATTGACTATTCAAAACAAATATTCAATATATTTATGGACAAATCTTTATTTTATTTTATTAGAAGTACTTCACCAAAAAAAATGTAATTTTTGTTCAGTTAAAGACTTATAACATTAAGTGAAACATTTCCAAGTTTTGTGAAAATATACACACTATATTGAAAGTTAGAAGTTTGAGACCTGCAAAGAGGTCATCTGGTCATTGATATAGACTGACTGTGTTGAAAGAGATAAGAAAAACAACAATAAGAATAAATATTATAAATCCAAGCATATTTATTAATGTTATTTTTTTATTTTTGATATACAGAGCTTTAATTTTTCTGTTTATTATCTTTGTTAATGATTTCAACATCTGAAAAAATCCTAGGATGGTTGGTTGGACTGGTGTTTTATGGCACAAAACAGCTAAGCTATCTGCACCAAACATCCAGTAAAAAGTTAAAATTAAAGTATAATTACTAAATTTCACTAAAGAAAATTAAGATAAAATAAGGCAAAATTTGTTATTTGAATTAAAAACACAAATATCATTAAATCCAGATTTTACATCTAGTCTACAGCAGTAAGAGAAAAACTACAGTAATATGAGTTGTAAAGAACTTTCTGTAGCATAATTGTAATTATCATAACTCACCAGAAAGACTGACAGATAAGTTTAAAAACCACCTTAAGTCACCTGAAATTGGCCTTCCAGTCCTGGTTTCGAGTTATTTGACATTCAGGCCATTTTCTAATTTCGATTCGAACCAGATGTACTTTGATTCTTAAAAGAGAATCACATTAAAAATGGTTTAATGTATAAATTTAAAAAATTATATACCATTAAAAAGATTAATGGCATTTCAAAAACTAAAAATATTTCAAAGGTGGTCAGTGTCACCATCACTAATAACACCGTCTAACTCTACAGATAAACCTCAGGACAAAACATGTTTAAAATGGTGCCATCATTACGACACTCATTGAGAGTTAATAAACTGTGACCAGTGTATAGACTAGTTAGAACAAGTTTCTCTTATGGTACCAAGACAGTGAAAGTCCAATAGAGGGTTTAAGTTGGAAAAGCTTGTTTTCACATTGCTCACTCCAAGTCATCTTCCAACTGGCATGGAGCTGAGCCTTGAGTACAGGACCATAGTTTATGTGTAGAACAGATACAGCAGTGATAATGCCAGATCAGACAGATTTAGCTGCAGTGTTGGTGAACTCGTTCCTGAGAATACAAATGTGGCCTGGTATCCAGAAAAACTGGATAGAAGTAGATATTAAAGAGAAATGGGTTAATCAGTTTTGAATATTGCCGAGAACTAACATGAAGCCAAACAAGGGCCAGTAGAGAACTAAGTGAATCAGTACAAATAGTGTAATTTAAGTGAAGTATAGGCAAGTTCAGCAGTGAACTGTCAACTTTTCTCAGATGACATAAAGATCAGTCACATTTGGGGACCATAATAAGCTATGGTGGGATGGACTAACCAGTGGATACAGCAGTGTTATCCAAGGACAAACCTAATAATCAGTGATGATGAGAAAACCCACTTGTAGAGAAAAATATGTGTAAAAACAGCTGGTTTGGGTTGAGAAAATTTTTATGCGGAGGAACAAACAACATTTCAACCTTCTTCGGTCATCGTCAAGGAGAACCTATTGTCTGGGTAACACTTAGGTCAGAATAAGCCACATTTTACTGTCTTGCTGTTTTTACAACTCTCAATGATGACTAAAGAAGGTTGAAACATTGTTCACTCCTCTACATAAAACTTTTTTCAATCCAAACCAGCTATTTTTACAGACCCAGTTCATCCAACTGCTCCTGGATATGAAGGCCAAAAGGAGCAAAGGCAGATCATCTGTTTTGAAAAAACATGGTCCATTAAGGAACGAAAGCAGAACCCCAGGTGGGATGCTTTGATAAGGAACCAAGTTTTGAAACATGCACTAATGACAGTTGCAAACGGTAGATGTGCAAAAGAGGTTCAAGAAACTCTGTGTATAAACTGTGAACTTTGGACATGTGGAAGTGCAGAATCAAAGTCCCTGAGTGTGAACTGGGTCTGGCAATGAGAATAACCTACCTTGATGGTGGCAGATAGACTTGATGATGTAAATGACAGAATGAGGACATTGGTTGGCATCATAATTCCATCTTTGCGAGTGGAGATGCACCTCACTGCAGAAACTCCTTGGGTGGAGAAACCAGCAAGAATCTCTAACTCAGGGATGTTCTTCAAACCCCTCTCAACAGTAACTTCTCATGACAAATTCAAAGTAGTATGAGGCATAACCTCAATAGGTTTATCCCAAACTGCCTTTGAATTCAAGAGGAGTTCATTGTGTTGAGATGTGGATGTTTCCACCTATATGTCACCAGAGCAAAGTTTCTTTTCTGACTGGTGGGTGAGGTCAGTGGGCACTGAAATATTTTTTTCTTATGGATCCTCCAAATAAAAACTTAAATAATATGGTCAAAAAACAGTCCCGAGGTAAACAACCACGTCTTGAAGATACTGAGCAGCAAGTCCCTCTAATCCCTTCTGAATGAAAAAGGGAAACATTTGTCCAAAAGGTTTGTTTGAAAGAGAATGTAGTATAAGAAAATGTGTTACAGGTGTTTCAGGTTTTGGAGATTGCTGCTCAGAATCCTCAAGACATGGTCGTTTACCTAGGGACATTTTTTGACCATATTATTTATGTTTTCATTTGGAGGATCCATAAGAAAAAAATATTTCAGTGCCCACTGACCTCACCCACCATGTAGTCCTATAAAGGGATGCACTACAATGCTAAACTAGGACACTGCATCAATGCCAGGGTTTTGTGAGCACTATACTCAAACACTAACATGAGATACAATGTCCACTACACCTGTTGAGAACATCCCATGCTGGTACTTGGTTGACCCAAGGGGGGCGACCTGTCTGCAGGAATTCAAGGCTAAAGTGATGTGTTAAGATTGGACCCCTCAGCCACCAGGATCCTCTCCTCCCCTTCATGGGTTACTGCACATGGCAAACACATGGGTGAATGTTTAGATGCTAGAGGAAGTAAACTGAAAGAAGAGAACCTTCCCTAGGATGTCCCCTCATCATGTACAGGAATCCACACCAAGGGGAAATCATAGGAGTGACTACGTTTAACCTTATGTTCAAGTACATTATCAAAAGTTGTTTGTGTAGTTATCACTCAGGAGTGATTGTCAGTGTAAAGGGAATGAAAGGTTAAAAGATATGCAGTTGTATTATCTTTAACCTTCTCAGAAGAATACTTTTTGTAATATTAGTGAAAGGAATCATTATGTGCTTTTATATATGTCTATTCTCTTATAAATATTTAGCTTTTATTAGACTAAGAGGTAGAATATAAATTAATTTTTATGTATCTTTAGTGAAGCTGTTAGTAGTATGTTAAACATTGGACAAAAGATTAAAATCTTTTTTTTTAATGAATTTTCAACTTCTGATAATTATTATACACAAAGTTTGTATGTAATAAAATCTTTATAGTAAGAGTTTTTTTGTGTTGTTATGTCACTAAAACTGTTATATGCTGTGCTTTCACTCACAATTCTACTTTCATGTTGTTTTCTCCATTACTAGGTGGTAAGTGCATATGTCCCCATTTTGATAGATGATTTTGTATATTGTGTTATATAAATACTCTGGTTATTTAATTTAGGCTTTCATCAAGACTGTAGCTGTATAATATTATTCAATTTCTTGAGTTGTTTATTCAACAAGAGAACCTCTTTCAGGAGGTGAAACAGAAGCTTGGTCATAAACTTCAGCTGCCTGACTTACTAATTAAACCTATTCAGCGAGTGATGAAGTATCAGCTGCTACTGAAGGTGGGAAAATATAGTTCTACAGTTAACCTGAAGCATAAACTTACAAAGTTGATTGCATTACACTATCAATAATCTAAAAGATAAACAAGTTGAAAGTATGTATACATTTCTAACACTTGTATTTAGAATGGTACAACATTTAATTGGTATCAAATGACTAAAGCATTAGAGCAACAGTCTATTTTTAGTAGTGCTATGAATATATTTGCACATGTTATTAAAGATGTCATGATATTTACCTTTAGAAAGTATGTTTGAATTTCAGGATATACTCAAATACACAGAAAAGGCGGGACTTCTAAAAGAAGGAGAAGACTTGAGGAAGGCTGTCCATATTATGCATGTGGTACCTAAAGCTGCTAATGATATGATGAATGTGGGACGTTTGCAAGGTTTTGATGTGAGTTTTTGTTGTTGTTATTAGTGTTGTCATAGTAGTTTCTGAATCAGACAAGTATGTGTTTAAATTTATAGGATAAATTAGAAATACTTCAATGCTTTTTTGTAAAAAAATATAAATAGCATTTAATAAAGCATTTTGTATCACACCAAACTTCTATTTTTATTTAAAATAATTAATAGTACTACTGTATTAATTTGTCTGTTGTGATATAAATGTTTTAAAGAAATCAGGACTTTATATGGAAATTACAAAGCAACTATATCATATACGTAGGTACTTTTTTCTAAACAAGGTGCACTTATTTTTATTTGGATTACAATATGTACATGTATATGGGATACACATATACAAAATGATATAATTATTAAAATGTTTTTAAAATACACAGTTGTATTCATATTCTTTCTGGAGGGGAGCTAAAATTTAGGGAATTACAGTGTGTACATTTTTCTTTTTAAAGTTGAAAGGTTGTTTGTAAATTTTTTTCTTACCAGGGTAAAATTACTGCTCAGGGGAAGCTCTTGCTTCAAGGTACTCTCTTTGTAGGAGAACCACTTTCTGGTGGCAAAATGAAAGAGCGTCAGGTCTTTTTGTTTGAACAGATTATTATCTTTAGTGAATCTGTTGGTCAGAAATCACAGTTTTCAAATCCTGTCTATATCTACAAAAATCATTTACAGGTGAGTCTCTTAAAAAATATAATATATTTTCTGTTTAAGTTACAACATAATTATGTTATTATTTTCCTTATTGTAGTATATATTGAAGAAAGAAGCATGAAACAGTATGATTAAAACATTGTACAAAACTTATAGGAAAGGGAATTAAAAACTAACTATTTGTTTCTGGCATTCTTTTTTTGAGGAAGATGCATGAATAATCACTTGAGATGCATCATAAGAAAACACCAGATTTTTGCAAAATTGCATGACAGTATTTGAATAGCATAAAAGAAAAATTTTTGGAATATGTGTTTGTGAACTGTCTTAACCTTCTCAGATGGGTCACAAGTCAAAGGGCATGTCATTGAATTTTTTGACTTGCATTCAAAATATTATTGAACTTCTATTTTATGAATTTATCTTAGTAACTTTGGTATCAAATTATGTTATTTAATTTTTTGATTTGAAAGTGAGTGTTAAAGAAACACACTTAAACATTGATTTTTGTGTCTCATGTGGGATGTTGAATGCAGCACGGGTTTAGATTAGATGTTTGTGATATCAAAGTACAAAGTTTGTAATTGTGTACAAATTAGGAACTGGTTACAAATATCAAAAGGTAGGCAATAATGTAACAATCTTTTTTTCCTTTCTATTTGCTCAGCTGTCACAATATTTAGTGAATCAAACAGTGACCTCTGCTCACCTTTTTCCAATTTTGGAAACAGTCTTATACACACTTCTATGTGTAACATGCTAATAACCAATCAGGAGCTCAAATTACTTTTTAATGATTTTCTCACTCACTTTCAAACATATTGGCATTCTCTTTTTCTTTTGAGACAAACATTGGAGCTGGAAAATTGAATTTTTATCTGATTTCATATTTTATGAAATACAAATACAGCTGAGTTACTAAACTTCAGCAGTTATAATGGAATTCTTTGTATGGATGAAGTGAAAAATTTTGTTTCACATCCTCCATCTGTGAAATTTCTTATGGCTTAACAAGCTGAGACAAGCAGCAGTAACTAGAAAGGTCATAAATAAAGAGTTTGTTTTTGTTTGTTTTTGGAATTTCGCACAAAGCTACTCGAGGGCTATCTGTGCTAGCCGTCCCTAATTTTGCAGTGTAAGACTAGAGGGAAGGCAGCTAGTCATCACCACCCACCGCCAACTCTTGGGCTACTCTTTTACAAACGAATAGTGGGATTGACCGTCACATTATACACCCCCACGGCTGGGAGGGCGAGCATATTTAGCGCGACGGGGGCGCAAACCCGCGACCCTCGGATTACGAGTGCACGCCTTAACGCGCTCGGCCATGCCAGGCCCATAAATAAAGAGAGAAATTTTATTTCTTTATTTACTGTTCTATGTTTTAATAAAAATAAGTTTAAGAACTTGCTTGTAAATTGTGATGCTTCATATACATATAAATTTATAATAATTGAAATGTGACAGTATTTTACCAAATACTAGTCCACTGAAAACAGCCAAGACAGGTCGCTGTAAAAACTAAAGGTCTGTTTTGTATTATTAGATACATTAACACGAGTGCATGTACACCACATCATCGTATCTTCTGTATTTCTAGTCAGGCACAACTGAAAGGTCAGCACAATAAAACTATATAAGTGTGTAATGTTATGAAATTTAAGCTATTTATTATAAACATTTATGCTTTTGTTTCATAATCTGTAGTCATTCTAGACGTAAAATGGCATAATTTGTATTGATTTCTTAATTTTATATGGTGGTTATGAGATCGGTCAAATTGACTGAAACTGAACAGAGATTTATTAGTGAAAATAGCAGAAAATAAGTTTTTTCTCAAGAAACATTTGATAAAACTATTTTGATGTTATAAGGATTTTGCATGTGAAATTTGAAAATTTTCTGGTGCATAACATAAAATAAAAATTACTTTGCATGTTTGGCACTGTGAATATAAAGACATGAGGAAAACGTTGCTTAACAAACCTTAAGTTTTAATTTTAAAAAATCTGATATTTTGCTTTTAAAAACCTTGCAATGTTTACTGATAATCTGCCAAATTTCATGAACATGTGCTTACTAATTTTTAAGTAATGGAATGAAAAGTATGACAAGCACGAAATGATCAGTTGGTTCCTGGAACCAAGAAAAAGAAAAAAGAAAAAAACTCTTTTAGTAAGCTTAAACATGCAGTATATCTGTAAATAATTTTGTTTAACATTGAGAGAAAATATTTTAGACATTCTGAGAATGGTTAAAATTCATACAAAGAGGTTTGAGTCTTTAATGTTTATGTTTATTATTATCTGTGTGTTTTGTGATAATCACATTTATTATAAATATAAGAGCTTAAAGTTGTGACATTTTATTGTTATTAAACTAAGCTAGTTTGGTTTATATCTTATTTATCTTCATCTATCACTGTTTATTCTAGAAGTGACAAGTGCAATCTAGTAACCGTTGAACTTGTAATGTATGTAATCTCTCATGCTCTTTGAGTTAAGGAAATATATTATACGTATTAGCATCTGACCAATATCAAACATATAAAATGTTGAATTATAATTATCATGAACAGAATTGTCTCATTTTGTTACTTTCAATGTTTCTTCACAAAACTTATGAATAAATTGTAATCTGTGACCATCAAAAAGACTTTGCAACAAATTTTTGCTCAAAGTTCCTTGGCCTAGAACAGTGGTTCCCAAACTTTTTCAGCTTGTTACCCAATTTAACATGCCACATTAAGCATGTTACCCCTTTCACAAAATGTTTTCAACATTGATATATATGGCTAAATTAAACTAGAGATATATTGCACTTTATTTATTACACTTTATTTATTTACAATTTATGTATATAATTTATTTACACTGAATTACACTTTTAATTATTGTATTTGATCATTGTGCATTTCTAATATATATTGCCAAAGATGTCAAGAACATCAGTGGGATGGATGGAGATGCATACTTGAAGGTAGTTTAGGAATTCTTGACTTTGTGATTGAAAGTGCCAGCCTGGCATCGTTTGCAACATTCAAGCGAGTTCTCCTTTTTGTTTTCATCCCCAGCACGGGTGAGAACCCCTTCTCGTACAGATACGTTGTTGAGAATGATACCAACAACTTCAAGGCTTGGCGAGTCAGCTAGTTGTGAAATCCAAAAGGAATCTGCATTTTGGTTTTGGAATTTGACTTTCAAGGCTTCATTTGCTCGCATTGTGATCCACTCCTCCTTTGCAAGGAAATCATCATCATGAATGGCCTCATCAGGTACAGAAAAGGGATGAATGATACACTGAAGACTGGCTGTTTTTAGGTCACTCTCTGGAAAGTAGTGCTGCATGCTTGTTTCAAGCCCCTTCAAATGGTCGCTCATCTCTTTGTTGATGGTCTGTAAAAGTGATCCAGTGTCATGACTATTCTCCTCAACAAACTGGTCTAGGGTGGGAAACTGAGCGATCACTCCTTTCTCCAAGCGTCGAATCCAGAGTCTCAGTTTTCCCAGAAATGCAGTCACAGTGTGATGGGCATCAATGACAGTCGTGTTTTGGCCCTGGAGTTGCAGATTATCACTGTTCAGCTCTGCAAATATGTCAGCCAAGTGACAAAGTCGAGTAAGCCACTTGGTAGCAAAAGGAGATTCTTCTTGTTTCAGAAATTTCTGAAGAGCCATTTGTAGCTCAATGACTCGACGTACAACCTTGTCTCGTGACAACCAGTGAACATCGGTGTGGTAGAGCAGAACTTGATACTACTCTCCCATTTCCTTGCACAGCTCTCTGAATATGCGCGAATTCACATCCCTGGACTTGATGAAATTGACGATTTTCAACACATCTTCAAACGCTAATTTCAGATTACCAGGCAGGCTTTTTGATCCAAGAGAGTGCCAATGAATGATGCAATGATCTACAGAAATTTTTGGAGTCACAGTTTGTATGAGGTCCCGTAATCCACGATTACAACCAATCATTGACGGAGACCTAGATTAAAAAAGAAAAACAACAGGGTGGTCGCTAGAAAAGCAGAAAATTTGAGGGTCAGATGAAATCATGAATAAAATGCGTGCTTACTCATTTCTATTTTGATTTCTTTACATCATGAATAAAATGCATGATTTTAATAATTTTGAGCATCTATGAGTGTAATATAACATATGCCTTTTAAAACTTTGCAAAAATAAATAGCTGTTTGACAAATTTTCTGCTTTCCTAGCGACCACCCTGTATTATAGATTGCGTCAGTTAGTCATTCTCACTTATCTTTTGCGTTATAATTATATGGTTTTAATTTAATTTAATTTATTTTGGTACTTTAGTATTTCAGTACGACAGGCACAATACTTTTTTGTGAATTATGTATAAAATATTAGCTACACTACAGCTACTTGTACAATAAATAAAACTATATGCCATGTAATTCATTGTATTTATACTAATCTAGACTTTATATAAACATCTCTCCCTACCTGTTGAACGCTGTTCCAATCCAATCCATTCGTGGTGAAGAAACTGTTGATGATATTGAAGACATCTTCTCCCTTCGTGGTTGTCAGCAGATCTTCTCATAATAGGAACTCTTCTTTGATCTTGTCCTGGTGGACATAATGAACGAACCCAAGGAGAACAGCACAACTGGCAACGTCACACAGTTCATCAAATTGCAAGGAGAATTTGCTATATGAGCTTTCCTTGATCTCTGTTGTAACTTGGGACAGAATATCTGATGTCATGTCATCAACTCGTCAGCGGATTGTGTTGTTTGATAGAGATATGACACTCAGTTTCTTCGCTTGATCCTCCCCACATACCTTGCTTACCATCTCGTATGCACAAGGCATAATCAGATTCTCTGCAATGGTGTGGCATTTTTGTTGTTCGGCAACTTTATATGCAACAAAGTAACATGCTTCGACCGCAGCTTGAAGCTTTTGGGCTTGAATTCCAGATGAACCGAACTGGATATTCTTCAGTGCTACATCCCAGCGCTAAAAATAAGCCTGATCCCCATTTTGAAGATTTGGATCGCACTTCTGGAGGTGAGCTGAGAGTCTTGATGGCTTGAGGCTTTCATTCGTCAACACTTTGTGACATACTACACATTGTGGCCGATCCTCTCCACCAGAAGGTAAATTTACAAAGCCATAGCGAAGAAAGGTGTCAGAGTAGGTGCACTTTTTAGACATTTTATTGTTTAATCTGCAGAAAAAGAAAAACTGCATAAAAAAGTGTGAACAATGTGAACTTATTATTTATTTTTTCATGGCATTCTAGATAGCATTAAAAGAGCTTATTCAGCATAGGAATGATGTAATAGTAGGTAAATACTAACTATACTTCACAGGGCAGTACATATACATACCAGGTTTTGTCTACCTCGGCTGATGCTCACACAGAAACTGACAGTGTGAAATAGAGGCAACCTCTGGCAGTGAGTGACGTGTACTGGACACATCGATGAGTGATCAAGGTTACTGAGTGATTTGTGTTCTGAAGCATACTTGTCAAAATACTTTTAGGTTACCACACACTTAGATACATATTTTTTCTTTTCTACTACTGTATATTAGTTTTTGATGTTTATTGCTATTTGGTTTAACTTTATTACATACTTAAAATAGGTTTAATTTACAACTTTACATACTAAGACTAAGTTAACATTAATCCTAATACCAGCTACCTCAATGTTTTTTTGATTTTCAGAATTTTAACTTTTTTTCTGTCACCCCTCCAATACCCCCGATAAATTGTTAAATTACCCCAGGAGGTAATTTACCCCCAGTTTGGGAACCACTGGCCTAGAACAAGTAATTGTTTTCATTCCTTTATGAGTATAAAATTTACTGTTTGTACTCTACGAAACATACACAGATTTAAGGGACAAGTTTGTGCAGTAGGTATTTGTTGAAGTACATTTCTTGTTTCTTGCATATCATGTGTAAAGGAATTTGATTTTTTGTTTTTCACCTACATTATGTTTAGCATAATTTTTACTCAGATTCATGTTTTTTTATTCTTGTATTTTATTTTTATATTGTGAAATTTTTTAAGCTTCTTCAGGTATGTTTTAGTCTTAGATGAAATTTATTACTTTCAATACATTTTATTTTACACTTCTATCCCAACCAGATGTTCATTAGAGGGTCATATTCAGTATGATATAAAATATAAAAAAGAATAATTTTGTGATATTTTACTCACATTAAAAAAATGCGACTTTTTATTATTGTTCATACTCTCTGTTGTGATGGTATCTCTACTGTTTTTTGTTTTTTTGTTCTTCCTTTATGTTTCAAAGTTTGCTGAAATCAAATGGAGGGTGTCATCCTGATATTTTTGCATCAATTGTTTATGTATGTGTCAGGATTTTACTAAGTGTAAATTTACAGTATATTTGTAAATAATTTTAGCATATTTTAAACACAGAGAATGGTTAAAATTTATACAAAGAGATTTGAGATTTTCGTGTTATCCATGTGTTATGTGATAACCTCATTTATTATAAGTATAAGAGACATAGTTAATGATGTTAAAAATTTTAGTATAAAAATTCATATGCATTGTTGTCTAGATATTCATTTGCAGTCAGTTCTAAGTTGTTTTTGTTCTTTTTTGTTGCAAAAAAGCAGTTAAATATTTGTACATGATTAAATGTGTGGTATAGTTTTGTGATATTTCTCATGTAGTATTGTCAGTTGGTATCAGATTTCTTCCTTGCACTTTTTTAGGTTAATAAAATGTCACTGGATGAAAAAGTTGATGATGAAGATAATCTAAAGTTTGTTCTGAAGTCAAAAGACCCAAATCAGCAGGGTTTATGTTTTGTTATTCAGGGAACATCTCAAGAAGAACGAGATGAATGGGTTGCAAATATTCAAGCTATTCTAGACACACAGTTAGATTTCTTAAGAGGTAAGTAACTCTTGCATATTTATGGAATTTATATAGCTGAAATCAAACAAGGTATTTAGTGATCTTATGGTCTAATACCAAATTACTTAGTGGTTATAGAAGTGCATATAAATTAAAGCAGTTTGCATTGACATGCTTATAAAATGCTTTTTACACTTGAAGTGTGTCAAAGAGAAGTGTGTGAAATATTTATGTTGTGATATTGTTGAGCAGTGTAGTTTCAAAATATACACCAGTTTGAAAAAGTGAGCAACCAGTGTTTTACATGGAACTGGAAGGTGCTACACACTTACTTTGATATATGATGTGAATAACCAATCAACACCTTACAATGTTTCCCTAGTGGTTTTCTCAGCTATGCTAATCTGTGAAAGGGCTACCTTGTTCTCTTGAACCATGATTTCTATGAGGTAGATTGTGTGTTTAATCTGCTCAAAGTTTTATATTCCTTAAAACCTAAATACATCTCGGTTACTATGCTTAATAAATTATAGTGGAATTCTCTGGTATCAGTATAGTTATTTATGATTTTTTGGTTTTCAAATGTATATATGAAACCTTTAAAAAAAAAGTCTGATATCCTTCATATCCAAAATTTTAAAAGGCTTGGCAACTTATGTCCAGCAGCAACTTAATTCAAAGGTCATACCTAGAAGAGATAATTATTTGCTTTACTTCTTTTTTTGTTCTATATTTAAAAAAAATAAGTTTAATTATTTATATCTTATTAGTAATATTTATATACATATATAATGTACACTAGTTGAAATGTGACTGTATATAACAAAATACCAGACCACTAAAACCCAGTCAATACAAGGAAGACTAAAGGTCAGTTTCATATTATAGGTTATGTAATATGAGTGCATGTGCACCTCATTAATGCACGTTGTTACGTTTTTTATTGCGGACTGAATGCAACAGAAAGACACAGATAGCAGCTTGTTTAATTTATTATAATTATCTACTTATGTGATAGACACAAAATATATTATCTAATGGCATAACAGATATCCAGTTTCAACCATCAAAACAACTTACAATACAAAAAAGTACTGGCCTGTGCTTAATAATATGATCCAGGATAAGTGTCCAAATCCGAAATCCAAAGTTCCAATCTAGGCGTTGAATTCAGTCCCACGGAGAAATTTTCGAAGTTTGAATGGGTAATTTCAAACAAAAGTTCACAGTCCAATTCCTATTGACTTTTGATATAATCCGTAATCCGACTAAATTGTAAATATTGACGGAATAAAATTTTCACCGCTTTAGTCGATCTAGCTCTATTCACAAATTCAGTTTAAACTTTCTCAAACGAGACAAACTTCTTGATCCGAGTAAAAATGGATGATTCACTTCTTGACCCGAGTAAAAGTGGATGATTCTTCTTGACCCGAGTAAAAGTGGATGATTCACTTCTTGACCCGAGTAAAAATGGATGATTTCTCTCGCATCACCGTCTGTTTATATACTATATCGCGTAACTTCCCAGAATTCCACAGTACAAACACCAGGCCAATACAAGTGATCAATCTATTTAGTTTTAAAAATTTCTAAATGAATTTTAATTAATTCTAAAATGTTATTTTAAATTTCATCGGTTTAAACCTCGAAACAATAATATTAATATAGAATTATAAATAATAAATATGGGAATTCAAACACGACATTACATGACATTTACATAACACTCTCAACATGGTTGCTGTTTACATAACATTTACATAATATTTACATAACACTCTCCCCCTTAAAGGCAAAAAAAAAAATTAACTCAAAAAAAATTTTTTTTTTACTTATTATACATAACATTGAACTAAGAAACAAATTTTAGTCAACCGATAATTATAACAAAACACTAAACAACTTAATTACCGTGACAACGCATCTGCTATGACATTGTCCAAACCACGGATATGATTAATGGACAGATTGTATTGCTGCAGAATAATACTCCACCTGAGTAATCTCTACATAACACTCTCGACATGGTTGTCGTTTACATAACATTTACATAATATTTACATAACAACGTTATGTAATGTTAACTAGGCATGACTGAAAGGTCAATATAATAATAAAATAATAAATATATTGTGTTGTGAGACTTAAGCTATTTAGACTAAATGTTAGTAATTTCTTATGTTAATATGTAGCCATTCTAGCACAGAAAAACCATATTTTATATTTATTTCCTGATTTCTTTTTGATGATTACTAAGATGATCAAGTTAAAGCCCCACGTAGTTAGAGTATAGTAAGTAACATAAAATATAAAGTATTATAAAAAACAAATGTTTGAAATGTATTTTAGATTTGAGAGGTGACACAATTATTATCTGAGATTTTTGGTATGAGGAGTAGTTTCTTTAATAATAAGATAAAATCACTTTCCACTTGAACTGTTTGTTTAGACTTGATATTTTCACAAACATGTCCTTAGAAAAAATATTTCATAAAAAAATCTGATTTTTTGTGTACAAAAGCCAGTGTTCCTGCAGGTGCTGGAAAGCCTGAATGATCATGGAATTTGAAAAGGGTATTTATATAAGTTATGGAAAGTCCTTAAATTTTACATTATAACAAAAAAGCTAGTAAATATTATAAGCATCAACAACGGTTAGTACTAATCTCTCCAGGCAAAGCTGAAACCTAAATGTAGTAATGTGGTATTTCCCTATTGTGTTTGGTTAATCAGAATTCATTATAATTTTATTCAGTTGAGTTCTGAGTAAAAGTGAGGCACTTATCCACAAAGCACAGTATGTTCTCAGGCTGACCAATCAGGGATATGCTTATTTAGGACAGTTCATGTCACAGTTACATTCACCATTTGCTGGCACTGTTCAAAATGTTTGAAAATGGCTAAAATACATGTAAAGAGCTGCTTACAGTTCTGGAACTCCTGTTATCATATGATAATGATTTTGATTTTCTTTTTGAATTATTTTCACATGATGCCAGTGAAGTGTAAGTATCAGGAGAACTGAAAAGAGAATGAACTCTCTATAATGTGGCTTGAACATGTGCTTACAAATAAATTTGTGGCATGCTACAGCACATGTAAAAAGACTTTCAGCCTTGGGAACATGGGTGAATCTGCTCATAAATCACATAGAGATGGGAAAAAGTATAAAAACAACATGAAGCATATGAACAGCAATCAATAAATTAGTTCATTCATAAGCAAGGACAAACCAAGTACCAGTATAATTAAATATCCATATGCTGACATAAATGAGAATGTTTCATCAGCAGGATGTACTTAGGGCTGAAATTATTTGGGCTATAAAATGTGTGACATCCCACATCAGCTACAGTAGTTGTAATAACATTTACGAAACATTTAATCAAGTGTGTCCTGTTGGCAATATAGCTGAAAAATAATTCACATGTGGTGAAACAAGTGTGCTTACCTTGTAGGCATTGGATTTGGCCCATATATTTATAATCATTGGGCCAAACACTTGAAAAGAGTGAATAAAACTGTACTCATGTTTGATGAATTTTGCAACAGCTGTTTGAATAAGAAGCAAGTGGCCATTCATGTTAAATACTGGGATTCCATTGATTGTTACATTGTATCACAGTACCTCTGCTTTCATTGGTCATGGCAAGGCTGAGCATCTGCTTCCTGTGTTATTGGAATTCATTTCAAACATTAGAATGAAGAAAATTATACAAATTTTCATGGGTGAACCAACAGTGAACTGGAAGCTGCATTGTTTACTATGTGATGAACTTGAACTAATAAACTTTAGAAGCTGTAGCTTTTATATGGTTCACAACTACTTTAAAAATGGATGTGAAAAATTACAGTTGGGTCATCTGAACTAGTTAAAGTGATTCTGTTTTCGTTATTTTTACTGTATATGCATGTTTGAAGTATATAAAAATCCTGGAAAGCCATTGATAAATGGGTAGATAAATCATGAAAAACATTGAATATTATAAAAGAAAGTCATAGAATCTAGTCAACTTTTATGTGCAAAAACCATGAAAAGAATTGTAATTTGTACTAAAAGTCTACCAAATTTTGTGAAGGTACATATGCTGTACCAAAAGTTGTCGTACAAATAATTAATATGTGCAAATGTTTAAAATAACTTGCGTATATCAATTCTGTTGTGAGAGGGTTAAAATCAGCAGGTGTTTTTCATGAGGAAGATGGTGGGTGGGGGAAACAGAAATTTCATAGCCCTGTTTAATCACACACTTTTTAAGTTTCAGTGGAATCTTGTACTTTTATTTGGTTAATCATGAAGTATTCAACCTAAGTCATTAGCCAGTTTTATATAGAAAACAGCACAGGAAGAGTTGGGCAATGTAATATGGCCAATCTCTTGTAAATATTGCTGCAGGATCATTAAGAAGAGGAAGAAACAGGTAGTTTGGTATTCATGCCAATAATTACATGAAGTTTTACATTTTTTAAAATTTAACAGTTAACTTAGTAAGAACAAAGAGCATATCCACTATCTGTATTTGTATAACTCACATAATCCATAATTTTTCATGTTTCAATAGTTATTAACTTTCATTAACTAGTTTCACTATATTTATAAATGTGTCGTTAATACAAAACAACTGAGATGTATAGGTAAACATGTTACTTTTATTAACCAATACATGGATATTTGTAAATACAACATTGTTATTCTAACTAATGTTGATAATTAATTTACTTGTACATATTACCTTCTACATATGTATGTGATTATTTTGTAGAGCTTTGGAAGCTCTACAATATATCACAAATAATAAAGCTGATAAATGAGTATAGTTAATAAAATCATGCACTGTCAGCACTCTAGAAACATCACTCAGTAACCCTATGTGTGGATTTTGTATTTACTGATGACTGACTTTATGAGGGCAACTCATTAAATAGTGTAGTCATATTAAATATGTAATAAAGGTAGAAATTGTCTGAAATGTGAAGGTAGATATTTTGATAATGGACAAAAATATGTTTTAACTCTGTAACAACAATGTGCTGAAAGTGTAGCACATTAAGTGCTTGTTATATTTCATCCTAGAAGTAAAACAAGTGGGTAAAATTGTTTGACACTTGACAAGAGATTTGAGAAAAAATAAGTAATTTAAGAAAAATAAAATATTTAATTTTGCTTTCTTCCAGTATTTCTAATAAAAAATTATTTAGTTTAGTTATTTGCACCTAGACTGAATAATTTACCTTCAAGTTGGTTTTCATTTTAAGTATTAAAATACTATTTATTATCTTACTATGTTCACTTTTCACTCACATAAACTCTAGAATCTTCCAAATGAAATTTTTTTTAAAACTAAATGTTGATTCTTTATTTTCTCTTTATTATACCATTTCACTAATTCTAGCTATTATCATTAACATATGGTGCAATGAAATGCTTAAAATTAAGAAACGGAAATATGTACATGCTTTGAATAATCTTAAAACATCTTTTTGATGTTGTGCAATTTTGTGTCTTTTCTTTTTCACTTATAGCTCATATTTTAATGTTTGATTTTTGTTTCCTGTTCTTCAGCATTGATTATTTTTGGCACACATCACAGGTACCCTCAGTGTGAATGGTAAAGATACCTTATTTTCTGGCAAAATCATTTTATGCACATTTAGCAATGCACACTTGCAGAATTATGTGGACCATTAGTTATTTTAGAAAAATTATTAAACCTTTCAAATATGAATTTTAAAATGCAAGTTATGCACAGTTAACTAAAATATATTAGTAAAATATAAATAGAATTTAACTGTTTCTATGATTATAACAGATTTAGGTAAGTAACAACTGAAGTGCTATCATGAACATATCAGCTAACAATAGTCCAAGGAGTTGCATATATCCAAGGATGACAACTTGGTGTCAATTTCAAAATAACCATTGTTTGATTATAGCTTTTTTTCAGAACTATAAACACATACATATTGCTTCTACAGCTCAACATTAAACTATAGAAGTTGGACATGGCATCCTTCAGGGATTGACAGAACTTATTTCTTGTTTCAAATGCATTCAGAAAGTACTTTGAACCATACATATCAAAAGGTTAGGTAATGTACATTCTTGTCTAGACTTGCATGTACATGACAATTGCTTTATGTTTCAAGGAATACTTTGCCAAATTTTGATATTGTTTGTAGTTCATGCATCATGTGACCCAAACCTATGAGATTTCATAATTGCTTTCACTGTTTCTTTTTAAATAAAGGAATAAAAACTAAATAGTAAAATTTTGAACTGTAACATACTCAATAATAATAATTTGGTTAAAATACATTGACAGTAAAGAGGTTTGATCAAAGTTTAATTATATTTCATTTGCATGCATGGAAAAAGTTCAAAAATGGTGTTGCCATAGGGTTAAAGTGTATGAATATGTACTTTACTTATGAAATAAAACAATGATTATTGTATTATTTTATTATAACAGGTAGTTAATACTTAAATGATTTATGGAAAATAGATGTAATGCATTGAAAAGATGTGAATTTATTTCTAAAGCTAGGAATAAGCTAATATAAGAACAAAAACAAATTTGCATGTGAAAGCCATTTGCTGCAACCAGAAAATAATTGTTTTTTTAAGATGCAAAAAACATCTGTACTACACTTAAATTATATGCAGTGTTTCATTCTTAAATATATATGCATCACATTAAATATTTTGGTAACACTGTTAATCTAAAGTTATAATTATTCAGTAGATGTTGGTTGTTATTAAAATTAAAAAGCTTGAAACATGAAGTAATTATACCAAGTATCAGTGTAATAATTATTTTTTATACTTATCACTCACAGCCTTACAGTCACCTATAGCTTATCAAAAGGAACTCACCAAAGATATGTAAGTAGAAAAACATCTTTGTACCAAAAACATTAAAAGAAATATGGTTTTAGTGTTTAGAAAAGCTCAAAAGGCTGTTTTTTGTTTGCTGTACTATATCTCTTGGTCTCTATAAGTAAATTTATAATCTATTATCAAATACAAATCTCTGATTGTTATAGATATATGTATCATTATTTTACTACATGAATGTAACTTTTGACCTGAAAGCCAGGTAGTGCACATAATTATTAGTAAAAAACAGTATCATAATGAAATCATGTACTTGCTTATTTTGTTGATGACTTCAAATATTGCTAAATGTAATAAAAAACACACAAAGTATTTTTATCACTAAAGCTTATTTGTGAAGTTTGCTTCTCTTCCCTTTCATAATTTATGAAGAACTGTTTTCAAAACTCCCCTTACTAATCTGGGTTCATATCAGAGCAAAGGCCACTTTAAAGTTCCATAGTTTCAAGTTACTAGTGAAATATTTCAAAAATTGAAAAGCAACTGTCAAAGTAACTATTTCAGCAAAATAAAAGAGCCATTAAAATTATTTTTTATTTTTAAAGTAGCATAGAAATTTATATCAAATAAATTGGAATGAATACCTTTATATTTTGTATAGTGCATTTATGATTTTATTAGATATAGAAGATTGAAAAATTATAAAACAAATAATTTGGTTAAAATAAATTGATATTAAAGAGGTTTAATTATCACTTTATATATCACCAGCTTGAAACACATTACTGTTTTATAAACTGTTTTAACTGAGGATAAACATGTACAGATACTACAGATTTGCAGCTGCTATGTTTTGTATGCTGTCATGGTTTATCTGAGCAAACAAATTTAAGTTTGGAGAGTGGGAAATTGAAATTAGTGTAATTAATTTTATATTACTTTATTAAAACTAAATGGTTAATACAATGTATATGAACATTACCAGTATAATTTTATTTTGTGGGCAATTTGAGGAAAGAGGGGAGAACAAAATCTTTTGTTGTAATGTGTTTCAGTAAGAAGAGTGATGTACTGGATTGGAAAGGATTAGTGACCTATAGTAGTCGTAAGATGCTTAGTTGAATGTTTAAAACCAGTTCAAATAATCTCAAATATTATAGTATTTTAATGTGTATAGGAATAGTTTGACAAGTTTATGATAAATAATTATAGCTTTTTGATATTTAATAGAACATTTAAGCCATTCAAAACACAATAATCTAAACCCTGTTATGAGACTTAGGCTACTTAGACTAAACATTTGTATTTTTTTGTTAAAATTTATAGTCATTCTCATACAAAAAAACTTGTATATATTTTCTAATTATTTTCATGAGGGTTATGAAGTTGGTTAGTTGACAGACCCTATATAGTTAGGGTATAAAAAGTAACATGAACAATAAAGTCACTGAAAACAAATGTTTAAAATGTATTTAGGAGATCTTAGAGATTATATAAATGATATTTGAGATTTTTGGGAGGAATAATAGTTTTTTAATCATTACATGAAATCACTTTACACTTAGAGTAGTAAAGAATTATTCACAGTATTTTCACAAACAAATCTTTAGTAAAAGTACTTAATTAAAAACATTTGATTTATTGTGTACAAATTTTTTGAAGATATGCATGATGTATCAAAAGTTATAGTGCAAACACTTAGTGTGCAAATGTGTAGATGAACTTGTATATATTATACTGAGCCTTTTGCAAGTGGTTTAATTAAGTTATTTGTCTGTGGTCTCTGAATAGTTCACCTACAAGATTATTTTCATGTTAGTTATAAAAATACCAGTTTATCTTACAATTTTCAAACCTCTTAAATGAATGTCAAAATTCTGAAGTAAATGTTTATAATTAACTTGTTATATTCTCTACGACATCACTAACTCTAGCTGTTATCATCAATAAATAGTGCAATGTCAAAAATTAATTAATGGAAATATATACATACCTTTCATTTCTATTGAATAATCTTAAAGTATCTTCTTTAGGTCATGCACATTATCATGTTCTTATATTTCCATCAAAGTTTATTTGTGATGTTAGTATTTACAGAGACAGTTTTGGCCTGTGTCAAAATGTTGTTTCTTCTTGTTAACTTCATGAAAACTGGTTGAGTGAAGCAAAAGATGGAATAAATTTAAAAAGTCATTAATTAACTAAAATATAAAAGTAAATAATAAATACCAAGTAACTGTATCAAACTAGTGTTTATAAAGTGAGAAAAAGCAAAGTTCTAGGGACAACGATATACATAGAAATTGTATGCCTAAATAGTCAAAGTTAACATTGTAGTAGGTGGAAGTTAATTTATAGGAAAGCTTCTGCAGAATCTGCTTTTTCTATTGATTTTAAGCATGCCATTCAGTTAAGAACTCTCTTAGCAACACAACTTCTGCTATGTTGAGTGTGCATAGCTTATCTCAAAATTGGGAATTTTAGAATGGTACAGTCCAGAACAAGTTCTTGAAATGTTCTTAAGTTACCTGTATATAGTGTGCATAGCTTATCTCAAAATTGGGAATTTTCGAATGGTACACTCCAGAACAAGTTCTTGAAATGTTCTTAAGTTACCTGTATATAGTGGTCTTTGAATGTCTGACCAGAAAAATCTAAATTAGACATAGTTTCTTCCATACCATTTCCTGAAGCTAATATCAACCTTGATGATGGTTCCCACACAAAAATAAACATTGTGCAGTTTTAATTATTGTTTTAAAGGTTTTTTTTGATACAAGTGAATAAAAATTTTGATAATGTATAGTTTTGAGTTGTAATACAATTGATGACAAAAATTTTAAATACATTTGCAGTAAAGTAGTTTAATTAAACTATAAATTTAATGCAATAATATGAGCAAAAGAGGGGTTTAAATGTGCTGTCATCCATATTGGGCTTATCAGCAGAAGAGTATCAGTAAATTGGTTTGTGTTGTTAATGGTAAATGTGTTGGTATTATAAGTCAGCAGATGTGTCAGTAAATGTGTTGGTGGTATTAGCCAACAAACATGTATCATTATATGTGTTGGTGTTATTAGCTAACAAACATGTATCAGTAATTATGTTGGTATCATTAGCCAATAGACATGTATCAGTAATTACCGTATTTTCCGGTTAATAAGCCGAGGCCATTTTTAAGAAGTGACAAGTTTCTTCAAAATGATTTCTTAGTCTCGTTTCAGCGTCAACATGCATGTTGTGTGTGATCATTGGCATTCTGTAGTAAAGCAGAACGTGTTGTATTGAGACAGAAATGGAATCAATATGTCATTCGTTATTGGCTCCACTCACTGTAATTAGGTAACCAATGAAATTCCAGAATTTTTACTCAGTAATTAAAATCACTAACCCAGGGTATAAATACCAGGGGTATGTAGTGGGAGTTTATCATTGTACCGTCAAAAGCCAAAGATGTCTACCCCTGCAAAAAAAAGAATGCGTTATGATGCTGCTTTAAACTGAAAGTAGTAGAGCTAGCCTTAAAAACCTCAAATATGAATGCTGCTCGCCATTACTGTGTGAATGAAAAACAGGTCCGTGAATGGAAGAAAGCTGAATGTGTGCAAAAAGAAATGTTGAAAACAAGTAAATGTGACCAGAAAAATCAACCAAAATGGCCAAAACTGGAAGAAGATGTAGCGACATGGGTGAATGAAAACCAGCAGAGTGGCCTGACTGTCACGCGTGTCCAGATCTGTATTTTTGCACTAAAGTGGGCTGGTCTAAATAAAAAGAATTCAAGAGACTTTAAGGCAACCAACAGCTGGTGTACCCGCTTCATGAAGCAACACAGCCTTGAAACTTCAAGAGAAAACGAAGATCGCGCAGAAACTGCCAAGTGACTTGGATGATAAAATCACCTCATTCCAGAAATTTATCATTCATCATTGCCAAAAACACAACTACCCTCTACAAATGATTGGGAATATGGACAAGACTGCGATTTTTTTTTGATATGGTTGGAAACAAAACCATTAACAAAGCTGGTGAGAAAACCGTTTGGGTTAAGACAACGGGCCACAAGAAACAATGCTTCACTGTAGTCTTAACGTGCTTTGCTGATGGGACAAAATTACTGCCTATGGTAATTTTCAAAAGAAAAACATTTCCTAAGAAGAAGAAATTTTCGAAAGGAGTTATCGTCCATGTACAAGAAAACGGATGAATGGATGACGAAGGATGCATCAAGTGGATTAACGAAGTGTGGGCGTGTCGTCCTGGTGGACTATGAAATCTAGATCTCTGCTCGTTTGGGATATGTTTAAGTCCCACCTGTGTGAAAACGTTAAAGCCGTGATCAAAAGATGCAATACTGATATTGCAGTTATTCCCGGTGGGCTGACATCTGTGATACAGCCCTTAGATGTATGTTTCAATAAACCTTTTAAAGACAGGCTCCGTCAATGCTGGAATGAGTGGATGGTTTCTGGCAATCAAAGTTTTACTGCTGCCGGGAAATATGCGCGCTGCATCATTCGCTACCGTCTGTGAGTGGGTCGTGAAATCGTGGGACAATATTAGTGTTGAAACTGTAGAAAAGTGATTTAAAAAAATGCAGCATCTCAAATGCAATGGATGTAACGGAAGATGATATGTTGTGGTTGGACAATGACGAGGAAGACAACATTCCACTCACTCAGCTAATAACACCAGAGAATGACCCGCACGATGACCAGGTCTCTGCCGAGGATTGGAATCTATTATTTGGTGCTTCTGACGATGAAGATGATGAATTTGATGGATTTTAATAAATTTCTGAGATTAAAGTGTGTATTATTTTTATGAATTTTGTTATTTCTGTGAATACATGTCATTTGTAATGTATAGACATTTTTCTATTAATAAATAAAGTTTATTCAAGTGAAATAACTCTGCTGTAACTGTGAGACCAAAGGTATGATTTTGGGGCCAATTTTGGTCTTCGGTACTTTTTGGTCCAAAGCTGGTGATTGGCCAATAAGCCGACCCCCAAAAATCAGGTCCAAAATTTTGGCCAGAAATTCGGCTTATTAGGCAGAAAATATGGTATCTCACACTCTTGAACCTCATCACCTTCTAGCGGGCCCATGCACATGCTCATTGGATAAGAAGTTAAAATTAGAAGGAATATTGGATTAAGTTTACAACCAGCATACCTTTTATCACCAGTTCCAAAGTCGTATGGGACAAGATTTGAATGGTCAGTGGTTAGTATAATTCCATCCCCCTCTCAATTTTGCTCTCTTATGGCCAGGAAGTTGCTGATACCTGGAGCATCGCCAATTCTCTAGGTGAAAGCTTTTGCTGGATATTTAGCACTTCTGCTTCTTCTTCCACCTTCTTAGCCATCAAGGCTTGGGCAGAGCAATCACCTCTTTCCTGTCCAGCTGATTGTCTCTATGACTATAATCGTCCCTTTACGTTGGTGAAACTCAAACTGGCCCTTCATAAGTCTGGCAATACATTGGTTAGACCTGATGATATATACTATGACATTCTGCGCCATCTATTTCCTGCTTCTTCTGCTAATCTTGTGATTGTTTGTAACTGGATCTGGCAGAAGAATGTTTTTTTTTATGCCTGGCACCAGGCTATTGTCCTACCTTTCTCCAAGTCTGGGAAGGATCCCTAGATCCCTTCAAATTGCTTTGATGAGCTGTTTCTACAAGACATTAGAGAGGACGGTTAATGCTTGTCTTGAATCAAACAACCTCCTCTCGCCCATCCAGTGGGGTTTCCAATGACAGTGCTCCACCATAGACCACCTGATTTGACTTGAAACATCAATTAGAGAAGCCTTTGACATTGAGAAGGCTTATGATACAACTTGGAGGTATGGCATTTTGTGAAACCTCCACTATATGGGTGAAATGTACAAGACCATTGAACATCCTTCTTGTTCTCTCTTCCACCATTTGGGGAGCAGATTGACGTTCTGTGCTATCTTCGGCCTTAAAGACATTAGACCCTATTCATCATCAATATATTTGGCTCTGCACTGAGGCTTTCTGCACTTCCCCAGTTCAGAGCTTATACATAGAGTCTCATGAACCTTCTTTGCACCTCTGCTGTTTACAACTGTCTTTACTATATGCTTTGAAACGTTGTTCCTTACCAATGCATCCCACCTGTGGTTGTGTTTTCCTTCCTTGGTGGGCCATGCTTTTTCAGGCCAGATGATCTGCCATTGCTCCTTTTTGCCTTCATACTAGCTGCAGTTACATGAATTAGGTTTCTCATTGGATAACATTGCTGTATCCACTGGTCAGCCCATCCCACCATGGCTTCTTATGGTCCCTGATTGTGACCTATCTTTCAGTCATTTAAGAAAAGTAGACACTCCTAATTGGAAATTTTGTTTGCTATTTGCTGAAAATCTTTCAAGCCATTTATACAGATGGTTTGAAATCAGGTGACTGTGTTGGTTTTGACATGGTTTGTTGTGGTTCAGCAGTTGTATGCATAATCCCCTCTACAGCTTCTGTGTTCATTGCTTAACTGTACGACATTTCTCTTGCCCTGATCACATAGAAGCTAAGGAGTACTCAAACTGCACTATTTATACTGACCTGCTTAGCTCTCTACTGGCTGTGGAATTGCTTCATGTTGGTTCACACCGTTTTCCCCGATATTCGAAACCAACTGGCCCATTTCTTTTTAAAATCTACTTCTATCCAGTTTTTTTGGATACTGGGCTACATTGGTATTTGTGGGAATGAGCTTGCTGACACCACAGGTAAGTCCATATGCTCTGGCACTATTGCCACTGTGTCTATTCCATACATGGACTGTGGTCCAGTATTTGAAGTTCGTCTCTATGCCAGCTGGCAGTTGACTTGGAGAGAGCACTGCAAAAACAAGCTTTTCCAAATAAAACCCTATGTCTTTGGCTGTCTTGTTTTCATAAGGATTGGCAAGAGGAAGTTGTTCTAACTGGACTGCTCATTGGTCACAGTTCTTTAATTCGTTGTTTTCTTTTATCTGGAACTGATGCACTAGTGTGTTGTTTGTGTAGCAAAGAGAAAGTTTTTCTAACTAGACAACTCATTGGTCACAGTTTTTTAATTATTGTTTTCTTTTATCTGAAACTGATGCACCAGTGTGTTGTTTGTGTAGCACTCAGATTACAATAAGCCATGTTTTACTTTCTTTTTGTTGTTATGGCTTTCAACGATAACACTATTCTAAACATGTTCTGTTCCAAGGTTTGTCCATAATGTTAGACAGTGTTATTGGTGATTTTGACACTATCCACTTTGGTAATGTTTTTAGTTTTTTTAAAGGTGATTAATATTTTTGATGCCATTTAAGTTTTTTAATTTATACATTACACCTTTTTAATGTGGCTCCCTTTTAAAAATCATAGTTCATTACTGTGATATATAATGTCCACATAATACATTTTATGTATAGGTCCTTAAAGTTCTGTATGTGAGCCCTTCAAAACACAAATTTTTCTTGGGGAATAGGCCTTTTCTGATCTTGCATCAGTGTCACTATCCAAAAGGTAATTGTAAGTAAGTACATTAGTGTCATCTCATGGCTCTGAACATGGGACATTTAATATATTGTTGACTTGCTTCACTTCTTTTTGGTATTCTGCATTCAAGCCTGGATTGATTTCTCTCTGTCACCTTGAACTGACTGGACTTTTTCCATTGCTTTTCTCCGAAATAACCTTCACTAGGTCAACCTACACAACAATCTGATAGGAAACAAAAACTAGGATAATTTGATTCAAACTTCCAATGCACACATCAAATTTCTGTTGTGAGCAGGGCAAAGAGGGATATAAATATCATTGAACACTTCAGTTGGGAAGTTCATTTTCTTTTAAAACTAAATATCTGCCATGGAATTTTTCATTTTATTACATTGGTGTTATTGGTTAACTATATAAACAGAATGATTTATTGTATATTAGTATTGTTGTCAGCATATATATCTGGATGTTGTTAATCAACTGGTTATATTCAATAAATGTATAAGTTCATTTGTTTAACTGATGTGTATCAGTGTTATGAACCATCTATATATGAATAAATGTGTAGTAACATTGTTAATCATGTATTTTAGTTAATATGCCAGTTTTACTGTCAACTAGTGTGTCTTTAATAATACTTTTTATGAGAGAGCTTACGTTTTTTATATCACTGTTATTACCTATATGCTGAAAATCAGTAAATATATTGAAGTCATTATGCAGCTTCTGTATATCAGTATGTATATTTACTGGTATTATCAATCAGCAGTTGTAAGCCAGTGAAAGACAGTATCAGTCACTGTCCAGATATTGTACATCAAAACCAGTAAGTAGTTATTAGTACTTAGTGGTGAATTATAATTTATCAGTAAACATATCAGAGTTATTAACCAATTTTAAACAAAAAACACCTTTAAAAAAGAAAGGAAGTAAATATGGCAATGGGTAGAATCAGAAACTTTGGCAAAGAATGACAAGATAGTAGAGGTAGCACTCAGTGTAGTATAATGTTAATAGAGGAAATAGGATAATCTAAACTCACTTGTGATTGAATAGTTGCATATATATATATATATGTATTTTAATTCTTGCCTGTACTATTGTGTAGAGATCATACAAATGCCATATGCCTAATGAGATACTGTCTCATTTATATTGTTTTTGAAGGACTGATATTAGCCATCCCTAAACTTTCTTCCTTTTTTTGAAAAAAATTTTCTCTACTTGTTTGATTGGTTTTTTAATGCAGTGTTTCAGTAGATGTGGAAAGGTTGCATTTGTAATCAAGTTTTAAATGCAATGTGGTTCTAGGTGTAATATTTATTATTGTATTATTGACTGGCATTAACTGCTTTACCTTGCGCTTATGGAACACCAACTAAGAACACTGCTACCATCAAGTGATGATATTATTATTTAAGTAATTTTTTTTTTAATTTACTACCAGTTATTAATAATGCTAATAATGGTGGATACTCCTTTTGAAACTGTGTCATCTCAGTGAATTTGGTTGACATCTTTGTTTGGTTTTTGAGTTATCATGTAATAGAAAAAAGAAGCAAAAGAAAGAAGAATAAGGAATTCAAATTTTTTTATCATGATATTTACAGACAATTCCGGAACTTATGACTCAATTATTACATACACTAACAAATTACCTGTGGCACTAGTGCTCACTTGGGGTGCCAGTAAATTGTGGAGATGACAGTGCACAGTGGCTCTGAGCAGTTTACAGCTTTGTATAGTAATCTTTGTTATATTCTTTTTTTCTTGTCCAAAGACAAAAACTTGCTAAATACTCAGTAAATGTCAAATTTGGATGTGACCTCTTCACCTTTGTTTTGCTCTTCTACACAAAACAAATTCATTTGTCCAGTGTTATTCTGTATATTTGAATGGAGAAATCTAAAATTTTTCATAATGGGAAACAGAGGCAAAACAAAATAATTGTGACCCATGTTGCAAATTTACATGCACACAGAATCAAAATTAAACTAAGTTGGGGATTGCACATCACGTGATAAATTGTTTTTCTGGTATCATACATATAAGCAAAAGTTTCATTATTGTGTGATGTTGTTATAAATGGAAATGTTGTATAGTATGGTCAAGTTCTGAAGACTTGCTGAGGAGATATTTAAAATATTAATTTGATGAACAATCCAAGCACTGCCTATTCTTATCTGACATATTTATGAAAATTTTTTATTTTTTTTAAATATTAACTTATCAGTATTATTGGTAATACTGCATCTTAGTTTGATCATTGCTATTTAACTATATTTTGTTAAATGCTTTTTTGGTGTAATTTTTTATTGTTATAAACTAATTTTTAAATGTAATTTAATTGGGTGTTCTCATTTTTTGTGAGTAACTACACTTCTGTTGTACTTGTAAAACATTAGAAAAATTTACATTTTACCTGTCACTTATGAGTAAGTAACTACAAAACAAGATCTTTTTACAGAAAATATGTTAAGTAGTGTATTAAGATTGTATTTTTATGCTGAGCTTTACATTACCCAACTTGGATAATTTTGTTAAGGGTATCTTGTTGTATAATTGTAATATAGCAAATATATCTATATTTTTTGCCAAGATATTTTCTTTATATGGTGTTTTATGTTGAAAGCTGTTTGTAAAGAATGATTTACCTTTTAATTGTATTAAACAAAAAAATAAATGTACTTACTGAAGTAGCTTTCTATCTACAGATCAGCCCCAGAGTTGGGGTCTTTGTGGAATCCAACTTTAAGGAAAACTTTGTCCCACCCACCCGCTTCTCATAAAATTTCCAAAGGTTTCAATTCAGAGGGAGTTAGCACCAAATCTTTAAGACAGCCAGGACGGGAGAAGAAGAGTAGATCTCGTGAGGTGACACCTACTGAGCTGAGGCAAATCATAGTAAGTGGAGCTTCAGGTGATGCGAGTCAAGATACTGTTTCTGTTGCACCCATTCCTGTATCTCCACCAAGCTCTGCAATTCCTATAGAAGGGAAGCAAGGTTTGATGTGGCTGGAAAGTCAGTGTATGCATTCATTTCCACTAGAAAAGAATTCAAATGTCCTACAACAAAGTCCTCCAAAGGGTAAATGCAACTTTTTTGAAGGGTTTCGCAACACCATTCGTCCCAAATCAAAATCTGACCTGATGGCTTGCAGTGTTGTAACTAGCGCACTCTGCACAAGCCAGAGCTTGGATTCTGCCACGTCCAGTCACTTCTGTGAACCCAAAACTGAATCAGACCCAAAAAAAGACAGTGGAGTAAACAGAAGATGGTCAGAAACTTCTTCATATGTGGTAAGACCTGACTTGGTCTTTGAGTTGTCTGAATCTTCTATTTTATCAAAGTAGTCTTTATCTTCCATTTTTATCTCTTGGTGTCCTCAATTCAAATCTTGTTTTTCTCTTGAAAGCCAGTAGAGTTATGCACTCCTCATGTTTTTGACAGAATTATAAGTAATGATGATCAAAGCTTTTTCTTCTTTCTGGTTATTGAAACAGTTTCCTAATCATACTAATCATATAGAGTTATAAGTGTAAATAGTGACATTTATGAGATTAACTATGAGAAACTGTTTACAAGTGAAGGAAACTAGTTTCCTCTACCTGGGTGTAAATACTAAAGTTGTGTACGTGAGAAGTTAGCCAAGTGATGATGACTTGTATTTACTAACTGCTAACTATGCATTAATTTATTAGCTGGTTACGCTGTACATATGTAAATAAAATATGCATATATAACTGTATTCTGTAAGTTTGTGCTTATCAACACTTATTATTATAAAATAAAGTATGCTTGATTCCTGGTGTAAGAGTTGTGCTTTTACTAATATTTTATTCTGTTACCTGATATAATTGCATGACTACTGAATTACTGGATGCAGATTTTATATTTTTAATTCATATTTTAAGCTTTGAATACATGATTTCTTGATTATATGGTTTTATGGAGAAATTAGTGTGTATATAAAGGAGTGTTAGTGGATGTTTTAAAAACATTTGGTTCTGTAGGTATAGTTGTAAATAAATAGTTAATAAACTGATTTTATTTGTTTGTAATGTCAAAATACACAGTCTGTAGTTGTGTATGAAGTAGGATCTCAAATTACTATTATTAAAAAGCTAAATTAAAAAAGAAAATAATATTCTATCTTTTCTATATGCTGAGATATTGCTCAATTTCTGAATCAAGCACAGTAGCCCTGCTCACCTCTCTCCATTTTTGTAAATATATGCTTGTGTGTATGAAATGTGAATAATCAATCAGAATCTCAGATGTTTCCTTGTGGGTTTTTCAGCCATTTTCATGTATTAGGTTGTCATCTCCTCCTTTCAAAACAAGATTTCAAGGAGGTAGGTCTTGTCTTTAGTCTTATTGAAATTTCATATATTTTTTAGACCAAAATATGGCTTAGTTACTGAAATTGATAAATTATAATGGAACTCGGTGGCATTGATATAGTAATTAATGATTTTTTTTGGTTATTCAGATGTGTATATAAAACCTAAAACAATTTCTTAAGCCTTAGAAAACTACGAGAAGCAGCAACCAAGTATAAAGGTCATAACAAGAAGAAATAATTGTTTCACTTCTTTAATTCCTGTTCTATGTTTTAAAAAATATAAGTTCAAGAAATTGTTTGTAAATAGTTGTAATCTACATACATATATAATTTATATTTGTAATGTGTATGTATTTTACAAAATGCTAGTCAACTGAAACAGTCAAATATACTAAAGGTCACATTTATATTATTGAGTGTGGTAATGTGAGTGCATGTAAGCTGCATCATTATAACTTCTATTTTGTTAGCCAGGTACATCTGGAAAGTCAGTACAATAGAAATTAATAAATATATAATGTTATGAGGTATAAGATATTTAGACCAGAAATTTGTATTTTTTATTTTTATTTTTAGTCATTCTAGAAAGAAAGAAGGCATAATTTTTATTTTCTAATTTTTTATGGTGGTTACAAAGCTGGTCATATTGATAGATCACATATAGTTAGGGTAGAGAAAAGAACACACAGAATATAAAGTTTTACAGACAATAAAGATTTAAATATATTTAGAAGGTTTTAGAGATTATGTAAAGAATATTTAAGATTTTTGAAAGAAGAATAGTTTTTAATTATGACATGAAAGTCACTTTGCACTTGACTAGTATCTAAACACTCATACTTTTACTAAAAATTTCTTTGTGAAAATATTATAATTACAAAATCTGAATTTTTGTGTACACTTTGAATCGTTACCAAAAGTCTGCCAAATTTTGTAAAGATACACATGCAACATTATGTACAGGAACTTGGTATTTTATACCAAGCCCATTTTGAGAGGGTAAATGAGTAGCATATTAAAACAAAAAGTTTTCCTGCACGTAATGAATGGTGAGTCATTGCCTTCACAAGTCTTTTCCTACACCTATTGAATTGTAAACCAAAGGGCTGGCCCAATTTTTTTTCCATTAATGGATAAGATACCATAGTTTTAATAAAATTGTATAGTGAGTCTAAAACTATGTAGTTTTACTCCTTCTGATAGGTAGTAAGCCAAAACTGAGACAAGAGTATTTGTTTAATATATTGAACAGATAATGAGCCAGTATTGAGAAAGCATTTTTTAAATTTAATAGATAGTAAGCCATAATTGTGACAGCTTTTCTTGCATCACAGGTGGGGTAGCAAACAAAAACCAAATTGTTACTTCTACAATTAATGGGTAGCAAGCTAAAAACAAGAGTTTGCATACTTCTGATAGATAGTAAGGCAAGACACAAACTTCACAATACTTTTTCTACACATGATGAGTAATAAACTGTAACATTGACATGAGTTTTATTGCATCTAGTGGGAAGTCAGCCATTGTCCAGATTAGTCTTTTTGCATTTAATAAGTAGTACTCTATAACCTCAACAAAACTATTCTTACTTGTAGCAGGGAGGTAGTTGTAGCCTCAACAAGTTTTCGTTCATGTATTGTGAGGCTCAGCCTTGACAAGTTTTGTATACTTATTTTATGCTGAGCCAAAACACAGGAAGTTCTACATCTAATGAGTGATAAACTGTAGCCTTGACATACATTCCTGCATTTAATGCCCTGGCAATTTTTCCTACATATAATAGAAAGTAGGGCTTAATCTTGACAAGTGATTTCTTACATCTGATGTATACTGAGTCAAAGCTAAGGCATTTTTTCTATATTTAACAGATACTGAACTACAGCTTTCATAAGCTTCATACATCTAATGTATAGTAAGTCATAGTCATGACAATAGTTTTTCTACATATAATGAGTAGTGGATAAAAATCAAGATGGTAATTCTATGTTTAATGGGTAGCAAGCCACACCCAAGGTGTTTAATGAACAGTGAATCATTTACTTGACAAGAGAATTTCCTTTATGTAGTAGGCATTTAGCCATAGCCTTGACAAGAGTTTTTCTGTGTGTAATGATAAGTGAACCAAAACTAAGACAGTGTTCATACTTTAGGGTAGCAAGTTGAAAAGAATAAAATTTTCTTACAAATAATGAATAAATTAGTAAGCTAGTTTTTTTTTTTATACAAATAATGGACAGTGAGTTACATACTTGACATTTTCCACATGTAATGGGAATTGAACAAAAATAAAAACAGTTCTCTTACTTTTAAAGGACAGCAAGACAGCAAATTAATTGTAAGCTACAGACTTTAAAGCAGTTAACAAGTTTTGAATTGTTTAATAAGTATTAAGCCACAAGCTTAACAAGAATTTTCTTACATAGTGAACCAAAACCAAGACATCTCTCTTTCACTTAATTGGCAGTAAGTCAAAATTGAAACATCTTTTTCTCATAATGAGCCATAAGCTGACAAGTTTTTGTGCATTTAGTGAACTGTAAACGAAATTGTAGTTCTCAAACTGTTTAGATTAACAGTATCTTACCTGCAATTATTTAGTTGTAAGGTCTACATGTAATAGATAGAAACATTTCTTCTAATGAGTAGTATGCCAGGTTAGGGTGCTTGACTCACACTCTGCACATTATTGGTTCAAAAATCCCTTTCATTGAATACCTTTTCCCGTTCAGCTATGGAGGTATTATTATGAGACAGTGAATTCTACAATTTGTTGGTAAAAGAGTGACCCAAGAGTTGATAATAGGTTGTATTGACTAGCTGCCTTCCTTCTAGTCTACCACTGTGAAATTAGAGTAGTTCTGTGTGAAGTTTAAAGTGATACAAATCAATATAAAGGAGGGTAAGAACCGAACCTGAGACAAGAATTTCTGCACATAATAGATAATGAGAGAATACCAAGAAAATGTTTTATTACACTTAATGCATTGTAAGCTGTAATCTTGACAAGACTTTTGCTACACATTACTGATGGATAGTGAATGAAAAACAAAACTGTACTCTTACATTCAGTGGGTGGCAACCCAACCCCAAGACATTTCGGTTACATCCAGTGAATAGTACACCACAACCTTATTGGGGTTTTTCTTCGTCTAATTGGTTATAAATCATATGCTTGACAGCAATTTTTATGCTTCTAATGCTTCTAGTGGATAGTGACAATACTTTTTGTACATGTACCATAATGGATAATGAGCTAACACTGTAATGATTCTCTTATATTTAATGAATCTTAAGACATAACTTTGACAAGACTTTTTATACATGTAGTAAGTATTGAGCCATTGTCTTGGCAAGAACGTTTTGCATTTAATATCCATTAAAACCAAAAACCAAGACATCTCCGTTTAATTTGAAGTAAGTCAAAACTGAAATATGAGTTTTTTCTACTCCAAATGGACAATGAACCAAAACTGAGAAGTTTTTTGCAGTTAATAGATTATGAGCCAGCTAAATATGAGAGAAGACTTGTCCTACTTAAAGGACAGGAATTAAAAACTGAGACGTTTTCCTACTTAGTTTCATTCATCTAATATGTAGTGAGCCAAAATAAAGAAGGTTTTCTGACATTAATATATAGTGAGTCAAAACAAAAATGAGGTTTTCTGACATCTAATGTGAAGTAAGTCAAAGCCAAGATGGAGCTTTCTTTCATATAGTGAACTGAAACAAAGACACTTTGCCTGCTTTTTATTCCTTTTTTAGTAATTACTGTAATAAAAACAAGTAATAAGGAAAAGTAAACTCTTGAAATATGTTACTTTAATTTTCAGTTGCTAGCTATGTACAGAAGTTGGTATATTTACACAAATTTAGATACAAACAAGATTTTTTCATAAAAATAATGTTGTAGCTCAGAAGTTACAACATAAGTTCATAATGTTAGAAGTAGTATTTCATACTAATATCAGTACTGCAGAGTATTTTCATCAATATAAATTTTTCATGTTAATTTTTCAAGCTAAAATAATGTATCAGGAAACTTGGTTATTTGACTTTTTAGATCTCTGTAATTGAAATCAAATTTTAGTTTTGTGTTATGCTAGAAAATATTTTTAGAATAGTAATTATTTTAACATCAGTTACAGTATTTGTCATTAAGCAGCTTTACTGCTTTTAGTATAATTAATCTTTTCAAATGTGCACACTTTTTACAAATGTTTCATTTATTGTAACTGTTACTTTTGCAGAAAATTGCTAATTTTAAGAAATTATGTTCAGTAGAATGTAATTTGTTAAATTTTAAAAGCTACATTAATTACAAAATCTTGTTAGTCTTCATAATCTGTTAACCATAGATTTCTATTACTTTTCTGAATCTCTGTTAACTATAAAAGTCTCCTACTAGTGAATTATGTTAGTCAAAAAACATTCACAACTGTGAGCTCTAATTATGGAAAAAAATCTTCAAGTCATTGCACATCAGTCTGCTGGCCAATTGGATATAATTAAATACAGAAGTCTACACTATCCCGCTATTATCGTTTTATGCAAAAGTCTGCTACACATCTGATGAACCTTTTACAGCAAAAAGTCTGATATTGATTAAAATGTCACTGTACAAAAATATTTGATCTCCACCTGGCTCTTATTGTATAAAAAAATCTGATATCGTTTTGCATCTCACTATACAGAAACATTTGATACACACTTTGCTACATAAGAAACACCTGTCAGCTTCCTGAATCTTAAAAGGCTAAAATTCAAGGAGCTTGTGTAAATATTTAAAATACTTAAATTATCAATATCGAACAATACAGAATAAAAATCTTTGAGAGTTATTCTTGGTCTTAAAAGGCACGGTTTATGTTTTGATTCACATCATCCTCATGAGATTTGATATTCACCTGAATCTCACTATTTCAAAAATACCAGTATATAAAATATGTGCAAGAAGTTGACAATATAAAAACATCTGATATCCACCTGATTTTTACTACATTAAAATATCTATTAGGTTGTTTGAAAAATTATGGCAAATTTAAAATTTCAAGTATAATAAGAAATAAAATTCAAAAGCAACTTTATTAATCAAAATAGAAACCTTGTGAATCTATAACTTTTGCTAACAAGAAACTATTATTTATGACATTACAATAAAATTCTGAAGTTCTAGAACTCAAAACAACTATTTAAAGCCATTCTTCTCTGCTGTTGAATATTTTGTCCTGTAAAAATTTGTCCAAATGTTTAAAAATTGGTACTTGGTGGGCAACAGGTCTGGGGACTAAGCAGGATGAGGCAATGTTTCCATAGCCCATTTCATTCAACTTCTGCAGCATCATTTGAGCAATGTGTAACCAACCATTATCATGAAGCAAGATTGGTTCTCTTTGACTGACTAATACTTGCAACTTTCTCTGAATTTCTTCCAATTCTTGACAGTAAACCTCTGCAGTGGTAATTTGGTCCTGGTGGAGTAAGCTGTAATGGATAATACTGATCACAGACCACCATACAGTGACCATAATCTTTTGTTGTTGCAACTTTGGCTTTGGGAGGTGTTTTGGAGCCTCATCATAGTTGAGTTCTTGTGCTAATCACTTTTTGTTGTCATAAAGGATCCACTTTTTATCACAAGTGACAATTCGATCAAGAGATGGGCCATTTCTGTTGTGTAAAAGCAGCATAGAGTACAGTTCAAAACAGTGGTTTTTCTGATTTTTGGTGAGTTTGTGTGGAACCCACTTGACAAGCTTTTTCACTTTTACAATTTGCTCAAGATAGTCAAAAATTGTGGAAATGTGAACATCCAATCCTTCTGCCATTTCTTGAACAGTTTGGCATAGGTTTCCTTCCAGTAATGTTCTTGGTTGTTTTCAACAGCAGAAGTGCATGTTCTGCTCTTTTCATATTCAAGATTCACACCTCTATTATGAAACTTTTGGAACCAACACTATACTGTACATTCAAAGGTGATTCCTTCATCCCGTGGTTGGCTGATATTGTGACCTATTTATGATGTATTATGACCAAATTCCAATGAATGGAAAAAGTAATGTGCAACTTTTTTCCCATCATTAATTGTAAGGGGCTGAAACATTGGAAATAAAGTTTCAGATAAGAATAAAAACACTAATGAATAGAAGAAAGCTTTAGCTTTTCAATGGTGTATACGAAGTCATAAAGAAGACTGCTTTCTTATCCCTAGAAATGACTAAAATTTTGGTATAAAAATCTGCTATTATTTTTCAAACAATCTAATGTTGTACATGTAAATCTTGTTTGTATAAAAGTCTGATATCTACCTGAATTTCATTATTCAAAGAAATCTTACTACCACATGCATTTTCACTGTACATTGAAGTCTAATATTAAAATTTAACTTGTCTACTTGTGCCTGGATGTACATTATAAATCCTATCCTACATTGTATACTTTTATCTAAATTGGTGATATCTGTTGAAAGGTGTTAGTATTATGAAACCATGTTTCCTGTAGAATTTGATTAATAACCTGAACCTTAAATATCTTTATTCATAATCCTTTCCTGACTGCATGGATGTACATAATTTATATGACCCTTCATTGTATACTTTTCAGTATTATTTACTGAAATGTGTCAACCTTCTTAAATTTTGCTTCATGCACAAATAATAGTTACTAATCTGAACTAAAAAAAAAGAAAAACCAACCAAATTTGTATGAGTGTGAGTTTATATTATTTTTCAAAACCTACACAAAGCCTGAATTAAAATTATGAGGTGAAAGTATTGTCACACATTTGAGCTAATTTTAACTAAAATATTAATATATTTATAAATATTTGAGTTACAGAGTAAATATCTGTCTCCAACCTGAGCTTGCATTCTTTTTTTCTTGAGTACATACCAAAGGGTCACTTTATCCAACATAGCCAATAATATTTAAAGAAAAAGTAGTTTTATGTGAATGATAGCACATCATAAACTTATACCAAAATGTTTATAATTGAAATGAACCTAAACAAAATAAATTGTTGGTCTTTGTGTAAAGTATGAGATTAATTCAAATGTTTTGGTCTTTATATGTTTGTACTTTACTGTTTTGTTATATAGTAAATTTCAGCCAATTGAACCTGTACAATAATCTTAATAAAAAAAGGAAAGTCTTTACTTAACCATATGTTTTAAGATATCTTAGATGTACCATAAGCTAAACTGAAAAAGTCCATTTAAGTGTACATTTTTATGTCAACCCAAGATTTGTACAGTAAACGTAAACATATATACCTTCTTAAATGAATTGAAAATTAATTTTCTGAAATCTGTATCATCAATACTGAATACTTTTAACTCTTGTATATATAACGGACATAAGCTTACATCAACTACTAAATCAGAATGAACCTATGCCAGGTTTAAGTATTATATCTTTTTAAATGTGCATTTAAAATATATTTTACTGGTTATTAGGGTTTATCATCTCCAACCTTGATGCAAGCTATTATGGATTTTGATGGAGTTGATGAAGGAGAAATATCATTGACTAAAGGAGACACTGTCCAGTTACTGGCTACTGACCCTCAGCAGAACCGATTTCAGATACAGAAAACAACTGCTGATTCTTTCTCACCTTATGATGGGTGGGTTCCAGTTAATGTATTAACACAAGTAAAGGAAGGAGGAAGGTAAGTGTTAATTTTACACATACCATTTTCAGGGGTGTCTCTGATCAAGACAAGCTAACAACTTATAGTGAAACTGAAAATTAACTTGGTGTTTAGTATAGCTAAATTAGTATATTTTTCATGTGTTCTTACTTATCAAGATTGATTATTAATAAGTATACTTATTAAGATTAATAAAGGGGATTATTAAAATAAAATTTAGTAGGCCATCATATTTGAGACTAGAACATCAACTGCAAGTGCATGTAGCAATTTTTTTCATGAAGGACGACATGCAGCTATCAGTGAAATTCTATTTTTTTAGTAATTATTATGATAATCTAAAAGTTTCTGTTTGACAGCTGTACAGTAAAAAAGTTACAAACTGTCATATGAATAGATGTAAAATTTCACTGGAAATACTGTTGAGTTACTTGTTATTTTTTAAAGTTTTCAGATAAAAAGTAAGATGTTTTAAGGTATTTGTAAACACCATTCAGTTATACAGAGGAAGATGTTTATTAATAAAAATAGTACTGTTCACCAGGAAACGCTGGTCATTCAAGTTTCGCAAGCCAAGTTTCAAATCAGACAAAAAAGAGAAGGAAAGAAGGTCACTTGATGAAAATTTAATTCTTACAACACAGAATTTCTCAGATTCATCTCTGTCTACTCCCAAAACTGAGGTAAAGGTGTTTCAGAAAGTTTACACTTGAAAGCATTCGATTGCTTTCATACTTTGCTTGCTCAAATAATTACAATTGTGCTTTTACAATAGAATATAATCAGTGATCATTCTGTGTACATAAATATATCTTTGAAATTATCAGAGAAAACAAATTTGTCAAGCAATTTCTTGAGACATATTTTAAGATTGCAGCAGTGGATGACACTGCTGTAATGACTTTTATATATATTATATAACTTTTTATGTACATTTGTATGTATGTATGTATGTGTGTGTTTGGATATTTGTTTAATAAATTGTTTCTTAAAATATATGATTGCTATAAAACTTGATCCCATATTTTCATCGCAGTTTCTATAATTATTGTACTGATTATTATTTCTCATAATTAATTTGTGAGAATCTGAAATAAAGTAATATTTATTTCTTCCTTCAGGATGCTCCATTCTTGTCTGCACATACCTCATTTCATTTTTCAGAATGTTTAAACAACCTTGTTGTTCCAGAAGGAGCAACAGCAGTTCTCACTTGCAGAGTTGTACCTTTTACACAAATCAAGATTAACTGGTTGCTTCCTGATGGATCAGAAATCACCAAAATTCATACTGATCACTCCCAAAGAAACAAAGACATTTTTATGGGTGGCCAAAGGTCACCATCTCTTTCAGGCCACAATATTTCTTTTCCACTAGAAGAAAGTTTCTCATCACCAGAGGGCAGTTCTCCATCACCAGAAGGATCAATATGGCCATCAGATGGTGCTCCACTGAAGGAAAGAGTGACTGCAACATATGAAAATGATGGCTACTGTACTGTTATTGTCAACAAATGTGTGCTTTCTGATTCAGGAGAGTATACATGTTTAGTGACAGCCAATCACCACATAGCTTCAACCACTGCTCTACTTACAGTTTTAGGTAAAAAATGTACTTTGTAAACTGTAGATATTTTTCTCATCTGGTAATTGCTAGGTAGTAACTCCAAATCATGAAAATAGAATGTGCATGTGAAGAACATATATTTCAGTCTTACAATGTAATATAAAAAAAAGCAAAAGAAATCAAAATATAGAAGTTGACCCTTAACAGACCTTTCAAGCTTAAGTGAAGGTTAGGTCTTTTTACCTAACATTTTAGAGTATTGCAAAAGAAGTGAAAACTACATGTGATTGAATAACATAAGCACAAAAAAATGGAATAAGTTCATAAAAATTGATCAGTTAAAACAACCTACTAAAATTGGGCATTTTTGATGATGAGAAACCCACTTGTAATAAAAATGTATCTCAAAATAGCTGGTATGGGTATTAACACTTTTATTAATAAGCAGAGAATAACATTTTTTTATGTTTTAGTTTTACTAGTTTAATTATTTGTGTAACTGTTAAAGACTGGTTAATTAATTCTTTTATTTAAAAAATTCACAAATTTCAACTGCACTATACTCATGTTATGCTAACTGAAAATATTTTACCTTCGATGATGACCCAGAAAGGTCAAGACATTGTTCTATGCTTATCAATAAAATTATTAGTAACCATGCCAGCTTTTCTGACATACAAAAATGAACATTTGTTTACATGAATAAGTATGTAAACATGTGCATAGATTATAAAGAAACACATTTTGTAGGCTACATCCTCAACAATGAAATAAATTTAAAGCTTTGCACAAAAAACCAAAAAACACACACATCGAAAAACATTTATTATAGACGAATATTAGTAATGTCACTAATTTATGCCCTTTAAAGAAATCTGTAAACAAGCAACCTAACTACATAATACCTTGTGAATAAATTTATATTCTAGTGTTACTGACTAAATAATACCATTAAATAAATCTGTAGACTTATGTACATGATTATGTAAAGAAATTGCTATAAACTAGAATAACTGAACAGTTTATATCTTGTAAGAAAAAAATGTGTATTGACTAGTATTGTAAATGACCCAAATTATACCATCTAAAGAAATTTATAAATTTCTATAAATGATTAAATTATACCTGTTAGAGATCTGTAAACTAATATAACTGACTAAATTATAATTTGTAAAGAAATCTATAGACAAGTATATATATTTCTCGCTTTTACCTTGTAAGAAAATCTGTAGACTAAATAATACCTTGTAAAGAAATCATTACAGACTAGAATGAGTGACCAAAGTATACATTTTACAGACATTTTTATTGACTAGTATAACTGAATAAATTATACTAACATTGCAGACTATATAGAATTTTGTTTAAAAAGTTACGAAAATGAATTGTTTATATCATGTACGGAAATTGCCTTTATGACTGTTAATTGGTAAATGACAAGATGGTGCACATAAAGTTATCATTTTAAATTATTTTTAAGAGAAATTAAGTTTTAATGATGAAACTGGTTTTGTATATGCTTGTTTTTTAATAAAATGCATTTCATACATTGCTCTTGACCTCCAGGTGTAGATCTCTGTACATGGTGAGGGAACCTCCTAGAGAGGGTTCTGTTCTTTCAGTTTACCTCCTGGGATTGAAAAATTTACCTACATGTTTGCTATGCATGGCAACTCGTGAAGGGGAGGAGAGAATTGTGGGGGTTGAAGGGTTCAACCTTTTCACACTGCTTTAGCCTTGAATTCCTGTAGACAGGTGGCCTTGGGGTGGCTCCCCAAAGTACCACTGTTGAATGTTCCCCAACATCAGATGAACATTGTATCTGATGTTGGTGTTTGGGTATAGTGCTGACAGAAACCCTGGCATTGCTGTGGTGTCTTTGTTTGGCACTGTAGTGCATCCCATGGTGGGTGGGATCAGTGGGTACCAAAATCTAGTTTCTTTATTATGGATACCTCTCTTTCTGACAAAATAAATAAAAATGAAAGAATTGAAAAAAACAACATTAGAAAATGACCATGCACGGACGACTGTTGTACAATCAATATTGCAGCTAGATTCTGCACTTCAATTTCTGATTATCTATTCTTTATCTGAGAAATCTTTGGGACAGATGTCTCCATTTTTCATTCAGAAGGGATTAGAGGGACTTGCTGGCTTCCCAAAGACAGTAAAGAAGATGTCCTCTGGAGACATTTTGGTGGAAACAACTTCATCACAGCATACTAAACTCATCTTCACTCGTAAAGACGGAATTATGGACCTTACCAATGTTCTGATATTAATGTTTACATCACCATGTGAATTGGGTCTAACTTTGGATGACATAGCAGTATCCACAGATCAGTTCATCTCACTATGGCTAATTACTATCCAAAAATGTGACCTTTCTTTGAGTCATCTGAAGGTGGCAGATACTCCTGATTGGAAGTATCACCTTCTATTTGCTGAACATTTTTGAACCATCCTTCAAATTTCTATTTATACAGATGGTTCGAAGTCAGGTGACTCTGTGGGCTGTGCCATTGTTTGTCATGACTTGCTTGTTGCATACAGAACCCCATCTACAGTTTCTGTGTTCACTGCTGAAACGTACACAATTTCTCTTACCCTGGATTATGTAGAAGCTGTGTAGTACACAAACAGTACTATATATACCAATTCACTTTGCTTTCCATTAGCTTTTGAATCACTTCATGCCAGTTCTCATGCTATTCTCATCAATATTTAAAACTAACTGGCCCATTTCTCTCTATCATCTACTTCTGTCCAGTTTTTCTAGATACCAGGCTATGTTGATATTTGTGGGAACAAGCTTACTGATATCACAGCTTAGTCAGTCTGCTCTAGTACTACCACTGCCATGCCTGTCCCATACGTGGACTATGGTCCTGTGTTTAAAGCTCAGCTCCACGTCAGTTGGCAGTCAACTTGAAGTCAGCAATATGATAATGAGCTTTTCTAAATCAAACCTTCTATTGCTTTTTGGCCATTTTGCTTCCATAAGGATTAATCACAGTTTTTTAACTCACCCCTTTCTTTTCAGTGATGTTGAGAAACCCACTTATTGAGAAATTTATATGCAAAAACGGCTCGTTTGGGTTGAGAAAGTATTTTACATAGAAGAGTGAACAACATTTTGACCTTCTTTTGAACCTGAGAGTGACTGAAGAAGGTTGAAACGGTGTTCGCTCTTCTATGTAAAATATTTTCTCAACCCAAACGAGCCATTTTTGCATATAAACCACTTTCTTTTATTTGGTACTGATGCATCAATGTGTTTTCTGTGGACAAAGATGTTACTGTCATGCCGTCATTACGATCAAGAGTGATGGCACCATTTTAAACATATTTTTATGGTTGGTTTGCCCTTGACATGAGCCAGTGCCATTGGTGAGGGGGATAATGTCCATCTCAGTTGTGTTTTTAAAGGTAATTGATCTTTTAACTTTATTAAATATTTTAATCCAAAAATTAGACAGTGAACAATGTTATTGTGATTCCTTTTTATATGTATTTTTATTTTGATTTTTACTGGCTGTTTGGCACATAAATAGCCCAATTGTTTTGTGCCAATAAACACCAAACAACCAACAAACTCTCAAATGAAAAAGGGGAAAAAAATTACGATAATTCATGTTCTTGATCCCTAAATTTAGTGTAACTTAAATGGCATTTTTATTTATTAATATTCAAGCATTTTTCTTATATTTTCAGGAAAACCATCACCACCTGGAAAACCATATGTTGTTGAACTTAATGGTAACACTGTGTGTTTACAGTGGAGTCCCCCATTGTATTCTGGGAATTCTCCTTTGGTAGCCTACACACTTGAATATTCTCATTCAGGTAACTTGTAAGCTCTCTTGCTATATTATAAGCTTTCTTTGTGTTATTATATCTAGAAATTTAAAGATAGAAATAGTAGTTTGTTTTTTTTATACTGACCAATTATCCATGTTTAAATATATTTTGAATGCTTTGTCTTTTGCTTCATATTATGTATTTACAGTAAGTGGATTAAACTCTTTAAGTGTCTGCTATACAGGAGAATGTTTAACATACAAAAATAAAATGTGTATTTCATGTTTATGAATTGAAAAGTGTATTATCTCTGAAGAAAGATTATCATTTTCATTTTTAATTTATCAAATATTAATTTACTTTCATATCTCTTCCTTTTAGATTCTATAGTGTGGAATGTTGCCATAGTCTATGCACCCAACTGTTCTCAGGTGTTGGAAAACTTGAATGAAGGACAGTTGTATCTCTTTCGTGTCAAAGCTAACAATGAGGTTGGAATTAGTGACCCTGGACAGCAGTCTGACCCTGTCTATATCCCTGTGTCAGGTCTGTTAAAAATCTCCAAATTTTCTATTAATCTACACTTGTACAAGTTTTACTTTATGTACATTTTAATTGAAAAACAATTAATATAGATAAAATAAACTTCACTTACAATGAATTTGCAAGACAATGAAGCATTTCTACATGTAATATGACAAGAAAATTTAGTTCATTAAATGAAGTACAAAAAGTATTTATTTTTACTTTGTTGTAGTTATAAATTAACAAATCTCTTGTTACAAATACATAGCCAACAACTGCTCTTACTGTACACAAAATGAACAGTATGTTTAAAAACAACCTGATGATATATATAATAGCAGCAGTTTTGGTTACTATTCCTTCACAGAACCTAAAGGAAATTGTGTGGTTCCAAGGAAGGATTCACGTGTCAGGTGGAAAGAAGACTTTCACAAAATTTATGATGAGTTGGAAGAACTTGGTAGGTAAGTAAAAGATCAACTTGCAGTTAGTATTGTTTTATATTCCAGACATTGTTAGAAGGACTGTGTAGTAATACATTATGAAAGTAGTAGTATCTATTAGTATATATTATGTTACATAAGTAAATTATACCCTCTTCCTTTAAATTTTATTTTTACTAGCAGCATTAGTTAGAATATTTAACAAATTTATTATTTCAAATCTTATGCTCTTATTATTTGGATTATCTTGCATTGTCAGCTTGGTATATAAATTGAGGACTAATCTAAATCTCAGCTGACTCAACCTCATGGTAAATTATTGGGCTTATAGACAAAAATATTAATACATTCTAATCTTTAAAAATATGAGAACAATGTATTTAATTTGCTAAGGTTTATCACAAGGTTGATCGTTAGTTATAATCTGTTTGGGGAGCATGCTTTGATAACAGAAAATGAACACATCCAGTACACCCCTTTTCACAGATATTTGTCAGGTTTTTAGGTATGTATGGGCAGGGTTCTTTACAGTAGGTGTCATGTTGACAAAAATTTCAAAAATAAATAAACGACACACTGTCCACTTATTTAAAATAACTTATTAAAATAAATTAAATATGTGTACAAATTTCAATTACACAGTTAATCCCCTTTGTTGTATCAAGAGCTTCAAATAATTCTCTTCATCAAAGTTCACACAGGTTAGTTCAGTTGTACTTTGTAATGCAGCTGACAAGACAGATTATTCTCCTTTGCTCTGTTATTACAATAAATTCTGGGATAATTTCACTTATCACACTAATAATTACTACAGGTGTATCTGGAACTTAAAGAACTGTCTCTTTTCATCAAAAGACTACACAAGTTTGTTCAATTACTTTAGAACACAATTAACAGGACAAGTTATTCTTCTTTACTCTGTTGTTATGATACAGTCTGCAATAATTTTACCTAAAAACACACAACAATATGCTCCTTATAGCTAAACTTACAAAAATACAGTTTAAATCTTTTTAAATATTTTATTAACTTTGTTTCAACTTGAACTACAATTTAGATGCACAATTATAAATAGCTCAACTGAGGCTTAAAACTTTCCATGTAGTGTGAGGTGTTATGATAAAATAATACTCAAGAAAAACTTAAAAGGCTCAAGTAACATGATTGAAAAATGCTACAAATGTCAATTTATTACAGTCAAACTACACAACATGTGATGTACACAGTTGTATAAACAAACCTGTGATAAACTAATGATTCTAAAAATAACTAAATTTCACACCTGAACTATACTAACATTAAAACATTTATGTATATTTAACAGTATCATACGTTTAATGGTTTTTTTGTTCATTCTAACTATAGTGTTGCTCAATATCTTTTCTATCTTGATATGAGTTATCTGTGTAGCCACTTCATCTTCAGTTCACTGGATACTGGGCAGTTTGTTTAAATAAATATATATATATATAAAGTAAAAAATATTGTTCCATACTGATGAGAAGTTTTGTTAACATTTTTGTTCATTAAGCAAAACATAGATTCTAAAATGTGTCCACAACCATAAGGTAAACTTTTATTGTTTGTAATGCAGAGGACGTTTTGCTGTAGTAAAGAAGTGTGTCCACAAACTCTCTGGTTCCCAGGTAAATAAATAACAGGAAGTAACAGAGCAGTTAATAATCATATTATAGTATGTATTTATTTATTATAACTCTTTCAGATATAAAACTCAAATAATGTAGAATTTTATCATAAGGTTTTGATTTCAAAACTGGAAATGTGGATTGTAAGGGTGTTTTAACTGAAAGATTTGTTTATTTTAAGAATTAATGCCTAAGATAATAAAAAAACAGAGGGTATTTTTCCTCAGAACCATTTAATTTTCCAGAGTGAAATCAGATAGTCATGTTAAAGTAAGTTTGTGAGTTTTCTGAATTCAAAAATATCAGTGTTATATAAATGAAACTGTAACCACTTTTTTACAAAATATGTTAACCCTTTCTTGATGGCTCAAGAATTAAAGGTCTTGTCATCTTGATTGTTGACTTGCATTCAAAATTTTATTGAAATAATAATTTATGAATTAATCTTGGTAACTTTGGTATCAAATTGATGATTATGACTTAAACTTTAATATTATATACAAGTTAATTTCTTAATTTAAAAGTAAATATTAAAGGAATATATTTAAATATAGATTTTAATGAGTTGTGGTTTGTTGAATGCAGCACCAGTTAAAATTAGATGTTTGCGATGTCAAATTCCAAGTTTCCAGTTTTGTAGAAATTAGTAACTCTAATATTGACGAGCTAGAATATAAAATAAAAACCTCATATTCTTCACATAGAAATTCTAAAAGTCTCTGCATCCCATGTCCAGGAGCAATCGAGTTTAAAAATCGTAACTAGGAGAGATAATTGTTTGGATTCTCAAGGCAGCTGGTATGGATATTAAAACTCTAATCAAAATAAAGCACAGAATAATATTTTGATCTTTTTAGGTTTTAATACCCATACCAGCCATCTTGACAATACATTTTTACTTCAAGGGGTTTTCTCATCATCATGAATTACTTCACCATAGCGATTATACAATAAGTGTCAGTAAGTTTTGTTTCTTTGTGTATTGTGTTATTTGTTTAAACTCCATTATCTCCTGAACTTACCTATATTATGTCATTGTTAACCATATACCACTTATGCAATCCTAAAGAAACTAAGAAACATAAGCCAAAAAATTATCATTAGAAGAAATTATGTTCCTTTCATCCAACAATGCTGAAAGGTAAAACTAATCTCTAATTTTGTGAAGATAAAACTATCCAAGAAATTTTAATCGTTAACCTGAAGATGGTCTAAGGAGGTCTAAACATTGTTCTGTACTTTATTTGAATTAAAGTTTTAATACCCATACCAGCCATCTTAAGAATACATTTTACTTCAATTGGGTTTTTCATCATCACAAGACAATTGTTTGCTTTACTTTTTTACTTCATGTTCTATATTTTAAGGACAATAAGTTTAATAATTTATTTCTAAACAGTATTAATCAGTGTACATATATAATATATAATAATTCAAATGTGACTGTGTACTAAAACGTGTAAGACAGGGTCACTTTATAAATGTCAGTTTTATATTATTGTATACAGTAACTTGGGTGCTCGTGCACTGTGTCATAGCAAATTATGTAATGTTAGTCAGGCACCATTGGAAGGTCAATGTAATAAAAAATAATAAATATATAATGTCATGAGACATTTGTATATTTGTGTTATAATTTCTTGTAGCTACAATGTTGGTAAAGTTTTTGACAGTCCCATAACAGACAAAATGTAAGGTTTTATCAAAAACAAACATTTAAAACATATTTAATATGTTTTAGAGATTACACAAATAATAATTCTTTTAATCATAACACAAAATCACTTTGTACTCAGGCTGGTTACAAAGCAAATTTGGTGTTTTCACATACAAATCTGTAGTAAGAATTCTTTATTGAAACTTTACCAAATCTTGTGATGATACATATACCACATCAAAAGTTATAGTATCAGTACACATGCAAGTGTATATGAATTAAGCCCATTGAGAAAGGGTTAATGCTCCTGAGTATGTCTATTTATTAGTATATGTATAAAGCTAAAATAAAATATTAAACACTGAACAATCAGAATGATAAAGAAAAATGATTTGAAAATTATAATATTTTCTGCTTTCATTTTCCATTGATTAACAGTGGTGGATTTTTCTTTTTTTTTTATTAGAATAAAATTCAATAAAAGAAGTTTAACAGCATTTTTATATTTTTTGATAGATTGTAGCTAAGTTTATTAGTAAAAAGAGGCAAGATCCAGAAACAGTAGAGAAGGAATTATTGATGTTGCGAGATCTTCACCATCATCAACTAGTGCCAGCACTTGACACTTACTACACTCTGCAGCATTTTGTTTTGTTACTTCATCTGTAGGTGGTTTATATTGTTTAATATCTGAACATTTATTTATTTTCCAGCTCTTTACTTTGTTGTAACATATGTAGGTAGCTTGTGTTGTGTAATGTCTTACCACTATGTTTCTTAGCTCTTTGTTCTGATATTCCATCTGTAAGTGACTTATATTGTTAAGTGTTTCAGGTCTATTACACTTTCAGGCTCCTTTTTGCTTCCACTCAATCTGTAAGTTATTCATATTGTTACATGCCTTAACATTTCTAGTTTGCAGCATTTTGTTTTGTTGCTACAGCTGTAGGTTGTTTTTATTGTTAAATGTGTGAAACTTCACTTTCTTCTGGTATAACCATTGTAGTTTGTTTTGAATGTTTGAAGCTATAATTCATATTCCACAACTGTTACTATGTATTTAACTGGTTTATATTTTTAATTAGATGAACATTTACAATATCATTGTGTACTTCAGTATTTTATGTTATTGAACTCTTTTAAACTTACTGTGTTCTTATGTTTATTGTAACAAACAAAAATGATTTCTTTGTTAGACAGCTCAACATTTACAACTGTTTATCCAAATGCCATTTTAACATTTGTGTGTGCTACTCTTTATAGCATTTTATTAAACTGTGTAATCCTCTACAGTTATGCACTTGCAACATTTCACACATTACTTTTTGTGTATTTTTTTATAGCAAGGTAAATGTTTTAGCATGAAAGAGTGTTCTATACTGTAAAAACCAACAACATATATACATGATAATAATAGCACCAAAGATTGAAATGGCATACCAGTTCTGAAAACTAATTTACTTTTGTAAAAGCTGTAAACTGTAATAAAAAAGTATGTATGTTAAGCTTGTGTACTTAAGTTATATGTCTAAATTTTATCTGAGTTTACCATGATGCAACACGTAGATCTATGTAACTTTAGTACACTCGCTGTATGATCTTTATTTTCTTTATGCAAACTTCATAAGAATCAAACTTAAATTGTTGTTTATAAATGTATCTTATCAATAACACCTTAGGTGTGAAAAGAAAAAAGTATGGCCAAAAAAGGATTTACTGTGTGACTTAAAGAAGTGAAATAAAATTCCTTTATGTATCAATTCTGTAAGTGTAGCTGCTGTATACTTTGTGGCTGCAATTTTTTTTCACATCTAAGTGTTTTTTATTAGATATCATGACTTTTTTGTCAAATCACAGTGAGTAAGAAAGTGACAGTTGATAGTAACCCATGTTAGCTTTAGGATCACAACCCTATTATTTGGAACAGACCTTTATTTTATAGAACCAGCTGTATTCTTTAAGATATAAAGTGGTAGTTTTCCATCTTTAAAACAGTGTTAATAGCTTCCTTTATAGTAATGGCATGGAATTTAGGTTAATTTTGTGTCATCACCCCACACAATTTATACAGCTACATCAAGCATCATTATTTATACTAATTGCTTAAGCTAATATCACATTATGCTAAATGCTGGTTAATTAGAATGATTCTTAGAAAGTTTGTAACTTTGAATGGAAAAGTTGAATTAGATACTGCTAATCTAGTTTAGCAGTACTGGCATAACTATTGGCATAACCAATAGTTTTTGTATCTACTCAAAATCAGGTGTCTTTAATCTTAATAACAAAATCTAAAAACTATCTACTTTTGCTCTTATATGAAGCTGTAGTAAATCTGTTTAGACTTATAGTTCACAAGACTTTTGAGTAGATGTAATTGAGAATTTTTGTCAAATTTGAGTGGTTTTTGAACATTTTACATGTGGCATATATTTACCCCGAATAAAGCTCCTAATTGTAGGTGGAAAAGATCCATTAGTGTGCGAAATATGAAAAAAAATTCATGAAAGTGTGTTTTTCTATCAAATAAAGTTTCTATACTTTTAATACAAAGAAGAAAAAAAAAAAGAGAAAACTCAATCAGAATTTGAGTTGTTATATCTCCAGGTATGTCTTAAAATTTGGTACATGAAGTAAGAATCCAGTAGAGCACATCTACTCAAAACAGGTGAAAGTTTGGATTTTTCATCTGAAATACAGAAGGTTGAAAATTGCTAAACTGTTACTTCTCTTAATAACACGTGTCCTGCAACAGGTTGTTTTGAATGCTTGTTTTTAACTATATCTCATGTTAGCTTTTCTTATATATTTTCTTATTTATATTGAGCTTGTCTCCACATTTTATTAATAATCTTCCTTGCTGTGCATGAATATATATAACAAACTTTTATTATGTTAAATCTTACATACTCATATCATATCATTGTCACAACTAATGGCAAAAGCAGTTTGACAATTAAGGAGTGGATTTTTACTAAAATTCCAACCACAACTAAGTGAATAACAAATTTTTTTAAAGTTTATTTTAAACTGTAAGACTGTAACTTACTATCTGTATATTTTACATAATTTCCTATTGTAAACTTTATGTAATCTACCATGTGCAAAAGTTATACATAAATTAGTTATAGATGATGCATATTACCCTATTTAATGTATAAATACTGAATAATGTGTACCATAAAGAAACGTCAGGTTATTACTTGACTTTATGAAATGTTCACTTATGTTAAACACTTTCACATGCAGCACATAAATGTTACTCAACTTATTGTGCTAGAAGTGAAATTTATGCTAATAACACCTACAGTGCTGTGTTATTCCTTGTTTTGGTACAGAATTTAATAAGAAACTGAATAATTTGTATGTCATAGAATCCAAGGTCCACAGCTATTTGAATATATTTGTGACAAGGCCAGTTATGATGAAACAACAGTTTGTATGTTTATGCGCCAGTTAGTAGAAGTAGTAAGATATCTTCATCAAAAAGTTATTGTTCATTTGGATATTAAGGTATGTCTTGAAAAATATTGCATATGCAGTTTTACTGACAAAATATAATGTAACAGAAATGTGATATTAATGTGAGAATCACAAGCTATCTAATATAGTCCTTATTTCAATTTTGTAAAATTTGAGCTCTTGAAGAAAAGTTTCATCATATTTATGAAAGTGTATTTTATTTTTTCTAATGAAGGATATAAACATTTGTGTTTTTTAAGTAGTATCTGGAAACTGCAAAACAGATGTACCATTATTACATACATACATTATTTTTACAGCCAGAAAATCTGATGGTGGATACCCAGCAGTTATCTCCATGTTTAAAACTAATCGACTTTGGTGATGCCCACATCCTTGATAGTTGCAGCAAGTATTTCCACACACTTTTGGGAAATCCAGAGTTTGCTGCACCAGAGGTTATTTCGGGACACCCTGTCTCCCACTATACTGACATCTGGTGAGTTAAAAATTAGTCAAAACTTATGAAAAATATTTGCTGATAAATAATTATTACTATGTGGTAGTGCTTCATATGAGTGACCAAAATATTTGTTTACATCCTAGGCAGACTAGATTTTGTGTTTTTCACACATACCCAGGCAACTTAAAAATGAAATGAAGAATATGCATTCATGACATTAAATTGATAAGACTCATATTTTTTGACTACTTAATTCCCTTGATCATAAATTTCTGTTGTTCATTCCTTCAACCTGTTGTATGCAGTTTACTTTCATATATTGGGCAATTTTAATGTTTTTAGGTGGATTCCATTTATTTGTATTTTTTTCTTGTATTCTTTTTGAGGAATAGCAAAAGCAAATGTTGATCTATTTTAATAAGCTTTTATTTAATGTATCAATTTCAGATACATTTCAGAAGTGAGTAGTGTTTCGAGACTTGTGATTGTAATGCAAATAACTTTCATGTATCAGCCCCCAAATATAGTCTCCCATCGTGTTTTCATTATTTGCTCCTTGGTAGCAGCATTCAAAGACCAATATATCTTGGTGGAAGCACTTGACTTGCTCCTCTGAGTATGGTCCCATGTTCTTGAATTTATCAAGATGAGCATCAAGGGTATGGACTTCCAGAGACATCCTGCAGCCCATTTTGCTGTAATTCTTCACCCAAGCCTCAACCAGTTCCACACCACTGTGACAAAGCTGACCCAAGTTTTTTTTTCCTTCCTACTCAGCTTAGGGAATTCTGTGCACTCCAGGATTTTTATTTGTGGTCTAACAAAGACACCAGCTTTGACCTTTGCCTTAGACAACTTAGGGAAGAAGTCTCGACGGTATTTGAAGGCTGCAGACTCCTTATCAAGAGCTGTGACAAATTGTTTCATAAAACCCAATTTTATGTGCAATGGTGCGAACAACACCTTCTGGAGGTCCACTAGTAGCTCACACTTGACATTGTGCCGCCCCACAGAGAACTCGGTCTGTCAATTGTCTCTGCTATCCTAAAAGCAAAGGTAACAGGGAAACTTGGTAAAGCCTCCTTGGATAGGTCTATGTGTTCACTTAGGCAGCTAGAACTAAACTGAAGTGATGAGTGTTGAGCTCCTGTATATATATTACTATTGAAAGTTCTTGAAAATTCTTATAAGTTTGAGAAAATTCTCTATCAGCTACTTCATTCAGCACTGAATTTACCTAGAATATTCTGGAAAATGGGTTAATTTGAAAATTTCATTACCCAGGTCACAAAAGCAAAGTTTGAAGAGAAACATAGTTTTTTTCCATTTACTTTAGGTATGAGCAATTGGGAAAACACATCTTCTGCCCAGAAACAAGAAAAATAAAAATTTTGTTACATAGTGTAATATATCTTTACAGTTGTCATCATGATGTTTGGAATCGTTTGTTTTTTTTGTGAATTGGCAGAAAATCCAATAAAAGTTCCTGAAAATAAGAAGGTATTAAAAAGGTAAATGGAAAGATGGTAGAACAAATTTTGAAGTATATATAGTCTGCTTAATGTGAGATTATTAAGGGACAACTCCCTTAATTTATTTATTGCTAAAATTAATACACATTAGCTTTATAAAAAGCTCAACTAGTTTTGACTTGTTTACATTAAGGGCATCTCTAAGTGTTAGTGTCTTGAACCAATTTTACAAGCATTATAATAATTTTAAATTAAAGTTTTCTCTGGAATTTTCCTGCATTAGGTCACAGATTTGTACGACAGATTTGATTTTGTTGTATTTTACTTCATTAGAAAAGATGCCATATCTTAATTAATGTGAATGAATGTTTGGTCCTTTAGGAGTGTAGGTGTGGTATTGTACGTCTTTCTCAGTGGAGTCTCTCCTTTTATGGAGGAAGGAGATGAAGAGACATGTTCTAACATTCTCAGAAATGATTTTTCCTTCCCAAACCATTATTTTGTTCATGTCACTAGAGAAGCAAGACATCTGATTAGCCATTTACTAATTAAGGAACCTCATCGAAGATTATCTTCAGAAGAGATTTTACACAATGTCTGGTTACGTCAGGTTAGCTTCACTATATTTGCTATCATCCATTTCTTAACTTATAAATTCTTTGGTAAGCTGTGTGGTTTTTAGGCTGTAACTAATTTATGTATATTTGTATATTATGTTGTATATTCAAGTTTTAATGTTAATCGGAGTGTCAACAAGAATTTTTTTTCTACGTTTGTAGAGAAAAACAGTTTTTTTACTTAAAAATTTTGCTTGCTCATCAAGAATAATTTTAATTCAAAGGTTGAATTTTATTCCTTATTTGTGGAAAAAACCAAGAATGAGTGTTATGAGAGATTAGTGATGCAAACATTTAAAAATAGCTTTACATATGGGCTGTATCTCAGACTGGCTGGTATGGATATTAACACTTATTGATAGGGAGAAGTGTTCTTACCTTGTAGGTTTTGGACTTGGTTGTCATTTTTATAATCATTTGGCTACACACTTGAAACAAGTGAATAAAATTATTCTCCTGTTTGGTAAATCTCACAAGAGCAGCTTGAATAAGAAACAAGTGGACATTAATGTTAGATGTTGTTGTTTTGAATTAAGCACAAAGCTACACAATGGGCTATCTGTGCTCTGCCCACCACGGCTATCAAAACCCGGATTTTAGCGTGTAAGTCCGCAGACATACCGCTGAGACACTGGGGGGCTAATGTTAGATACTGGGATTCTGTTGATGATTGAATTGTATCACAGTACTTTACTTCTATTTTCGTTGGTCATGGCAGTGCTGAGGATCTGCTGCCTGTGATATTTGAAGCCATTTCAAACACTGAAATGAAGAACTTTATCAAACTTTCCCAGGGTAGACCAGCATTGAAATGGAAGCTGTATTCCTTATTATATGATAAAATAAAGGAGTCTGAGACTGCATCACACAAACTAATAACTATTGGAAGCTATGGCCTTCGTACGGTTTACAACCCCTCTAAAAATGGTTGTAAAAAGTCAGTTTGGTGCAACTAAACTAATTAAAGCCCTATACTAATTAATCAAAGATAATTCAGCACAAATTGATAACTACATAACTATAACTGGATCATTACTTCTTCCACTGACTGCCCAGTTTAACTTCCTTCAAGTTTAGATGTCTTTTCACATCCATCCTCTTTTGCAGCCCTGAAAAGTAAATTGACAATTTGTTTACATCTTCAATCATTGAAATCTTTGTCCACAGACAGAGATCTGCCTACCCAACTCAGGGCAGGATCCATGGAGATTGATAGATCTTTGTCCAATAAAAAGAAACGTTGTTGCAAACAGAAGGTTTCCCCACAATATTTTCCTCCATATAAATAACAGTGGTCACTGATCCAGTGGAACTCTCAATGATTTCAATTAAATTTACATGACATTAAGGATTTGATTGATTTTTATCATCCCATATGCCTTTCCTTGCAGGAAGCATTTCTGAAACCTGCTGATACAGTCACCTTTCAGCAATTTTCCTTGTATAGAATCTACAGGTCATGTGATGGATGAGTGCATGGTGGGGTGGCATTGCTGGTTAATCAGCATGCACCCATCCTGTCCCTATCACTTGATATGCCCTTGGAGGCTGTAGCCATTTGTGTTTCCTTGGATTGTACCATCACTGTTTGTTCTTTCTACCTACTTTCTCTACCATCAAGTCAGACCTTGATGCTCTCATTGAGCAGTTACCATCTCCCCTTTTTACTGCTGGGGGATTTCAATGTGCATAATTCCCCTTTGGAGTGGTGCTACTATTGATGGGAAGGGTCATGGTATAGAGGATCCTGGTGGTTCAGGGGTCCAACCCTAATACACCACTTTGGCCTTGTATTCTTGTAGATGGGCAGCCTTGGGGTGGCTCCCCTTGGGTCAGTTAGCTAGTCTACTTGGGTTAGGTTCAACCAAGTACCAGTGTTGGATGTTCTCAACGAGTATTGTGGACATTGTCTCTGATGCTGGTGTTTGGGTATAGTGCTCAGAAATCTCTGGCATTGCTGCAGTGTCCTTGTTTGACATTGTTGTGCATCCGCTCATAGGGCTCCATGATGGGTGGGGTCAGTGAGCACTAAAATTTCCCTTTTTTTATTATGGATCCTCCAAATAAAAACTTAAATAAAATAGTGAAAAACAGTCCATTGGTAAAGGACCATATCTGGAAGATTTTGAGCAGCAATCTTCAACATCTGTATCACCTGTTGTACCTTGTTTTCTTATTCTACATTCTCTTTCAGAAAGAAATATTTAGGGCAAATATCTCTCTTTTTCATTCAAAAGGGACTGGAGAGACTTGCTGGATCTCCAGAGTCAGAAAAGAAGGTTCAATCTGGTGACATATTGGTGGAAACATCTACATCTCAACACAGAGGCATTCAAAGGCAATTTGGGATATACACCTCATGTTACTTTGAATTCATCATGAGGGGGATTTTAATGGACATGATCATCTCTGGGAAAGTGCTGATATTGATAGGAGGGATCACTCTGAAGAGCGTATGCTCCCTGATCACAATCTTTCTCTTGTCAATACTGGTTTTTCTTCTTAGTTTCATGCACCTAGTCAGTCCTTTACTGTTATTGAACTCTTAATTTGCTCCCCTTCATTATTCTCACATTTTTCATGGAGGGTTTACAATAATCAACAAGGCAGTAATCGTTTTTCTATAATTTTGAGAGAGACTGACCATGCCCTGGTGGAATCTGGATCAAGTAAACTGACCCTCTTTCACTGCTCTTGATCCTGCCATTATCTGTAAGTCATCAATAAACGACTGTGTGGCAGCAGCAACTGACTGTATTATACAAGCAGCTGCTCAATGAATTCCTAAACCCTTGACATGATATCCTCGTCTGTGGTAGAATCCTGCCTGCCACATGCCATGGAAGGATAAAAAACAAAAAGCTCAAAAATGGGCGTGGGACACTTTCCACACTTTATTGCACACTCTCAAACCACATCGCTTTCCAGCAGGTATTTGCACATGCTTGGTGGGTAAGATGTCAAAGCCAGAAGGAATCTCGAATTAAATTCACAATTGGCATATCTTCTACCACCAATTCTGAAGTCATATGGGACAAGATTTGAAAGGTCAGTGGGCAATATAATTCTGTCTCCCTTTTCCTGGTGGCCTGGAAGTAGCTGATGCCTGGAGCATTGCCGATACTCTAGGTGAAGCTTTTGCCAGGTAGCTAGCACTTCTGCTTCTTCCTCCACCTACTTAGCCATCAAAACTCAGGCAGAGCGATCACCTCTTTTATTTCAAGCTGATTGTCTCTATGACTGTAATCATCCCTATATACTGGTGGAACTAAAACTTGCCCTTCATTGGTGTGGCAGTACATTGGTTGGACTTCATGATGTATACTATGAAATGCTGTGCTATCTATCTCTTGCTTCCCTTGCTATTCTTTTTATTGTTTTTAACCAGACCTGGCAGGAGAATATATTTCCTGATACTTGGTGCCAGCCTATTGTCTTATCTTTCTCTAAGCCTTGGAGGAATCACCAAGATACCTTCAAACTACCATTCCAATTGCTTTGATGAGTTGTCCCTGTAAGACCTTAGAGTGAATGGTTAATGCTTATCTTGTTTGGTTCCTCAAATTAAACAACATCCTCTCGCCCACCCAGTATGGGTTTCAACGACAGTGCTCCACAATTCGATGTCAGTGATTCGACTTGAAATATGAGTCAGAGAATCCTTTCTCAAAAGACATCTTCTATCAATATTCTTTGATGTTGAGAAGGCTAATGATACAACATGAAGGTATGTGATTTTGTGAGACCTTTATATATATGGGTTATGTAGACATTTGGCCATTTTTATTTCAAATTTTTTTAATGGACAGGAGATATCAAGTTTGTGTGGGTTTGACACTTTCCCATTCTTTTCTACAGGAACTTGGAGTCCCTCTGGGCTATGTTTTCAATGTCATACTTTTCTGTATAAAAATTAATGCCATCACAGAACAACTCCCTTTCACTGTTGCAGACGGGTTCTATGTCTACTGAGTGGCAGCAACAGACTGTTTTCAATCATTTATTGAAATGGACCACTTGAAATGGTTTTAACTTCTCTTTCTCTAAACCTGATTGCATGAGATTTTGCCATCAATGAGGTATTCATCCAAATCCTGTATTCCGTGTTGGTGAAGTTCTACTTCCTGTTGTCCCATAGACAAAGTTCTTGGAGCTTACCTTTGACTGTTAGCTGATCTTTGTACTACACATCAAGCAGCTATGGGTGAAATGTACAAGAGCACTGAACATCCTCTATGTCCTCTCTTCCACCATTTAGGGAACAAATAGATGTTCTATGCTAAAGGTACATCATAATCTTATTTGATTAAAACTCATGCCATTTACAACTGTCTTTACTATATGCTTTGAGATTTCATTCCTTATCAAAACATCCCACATGTGGTTGTGTTTTCCTTCCTTGGTGGGCCATACTTTCTCAGAACAGATGATCTGCCATTGCTCCTTGGGACTTCCTATCCAGGCACAGTTGGATGAATTGGGTCTGTCCTTCGATAACATTGCTGTACCAACTGGTCAGCCCATTCCACCATGGCTTCTTACAGTCCTCAGATGTGATCTTCTTTAAGTTATCTGAGAAAAGCAGACACTCTCAGTTGGAAGTACTGTCTATTATTTACTATATGTCTTTCAAACCATCCTTCCATTTTTATTTATACAGGTGGTTCAAATTCAGATGACTGTGTGGGTTCTGCCATTGTTTGTTGTGGTTCAGCAGTTGTGTGCAGAATCTCTTCTACAGCTTCTCTGTTCATTCACTGCTGAACTGTAGGCCATTTCTTTTGCCCTGGATCATGTAGAAGCTAAGTAGTACTCAAACTGCACTATTTATACTGACTCGCTTAGTTCTCTACTGGCCCTAGAATCACTTACATTAGTTCTCACCCTGTTCTTGACGATATTCAAAACCAACTGGTCTATTTCTCTTTAACATCTACCTCTATCCAGTTTTTATTGATACCAGGCCATGTTGGTATTCATGGATTGGGCTTGCAGACACTGCAGCTAAAACTATCTTTTCTGGTACTATCACTGCTGTCCCTGTTCCATACATGAACTGTGGTCCTGTATTCAAGGCTCAGCTCAGTGCCAGTTGGCAGTTGATTTGGAGTGAGCAATGTGAAAACAAGCTTTTCCAAATAAAACCCTCTATTGGACTTTGGCTTCTTGCTTCTGTAAAGATTGGAAAGAGGAAGTTTTTCTAACTTGATTATGTATTGGTCACAGTTTTTAACTCATTGTTTATTTTTATATGGAACTGATGCACCAATGTGTTGTCTGTGTAAGACTCAGGTCACAATAAGCCATATTTTACTCTATTGCCATCATTATCACTCTCAATGATGGCACCAGTTTAAACATCTTTTGTTCCAAGGTTTATCTGTGACATTAGACAGTGTTATTGGCAATAGTGACACTGTCCACCTTAGAAATGTTTTAGTTTTTAAAGGCCATTTATCTTTTTAATGCTATTTACATTTTTTTTAAATTTATTCATTATACTTTTTTACAATGTAATTCCCTTTTGAGAAACAAAGTACATTTAGTTCGATTTAGAAAATTAGAAAATGGCTGTTAACATCGAATAACTTGAAACCAGGACTGGAAAGGCTAACTTCAGGTGACTTATGCTGCTGTTTGAACTGCCTGTTAGTCATCCTGGCAAGTTATAGTAATTAACAATTTGCTACAAGTCTTTTAAAACTTGTATTACTTTACTTTCTGAAAATGGCCATAATGCCAAATACCTTGAAACCAGGACTGGAAAGGCCAACTTCAGTTAACTAATGCTGTTTTTTTGAACTTACCCATTAGTCACCCTGGCAAGTTGTGATATTACAGTTATGCTACAGTAAGTTCTTTACAACTTGTACTACTGTAGTTTTTTTCTTACCACTGTAGACAAGATGTTGAAATTGGATTTAATACTATATTTTCTTTTAATTCAAAAATTAAATTTGTTTTGTTTTACCTTAATTTCCATTTATGAATTTTAATAATTTTACTGTAATTTTTTTACTGGATGTTTTGTGCAGATAGCCTAGTTGCTTTGTACCATAAAATACCAAACCATTCCAACCAAACATAACTTTCCTTGTATGAAAAACTATGAAATGAAGTACTTGTATTCTCTCAGATGTTATTCTGGCATAATACCATTGTTGTCAGTTTACCTTTTTCTCATATAAGTAATTCCATTTTTATCAATAGTAGAAGACGCGATGTACAAGGTTATTAATCTCTTACTTAATCAGTGTAATAACATTATTGTTAAAACAGATTCACTGAGGTTGATTCTTATTGAATTTTATTTGGATGTGCATGATAGAATAAGAGAGGTTTTAATACCTGTTTACAAAATTCAAGTGAATCCATATTTTTCTTTTTTTAATTTTAGGGTGGATATCGCTCACCTAATCAGGTACTGTCAACTGCTCGTTTATCCACTTTTGTGGAAAGACGACGTCATGTGGTAAGTGACATATAATTGGAATCTCTATTATATGATACAATTGTTTTCATGACAGCACAAATCCTTTTCACAAAAGAAAATACTAAATGTACAAACTTTTTATTGTTGGGTTCAACACTAATTATATTTGTGTTATTTATTCAAAACTTGAAAGATATTTGACTTAAAGTGCATGTGGTTTCTTAAGATGAAATGCCATGTTCACTTCTTTCTGGTTTAAACAGAAATTTTGCAAATATTTATACTAGGGCACAAAAGTATTAACATTGGGTTTGTTTTCTTAGAATTGCTTTCACTCTTAATAATAATTATCAAGGACATAACCAGTTCAGGTAGTGTTATATTGTTTGTTGATTTTTGAAGTCTTGTTTTCTTTACTGTGCGTTCTAGATCTACAATATTCTTGTCTATCTGTTAAACATATATAATAATTCAGTAGTTACAAAGCCTGTAAATACATTAATTGGGAATAAGGAGCTTTTTGGTAAGCACTATAAAACAATAGTGATGAAATTAATGTAAACCAAAGTTTTTTCATTACTAGTTCTTGTCATCATTAAGATTCAACAAATAGTCAGTGGCTATAGCATCAAAACAGTTTGGGTATATCCCACCTATCAGACAATAAGGAAAATCAGTTAAGGGTTAGGAGCTGATTGTTTGAGCCCACAGTGTTTCAACTTCTACTGTCATTAAAAAAAAAGTTATGGCAGGTATTTAGTTTTTAAAAGAAAGATCTTTCACTTTCTTAAACTAGAGTGTTTGGAGATATTGTCATCCCTCTTCATTCTACTCTCTTAAAGGAATGATTTTGGTTAAGTTGTGGGATTTAGAGAAATTTTAGACTTGATAAATGTCTGGTGGATGATTTGTAATGAGAATGAAGACCAAGGTCTGTGACGATGACTATATTAGTGATGACCTTGAAAAGAAGAAACAAGGTGATAGTGTTTGATGTAGCATATCTGAGCAAGTTGCCCTGTTTACAGGGTCACATAGTGGCTGGGCTTCATAAATCAACTGTCATGGTGGGGATCATAGGATCCTAGAGTGCCACAAAATGTGATGTTGGAGAAAACAGGGATCTCTGAGTAAACTCATCATAGGACAGGAACCGAATTATCTACCTGTCTTGTGCCAAGAACTGAAAATGAAACAAACATATACAGATTGGAAGAACATAGTGGTATTGTTGAGTTTCTATCATGGTTAAGTATTCATTGTATGAGGATATTGTTTTGTATGATGCATTTGTCATGGTGTGATGTGTGGCAATTGAGGATTTTATATGTGCTGCTTCATTATAGTATTGGAATCCTAAGGAAATTAGTCTATTTTTTAATATTTGTATATTGCCCAATTTGTGTAAGCAACTCGTTGGAGTAAATTTTAGAAATGTTAAAGCTAGTTTAAGAACAATGTTATGTTGTACTTGTAACGTGTATTTAATTCTGTTGGGCACACTGAAGGTGACTAGGCATCCATGCTCAGTTAGGAGATGTACATAGACTGAGTAGATTTTCATTATTGTTTTGGATTTGATACCTTTATTTATTCCTGCTTTTAGTCTTTAGTATGCAGTATGTCTGCAGATAGGTTTGTGTATGTGCTTGAAATGTTCAGCCTGTGTATGATGGCTGTCAAAGTTATAACCTAGAAACTTAACTGTTAGGCACAGTTTTATTTCATTATTGTTTTACTTGATTTTAACATTTTTGAAGTGTTTGTTTAGGCTATGTTGTGTAAAGGATGTACTGTTTTGTATTTATTTTACTATCTATTTATTACATATTAATAGATCTTTAGAAATATGTATGTATATTGCAAAAACCCTGCCTATTCTTTAAGTTTGTATGAGTTTATCCAGTATAAGAATCAATAACCTACATACCAGCATAAATACCATTATTGTTGGGTCAACCGAACTTTTGAAAACTTCCCCTAAACATCATAAATCAGTACAGTTTAATGATATTGCTGGTTTGCTACAGTTCATATATAGTATAAGCCTTGGAAGCTATAATTGTTAAAATTGCTTATTAAATAGAAAACTGCAGAAATTTGACTAGAAATATTTGTACATTTCAAACATTACAAACTTCAGTGAATTAACTTCAGACATTAGTATTTCTGTGAGGACATTAGATATTTATGTTGGAAAAAAACTTGTATATGAAGGAGCTAGCTTCCTTCCCATTTAGAGGAGTGTACCTGTTTATCAGCAAAGAAATAATTTGCTCCTTATGAACAATTGATAAAATATTTAGTTCTAGACCAGATAGAAAACAGTATTGTTTATAAGTTTGTAAAACTCTTCCATATAAACCATTATTTGTAATAATCATTATTATCAATTATATTATTATTGGTATATTAAAATATATTTGTGTTAAGAAAGAAAAATTGTATCAGTCTTGTTAACAGATATAAATGTATTATGTATCAACATTTAATTAACTTTTAAATTAAAATTTTTTGCTCTTTGCAATCATAATATGTAACATACATAACATAGAAAATAGGGGTTCATCTGGGATAAATTATAATATGTAATATAGTAAACTGGGGGGCACATGGCTGAGATTTGAATCATAGACAAAATTTGATCATGTCTGATTATCAAGGTTTTCTTGAATTATCCTCTCTCGAACAACTAATAAGTTATAACAAAAGTGAATTACTTGAAACTGCCAAAATTTAAAATTATAAGCTGCTAAATCGGTGAGAAAAAATGAACTAAAAACATTTAAATATTAGTCAATGATAATTAATTGTCTGAGGAATCATAAGGAAGTACTCTAGTGTTTCCACTAAGGGTTGAGTGATAAAGATAAGTTAGAAGCTCAGTATGATCATTAAGTTATCTGTTTTGATTTTGTTATGTTCCGTCATGATTTTTGAAATTGTACAATTCCTTGAAGTGCATTGTTGTCACACACACACAAATATCTTGGTTAAAAATGGCCTAACACCAATTTTTAATATGCTAAGGATGGAGGTGGAATTGATTTCCTATTATGTATTTATTTTTGTTATATGTGTTTGTTCCAGTTTATCACTTTCACTAAAGGCTTGATATAAAATACAGTGGAGTGAGCTGCGGATTAGTAAACCGCGAAATCGCTTAAGCCTCTGTAGCAAGTCTTGTGAGCAAAAGTTATTGTGACTCATTGCTAATTTAAGAACGTGTAAAAATGCAGCTTACAAATTTAATCCTGGCTTTATAACTTCAAGGGGATATTTAAAAAGGATTTGCTTTAATTTGGGAAATAAATAAAGTATATTACAATAGAAATCGACCGTTAATCTACCTTATCTGCTCACTATGTCAACTTTATGGAGGCCGCCATTGTTACCGAATCAAACCTCTCCATACATTAAAGTTAATCCACGGTAAATCCGTGAAAAAAGTGATTAATAATTAAAGTATTATTTTCAATTCAATAATCCGATATAATGATCATGAAATAGCCAGGATGAGGCACCTCGGCGGAGCTGTTGGGGACTTAGGCTTTTCAATCACAAAGGTTTTAGCCGCAGTTAAGAAGGTTGACCCCCCAGATGCCACGGCTTAACGGTGCTCCACTGTACAGATGTTTGGCCACACTAAGTATTTGCACTATAACTTTTGAAACAGTGTGAGTGTATCTTAACAAAATTTGGTAGACTTTGAGTAAAAGGTTGCAAGTATTTTGTATGCAAAAAATTAATTTTTTTCATGAAATATTTTTACTAAAGATTTGTTTGTGAAAATATCAAATTTTTTTTATTACTAGTCTAAGTGTAAAGTGATTTCATGTTACCATTAAGAAAACTATTCTTCATTCCACAAATCTCAAGTATTATTAAAATCTCCTAATTACATTTCAAATGTTTCTTTTTAATAAGATTTTATATTTTATGTTATTTTATATGCTGTATGTGTGGTCCGTCATTTGACCAATCTTGTAACCATCATAAAGAAATGATAAAATAATTTATACTTTTATTGTGGTAAAATGACTACATATTATAATAGGAAAATACAAATGTTTAGTGTAACTAGCTTATATTATTTTTCATTATATTTACCTTCCATTCATTGCCCAGCTAACATTACATAACTTGCATTGATGAGGAACACATTTATAAATTATACTTTTATTGTGCTAAAATGACTAGATATTATAACAAGAAAATACAAATGTTTAGTGAAAGCAGCTTAAGTTTTGTAAGGATATATATGTTTCATTATATTGACCTTCCATTCATGCCGAACTAACATCACATAACTTGCATTGATAAGATGCACATGCATTCATGTTACGTATTGAATAATTTAAAACTGACCTTTTGTCTTCCCTGCCTTGGCTGTGTTTTAGTGGACTAGTGTTTTGTAGTATGCAGTCACATTTCATTCACACCCCCTCGGAGTGGATTCCTGTACGTGGTGAGGGGACCTCCCAGGGAAAGTTCTGTTCTGTCTGGGTACCTTTTCTGGGATCTAAACATCCACCCACGTGTTTGCCGTGCGTGGCGATCCGTGAAGCGGAGGAGAGGATCCTGGTGGTTGAGGGGTCCAACCCTAACACACCACTTTGGCCTCGAATTCCTGTAGACGGGCGGGCCTTGGGTGGCTTCCCTTGGGTCAATCGGCTGGTCCACCTGGGCTAGAGCCAACCAAGTACCAGTGTTGGAAGTTCTCAACGGGTGTTGTGAACATTGTGCCTGATGCTGGTGTTTGGGTATAGTGCTCACGAAACCCTGGCGTTGCTGCATTGTCCTTGCATGACTCTGTAGTGCGTCCCCTTGTAGGGCTCCATGGTGGGTGGGGTCAGTGAGTACCGAAACTTTTTCTCTTTCCTATGGATCCTACAAAAAATTTAAATAAAATTGTAAAAAAAACAGTCAATAGGTAAGCGACCACGTCTTGAATACTCAGAACAGCAATCTCCAACATCAGTAACACACGTACCTCATTTTCTGATATTGCATTCTCTTTCAGAAAAACCTTTAGGGCAAATGTCCCCTTTTTTTTATTTAAAAGGAGCTAGAGGGACTTGCTGGCTCTCCAAAGTCAGTAAAGAAGCTTCGATCTGGTGACATATTGGTTGAAACATCCACATCCCAACACAGTGAACTCCTCTTGAAATCAAAGGCAATTGGCGATATACCTATTGAGGTTACACCCCATGCTACTTTGAATACTTCACGAGGAGTTATTGTTGAAAGGGATTTGAAGAATGTTCCTGAATCAGAGATTCTCACTGGTCTCTCCACTCAAGGAGTTTCTGCAGTGAAGCGCATCTCCACTCGCAAAGATGGAGTTACACTGCCAACAAATACCCTCATTTTAACATTCACTTCACCACGTGCACACGCCACCATCAAAGCAGGTTATCTCATTTGCAGGGTTCAGCCATACATTCCAAACCCTCTTTCATGTTTTCAATGTCAGAGATTAGGCCACTCAAAGACATCTTGTCGTGGTTCCCTGACATGTGCTCGTTGTGGAGGCAAGGACCACGATGCCTATGATTGTGACATAAATCCACATTGCATCAACTGCAATGGTTCTCACCCCTCTTACTTTCATTCTTGTCCAAAATGGTTGGAGGAAAAAGAGGTGCAGCGTTTGAAAACGACACATAACATTAGTTATCCTGAGGCTCGGAAATTGCTGTCCACAATCCCATCTTGGACATATGCTGCTGCACTCCATTCCACAACTACAGTGGAAGTGCAGACAGATCTCTCTGTGCCTCCAAGAGAATCGTTTTCAAATCAAATGAAAAGCCTTTTGACCTCCGTGGTTAAAAAAGTAGATGAATCGACTTCCACACCCATCTCTGTTCCTCCCATATCTTCCAACAAACCTCAAGATCCATGTCCTTCAGTTTCAAATACAGGCATTTCTTCTGATACATCATTTTCTCCCACCACAATAAACAAAACAATTATTCGTCCACGTCCTCAGTCACTTGATTCCTCTTCCAATAACAAAAACCTGCCCACTCGACCCAGAGCAGAATCCATGGAGGTTGATAGACCTCCTCCAAAGAAAGACAGTAAAGAAAAAAAACGAGGTCGTAAACCGAAGGACTCTCCAACCACTTCACCTGCCCGTTCTTAATAATGGCCACCTTGATACAATGGAACTGTCGAGGTTTACGTTCTTATCTGGATGATATCAAAAAGCTGATTTATTCCTACCAGTCTGTTTGTCTTTCTCTACAAGAAACATTTCTCAAATCTGCCGATACAGTCTCCATTCGGCAGTTTTCTCTGTACAGAAATGACAAGTTGTGTGATGGTTGAGTACATGGAGGGGTGGCACTGTTGGTTGATCAACATGTGCCCACCCTGTCTTTGTCACTCAACACACCCTTGGAGGCCGTAGCCATCCGTATTTCCTTGGGTCGTACCATCACTGTTCGTTCTCTGTACCTGTCCCCTGGAGAGACATATGATCAATTAGACCTGGATGCTCTCGTTGAACAGTTGCCATCTCCATTTCTAATCCTGGGGGATTTTAATGGACACCATCCCCTCTGGGGAAGTGCTGTTATTGATGGGAGGGGTCGATCTGTAGAGCAGATGCTCTCTGATCACAAACTTTCTCTTTTCAATACTGGTTCTTCCACTTACTTTCATGCACCAAGTCAGTCCTTCACCGCCATTGATCTCTCAGTTTGCTCCCCTTCATTATTCTCCCATTTTTCATGGAGGGTTGACAGTAATCCACTAGGCAGTGATCATTTTCCGATCCTTTTGAGAGAGACTAGCCGTGGTCGATGCCACCCTACCCGCATGCCCCGGTGGAAGCTGGACCAGGCAGACTGGTCCACTTTCACTGCTCTTGCAGAACTTGATCCTGCCATCGTAGATCAGCCATCAATAGACGACTGTGTTGCAGCGGTAACTGATTGTATTATACATGCAGCTGCTCAGTGTATTCCTAAAACCTCGACACGTTTCCCACGATATCCTCGTCCATGGTGGAATTCTGCTTGCAACTTAGCAGGGAAGGCTCAAAAACGGGCCTGGGATACTTTTCGTAGATATCCCACACTTTCAAATCGGGTTGCTTTCCAACGGGCCCGAGCACATGCTAGATGGGTAAGACGTCAAAGCCAAAAGGAATCTTGGATTGAGTTCACAACCAGCATATCTTCTACCACCAGTTCCAAGATCATATGGGACAAGATTCGAAAGGTTAATGGGCACTACAATTCTGTTCCCCTCTCGATCTTACTCTCTGATGGTCAGGAGGTGACTGATGTCCGGAACATTGCTAACACTCTAGGTGAAAGCTTTTGCCGGGTATCTAGCACTTCTGCTTGTTCCTCCACCTTCCTGGCCATCAAGACTCGGGCAGAGCGATCACCTCTTTCCTTTCAAACTGACTGTTTCTTTGACTATAATAGTCCCTTTACCCTGGTGGAACTAAAAATGGCCCTGCATCTTTTGGACCTGATGATATTCATTATGACATGCTGCACCATCTATCTCCTGCTTCTCTTGATGTCCTTCTGATTATCTTCAACCGGATTTGGCAGGAGAATGTTTTTCCTGATGCCTGGCGCCAGGCTATTATTTTACCTTTCTCTAAGCCAGGGAAAGATCCGAAGATTCCTTCAAACTATCGTCCAATTGCTCTGACGAGCTGTCTCTGTAAGACCTTAGAAAGGATGGTTAATGCTCGTCTTGTTTGATTCCTTGAATCAAACAACCTCCTCTCGCCCACCCAGTGTGGGTTCAGTCGACAGCACTCCACCATAGACCACCTAATTCGTCTTGAAACATCTATCAGAGAGGCCTTTTTCAACTGCCAACACCTTGTATCGATATTCTTTGACATAGAGAAGGCTTACGACACAACATAGAGGTATGGCATTTTGCGAGACCTCCATACATATGGGTTACGTGGCCATCTACCCATGTTTATTAAAAATTTTTTAATGGACAGGAGATTCCAAGTTCGTGTAGGTTCGGCACTTTCACATTCTTTTGTACAGGAACTTGGAGTCCCTCAAGGCTGTATATTGAGTGTCACACTCTTCAGTATAAAGATAAATGCCATCACTGAACAACTCCCTCTCACCGTTACGAATGGGCTATATGTTGACGACTTTCACATTTCATGTCAGTCATCGAACATGAGATATATTGAGCGGCAACTACAAACTGCCCTCAATCGTGTACGGAAGTGGACTCTTGCGAATGGCTTTAATTTCTCTCTTTCCAAAACTATATGCATGCAATTTTGCCGTCGACGAGGTATTCACCCTGATCCTGAACTTCATATCGGTGAAGTTTTGCTGCCAGTGGTCCCGGAGACAAAGTTCTTGGGTCTTATCTTTGATCGTAAACTGACCTTTATACCACACCTAAAGCAGCTTCGGGTCAAATGCACAAGAGCACTGAACATCCTCCGTATCCTCTCTTCTACCCGTTGGGGGGCAGATCGCCGTTCAATGTTAAAGATATATCGTGCACTTATTAGATCGAAACTTGACTATGGATCAATGGTCTATGGCTCTGCCAGACCCTCGGCCTTAAAGATACTGGACCCCATTCATCACCAAGGACTTCGACTCTGCACTGGAGCTTTCCTTACCTCTCCAGTTCAAAGCATATACATTGAATCTCATGAACCTCCTCTACACCTTCGCCATTTGCAACTGTCTTTACAATATACTTCGAAACTTCGTTCCTTACCAAAGCATCCCACCTGGGAATGTGTTTTCCTTCCTCGGTGGGCAGTACTTTTTCAGAACAGACGATCTGTCATTGCTCCGTTTGGCCTTCACATCCGGGCACAATTGGATGAATTGGGTCTGTCTTTGGATAACATTGCAGATTCCACAGGTCGACGCATCCCACCATGGCTTATTACAGCCCCCAAGTGTGACCTTTCTTTCAATCACCTAAAAAAGGCGGATACTCCAAACTGGAAGTACCGTCTTTTATTCAATGAATATCTTTCAAACAATCATTCAGTTCCCATTTATACAGATGGTTCCAAATCAGGTAATTCAGTGGGCTCTGCTATGGTTTGCTATGGGTCAGTAGTTGCACGCAGAATCCCCTCTACAGCTTCTGTGTTCACTGCTGAACTGTATGCCATATCTCTTGCCCTGGATCATATTGCAGCTGAGCAGTACTCCAACTGCACTATTTATACTGACTCACTTAGTTCTATACTTGCCTTGGAATCACTTCACATTAGCTCACATCTTATTCTCGCAGATATTTGAAACCGACTGGCCCATTTCTCATTAGCAGCTACTTCAATACAGTTTTTCTGGATACCAGGCCATGTTGGTATTCATGGGAACGAGCTTGCAGACATGGCAGCTAAATATGTCTGCCTCAGCACCATCACCCCTATGCCTATTCCGTACATGGACTATGGTGTTGTCTTCAAGGCTTGGCTCCGTGCCAGTTGGCAGTCCACTTGGAGTGAACAGCGTGACAATAAACTTTTTCAAATCGAACCCAAAATTGGAGTTTGGCCATCTAGCTTCCGTAAAGTTCGGAGGGAAGAAGTTGTTCTCACTAGGCTATGCATTGGTCACAGTTTTTTAACTCATCATTTTCTTTTATCTGGAACTGATGCACCAATGTGTAGTTTGTGTAACACTCAAATCACTATCAGCCACATTTTACTTTCTTGCCATCGTTACAATTCTCAACGACGGCAATACTTTAAACATATTTTTTCCCAGGGTCAGTCTGTAACATTGGACAGAGTTATTGGTGATGGTGACTCTGTCCACCTTAATAACGTTTTTAATTTTTTAATGGCCGTTAATCTTTTTAATCTCATTTAAGTGTGGTATATTTATTTATTACACCTTTTTAATTGTGGCTCCTTTTTTACAGTTTTATTCTCTCTCATTCAATGTGACATTAAACAATGGCCAGAACATTAAATAACTCGACACCAGGACTGGAAAGGCCAACTTCAGGTGACTAACGCTTCTGTTTGAACTACTCGTTAGTCTTCCTAGCGAGTTACTATTATACTTTTGCTGCATATCGTTTCACACTTTTACAACCTTTTTGTACTGGCCATATCGACTCATAACCTGGAACCAGGACGGAAAGACCAACTTCAGGTGGCTGACGGTGGTTTATATACTACCTGTTAGTCTTCCTGGCGGGTTATGATCATTCCCATTCTGCTACAGGTTGTCCTTTACAACTTTGTTGACTGGATGTCGTCATTGGTTTTTGCACCATTTCCTGTTTTAATTGCCATTTTTCTTTTATCTTCAATTACCTTTACACATTTTACTCCATTTACTCGACTTTTATCTTTTTACTGGACATTTGGCTACTCATTGTTGTGATTTTACTGTGTGTCTTATAATACTTCTATTCTTTTACATTTTGATACTGGTCGCTGTGACACATAACCCAGAACCAGGACTGGAAAGACCAACTTCAGGTGACTGACAGTGGGTCTTGTACCTGCCTGTTACTCTTCCTGGCGGGTTATGATTATACCTTTTTGATAGAATAAATACCTCACAACTTTTTACACTCTGCCTTCTATCTTACCCTTGTAGACTAGGTGTCAACATTGGTTTTATACTTTTTTGTTTTACCTTCATTTCCATTTATGTCTTTTACTACATTTTTACCGGTTGTTTGGCACAGATAGCCTCATTGCTTTGTGCCATAAAACACTAAATCAATTAATCAATTCATTCACACACACACACACACACACACACATACATAAATTATTACTTTTTGCAAATAAATTATTAAACTTATTTTTCTTAAAATATATAACAAGAAATGAAGCAAATAGTTGACTCTTTTATGTTCTTTGAACTGAGTTGCTGCTGAAAATAGGTTGTTAAGCCTTTTAAAATTTTGCATGTATTGAATATCAAACAAAAATTTGTTTTTAAGTTTATATACATAGTTGAATAACCAAAGAAATTGTAAATAACTATACTAATACCATAGAATTTTGCTAATTTATTGTATTAAGCGAAGTGACTAAGATGTATTTACATTAAAATAATATGAAAGTTTGAGCAGACTAAAGACACAACATACTTTCTTGAATTCTTGATTTGAAAAAATTGGTAGTCTTTTCACAGATTAAAATAGGTGAGAAAACCACTAGGAGGACATTTTAAGCTGTCAGTTGATTATTCACATCTCATGTACTGAAGTAAATGTACATAAGGGACTGTTGTCGAAAATGGGAAGAAGTTAATGGGGCTAATGTGTTTGGTTCAGTACATAAACTGTATCTCAGCAAAGTAAAAAAATATGGGATTCTTATTTTATATTCTAGCTTGTTCATATTAGTAATTTGAGTCCTAATTTTTACAAAACTATATATAGGTATATGTACTTAGTATTTTAACATTACAAACATCTAATTTTAAACATGACTGACTAAAATCTATATTTAGATGTGTTCTTTTAATATTTACTTTTAAGTTAAGAATTTAATTCATATATAATATTAATGTTGCAGTTACAATCTACAATTTGATACCAAACTATTGAGATAAATTCATAAAATAGTAGTTCAATAAAATTTAAATGCAAATAAATAAATGTGATAATTAAAAATTTATGTGTGTTGTGAAAGTCCTGCCTGTTCTCTAAATTTGTATAATACCTTAAATACCAGTGTTGTTGGTCCAATTGAACTTTCGAGAACTCTTTCTAAAGGCTATAAGTCAATGCTCCAAGAGACACTTTAATAATGTTGGTTTGCTACAGTTTGTATACCATAAACCTTGGAAGCTATAATTGTGATAAATGCTTGTTAATTGGAAACCTACAGATATTTGACAAGGAACATTCATTTATAGATTTCAGTCATTGCAAACTTCAGTGAATTAGCTTTGGATGCTAGTATTTCTTCAATAACATTAGATATTTTTTGTTGGGAAAAAAACTGGCATGTGAAGAAGCTAGCTTTCTTTCCATCAAGAGAATTGTATACATGTGTGAACATTAGAATTAATTTTCTCCTTTTGAACTGTTATTAATGGTGTTTTTTCTTTGTTGTAAACAAGGTGACTCTCTACTCATTTAGGCTTGTTAGGGATTTCTTTGTCTTCAGTGTTATATGATATTCCTCTTATTACAAGCATGTGAAGCTAGTAGTTTTTGTGTGAATGTGTCTCTTAGTGCAATGTTTGGTAAGTGGGATAACAAGTATGTGGAATCTCTGGGCTCAGAGCATTTGAAAAACCAAGTCACCCTTGGGTGGCCTTCTGAATCCTTTAAGTTTATAGTTGTGAAATAATTTCCTGGATCCAGTGGCAATTTGTGATTGTCTGAAGGTGTTAGGAACACATTCAACAATGAGCACAGGAATGTGTGTTTGTGCATGTGGTGTTAATAGTGTTGGGTGTTTTATTTATGGTAGATGTTGTGATAGTGTTTATAGCAGTTATTGTGTTGTTTTTGTCTGTTACAGGCAGCATATTCATTGTATAAATATTCTTTCTTGTTGGTCTTTTCTGTACAGTGGTAAAACCATCATTGTCAGTGATAGTAATCACTCAGAAAAGGACAAGGCTAACAAGTAGCACAAGTCCATTTCTGAATCGAACAAGACTGAGTTAGGTGATGAGTCGCTGGTGTCTGAACTTTTTACTGCAATTGTTAGTTGGTATTGAATTTCCTTGAAACTAAGGGCAGCACTGGTTGAGCGAGTTGTGACACTTTGAGTAAATCCAGTAGCAGCAGGATTGCTCTTCATAGCTCTGATAAGGACAGGGAGTTCTCTCTCTAAAAAACAAACGAAAAGAGCAAAAGGTTGAAAGTTTTACCTTTCAGAATTATAGTGTTTTATTTCAATTGAAGGTTCTATCTAAGTATTAAGGGTAACTGCCTTCCCACCACTGGCTATAGACAGTGAAAGGCAGTAGGAATTAAGATGTTGATTCAAGCACACTGCCTCTAACCCTTAACTGATATTTCTTAGTTGCTGGTTAGTTTTATCTTGTCTGATCCTCAACATGCTTGAGTGCTATGGCCACAGACATTATCTGTTACGAGTTTTAATAATGACAACAAGGACTGGTAATAGAAAAATTAATTTTAATTTTTTTAGTCTTTTTGTAATTTTTTAAAATATACATTCATATATGTATATTGGTGCTTTTTACAAACAGTTTACAATGGAAACTTTGCTGTTAGGTTTATTGAGAACTGGTTGTATTTAACCAATACTTTACTTTTCATAACACCCCTGATAACATGGTTTTATTTTTTCCCCATGATGGAAAATGGAGAGTGTCCAGTTTTCTCAGATGTTGGTGTGTACATTTAATGCCAGTGATGGAGCATTTATCTGTATATCTTTCAGTATGATTTATTTCCACATTTATAAGATGAAGAAAAAAGATCCTAATATAAGAATATTTGTTTATTTTTTCATGGTATTTGTAAACAAATCTTTTCTTTTTAGCAACACAGCATCAGAAATATTCAAGCACCAGGTGATGTCTTTGGTCACTTTCATTCAAATGCATCCAGCAGAAGTTGAATTCAAGCACACATGTTATAGGGCATATGGACCAATAGATGGTTTTTAAAGCAAGCGTGATGTCACAAGACTTTTCCAAGATTTCTGTGCTTATGATAGGATTGTTTTTTTATCAAATAATGATACATATTGGGCATCAGATACTCTCATATATTATAAGAAAAGATTTAGAAGAAGAATTAGCAGTGCCAATCAAATGAGTAAAGTTACTAGAATTTGTACAAGATGTGGTTATTTTACTCTGTAGTACAGACATTTAGAACTCGCTTTTTTCAGCTACAGCATGGTATTATCAGAAAATGCATTAGAATATTATAAAGATTTAATGTCAAGGTTTGGTATTTCTAATTCTGTGAAAAGTACTGTTGTGTACTTTGATGAAAACAAAGAAAGGATAGAATATGCATTTCATCATAATTTATATTTTTTCTGCTGCACATGAAAAACAGGTTGGTATCTCAAAAGGTCATTTTATTACATAAAGTGGGAGAACGTGTTGATTCCTTAAAGTGCTTTAGATACCCTCTCTCCTACAGATGAAGACAATATTGCTCATGTCAAGTGTTCTTTTGTGATTTTGATTAAATGTCACTAATGCTATGAAATACCATGGAAGAACAGATTTTTGCTACTGAGTATTACTTACACTCTGAGTTGTCATAGAAGAACAGATTGATGCTGTGTTATGTACATTCTGAACTATCATGGAAGAATGGTTTGATGCCTTAAAATTTCATGCATTTGCATTGTTTCAGTGAAGGAAGAAGTTTGTATCATAAAGTGTAAAGTGATTGTTTTTTGTAAAGTGTTGAATACCTTAATTACAATTCAGAGATAAGTTAGTGTTCTTAAAATGTTCTGTATTTCTCAGCTGCAGTGGGAACACATTATTTTCTTATGGTGTTATTTATCTTTATTACTACACGTGAAGAACATCTAGGTTCTTCTCAAAGAGTCTTGTTAATGAAATGTTGTGCATATTCTAGACTACATGGGCATTTTATGTACCACCTTAATTATCCTGAAAGAACAAGTCAAGGCATAAAATTCAATGTTTTAAGGTGTTGTGTATCTTCTCAACTAAAGTGAGAGACTGATGCATTTAAAACATTAAGTACTTTTTTTTAAAAGAAGTAGAAAAGCAGTTTGGTACTTCAATATGATGTTTATTATATTATGAATGCCTATACCTGTTGATACTATCTCTAAATGGGTGGATACTATACTGTCTTAAGTTACAAAACATTATGCATTATGCAGATAAATTTATTTGTGTTTTGGTCTGTGATGATTCGTTTTTTCATTAAAAAGAGTAGCTTGGTTGGTAATCTTGAGCAGGATGTACTTGATTTGAATGTATGAAGATAAACAGAAACAAATTTTCTGGTCAGTGATGATCAGTGATGTCGAGAAACCCACTTGTTGAGAATTTTATATGCAACATACTAAGAAACCAGATAAACACAGCCATAAAACTATGCTCACCAGATAAAATTAACGATGAATTAGATAAAATAAAACAACACTTCATCAACATCAATAAGTTTCCTCCACAAACCGAAGAAAACATTATACGCACACACCTAGACAGAAAGCAAAATCAACCAACAAAAGTAAATATATCTCACGAATCAAAAAATCACGAAACCATATACTGCTGTATAGCATATATTCCTGACATCAGCAAACAAATAACCAACATTTGGCAAAAACTAGTAACAAAATATAACATTCCAGTTAACACTAAATTTATTCAAAAACCAGGCACAAAACTAAGGTCTATACTATGTAAGAACTACACTGACAAACACCACACCAACATTATTTATAAAATACAATGTGATAACTGCCACGACTTCTATATAGGAGAAACAAGTAGAAAAATGGAAACCAGATTCAAAGAACATAAAAAGTCACCTTCACACGTTTTCGAACACTGCAAGTCAAATGGACACAACATAACCATAGAAAACACTAAAATACTAAATAAAGAAACAAACATAAACAAACGAAAAATTAAAGAAGCCTTATTTATACAACAACTTAAACCCAAAATAAACCAATATAAAGGAACACCATTATACCTATATTAATATTATAGATAAAATTATATATTCAAACATCAAACCGCGCCCTCTACATTGCGACACTCAGTTATACAACCCCTTCCAAACATGTGGTCAGCTTCCGGCCAGTTACCTCTTTCTTTGTGAACCTGACGATGACCGAAGAAGGTCGAAACGTTGTTCGCTCTTCTATTTGAAGTGTTTTCTGAGCCCAAAAGAGCCGTTTTTTGCATATAAAATTTTCTGGTATCACTAAAGGATGCAGACCCCTCTTTATGTTATAATCCTTCTGTATATGATGTTCTCTTCTTTTACAGTACAGAGAAAGAGTGATTATTTGAAATTAAACTCTTTAGAGCTTCTCCAGCATTTTCTTGGTAGTCAAGTAAATGTTCAGTCAGATGGTAGGTGCAGTTTCATTTTTAAACCTACCATGTGTTAGTATGTTTCTAGAATTATTATTTATTGGATAGTTAATGTTTTCAAACACAAAATTGTCAAAGTCTACTTCTATTGACAGCTGTCTTGCTCTTTTGGCAAAATTGAATAAATAAATACTTTGTGTTTATTCTTTCTGTTTAGTTTATTTATAAAAAAGAAATGTAACTTGTAAAACACCTTTTCTGTGTAGTATTTAGTATAATAGTAGCTTTATTTTTTGAATGTATCACAAACCTATGATGCAGATAGTGAAACAAAAAGTATTGTGAAAATGAAAGAGTTTAGTTAATGAGTGAGTTATCCTTTTAGTAAAACCTGTTTACTGCCTGTTTTTGTTACTGTTAACTAATTAATAATTTCTTCTTAAATTCACTCTGGTTTTATTATAAACACTAACATTCCAGGTTACATGGAAATTACAGTATTGTCAAGAGAAGTATTAAATTGGTTGGATTTTAATACAATCAAATTGTGTGCATTTTACCATTGTTTCAGTACAAGTCTAGAATAAACAGGGATCAAATTTTCATGTTGCAGCAATTTCTTAATAGATTCAGTAAAATATTTATCTTGTGTTACCTATGTTTGTTGCATGTTAAAGCTCAAAACTTCATTGAGATACTACTAATTGGAAAAAGTTTAAAGTAAAGACCATTAAAAGGTTTTTGCAAGAGCCTCTTTAATAATATGCAACAAGTGAGCAGTAGTTCCATAGACAAGTTGCTAATTTTCATGTTCATTGTGCAGCGACGTTAGTGGCGTACTACAGATGATGCATTCTGGTGAGATTCAATTGGTGTATGTTTATTGAATTAGGTGATAAATTTGATGTGCATGGAATTCAGAAACAAATATTGAATATAAGTATTTAAGTGATTGTAGACAGTACTCATTAACTTATATAGAATACATTAACTAGGGAGCGGCTACTGCTGACTTGGACAGATATGATCTACATGTATACAATAAAGTGGCTGAAGACAATACTGATTAACAAAAATAAAGTATAGTAACCACTGATAGTACTGATCAAAATGCATAAAGTACAGTGATAAGTTGCAGTACTGATTAACATATATATATAGTACAATGACTGGTGATAACACTGATAAACATGTTTGTAGTATAGTAAAAATTGATAATACTCGTTACCATGTACAGTGGTTAGTGACAGTACTAATTAATACATATGTTACAAACCATGATAGTGGTTCATAATAAGGATTGCACAAAAGCCTAGTAGAATATTTGGGCAAAAACATTTTAAACAGTGAATGTGGAGCTCAAACAACGCTTTAAAACCTTTACTATTGACTATTAAGGCTGTAAACATAAAAAAATGCACAAAAGTGTGCAGGTTAGACTTAAAAAAGGAATAAAAAGTCTGCTCAAAATTATTCTCCTCTGTCTACAATAAAAATGATTTGGTACATTACACCCAAACCTTTTTTAAAATATTAAATAAGGTATATGAAAGTCACAGGAGTATTGAAAAGTTGATTTATTTCTTCTGTATTTAACAGAAGTTAAAGGAAAATTATAGTATAAACAATGTTATCACTACTTGTTGAAGTTTAATTTTTTTACAGATATTTGGCATTCATTTAAAAAACTTAAGTATGGTGTGAAAGAGAAAATACCAACCAGTAACAGATGAATATTTGATGATTGTATAGTATGTGGCTGGTATTTTTAGGGAGCCAATCCCTGTATTATATATGAAGTAAAAGTGTAAGAATAAGTTCAGTACACATAATATTAAATTACTTTATTTCATACTGGTGAATTTTATATGCACTTTGTAGGGGTTATGTCTTAATCTGTGCATATTTTTCTATTGCTTTGCATTATGTATAGAGAATTTAGTTACGCAGAAAATGAAAATGAAAAGTATAGAATGCAGTAAATAGTGGAGTGCTGAGTAAAACTTATCAAGTTACTAGTGATAGTACTCATAACCATGTACAGTGTTTCCTCGCCACTTCGCGGGTTCGGCCGACCCCCACATGTGTGTATATATATATATATACATAAAATAATAAACATTAAATCTAAAATATAGCATTAAATATCATTAAAATATTAAAAATAAATATAATTAATAGTGTAAAGAAAAAAACAGGTGTATTTTGAGATATAAACATATATTTGAGTTTATAACAGCGTAAAAATGGAAACAGAACCAACTGGAAAGGCTATAGATGTACGCATTGTGCGTCTGCGAAGGTTACGCGAGATCAGCTTCATGGCGTAGCAATGTGCAAGACGGGCTATGATTGGTGCAAAAATGAAAGACGGCCAATGACAGCTACCCATTTTGATTGCCTATGATTGGTGCTGTCAATATTCATGTCTGGCCTGTGATTGGTGATTTCATCCACGGCAGCATCTTTTAACTTTTGTGTGTGTTTAAAGCCCCTGCAATGGCTCCCAAACGTGCTAATACTTCTAAGGATGCTTCTACGCCTAAACGGTCACGGAAAATGATGACCATCGCCGAAGAGGTGAAGATATTAGATATGGTAAAAGAAGGAAATTTTTATTCGTCTATAGCCCGCCATTACTTAGTGAACGAATCTACCATTCGCTACACCAAGAAGGACGAAGTTAATATTGGGAAGACTGCTGCTATTACTTTTAATACAACGGCTAAGAGGGTTGAACATCTCGTAATAAGAGTATCGTTCGGATGGAAGCTGCTTTGGCCATATGGATAGCTGATTGCCGTAAGATACTAACATTATCACAACGAAGGCTAAGATGTTCTATGATAATTTCGCGGAAAAGGATGAAGATGAAGAAGACGTAGACAACCCACAGCCAGGAACGTCCAGTGATTCCCAGCCTAAGAAACCGTTTTCTGCAAGCAAAGGCTGGTTTCGGAAATGTCAGCAACGATACGGCCTGAAAAACGTATCGTTACATGGAGAGGCTGGTGAAGCTTACGTTCGGGACACTTTTAAAGAAATAATCGCTGAAGGGTAATTAGGCCTGAACAGGTATTCAACATGGACGAGACTGGCCTGTTTTGGAAGACAATGCCTTCCCGAACGTTCCTGTTTAAAGATGAGAAAAAAGCCCCTGGTTTTAAAGCTCATAAAGACCGGTTCACCCTCTTAATGACTGGTGATGCTGCTGGTTTTATGTTCAAACCGACATTAATTAAAAAGTCTAAAAACCCGAGAGCTTTAAAGAATAAGAACATGAACTTGCTACCGGTCCATTGGATGAACACTCCTACTGCCTGGATAACGAAGCCTCTGAGCTCTGATTGGTTCCATCAGAGTTTCATTCCTCAAGTTAAGCTTTATTTATTATAGAAGGGCTTGCCATTCAATGCCCTTCTTCTTTTGGATAACGCCGGTGGCCACGCAAGAAATATTTCGTATGAAGGCGTTAGGGTTGAATTCCTGCCAGCCAGCACTACGTCCTTTATACAACCGATGGACCAGGGAGTTATCAGGGCTTTCAAGGCCTTATACGTAAGGAATACCATGTCCAACCTCGTACGTAGCCTTGATAATGCCACCGAAGCCGAAAACGACACGTTCACCCTGAAGGAGTACTGGAAGTCTTTCACCATTGCTACATGTCTTCAAAATGTTCATAAGGCATTGCAAGAGATGAAGCCCTGCACCGTTAATGCAAGCTGGAAGAAGTTGTGGCCTGAGGTTGTGCACGACGACAAGGGATTCACGCCTGAAGAAATCCAACACTTGGCTGTTCAAAAAGCTGTGCAATTAGCTTCGTTAATCAAAGGTGAAGGGTTTGCCAATATGACGAAGGAAGACGTAGATGAACTGATTGACTTAGAATCCGAACCACTCGCCGACCAAGACTTAGAAGCACTGACGAAGTCTGCTGCCGAGGAAGACGACGAAGAGGAAACACCGAAAGAAGCTGAGGAAACAATCGAACAAAGTGGATGGTCGTTAGAGCGGTTAGGTAAACTAATGAAACTAATTAACGAAGTAAAGGATTGCTCACAGGACTGGGACAACGATATAGTTCGATCAGTACAAATTTGCAAGAAAATAGAAGAACTGATGACTCCTTATCAAATGATTTTCGATAGGCTAAAGAGGCAGAGAAAACAACTGCCAGTAACAATGATTTTCCAGCCGAGCAAGAAAGAAAGGGTACCGGTGGCAAGTACTGTTCTTGAAGTTGTAACGACCGACGAAGAAATTGCCGATTCACCTTCCACAGAAGAGGAAGTGGTGTCCCCCGAAAAGACACCACCTGCTGAAGATATGTAATTTTTAATTTTAAGGCTTAATATCTTAATAATTGTCCTTATTATTTCAGCAGTAATGAACAGTATTGTAATGTGAGAGTTAAATAGTTGTACAGGGAGGGTTTAAAAAGTCTAAATGCACATAAATATATACGTAAAAATCGGCGATCGCACTTCGCGGAAAATCTCCTCTCGCGGGGAGTTTTGGAACGCATCTACCGCGATACACGAGGGAACACTGTATATAGTATAATGATTAGTGATTGTAATGACTGGCATGTATAGAGTACAATGATTAATGACAATACAGATTAGTGTACATGCTGTACAGTGACTACTGACAATACTTATTAACATGTAACACTGTGTAACAAAATTTTTACTTTTTCTTGTTCATGGGCAGAAAGTGTTATTTCCCAATTGCTTATGCCTAAAGTAAATGTAAAATACCAATATTTCTCTTCAAACTTTGCTTTTGTGACGTGGGAGTGTATAACGAAAACATAATGAGAGACTATATTTGGGGGCTGATACGCGAAAGTGATTTGCATTACAGTCGCAAATCTCAAAAAACTACTCACTTCTAAACATTTTTGTATAACTTTAGTATAAATACATCTAAATCTTGATTCATATGTTGTTTTATTCAGACCTCATGTAAATGAAAATATGCAAATTTGTTTATTTTTACATACAAATAGGTTAATTTCTAAATTTCATTATCCAGGTCACAGAAGCAAAGTTTGAAGTGAATAATGGCCATTTTGTATACTTTTACAACATAAGCAATTAAGAAATAACACATGCTATCCAGGAACAAAATTTGTGTTAACATAGTGTAATGATTAGTGATAATACTGGTTAGCATATATATAGAGTTCAGTAAGTAGCAAAAGTAATGATTAATATTTAAAGAGTGCACTGACCAGTGAGAATACTGATTAACATCTACAAAGTGATTAGTGATAATACAGATAACTAGGTATAGAATGCAGTGATTAGTGATAATACAGATAACTAGGTATAGAATGCAGTGATTAGTGATAATACAGATAACTAGGTATAGAATGCAGTGATTAGTGATAATACAGGTAACTAGGTATAGAATGCAGTGATTAGTGATAATACAGATAGCCATATATGGAGTACAGTTATTAATCACAATGCTGATTAATATATTTATATATAGATTACAGTGACTAGTGACAACACTGATTAGCATATATAGGGTATTAACAATACTAATTATTTAATTACATTCAACACAACTATGCAAGCAACTATCTACTGAAGTTTGCTTTTTGATCCAGATGCTCTCAATTGTATTCAGTGATGTCGAGAAACCCACTTGTTGAGAATTTTATATGCAAAAACGGCTCGTTTGGGTTCACTCTTCTATTTAAAATATTTTCTGAACCCAAACGAGCCGTTTTTGCATATAAAATTCTCAACTGTATTGTTTATTTTTCAGCTAATATGTTAGTTATGGACTGTGTTACAATATTTGTTAGTGGATAAGTATCTGTCCACTTGGCAGAGTACTTCATCATGACCTGCATGATCCAGTTTTCTTTGTTTCTAATAGAGAATTAACTGCATCTATAGTTATTTCATAAAAAAAAAAATTCTGTATATCTTACTTTGCTTTTATCTTCCACAACATTCATTTATACTTAGCAAATCATGTATATCGTTTATAACTGATACAACGTTCATAGTATCTGTAATTCGTAAAATCCACATCTTTTGTACATTATTAAACATCAGTACTACCAATACTTCAAAAGATATTCACATGACCTGTACTTCACACAACACTTACATTAGTTATATCTTCAACAACATTTATTGTGTATTTTATACAAAAGTCACATTACCTGTACAACATGCACGTTCCACACAAAACACACTAATTACCGGTAACTTACCCATACAACTTCTGGACCTTATGAATATCTAGGACTTTTATATATTCAGTCTTAGCATTTAAGATATTTATTTCTTGGCAGCAGATTAATTCCCCCATACTACTGCGACTTTTTGACAACCAGTTCTCTAAAATTCTTCGCTTTGTTAAAACAGAAATTATGTTAGGTTTCTAGTTATGTCCATTATTTTCTCTACATGTTTTTTTGTATAGTCTAACATTTTTTAATAGTCATATATAGGTTAACTGTTCCTAGATACGTTCATGTTTAATCTATCATTTAATATTTTATGTATATTATAATCTTTTTAATATTTCGTAAACAACAATTAAGCTGATTGTTTCTAGCTATGTCAACATTTTTTATTTACTCTGAACATTATGCAGATTTTTTCACGTCACTGAAAATCAGTTATTTAGGTCATCTGTTGATTAAATACAACAAAACGCAAATAATTACTTTTTACAAGTGTACCGTTTTTACTATGAAAAAGGTTGTTTGCTTTTACAACTATATGCGAGCTTGTTCAAAACATCCATGTCACGTGCATGCACATCAGTTCTTTGTGCTTTAGTAGTGTTTGCTTAGTTCTTTTTAAAATAACAAAATTAACATAACTTAGTGGTTTTACTGCCCATATCGAATGTGTCGCTAAAAACTTTCAACTTAGCTGATTACGATTGGCAAGAGGTTATTAACTGTTGCTTAGAAAAAGTTTTATATCATGTAATACAAATTAAATATTTATAAAAGCTGTAAATTGTTTTTACATATGTTTCTTGGGGTTGTAAGATAAAATATTTAGGGTTATAAACCACTTGTAAGCTATTTCTGGGAAACTTTCATTCTTGGACTGAGCGATTATGTAGTTTCATGAATGTTAATTGCAAGCGTTCGTACATGTAAGCTTGTCTTTTTAGTCAGTAAACACTCTTGCAAAGATGAAATAAACGTTTCCAAATCGGCTAGCTGGCAAGTTACTTTACTGTAAAAACTGCTGCTCTTTAGAAAGATAGGCAAAGCAAAAGCTGTAAAACAGGGTATTTGGGAAAATATTTAAAAACAAACACCAACAATTAATGAAGTCGGGTTTTCTTTAAGACGTGTTCACCGTCTTGATAGGCAGTTTGCAGATCTTCCTTTGTGAGTAATTATATTTTATCAGGATTCTTCTAGCGTAATGAAACCTACCAACGCAGCAGATGAATATCTGATAAAACGATGCTACACTTAGAAAAATAGTTTGTCTTGTAAAGCAACAACACACTTTCTTGCAAAAATGAGATAATAAACAAAGATGCATTTTTGTAATTTTAGAAAAAGCACGTAATTCTACTACAGTAAAACCTGTCTTAGGCGGAATCGCACGGGAGCAAGTAAAATTTTCAGCTTAAGCAGATTTCCCGGCTTAGCCGTAGCGAACATGTATTTTCTTAATTATATATAATTTTTGAGGGGAATGTTATACTTGTTCGACTCAAGGGAAGTAAGACGCTTATAACTAAAGTTATTATAATGTTTACGCTATATTTATTAGAATAAGAACAAAAGTAGACATTTAAAATATACACAAGTACACAAAATCTTAAATTTATTTGAAGAAAGTGTCCAATTTCAACTGTTTCGGTTTTTTTAATGGGATTTCTCATGCGGTTAAAAGAGAACGCTAATTCTACAGCCTTTTCATGAAGTTCATTTTCCTCTATTTTTGCATACAATTTATAGCGTTAGTATAACTTAACATTTACGATAGAGTAGGAATTTCTATTTCCTCACTATCTTTTGCATTTTGTTTATCTTCTGAATCTCTCACGCTGTTTTAATCTTGCAATTCTTTTATAAATTTGAAATAGATTTTATCAGTTTCTGTTAAAACATTCGTGTCAACGTTCACAAAACTTTCCGCGTTCACAGAATCATCTGCATCAATCTTCTTAGTTTGTATATCACTAGAATCGTCATAACAAACAACTTCTCCACAATCTCCGCTATTTTCAAGAATAAACCCATAGTTTCGAAAGCACTTTATTATGAACTCATCTTTTACGCATTTTACTGAATGACTTAAAAATGCAATTGCATTTAATACGTCAGTTTTCGTGGTCATTTCAGATGCTCTCTCACAGTCATGTTTCATTATCTAGTGGCTGTAGAACTGATGTACATGGAGGTAGAAAGACTAAACGAACATTTGAAAGTTGAACTTTTGGGTGACAAATTGCATTGTTTAGGAAAAATAGAATATTTCTATTTTATTGTTTTATTCTTTTGATTATTTTTTAAGAAATTCCTCGAATATAGGCAATTGTCATCTACGCTTTATTATTCGCCTTCCATTCCACAGGAAGTTGATTCTTCCTTAAATTTTTGAAACAGCACGGATTTTCACTTTTACCTCAAACCAATGGTTTCTTTTGTTTTCCATCAGCAAATGCGACAAAAAATACAGTAAATCGTTCTTTCGAATAGTGACTTCCGGAATAATGACGGCAGAGAAAAAGAACAATGTATTTAACCAACACTTACTGTAACAAAATTTCCGAGAATTTATTAATATTTAAAGAAATTATTAATTAAATAAGAAACTAATATTTAATCAAAAACATTTTTTCCGCCCTGTTCTAATTCTACTTTGTTGATAGATGATGAGATAGGTGAAAGATTTGTTGTTTTTAATTAAGCACAAAGCTACACAATGGGCTATCTGTGCTCTGCCCACCACGGGTATCGAAACCCGGATTTTAGCGTGTAAGTCCGCAGACTGGGGGGCAGGTGAAAGATAAGTTTTCCCTCCGTGTTATGCAGATTTCGCCATATACAAAGCCTTTTATAAGAGAAGTGTTAAGATAATGCTGCAAAATTTTGATATTTCCGGTTTATACAAGTTTTCGCCCTATGCAGTTTCCGATATAGACAGGTTTTACTGTATTTAGTATTCACATATTATTCATGATTATTTCAAATGCTAGATTAGTGAATGTCTGCCTGCTGTGTTGAAGCTTACCATAAATGTTTATTTTATTAAATGTTTCTGATCCTGAGATTTTGTCTAACTACACACACACACACACACAGTATTTATGACGTAACGTTTGCTCGTGTGTTTAGTAGTAATGCATGCGTAACATGCCACCACAATTACTGATACTAATTTAAATCGTATCAGTATTTACTGATGCGATTCGGATTATAGAGAGCTTATCACATATTTTTTTTTTCAGAATACATATGTCGTTGACAACGTTGTTTATCGCTGAATACCAAAGCTAACTTAGCATATTCGAAATGCTATACATTATATGCTACTATTAGAAGCCCGTATTTGGTGATTTAAGTGATTAACAATCTTTATGGTCTTGATCAAATGTTACAAAGAATGCCACTTATGTAAAGACACGTTTGCAAATGTGTCTGCAAAGGTTTGTCAGAAAGGAAACTCGTATTTTAGAATAATTGAATCAATTTACACTCTAATATTTAATATATTACCGCCTTTTTAGTACATTTGATAAGTCTTGACATTTATGTATGTAAAAACAAACTTAAGTTTGGGTAAAGTAATAAAAAGTTATTTATGGAAATAATACGATTCAAGTGAATCAATTGTTAAAAACGTAACTGTTATTATGTAACTTTTAAATTGATTATCCCACTTCGTGAATGTAATGGTAATTGAAAGTTTCAGTACATCGTAAAAGTAACCAAACCAACTGTAATATTCAAATTGTAGGTTTTGCTCAACGTATTTTCATTCAAAGTGAGAGAAAATTTCTTTTTAAACAGAAATATCACATTATTGTCAAGAAAACTATATTACATTTATTGAACATTGCTGCTTTATTTTAGCTACAGATTTAATAGTTTAATGAGTCCCATATTTAGTTTTATTTTCAAATACTGAGAATTTATGAAAGAAATACAAATTACCCCAAGAATTCTTGAAGGATTTTTCGTTCTTTTGGTCTAATATATGTTGGGTCATCCTGTACACGAGGCTTTTCGAAGAAAATATTCCTGAAACATTTCTCTTTAAATTAAACAAGTTCTCTACGTATGACGGCCTGGCATGGCCAAGCGCGTAAGGCGTGCGACTCGTAATCCAAGGGTCGCGGGTTCGCGCCCGCGTCGCGCTAAATATGTTCGCCCTCTCAGCCCTGGGGGCGTATAATGTGACGGTCAATCCCATTATTCGTTGGTATAAGAGTAGCCCAAGAGTTGGCGGTGAGTGGTGATGACTAGCTGCCTTCCTTTAGACGGCTAGCACAGGCTACACATGCAGAAGTTTAAAAATGTGTCTACACCTTAGTTTGCTTCACGTTTTATTCATAAAATGTAGAGAGAGAAATTAAATGTTATCACAATACTACCGTTGACAGCTAAGAGTGAAGATTTAAGTTGATTAATCAAATGTAAAATGGAGTAAAATTTGTTGTTATTTATTTTTAATTGATACTGGCTAATGGTATGAGAGGAAAGTATGTGTAAAAATGACGTATTAACAGTTAACTTCCATTATAATTTGGAGAAAGTTAAATACTTTGTCAAGTTAGATTATTTTAAACATCTTTATTGAATTACAGTCACAGATTAGTTATAGTTTAGTTTTCAAGTAATTTGTTAAATTTGGTGATGTAAGTAAATGTGTGTAACAAAATGAGTTTTTTATGGGTTATTTATAAAATTTTATGTAGAGGGAAATTAATTTGTTTTTTTTTACTTTTTAAAACAATAATAATTGAAATGTAGGAATATTTATCTTCATCAAACGAATCCTAGTTTTATATTATTTAATACGACATATTTTTAAAATATGGTTCAGTGTGTTTACTTGTTAACTGTACAGTATAATTAAGTTATTACTATTTACCTTTTATGCAGTCTAGTTAACTTGTTTTTTTTTCAACTTATGACGACAAATGTATGATCGAGATGTACTTTAAATTTTGTTTCCTCTCATCATGTTAATGATTTTCACTGTATATTTTTAACATATAAATAATTGTTACGATGCAACATTTCGCTTCATGGATTCATTTTACACGTACATTTTTTCTGTGATAAATTTGCCCATAGTGGTACAGCGGTATGTTTGCGAACTTACGACGCTGGAAACCGAGTTTCGATACCTGTTGTGGGCATAGCACAGATAGCCCATTGTGTTGCGTAGTACTTAACTTCAAGCCCGGCATGACCAGGTGATTAAAGCACTCAAGTCTTAATCTAAGTGTCGCGGTTTCGAATCCCGGTCGCACCAAACATGCTCGCCCTTTCAGCCATGGGGGCGTTATGATGTTACAGTCAATTCCACTATTCGTTGGTAAAAGAGTAGCCCAAGAGTTGGCGAAGGGTGATGATGATTAGCTACCTTCCTTTTTCTCTTACACTGCGAAGTTAGGGACGGCTTTTATGTAACTATTTATACTTAATATTTTTCATTTGATTTTTTTAATTGACAGTATTTACTATTTAATTTTCTCCTAGCCACTAAATGGTATCTTCAGTTCATTGTCAGAATTTATTGAGTTAAATTGAAAAGATTGCCAATTTTAGTTGAGATACTGGCTCACTAATAAGCGATTTCATAATTGGAATTGGAGATTGTTTTTATTTCAATCGACGTTGTTGTAATTGGTCTTTTTTACAAATGTGCCAAGTATTATATTAGTGAACTTAAATTACGAGTAGAGATTCTTAGCGATGGTATAGCTTGGACTGAAGGAATATGGCTGTGTAGTCCAGCGCTTAAAGTATTGATCAACATAAAATTAATATTTTGCAAGTGTATGATTTTAGGAAAAAGATGTATATAAAGGAACCATTACACTTATTTTTTTAACAGTCGACTTGGACGTCTTTTATAAGTATCATATTTTTATGAAAAGTTCGTACAGAGACAACTGCAAAGAAAAATTAGATATAAATATGTTTGTGGTCAGATCCAATGTTTAAATATTACCACTGTCTATAACAAACCAATCCACTGACTTTGTTGTTGTCCTCGTTAGCTTACGCAGATTTTATCTGTTCGTGTTGGCCCATACCATAAATCAAGTTACTCCATATCAGTGGTCGTATTAGCTTTCAGTGTAACTTCACATTCGTCATGTCAAGCCGCTCCATTTTCGAAGTTACCGCAAATAATTTATTATTTATGTGAACATATTCACACATGAATGCTTATTAGCTATTCCATTTGTCGTTCTAGTATACATTGTAGATGCCAATACATATCAGTTTCAAATTAGGCATGTGATTTGTTATCATTGTACACCTCGTTTTTCAATTTAACACACATCAATGTTCACTTTAGTACTAATACACATCATTATTAATGCTAACACGTACCACTGTTCGTGGTAGCTTACCTAATTTAAGCTAGCATGCGTCATTGTTCATAGCCCGCGCACACACTTTGTTTGTATACTTGCTACAACTTGCCCCCAAGTGGCTCAGCGGTATGTCTGCGGACTTACACGCTAAAATCCGGGTTTCGATACCCGTGGTGGGCAGAGCACAGATAGCCCATTGTGTAGCTTTGTGCTTAATTCAAAACAACAACGCTACAACTTTGTTCAAGTTTGTATGCCATTTTTCATGTTAGTTCACCCGGCTGTTTGAGCTAACATACTGCTTACTTTATACTGCTTCGTAATACTAACAACAGCTTATACACTCAATTTTAATCTACCGAAGAGTAGAAAGAAAAACATTTCTTTTCAAGAAAAATTTGATTTATAAGGTTTTCTTTCCTAATGACAATGACGAAAAGGTTGTTTTGTGATGTTCTTTAGTAGGGAAAAGCATATTGTTATGAGCACACCTTATTCAATGAGAAGTATTTTTGCGCCCTCTTGTTTATGTTACTTAACTCTATAAACTTCTAGTGGGATATAAAATTAGTTAGCTCATACTTCTGTATGGATATCTATTTCATCTATTCTGTTGATAGATAGATATTGTGAGGAATTAGTTATATTCCATTATTTTCCAATTAATTTTCTTGCGTGTTATATCAAAAACGTGAAATGTTTGGTAATAAAGGAGCATCGAAAAGTATCTTATATATTTCATAAATCTATATTATTATCAAATAGGTATAAAGCAAAAACAAGTTTCAAGTTAAAGCTCAGTAAAATATAGTAAGCGATAACTACTCAAAACGCCTTTTATAGTTTTCATGAGCATGTTTGTGGTAAATCATGTATGAACGAAAGATTCATGAATAATAAAAACAAAATGGTGATTGTATTGAAATATTCTCTCTCAGAAGAGCTGTTTTATGTTTCAAACATCCTTTCCAATTCCAGGCTCGGCATGGCCAAGTGGGTTAAGGCGTTTGATTCGTAAACTGAGGGTCGCGGGTTCGAATCCTCGTCGCACCAAACATGCTTGCCCTTTCAGCCTTGAGGGCATTATAATGGAACGGCCAATATCACTGTTCGTTGGTAAAAAGAGTAGCCCAAGAGTTTGCGGTGGGTGGTGATGACTAGCTGCCTTCCATTTTGTCTTACACTGTTAAATTAGGGAAGGCTAGCGCAGATGGTCTTCGAGTATCTTTGCGTGAAATTCAAAAACACACACACATCGATTCCAATTCCAGGAAAATGTTAACAGTTTCTTCATGCTATCCAGTATTGTTTTAAAGTGACAAAAACACAGCCGTTCAACTAAAATAAGGTTTGCCATTAACTTTTTTTCTTTTTACATATTCTTAGTCAAAGTGTGAGCAGCATCTAGTGTGTTCCTACTGTTTGTCATCATCATCTCTCCTGCTTACTAAGCAATGTAGATACCCAAACAGACATTGCGCAGTTAATAATTTAACTTCATTATCAAAATACTATTTTCGCCCAGATTTAGGTTACAGAGTTCACGAAGCCATATTTGTCTCTATTCATCCGCTGGAGTTAAAAAGAAAACACGATACGCTCTCATCCTGCTGAGAAACGCACACACCCTCGAGAGTAAAGTATCTTTCGACAGAGAATTCATTGTTTTTTTCTGTTACCAAGAAACACCACGCATATTGCTCAATAAATGAAGATTTAACTGCCGTTTTTTAAAATTGCACTTAGCCGATTTTATTCAACTCAGTTAAGTCAGGTTTTCAGTTTTAACCCTGCGATACAAATTCTGGTTATCATTCGTTTTGTCTGCAGTTATTATTAAAAAATAAGACCACAAAATTATGAAGTAAACTTTTAGTGCTTTGACCAAACATATTTTTGTGAATGTACTTTTGTGCGCTTGTGTAATCTACATTTTGTGCATTAATAAAACGTGGAAATGGTGCTCCTAAAATAAAGGACTTATGTATGAGGGAAATATTTCTATATTTACAGTAGTCTTTGATCCTAGAAAGTAGGTAAGTAGGTCTTTTGCTGATCTTGCAAAGGGACATACTAATTCGATGGCCCGGTATTGCCAAGCGCGTAAGGCGCGCGACTCGTAATCTGAGGGTCGCGGGTTTGCTCCCGCGTCGCGCCAAACATGCTCGCCCTCCCAGCCGTGGGTGCATTATAATGTGACGGCCAATCCCACTTTTCGTTGGTAAAAGAGTAGCCCAGGAGTTGGCGGTGGGTGGTGATGACTAGCTGCCTTCCCTCTAGTTTTACACTGCTAATATAGGGACGGTTAGCACAGATAGCCCTCGAGTAGCTTTGTGCGGAATTCAAAAACAAAAAAACAAACAAAAACTAATTCGATCCTGCTGCAAACTCAAGAAAAGAATCACAGCTTCCTGAACATTTTATACTTCTCAATATAAACTTTGACACAGAAAAGACATAGACGACTGTGGTTCAACAAAATTACTTTCAGAATGGAGGTAATAAAATAAAAACGATGTATACAGGTGTCTTAGTTTGGTATTGACCAAAATATATTGTTTATACAGTCACAGTTCCCTGTGAGTAGGTAAGATGGATATCATCTGTGATATTTAGGGGTACAGCCAAATAACACTTGGACTACTTTCTTAAACATTTCTATCAGATCATTTTGGAACAAGAGAACTAAAACAAAAACGTTGCAATGGCTCGTGTTCATGTACTCGAATGAAAAACAACTCAGAGACAAGGTTGCAGTAGTTTTCGAGTTTTGAAAATGTCTTGAGCAGCAGTTGCAGTGTCTGCGTCAGCCTAGCTACTTTCTTACTATACCTATATTTTGGAAGAGCACGTGCTCTGCCAAGGGTTATCAAGTGACAAACATATTATGGAAACAAAAAACAGTACTGGGAACATTGTATACCAGAGAGTAAACAGTGCTTCTAAAGACTTCTACTAATGGCTGTGCCATAGCAAATGCCACTGGTGCCTATACCCTGACGTTACTGTAGAAAAGAGGACCAAAATATCTATTATGCTTCTGGACTGATAAGGTGTTATAGAATGAACTTCTCATATGACGCCTTGCAGCAAGATAGGTGAAACTTCGTATTCTATTGGAATGAGTAACGTTATAGTAATTGTAGTGGAACTAGTTGTACAACTGGAGTTATTTCTCTTACACCACGTCTAAGAACAAATACATAGTTGCTAGAACATCTGATGTCGTCGATTCATGATTGTGTAATCATTTTGTATTCAACACAACAAAAGAAACTCGGTGAATATGCTGATGTGTTTATGGAAACAAATGCCATATTGGGTCAGACAACTGATTTATCACTGTATAAATACAGATGGCATGTATATAATAAAACAATCACTGTTAGAATTCTATTTAGTATTGGAATATAACTTTGAAATGCAATGGATGTTGAAGTGGTTAGTACTAGAATGAAGGAGGTATGCTTAGTTTACATGTTATTTTTTTTACTAGTAAACACAGTGACCTGCATTCATATTTTTTTCCATTACCACTGATAAATGAATAACAGTGGAAGGTGCATGCTGATTCAGTTTCATAGAACTGGTTGTTAGAATATGAGAACAGTCTTAAAACTGCTTTAATCACTTGAAATTGTCTGTACGACTTCCACATTATGCCATTCACTGCATTCAAGCAGCTGATAGAGTTCACGCTGAATTGACTACATTGAAATACATGCTTTATCTATGTCGTTGACATTTTGTGTTTGATCACGTGTTTAAGTCTGCTGTTGAAAACCTGGATATAGTTCTTCAGCAGATAATAAAGTGAATTTTGAAACTGAAATCAGAAAATGGTGCGATGACATATGCACAGGTGGAATTCCTTGGACATATTCTAAGAAGAAACAAAAAGGCCCTGTTGTGATTGTAATAGTTATAAATGGATCCATCCCATAACAAACTGAGAGAAAAATCCACTTTTTTTTTAAATATTTAGCGGCCATAACTAACGATTTACAGTTTATTTAATCAAGATGCTACACTGACTAAATATATTTTACATGGGCTGATGACTGTAACTGTACATTTCACTCTTTGCAACGTGCATTAAAAGAAGTTTGGTATTAGCCTACTCACTAAAAGATTGTCCATTCCTTTGAGATATTGATTCCTTTATAGTCATTGTAGCAGGTACAGGACTGCAATATGTACGTTACTTGTATATTGATGGTTGGTAAACATAAACGCTACACAAGAAAGCTGCTTGAAGTTCTAGTATTTGTTTAATGTTACCAATGCTAATGGTATGGTTGAAAGTTTACCATTTGTCTGGACCACGTGTCACTGAAATGGCTTATTATTACACATTATTTCAATGGTATGAATTTATTGTATGTCATCAGCTGCGCTTACAACATGGATAGGGAGATGGATTGTCTTGGCAAATGGTGTGCTGGGTCATCATTATTAACCACTGATATGTGATTCTCAATATAGGCACAGTTAAATTTTAATCATGAAAGCGAGAACTGAAAGCCACAAGAGTATTAAATGCATATATACTAATGTATGATGGCATTTTTTATAAACGTATTAATATTATGGTATTAAACAATAATGTAAACATTGTACTGAGTGTGCAACTCATTAAAAGGAAAGAGGTAAAATAGGGTAATATGTAACAGAGAGGTTTTGGATCATGATTGTTTGGAATTGTAATGAGTATAGTAGATACTCTACCTTAGATTGACCTCGGTAATCAATTTGTACTGATCATTATCACTTAACTTCACCAAGTGGATCAAAGCTACTCTGTTGTTAATTTAGCAGTAACAGGTATGATGGAAGGACGTTAATCAATACTACCCTCTGTAGGATCGACTGTTGAATTATAATTCCCTTGCTACTGAAAGGGGCGAGGATGTTCACTGACGGAGATTCGACTCTTCAACTTGCAAGTTGAAGTCTAGCGTCCTAACCACCACTGAAAGTTGTCAAATAATATCCTAGGAGATTATTGATGCTAATTGGGAACCTTTACAAATCAGTAAGCTGAAATAATTTTGTGATATTTATTTTTTGTACATCAGCTGGTGTGGCCAACCTTGGTAGATATTTGCCTCTAGAAACTTCCGTGGTGATCTTACACATAATTCAAACTGATATTGTGTGTTTTCATGCAAGTTTAAACTTTATGATTTGGTATATCAGCATTTATCTTCCTGGTATGTAATAAAGTAGTTCTGTTCTAACGCCCTGTATAAATCATAATGAAATGTGAAGACTTTGTTAGATTTTTGTCGAAGCTAGTTTTCAGATTTATCTGATTTATTGATGCCAGTTCTAACATAAGAAACACGCTATTTCAGAATGAATTTTGTGTTGTGAATGCAGATGTAAGTTCTCGTCCCTTTCCCTAGTTCATTGAAGTGAATTTATATTGCAGTTGACAGTAGAGTGTAATTTAGAAGGACGAGGAGAAAAGAAAGAGCATGTTTTTGTTAATTACCAACAATTGCTGCTATTTTGCGGTATCGTTTGGGTTGGTTACATTGTGAGCGTTTAGGTTTCGTTTTTTCTCTTTTGTTATAAAAACTATTACTGTTAATCACCTAGCTACTTTTTTAAAGGTAGTCTTAGGTAGTGTATTCATGATGAAATAAAGGTGGAGACACAAAATCTGTTTTGTATAGATAGAATTTTACTAACAGGATTTCAGTAAAAAAAGAAGTGTAAAATAATGATTTTTCAAAAGTATTTTATCTTCTGTTTTCATCCAAGGATAAAAATTGTTTGTATAAGTTTCGATAGTAGCTATTTCAAGTTGTACATTAGAGTACTAGAAAGTTGAATACAAAGTAAAAGATGGAGTAAAAGATTTCTTTTTGGAAGATGGGTAGTGTCAGAAGCATTCCATTTCAGGCAAGAATCTGTAACTTCAACCATAATGAGAAAATTTGCTTTTTTGTCCAAACTCGTCAAATTCGCGAAGAGCAAAGACATTAGCTACATATGTCTTTACTTTGATGATGATATTGTGTGTCAATGTCTCTGATAATAAAGGTTGTCATTGGACTTTCAGAGTCTTTTTGGCAACACCAGCCAGCTTGGTGTGACTAATGCTTTAAAGTGAGTTACCGTAGAAAAATAAGGACGAGGTTGTTATCCAATCAAAAGTTACGTTTATTCTAGTAAATATAAAGTTGAGTTAATCACTCACTTAAAAACTTAACGCTTCATTTATATATAACTATTCTTAACTTTGAAATGAAGAATCTAGTCAACACATACTAACTGTTCTGAAAGGTAAGATTTCACTGTCAGTGTTACAGTTCATAAACAGTCTGAAAAAGCGAAACGTGCATTTGCGTCAACGAGTTGAACCACTGGATTATGCCTATCCAGATTGTATGTGGGAGTATTCAATTGTAGAGTTAGTGCTTTATAAACATAGTTGCACTCTTTCGAAGAGTTTGTTTCTGATACATGAGAAAAGACTTGCTGTAAAGTGTCGTCAGCGTTTGGTTAGCGTAATCATTGCTAACTTTCAGCTGACCATAAGTTTCTTTTCTTTTTCACTACTTAATAGTTAAATCCATATATATTCGTTGAAAGTTCAGTGTTTTCATTTGTGTTACAAATATTTTTGTTGTACTTACATAAGTTGGCTTTTTTCATTAACTCAATTCAATCTTCTTCCTTGTTTAATTGTATGCTTTGCGAGAGAGACATTTTACTTTAAAATAATCTTGACTCTTTCATGCATCGTGCAGCAAATATTATACTATTATTACTTTCTTTTTAATGGTGGTTAGTAATATGTTTTAATTTCAGTTTCTGGAATAAACCAAGAAAATAGCAGAAGTAGTGTAGTTAAGTGTTGAGGTTGAAAGATCCAATTTCGGTTATTTTTCTTAAATATAACTAATTAAGGTGTATTGTTAAGCATAAAGCTACAACTATCTGTGTTTTGCTAATTTCTGAGTTTGAAATCTAATTGTAATCATTACAGACTTGTTACCTCTGAGCTATCGGTAGGGTACATTTTAAGAGGTAAATACAATTTTCTGTTTCGTTGTGGCCAGTAAATCAAGAAACTATCTGAAATCAAACGTGTGAGAATAATATTATTTTGTACATTCTAATGTGGGGGAGTAAAGTTAACCTCTACTCACCACGTGGTTTCGAATAAAACATTGTTAGTCTGTAAACATCCCGCTATGCCACCGTGAGGTGTTTTGTTTGTTACTTTGCAAAATAACTGAGTTGAGCTTATTAGTCAGAATATACCGGATCTTTGGTATCTTTTCTAACTACTCCCTTCAACAATTGATTGTAACACTGATTACGTTTAAACAATAGGTGTAAAACATGAAATTGTACAATTGGCTATCAGCGCTCAGCCCAATATATTTTAATGTTTTAGGCCGACTGATTATCGCTGAGTGCTGGGGTGGAGCAACAGTTTAAAATACCTTTAGATGTTAAAGTTTTTTTACCGTTATATCCGACAATACCTTCAAATGTTGTTAGCCTTACCAGTAAACGGAAATAAAGATCCCCCTGAGTAGTATTTTCAGATTAGTATTTATATCCTAATTTTGTTGTTTATTATAAAACTAATTTATTCCCAACATAAATATCAAAATTAAAACTCATTCTCTGAAACATTGATTATAATTTTTTTATGAAGAGTTATAGTATATTATTTATTGTTCAAGAGGAGTGACTGTTTCGCTTGTTCAGTACGAATGACAGTCCAAATTCAAATAAATTCCTAGATTTCATCAATGGGCGAATTACATCACCACCAAGGCAGACCAGATATAGACGCAAGTAGTTCACAACCAGAGAGTGAAATGGATGCCCTGCTTTTGGTAGGACTAGGGTAATTTTTTGCTTAACAAATATTGGTACACTAAGGTTGGTATTTTAGGGTAGCTCTCATTCTCTAAAGGCCCCAAGAAGAGCTAGAAGCGACGGTTATATCAAATCATTTTCAGTTTATTTTAAGAGGTTAGAAAGCAATAAGTATTAGGAGAGGGACTGTCATACTGTTTATGGATTACGTTAATAATGTAAGTTGATAGATCTAACGCTATATCAAAAGATTAATGCAGTGTCTATATTGATTTTGTAAAACTGGTACATCGTTGGACGAACTGTGTGAAACAATATCATAAAATATACACGAAAGTATGAATACAAGAAAGCATAGTTCATCGGATGAAAAGTATAAATTCAATGGAGTCCAACCTACGACAAATATGAATTCAATAATGTACAGCTGAGATAAGTTCGATACATGTTAAGTATGGATTCAATAGAATAAATGACAAATACATATCCAACAGAGTTTAATAAATGGCAAACATAAATTTTAACTCGTAGAACCATGCATCTAAATCCACATAGATGGCTATGTAAAGCTTCTCTAAAGTAATAAATATATGTTAATGTGAGTTGATCAATACAACTTAAATACAAGGCCAATTTAAAAAAAGAAGCAATTATCGTAACTATTATAGTTTGAAACAGCACTTGCTCCTCACCTACCTGTATTTATTTATCAGCCAAAAAATGAGAGGCTGAAAAAAAAAGTGACGTCAGTTTGTTTGTTTTGGAATTTCGCACAAAGCTACTCGAGGGCTGTCTGTGGTAGCCGGCCCTAATTTAGCAGTGTAAGACTAGAGGGAAGGCAGCTAGTCATCACCACTCACCGCCAACTCTTGGGCTACTCTTTTACCAACGAATAGTGGGATTGACCGTTACATTATACACCCCCACGGCTGGGAGGGCGAGCATGTTTAGCGCGACGCAGGCGCGAACCCGCGATCCCCGGATTAAAAGTCGCACGCTTTACTCGCTTGGCCATGCCAGGCCTGATGTGGCGTCGTATAATATTAAATGCTGATAACTAAACCATTATTTCATACTTCACTTTAATTAGAATTTCCATCGTATACCTTCGGAAACAGGAAACATATATAAATATTAAATAGACTTCAAATAATGTACAGATATTATTATTTTATATGTCAGTGACTAATAACATTGCGGTCAAGACACCTTGATCATGCTTTATATTTTAAAGGTTATTTCGTCAGTGATAAAATTATTAAATTGTTGTAATCTTGCCATTTATTGATAATATGGAAAAAATTTTAAATTTAATTATTTCACATTTGATGCTTCTCGAGATATTTCAACAAAATAATTTGTAAGTTAAACGAATACACTAACAAATGTTTTTGAAAGTTTGTATATTTAATCATGTTAACATTGATCAACTGTCGTTGTTGTTGTTTTGAATTAAGCACAAAGCTACACAATGGGCTATCTGTGCTCTGCCCACCACGGGTATCGAAACCCGGATTTTAGCGTGTAAGTCCGCGGACATACCGCTGAGCCACTGGGGGGCTGATCAACTGTCATTTTTTTTTGAAGGAGTATTATTATAACAAGACATTATCAGAGCAGTATGCTACAACAACCATAAAAACAATTGATTTAATACTGATATTCTTTTGTTGTGATGTATACGTTTATCCCTAGCAAAATTATTATTAACATTGCTATAGTAATTTATATTTAACTATTAAATGTTCATAAACATCGATAAGTTATTGTTTCTTATTTATGAGTGTCTGCAGTTAAAACATTTCTAAAGCATTTAAATAATACTACAGTACAAGACTTCTAAATAGACATGATATTAAAATAAACAATTTTCTTGATGATATCAATACGACAATTAATAACTCTTAGATAGCAGTTATTTCACACGGTTATTCAGTAGCATATCATTAACAATTTACCAACTGTTTATTATTACAAGTTTTGAAAATAATTGTGTGAATATATACTCTTCAAAAAAAGAAACGCAAAAGGGATATTTTTGTTATTTTAAAGCGAAATATATGTTATAACGTTACAAGCTCAGAGTATGTGATGTTACACGTGTTAAGGCACTGATTTTCAGACCAAAATGACAATAAAAGTTGTGCACTTTGAAAACTGAGGAAAACATCGGATTTTTCGCCAAAACGCATTCGTGTCCAATAATTTTGTTTGAGAAATCTACATGCTCTGCAAGTGCAAAATGTGCAAAATCCCAAAAAAGTGACGGGTGTTCGGTTTCTATAGCTCAGTGTTAAGCCACCGCCACGCAATACAGTTACACCAAGACTCACTGAAGCACAACGCAACAACGTCATTGGTCGTTGAAAGCAGGCGAATCTCGATCAGATGTTGCCAGAGCTGTGAATGTCCATCCAAGCACCATCACAAGGCTATGGAATCGTCACCACCAACATGTATCAACTCGTAACGGTCCACGATCTGGTAGACCTCGTGTGACTGCGTAGTCACACTAGATCGCTACATCTGGTTACGTCACCTTCGGGATAGGAAAGTGCGACGTCTACTGCCTCAACCATACCAGGGCTACGTAGGATTTCCGATTAGACTGTACGCAACCGTCTACGAGATTCTTAGGCCTAATGTGCAACTCATCATGGTGAACGTCAACGACGTTTTTGAACATGACAATGCCCGTCCTCACACAGCCTGACTCACCACTGTCTTCTTGAGTTATCACAACATCAATGTTCTTCCCTGGCCCTCCAGATCACCAGATTTAAACCCCATCGAACATCTTTGGGACGAGTTGTACCGACCTCTCCTACAACCTCAACCGCAGACTCTGCCTCTGCTTGCAGCACCTTTGCAGGCTGAGTGGACAGCCATTCCACAGGATGTGATTCGTCATCTCATTGCTTCCATAGGCAGGAGATGCCAAGCAATTATTGATGTTCATGGGGGGCATACTCGTTATTGACGTTGAGTGACGTTAAACTTCAACTAGTGAGCGTGGACTTCGCCTTTGCAGACTTTGGATGTTCAGCAGTGAATGTGCAAATTTTCACACATGTCATACAGAACTACCCGGAATAAACTTGTTAACAATTTGTCTCAAATTTTGCCGCTTGCATTTCTTTTTTTGAAGAGTATATATTCGTAGTAAGCATATTTGTTTATTTTATTTTATAATTAAATGTTGTTACAAGTTTTACCTGTATTTGATATTTTTCTTGTTTCAGTTGATTAGCACGTAGTTGTCTGAAATTCTCAAAAAAGATTCAAAGAAGTAACGCGTATAGTAATACGTAGTATTGAAATAAAAAAGTTACAAGGAGAAAATGAACTATAGGATGGCTGATAAATATGAACTTGAAAGTGTTAGTGTGTTGTAATGTTGTGTAGATAATAAAGTGCAAATTTAAGGGAATAATTTGTATTTAACTAAATAAAATACAAATAAAAGGAACTTTTACTGATGAGTAACTGACTTGATCAGGATAAAAACACACGATCAGCACCAAGAGCAGAAAAAAACAAGGTGTGATAGAACTTCACAATAGCGATTCTTCTGGACTCTCTCATGTCGAGTCTGATCTTCTGAAAGATTAAATCTTCGAAATCACAAAATTACATTTACAATTCACGTCCCCTATATGTAGACATTATGTCAGAAAACTGGATTACAAAAAACTAGCAGTATCTCTTCTCCAAGTGATAGTCTTAAAGCAGCTCTTTATTCTCATATTTACACAACTGTTTCAGTGGGTAAAGAAAATTAACAAAGATAAATAATCGATGAAAATAAAACAACTTATACCTTGCTAAACATGTAACTTTCTAATCAATAATAGTTTGTTTCTTAAATCCAGTTTTATTTATTTATTTATTTTCAATATACAAATAACCTCTTGATTATTAATCCGGCTACATGAGCATATAGCCACAATCTTTTATTTATGCAGTGATATAAGAAATTACTGTAATAGAACATTGCAATTCATTTCATTTTTTTTCTATATGTAATATCAATAATACCTGAACGTAATTTTATATGCAAAAACGGCTCTTTTGGGTTGAGAAAATATTTCAAATAGAAGAGCGAACAACGTTTCGACCTTCTTCGGTCATCGTCAGGTTCACAAAGAAAGAGGAAACTGACCGGAAACTGACCACATGTTTGGAAGGGGTTGTGTAACTGAGTGTCGTAATGTAGAGGGCGGGGTTAGATGTTTGAATATATAATTTTATCTATAATATTAATATAGGTATAATGGCGTTCCTTTATATTGGTTTATTTTGGGTTTTAGTTGTTGTATAAGTAAGGCTTCTTTAATTTTGCGTTTGTTTCTTTATTTAGTATTTTAGTGTTTTCTATGGTTATGTTGTGTTCATTTGACTTGCAGTGTTCGAAAACGTGTGAAGGTGACTTTTTATGTTCTTTGAATCTGGTTTCCATTTTTCTACTTGTTTCTCCAATATAGAAGTCGTGGCAGTTATCACATTGTACTTTATAAATAATGTTGGTGTGGCGTTTGTCAAAGTATAGACCTCAGTTTTATGCCTGGTTTTAGAATAAATTTAGTATTAACTGGAATGTTATATTTTGTTACTAGTTTTTGCCAAATGTTGGTTATTTGTTTGCTTATGTCAGGAATGTATGGTATACAGCAGTATATGGTTTCGTGATTTTTTGATTCGTGAGATATATTTACCTTTGTTGGTTGATTTTGCTTTCTGTCTAGGTGTCTGCGTATAATGTTTTCTACGGTTTGTGGAGGAAACTTATTGATGTTGATGAAGTATTGTTTTATTTTGTCTAATTCATCGTTAATTTTATCTGGTGAGCATAGTTTTATGGCTGTGTTTATCTGGTTTCTTAGTATGTTGAGTTTTTGTTTTGTTTCATGTGCTGAGTCCCAAGGAGTGTAGAGTCCAGTATGGGTGATTTTTCAGTGGATTTCGGTTTTGAATTGTGTGTCGGTTCTTATAATTTTGAGGTTAAGAAATGATATTTGATTGCTTTCTTCCTGTTCACTTGTGAAGTTAATGTTGGGATGTATAGAGTTAATGTGATTGAAAAAATTAAGTATGTGTTCCGTAGATTTGAATCCCGCAACCGTGTCATCTACATATCTGTACCAGTATAGTGGTGGATGTAATGCTGTATTAATTGCTTGTGTTTCAATTTGTGTCATAAAAATATTGGCTAAAACAGGTGATACTGGGTTGCCCATGCTTAGGCCATTTGTTTGTATGTAGTTTTGGTTGTTGAACATGAAGTTTGTCTTTATTGTGGTGAATTCTATGAGGGTTGCTAACTGGTTACTGGGAATGTCTGTAATTGGATTAGGGTCTCGGCTATAGAGTTCGAAGGCTATCTTGCAGGCTTCTGTTGTTGGAACTTCTGTAAAGAGGGATATAACATCGAAACTGGCCATTAAGGCTTTATGATTAAGTTGATTTAGATTAGACTTGAAATTAAAAGAGTCTTTGATGAATGAGCTAGCTGATGTTACATATTTGGAGAATGCCCATGCTATGTATTTACCAAGATTGTAATTAAACGATTCATATGTTGACATTATTGGTCGTAATGGACAATCTGGTTTATGTAGTTTGGGGATGCCGTATATTTGTGGTGTGCGTGAGTCGGTTTTACGTAGGTAGGAGTAAAGTGTTTGTGAAATTGTGTTGGCTTTTTTCATTTGTAGTAGTAATTTGTTCAGTTGCGTCTCATGTGTTTTTGTTTGATTTGTGTGTATTGGTTTAAATTTGTTCGTGTCTGATAGGATGTTATTCATTTTTTGTATGTATTCATTCGTGTTCATTATTACTATAGCGTTACCTTTATCTGCTTTTAGAATTTTTATGTTTCTGTCTTGTTTGAATAACCAACATTTGGCAAAAACTAGTAACAAAATATAACATTCCAGTTAATACTAAATTTATTCAAAAACCAGGCACAAAACTGAGGTCTATACTATGTAAAAACTACACTGACAAACACCACACCAACATTATTTATAAAATACAATGTGATAACTGCCACGACTTCTATATTGGAGAAACAAGTAGAAAAATGGAAACCAGATTCAAAGAACATAAAAAGTCACCTTCACACGTTTTCGAACACTGCAAGTCAAATGAACACAACATAACCATAGAAAACACTAAAATACTAAATAAAGAAACAAACGCAAAATTAAAGAAGCCTTACTTATACAACAACTAAAACCCAAAATAAACCAATATAAAGGAACGCCATTATACCTATATTAATATTATAGATAAAATTATATATTCAAACATCTAACCCCGCCCTCTACATTACGACACTCAGTTACACAACCCCTTCCAAACATGTGGTCAGTTTCCGGTCAGTTACCTCTTTCTTTGTGAACCTGACGATGACCGAAGAAGTTCGAAACGTTGTTCGCTCTTCTATTTGAAATATTTTCTCAACCCAAAAGAGCCGTTTTTGCATATAAAATTCTCAACAAGTGGGTTTCTCGACATCACTGACCTGAACATAATGCTTCGTAATTTGTCTGGGGTATGTTTTCTAGCAAGTAGTAAGATTGACGGGTGTCACAGCAAACACAATCGCAATCTATTTCTATAAAGGAATCCATATTATAATATAAAATGTCATTTAGCAACGAGAGATCTATATTTTTGTGTATTTGTTTCAACTTAATTACGTTGCTACACAGGGTTATCAGAATTCGGATTCTAGCGTTCTAAGTTCGCAGATTTGCTACTTAGGCGCGGACATCAATATGTAACCTGCGATAAAAAAAATTTCAGATCATGAACTTTTGCTACTCTATGAAAAAGATGGTTGAGGAAACAAAAGGAAAGTAATCGGCCGTACAACTCACTACTGAGACCTCTTGTTGGGCATTTCCTACCCTGTTTATGACTTCTTTTTGGAATGGTCTTAAACTTTTGACCAGCTAGTATTTAGGCTAATTTCAATTTTCCCTAATAAATTCTAAAAAGTTTTTATTTTTATTTTCCATTTTCTTATTTTCATCTTTCGAAGCTCTACTCAAATAAGTGGTTGAGTCTAACAACGCAAAATGCATATTTTTTCTTTATGCTCATTGGCCTTAAGATTTTGGCTAGCAGTGTATATATTACTATGGAGAGATCTAGAAAAATCTAAAAGGTTCTTGAAAATTTTCGTAAGTTCTACAACATTCCAGAAAATTCTTGTAAGTTCGAGAATATTCTCTATCAGCTACTCAGCACTAAATCTACCTGGAATGTTCTAGAAAATGGGTAAATTTGGAAATTTCATAACCGAGATCTCAAAGGCAAAGTTTGAAGAGAAAAATAGGTTTTTCCATTTACTTTAGGCATAAGCAATTAGGAAATAAGTTTTTCTGCCCAGAAACAAGAAAAAGCAAACATTTTGTGAAATAGTGTAATAGGAAATGAATATAAAATAAAAATAAAGATAAAAAGAGAAGAGCACGAAAGCTTGAACATATAGACATAGATAAATACACTGGCACACTGTGAATAACAAGTAGCCTGCAGGATTTCACTTTTTACATTAAGGAACGTTATATCACAAACAACGGTGATTTATCATTAATTTGCTGTATACTATTAAAAATATCAAACATTAGGTGATTTATTACACTTGGACTAAATATAAATTAGCGGTATGCTGCATTTAAAAAAAAAGGAGCTTAAATTTAACGTAACTACTTTGTTTTCTCATTTTACCTCTGAAATCAATACCACAAGCTGTTTACTATTTTATTTCTGATATTTGTGGAGCGATTCCAAAATTCCTGAGCCATCCTGTGGTGATCTTCAAAAGAAACAAAAATATACACAAACTTTGACATTTCCTTATTATTAACCTAACGAATAACAACCACTTAAACATACATCAATAGATTATATTATAATTCTCAAATACACTTGCGCACCACAAGAAGCGCTTGCTAAACCTTTTGCACATAAAACATGCAAATACGAGGTCTGTTGGAGTTTCTCTGTGTGGGTATTTGGGTATTGATGTTAAATACCCAGGAGGGTCAGGTACATTAAACCTTTTCCTCCCTCCTGAAAGTTGATAGCATCTGTCGTTAGGGATTTTTTTTTCTCTTCTTACACGCAATATAATGAGTTTTTTTTATTTTGGAATTTCGCACAAAGCTACTCGAGGGCTATCTGTGCTAGCCGTCCCTAATTTAGCAGTGTAAGACTAGAGGGAAGGCAGCTAGTCATCACCACCCACCGCCAACTCTTGGGCTACTCTTTTACCAAGGAATAGTTGGATTGACCGTTACATTATAACGCCCCCACAGCTGAAAGGGCGAGCATGTTTGGCGCGAACTCGCGACCCTCGGGTTACGAATCGCACGCCTTACGTGCTTGGCCATGCCAGGCCCCAATATAATGAGAGAACTACAAAGAAACAATATAATAAATTCGATATATATTATTTTCTTATTTATAGTTGTAGGTGGATATATTCCTCATACACTATGCTTGAAGATACTTATATATATGTTGGTTAATCAACAGCATAAATTAATTTGTCAAAAGAAGTATATTATGTGTTATCTTGGATTATTATGAACAGTAGTTTTATTGGCATTTTTTCAACCAACAAAATATATCTGTTTGTGTATTCTAATGTTCCTTGTACCTGCTGATAAAAAAATTCGTTATCTCGTAGGAAGTAAATTACTAAAATCAGTTTTCCCAGAGATTTACAATACGTTTGTAAGTTAAAGCTGCAGTGCAACTTTTCCATGTAATAAAATAATGTGTAATTTTTTGTAGATTACACACTAGTTTTATTTTTAATTTATGCCTGTCATAATTGCCCATCACATTGGAAAAGCGAATATTATATTAAAGTATAAAATAACAAAATTTTCAAACACATTTTTAAAATACCAAAAATCAGCACATCGTAAAAAGTTTAAAACAAAACGCCTGTATCAGATCAATGTAAACACTGATATAAAATAAACACCTACCATGTAAATATTTGAATACACGTCAACATAGTAAATAAATTAAACATTATCCTAAAGTTCTTAAGTGTAGATTTTTTAACAATATAGGCGTTTTATGTTGTTATTTTCCATTCATGTTTCATACAATCGTTTTACCATTAAGAGTAAGTATACATGCTTTTATTGCGATAATGTACAATTAATAATTCTGTGAACACATTTAACATGCCACATCATAGAATTCTGTAGTGCTTATGAATAAAAATGTGATTTTCTTAAACATTATTTTGTTGTTTTTCAAAAATTATATCTAATTAATTAGATAACCCAAATTATCACTATTTTGCGTTTCTGTTGTCTTTGTAACATGACACGTTTTAGGTTATTACAAATAATAAAATCGCAGTCTAGCACCTAATTTTAGTGATATATATATAGATATTGAATGTATAAATAACTATTAGAATTGTGTTGAAATAAAACTTTTATACCTATTAATAGTGTGTTTATTCATTGAACTAATATTTTCAGGTTTTCAGATTTTTTTAATGTTTGTACGATGCTGTGTCATTGTTAAAGTTGAAGGTTAGGGCAAATTATCCCGTTAAAACATGTTTTAAGTAAGGTACGTGTTTAAGATAACGAAATGAATTATCGTTTAACATCCATTTTGTGTTTGTAACACATACTAAAGTAAATATTATACATTCGTGGTACATTTCCTAGTAATAAGCTAAAATTTCTGCTAAATCCAACTTGCAGACAACAGGTACCAATAGCTAAGTGAAACTTTCTGTTCTGAAGCCACATTGATAACGATGCGATTATAAATATTGAAGATCGAGTTAATTTTTGTTGTTTGGAATAATTAATATATGAAATCTAACTAGCCAGTGCATTCATACAAATCGAAAGAGATGTCCGACTATTAAGCATGAACAAGGAGGGACCCGAGCTTTAGGGAGTATCACAATGGTAACTTAAAAATTGAAATGCGTTTATTATTTTTATCAGTTGCTTGTTTCTTTGTTTTGTTATTAAGCATAAGATTACATAATAGACTGTGGGATCACCGTATGGATGGAGCGCAAAGGTTTATCGTTATCAGAAAATGTTCATCCCAATATATGATGTTTAAGCTCTTACAATCGCAATCTAGCACCTAATTTTAGCAATAATTAACAGTAAAGATATAAGAGAGACAGATATTAAGGAGGCAATTCTTCCAAAATATCTTACTAAATAGCGACATGTGCTTGCTAAGACCAGCATTCGTCACAAACTAATCGAAGCTTGGTTTATCAAGAATGCGTGTACAACTTGTAACTAATCTCAAGAATTGCAAAAAGAAAAAAAAGAGGCATTGGTAATCGCATAATTATAAAAATAATGTATAGCTAAACATAACAGATATAACATTGATTTTTAACTGACATCAATATCCCACCAAAACTACCATTTACTCAATATCTACTTGTTTTCAAGTATCTCATTCTTAATAAACTTTTTTTTACTAACATCGTTTGATTCCTACCATTTACGTAAAAGTTGAGTTTCGTATACAACTCATTGGTTTATTTCCAGATTTTGTTTTTATCTTGTCGTTTGACCAGCTAGTACTTAATCTAATTTCTTAGTGTTCACATTTTCCCTATTAAATGATACATTTTTTATTTATTTTCCCTTTTCTTATTTTCATCTTTCGAAGTTCTACTCAAATAAGTGGTTGAGTCTAACAACGCAAAATGCACAATATGTTCATAAGCCTTAAGATTTTGGCTGGCAGTGTGTATACAGGGACTCACCACTTCATTTTAGATCTAGCTGCCTAAGTGAACACGTAAACCTATCTGATTTTATCAAAGGAGGCATCAAGAAGCTGCAAACATTCTTTAGACGCATTCTGTTGTGTATGTGACCAATTTATCAAGACAAGAGCGGAAAAGTACTTTGTGACAGCATCTGCTAAAATGTGTGAAGTCAACAAAGCATATTTCGGCATGCCCGTCGGAGATCAAGACAAACCCTGAGCACCTCATTCTTCCTGTGAGCACTTCAAAAAAACATCATCAACAGCAAAAAACTCTAGAAGGCAAGACGGACAATTTTTGCTTGTTTGAATTGTAAGATTTTATATTATTCAAATTTTAAACTATTTACAATTTTAATATCTTTTAATTTATTTTTTTAATTTTCAACAGTATAGAAAAATATATCACATATAAAATATTTTGTATGAATCTCTTGTGGATGAATTAAATTTATTCTTCATAATAATAATTTTGATGAAACTTTGTAGAATGGACGGCAACTGCCTGTTGTGGAGGCACAAGTGTAGAGGACGACGTTTCGAAAATCTTCCGCCTTTCGTCTTCAAGTTGCCTTCTATTCTACAAAGGTTCATCACGAATACTCTGCCGAATTGTCTCTTTTGTTTTTATTAATTTCGCGCATAGCTACACAAGGGTTATCTGTGCTAGCCGTCCCTAATTTAGCAGTGTAAGACTAGAGGAAGGGCAGCTAGTCATCATTTGCCACTGCCAACTCTTGGGCTACTCTTTTACTAACGAATAGTGCGATTGATCGCTATATTATAACACCCCCAAGGCTGAAAGGACGAGCATGTTTGGTGCAACGGGGATTTGAACGCCTTAACCCACCTGGCCATGTTGAGCCTTACTCTGCCTAAACAATCTATCAAAGAATAACAATTTTATTTTGCTCTTTTGCAGGATTGTTATGTAAATGTCATGTAAATGTTTTGTAAACGACAACATATCGTGTTGTGTTTAAATTTTTATTTCTATTATTTATATTTCCATATTTATATTATTGTTTCAAAGTTTAAACCAATTAAAAATATGTTGTTATTCATTTAAAATAATATTTAGAATTTTCTAGAATTAGGTAGATCAATCAATTGCCTATAAATGGAATGTGGCGGCCTAGTGTCTAGACGTCAAGTCTCGTGCAAGAACGGACATCCGCGGATTTCTCTGGAATGTTGGGAAATTACGCGATGGTTCGAGAAGTCTAGGCCTACAAATATATAAACAGACGAAGATGCGAGAAGAAAAAGAGTCATCAGTTTTTATTCGAAGAAAAGAATGAGAAGAGTCATTAGTTTTTATTCGAAGTAAAGAAGAGTCAGTCATTCGTTTGAGAAAGTTTAAGTGTTTGCTGTGAGTTTATTCAACTTGGATTTGTGACTAGAGCTAGATCTACAGAAGCTGTGATTTTGTCTCGTCAATCTTTACGATTCATTCGAATTACTAGTTGTACTGAAGGTCAACACGTGTAGGACTGTTTAAGGGAGAACGGAAAAATTTGGAAAACAACAAGTTGAGACATTCGTCGAAAACATCGTGAAAAGAACTTCGTCGGATTTATTGAACTGTGAATTGTTTCTGAACTTCTCCATTCAAAGTTCGGAATTTCTTCGTGGGACCAAATTCACTCCCTAGACTAGACTTTTGGATTTCTGATCTGGACTTTTGGACTTTCATTCTAGATCATTATATAGGACACAGGCCAGTAACATTTTGTATCGTAATTAACATTGAAGGTTGAAACTAGTACCATTTTGTATTGTAATTAACGTTGAAGGTTGGAACCAGTACTATTTTGTATTGTAATTAATTTTGAATGTTGAAACTGAATATCTGTCATTGTTATGATATAATTTATGTTATATCTGTTACATATATATAATAGTTTAGTGTAATAAATTATACAAGCTGTTATCTGTGTTTTTCTGTTGCGTTTAGTCTACGAAAAACATAAAACATAAAAAAACGTAACAAGGATGGATCAGAGAGGAAAGAGAGCCATGGAATTTACTATTCCAAAACTTTGGCGTAAACCCACTGACCACTCAAGCAAGTGCTACTTTTGCATGGTGGACCCTTCCAAACGTCAGCTGGCAAGAATGCATCTGCTATCATGTATCCAGACCTTCCATCATCCATCGACCCAGTACTGCACTGCCCTGAGCTCCCTGTACCCACTCCGTCAGAGAGAAAGTAGCCATTTCCAGAAAAGAGCAGCAAATCAGAATTGGAGATAGAAATTGAAGATTCAGATTACAATTTTAGAGGTGCAGCTGGTGAGAGAAACGCATACTACCTCAACCAAAGAGACCTCAATGACTAGATCAGAAATCTTGGTCTAAGAAAGTCAATTACTGAGCTTTTGATATCTAGGCTCAAGGATTGAGATTTGTTAGATGAACGTATGCAAGTCGCAAGTCAGAGGAAGCGTCACCGACATTTTCTAAGCTTCTTCACTCGTCAAGATGGGCTTTGTTTCTACCAAAATGTATCCAGTCTGTACGAGGGAATTGAAATTGCCTGTAACCCGTACGAGTGGCGCCTCTTCATTGATAACTCATTCAGAAGTCTCAAAGCCATAACAGGAAAAAGTACCCTGGTTGATTCGGTGCACCTCAAAGAGGAATACAACAGCGTCAAGACCCTGCTAAGAACCTTGAAGTATAATGAGAATGGCTGGGAGAATATCAGAGATTTCAAAATGGTGGTATTCCTGATGAGTTTTCAAGGAGGATTTACCAAGTTTCCCTGTTATCTTTGCCTTTGGGACAGCAGGTATACCGCAGCGCACCACAACAGGAAACAATGGCCACAACGGACCGAGTTCTCTGTGGGAAGGCACAATGTCAAGTGTGAACCACTATTGGATCTCCAGAAAGTGTTGTTCCCATCATTACACATAAAATTATGTCTTATGAAACAATTTCTCCCAGCTTTTGATAAGGAGTCTGCAGCCTTCAAGTACCTTCGAGACTTCTTCCCTAAGTGGTCTGAGGCAAAGGTCAAAGCTAGTGTCTTCGTTGAACCACAAATAAATGAGGTCCTGGAGTGCACAGAATTCCCCAAAAAGCTCAATTGGAAGGAAGAAAGAGCTTGAGCAGCTTTGTCACAGTAGTTCAGGGCTTCTTGAGCAATTACAAGGCCGAAAGTTATGTGGAACTGGTTGAGGCTCTCGTGAAGAGCTATGGCATAATGAGCTGCAGGATGTTCCTGAAAATTCATATTCTTGAGATGCTTCTCTTGATAAATTCAAGGAGAACATGGGAGCATACTCAGAGGAGCAAGGCAAGTGCTTCCACCAACATATACTGGACTTTGAATGCCGCTACCAAGGAGTGTTTGTTTGTTTGTTTTTGAATTCCGCACAAAGCTACTCGAGGACTATCTGTGCTAGCCGTCCCTATAGTAGCAGTGTAAGACTAGAGAGAAGACCACCCACCGCCAACTCTTGGGCTACTCTTTTACCAACGAATAGTGGGATTGACCGTCATATTATAACGCCCCCACGGCTGAAAGGGCGAACATGTTTGGTGAGACGGAGATGCGTACTCACGACCCTCAGATTACGAGTCGCACGCCTTAATACGCTTGGCTATGACGGGCCAAGGAGTGTATAACGAAAACATGATGGGAGACTATTTGGGGGCTGTTGCGTGAAAGTGATTTACACTAATGTCGCAAATATCGAAAAACTATTCACTTCCAAACATTTTGGAATAACTTTAGTATAAATACATGTAAATCTTGATTCATATGTTGTTTTATTCAGACCTTATTTAGACGAAAATGTGCACATTTTCCTGTTTTTACATAGAAAATAGGTTAGTTTCTAAATTTCGTTTTCTAGGTCACAAAAGCAAAGTTTAAAGGGAGTAATGGCCATTTTCTGTACTTTTACAACATAAGCAATTAAGAAATAACAGGAATAAAATTTGTGTTACATAGTGTTATCTTACTCTGCGTATTTTTCCTTTCGTCTTATGTTCAGACGTTTACTTTCATTTCTCTGTTCTACTATTTATTATTATTTCGTGCACGTACACTTCTATTTAGCAATATTTGTTTATGAGGATGTTTGTCTGTCTTTTCATTGTTGATGCTCTTGATAAGTTGATTTGAACGCTAAAAAACACACTCACTATTTTTTTTCCTGTTCGATGAATACCTTTTTATTTAAATTCAAAATCTGACTTAATATCCTCTGTTATCGCATTGGAAATAGTTTCCACACTCAACTTATAAGTTTCTTTGCTTCCTTAGAGAAAATTAAGAGACCAGTATTACACCTATCTTTCTGTTTTAATGTTAAACTTTAGCCGGTGACAAGCAGAACTTTTGTTTTACGGGGTTGCTGGTATTTTTAAGCTATAAAATCCAAATGAAAAATCGGAAACCAATAAATAAGAGTTTCACGCAAGCGGAGGAAGCAATAAATTACTTTTTAAAGCCAATTGACAAAATACATATTCTGAGTTACGTATTGTTAGTTGTTTTATTTATTTCTTTACTTTACACTATTTGCGTTTGTTTTAGTTACTCTTATTACTGTTCCTCTTCGAAATTTATTATAATATCTTATATACTAATTATGTTGATAGTTGGTGTGCGTGCGTATTGAAACCGAATTTTTATAGAGAAAATGGTTTCAAGTGAGAATTGTTTTTTTAACTGAAAAAAAATGCAGCTTCAAATGTATCTGGTACAGTGTATCATAAAGTTGACTTTGTACTCCTATTATTACTTTTCTTAACAAGCAGCCTAGACTTTACTTGTTGGGTAAAAGTTAAGTTGTCTCTCATTGGCTGTTCTCTTGTGTGTGAAAAATACCTGTAACTATTATTGAACTAACTTTATAAAGTAAAAATTCTCGTTAGCAGCTGGTGCTTAAAAACCTCCTTCTGCGTAAGTTGTATGGTGCTGTACGTATGATCTTTGTCGTAATGCGTAATATTATTGTTATTAACAAACTGTAATCAACTGTTTTAGTTTTTAAAGAGAGACTGAGGACAGTAGAAACAAGCGCTGTTTTTTGGTATAAGTATGTTATATTTCCACGATTTTGAATATAGGAATTATCAAGCTACATAACAACCACAACTGAATGATGGAATGTATCAGAATTATATTTTGATATTTATTGGCGTTACGTGTACAGTGTGAGTTCATTGGAGAGGCGTTGGGGAATGATGTGTAACAGCTCTTCCCGACGCAAAATATTCATATACTTGTACAACAAAGATATGTTCAGATCGGACATAGATCGGATAGAATTTCAAAAACGGAATATCTTTTAACAGCATTGGAAAACGAAGGACTATGGATCAATTTAGAACACCTCGACCATTCAAAAGTAGACCTGCATAATGTCAGACACTAGCTTAGGTAAGCAAAGGGCATAATTTAACAGGTGAGAACTCACGAAAAGAAAGGTCAGTGACAAAAACTTTCCGCATCCCCAGGTACGGAACATGAATGAAAAGGATCTCTGTATAGAAAAGTGACAAGTCATGCGCACACGAGTTGCTTTCACGACATATCAACTTAACTGTCGCACACATTAAGTAGCTCAAGAACTAAATGCGAATTCGTGATATTCTATTCGAAAACATGTCAGTAAAGCCGGCTTTACATTTCTATGCGACCAAACTGTTGAAACTAGCATTGGAAAACCGTTGTTCTCGTGATGAAATATGTAAAACTGATATGGCAGAGTGATGTGTTTTGGAGATTAAAGCAATGGAATATGTTCTGGAGGGTTATTATCGAAATGCACGGTCGTCAGATAAAGCATGACCGAACGTGACAACGAGGATTATCACGATATGGTGATATCCCAAAATCGTTTAAATCTGTACAACTTAGCCACATTTCTTTTGTACGACGACCGAAAACATAAACAAAAAATTTAATTAGTCAAAATGAACCTAAGCTAGGTAGTTATGTCATCATTATTTGTTTATAGGGCTGTCAAGCTCATTTTGGTTGCAGCTAACAATTTAGTCTGCGTTATAGTGCCTAGTTAAACTCAGTTATAGCTGTTCAGTTAGCTTGAGTTACAGTTGATGAGTTGATCTAAGGTATGGTGTCTAGTTAACTTTTGCTATGGATGTCCCGTTAGGCCCATTTTTAGCTCAAGAGTTTGTTTAATGTATGGTGCTCAGTTATGGCTGCTGAGTTAATTTCAGTCTCTGATATCAATTTGGCTTCAGTTAAAATAATTTCATTACTCTAGGTTAGAAGTCTATTTAGCCTCAGTTATGGCTAACTAATTAGCCTTAGTTACATCTAGTTTCCAAATAGTCACTTTTGATTAAACTTTGTATCAAAGATAAAATATTTTCTTGTTGTACATTAGCCAACAAAATTCATTTATATATAAGCACGCTTAAAGAGAGTGGGAGTCTTTCTGGGTTTCAATCATACTTCAAAAATTTTGTTTCTTCGGGTTCAGTCATATCATTATCATAAATGCTTTTCTTTTAGTTTCAACTATTTTACACTTCTTCTTTGTTTGTGGGTGAATATTATTCGAGTGAAATCTGTTCTTACTGGTTGACAGTTTATCAAAGAAAAATCTCTAGTTATATGTAAGAACACTTCTTTCCTCATGTAATTGAGTTTTTCTCAGACGGAATATTTTTCTCTTGTCTGAAGTTATGAAAACCTATGTAAATGATTTCGTTCTAAAATTCTCATCTAGTATTCCTAGAGTACTGTTTGAGTGATACTTAAATCTTAACAACGTGGAAACATTCACTCACTGGGCTCGTTTTGAGTTTAATACGTTTCTTTACGTAAAAGATGAACAAAATTAGCTAAATAAAATTGTATCTCTAATTTATTTACTGTATAAATACTTGTAATGAAACTTACCAGTTGAACGCATATTAATGTAATGTATAAACACTTCAATATTCAGGCTAAGCGCCCCCCAGTGGCTCAGCGGTATGTCTGCGGACTTACACGCTAAAATCCGGGTTTCGATACCCGTGGTGGGCAGAGCACAAATAGCCCATTGTGTAGCTTTGTGCTTAATTCAAAACAACAACAACATCCGGCTAAGCTTGTGCCCAAATTTTCCCGTGTTACGCAGTGCACACTGCGCTGGTCATGTCTCGCTTGTTAAAGGCAGCTGCACTGCAGAATTACCGTTACTTCATCCACAGCACGATCGGTTTACGATCCACGCCCAGTGGTGAGCTGACAGCAAACAGTGTCCAGCAGTCGGTGTGCTGAGCTATCTTATCAGGTTCCATTCAAGAGTCCCGTTTGATTTGAGGTGGAATTTACTTAGCATAAAAGTAATCGCTAGTCAGTTAGACACCTGGAATACTTTTGACACTTGTTATATCTAATTAGTTTAACTTATAATGAACTACAGTGGATCAGGAGTGTCCACAGCTCCGCCGAAAGGAGTGTATAGATCTGGATTGAGACAAAGTCAGCATGATAAGAAAGATGACTTCTCTTTTACAGATCAGTTTGTGGTAAGTGTTTTTCAATCAGGAAATTAGAGAGATAATCTGTAGATTAGTAAGTAATGATTTCTATCTATGCAATGACATTAAGTAGAGAAATATTCACATGCTTATTATATAATATTACTGATATCACAGACTATAACGAGAAATCAAAACAAAACATAGATAATTATTTACAAACCGTACAACGATATTAACTAAATAAATGTTCGTATACTTGTTAACTTAAGTTGTTAGAATCGTGATGGTAAATAACAGACTCTATACGTTCCAAAATAACTATTTTTATACTTCATAATTTTGCGAATTAAAGAAATATAAACATTTTTGAAGGGGGTGGCTACCAAGCTTATTTTCAACATTGCACTTTCGATTCTGACCAAAATTCACATTTTTGAAGAGATTAAAATGCCACTGTAATAAACTAGTTTCGAAGAATTCTACATATTATTATTAACACAGTACATGAAAACTAAACAAAAGTAATAAAAGACCTTTGATAGAGGTGATCTGCATCTTTATAATGTCTTGTACTAACTACAAGGAATATAAACTGGCATCAATGTAAAGGATTTAATATTATTTTAATATCTGCTTTACTTTCAGTTAAATGTATATTTAGAACTGCATTTAACTTATATTGTTAAATTTGTATTGAACAAATTACGCCTGCCCTCTGAATTTGTTGAATATTCTCGAGTATAAGAATCAACAAAGTACTAGGTGTGTATGTAATATTAGTAATTGACAGTATTGTTGCTAAATGAACTTTCGAGAACGTTTCCTAAAAAGTTTATAAATCGACGCGCCAAGAGACAGTTATATATTGATGGTCAGTTACAGTCAGTATACTTTAAGTCTCAGAAGATATAATTGTAGTTAATGCTTATAAATCGGGAAACTATACAATTTGACCAGAAATGTTTATAGATTTCAAACATTATGAAATGGTCAACTTCAGAGAATTAACTTCGGACCTCATTATTTCTACGACGACATTATACATAATCCTCTGTAAAATCTGAGCTCATAAACAGCGTTAGGCCAAACAAGAACAGAACTAGTTAACATTCCCATCAAGTGAAGTGTATCTGTGTTTTAATATAAAATTAATTCCCTCGTCGTGGACCTGCACTGTCGATAAAATGTTGAGTTACAGAACAGATGCCCCCCAGTGGCTCAGCGGTATGTCTGCGGACTTACACGCTAAAATCCGGGTTTCGATACCCGTGGTGGGCAGAGCACAGATAGCCTATTGTGTAGCTTTGTGCTTAATTTAAAACAACAACAACAACTACAGAACAGATAGAAGACAGAATATTGTATGTTAGTAAATTTTGTGCATATAAATAATTATTTATAATGACCATTATTATAAATTATATTGTTGTTCGTATATTAAAATATATTTCAGTCTTGTTGGAAGATATAAATTTCATATATATTGACATTTACTTAACTTCTAAATTGAAATTAAAATGTCCGGCTTTTTGAAATCGTTATACCAAAAGTATGTAACATAATAAATCTGAGACTCGTCTAATATAATACGTAACAATAGCATTTGAAAAAAAAAAGGTAACATTAATACTACAGTTTAAATTATCATGTTCTAATCTTCGAAGATGTTTACTAAGATATTTAGTTTTTTTGTTATTCTCGTCGTTCGATACAATTGACGAAACGTTTAGTATTCCTTCTTTCATCTCTTTGCGTGAGAAGAGTTGCAGATATTAATTGTGCGCATTCTTCAAATAGTTACATAAAAGTAAGTAACATTAGAAATATCATATCCTCATGACCTTATAATTTTGATTTTACATAATCGACAATAATAATAATACATTATTTACAAATTAAATATTTTGAAATCTAGCTGGATAAAATAATTGTTTGTATATGTCTTGAAAGTTACGTATATGCCTTTTTGTTCTTAGGGAATTTAAAATTATTTAGGAGTTTTATCAGCGAAGTCACCAAATTGATATTTGGATGGATAACTTGGAACACTGAAATAAATATTATAAAACATCTAGTTATAAAAGTTAATTACGAAACATGAATTAAAGGAATGGTCCAAGTGAAAAGTAAGAGCAGAATTTCAAAGATAACAAAATTTTGTTGTTTTAATTCTCGGTTTTACAGTGATTACTGCAACTGGCTTTCTTGAGGAGTATGACTTTTGTTTTTAGTTATAGATTAGACGACACTTTTTTCTAACAGAAACGTCAGATAAATAAACAAAGACAATAGGGTCATACAGTTGGTTGTAATGTAAACTACGTAAAGAATAAACGAAGAGGACTAGTGCTTCTTAGCAGTAACGACTGTTTACATCTGTATTTTGTAGTTAGCCTTATTGTAGTTTGGCTACATTGGCATGTTTGAGAAAGCATCCTTATTGACTGAAGGCCTTCGCTTGTCTGGAAATGAGTGGATCTTTCAGCAGGACAACGCTGCAATCCACAATGCCCGCAAAACAAAGGACTTTTTCATGGCAAATAGCGTGATTCTTTTCGGACGTGTTTGCCCGAAATGAACCCCATTGAATATGGGAATAAATGGCAAGGGAAGTTTGTAGAAATGGAAGTCAATTCCAAACAGTGCATGATCTTCGTGAAGCCATCTTCACCACTTGGAATAACATTCCTACCCTGTTTAGTACTTCTTTTTGGTATGATCTTAAACTTTTGACCAGCAAGTACTTAGGCTAAAGTGTTCAAATTTTCCCTATTAAATGCTAAAAAAAGTTGGTTTTTTCCATTTCTTATTTTCATCTTTCAAAGCTCTACTCAACGCAAAATGCATATTTTTCTGTATGTTCATTGGTTTTAAGATTTTGGCCAGCAGTGTACGAGCAACATCTTTACAAGGATTTTCAGTGGTTTTAAAGGTACCTAAAAAATTTAGGGCTTGGGCCCACAAGCGCGATAATATTCGTCGTTTTAGTATGGTATCATTCTTGGTTATGCATTCTTATTTTTCTGGGCAACAAATTGGAATTCGAAGCATTGTGAAATTAAATCAGGATACCGGCCCCGAATGCCAATGCTTATCGATTACTATGGTAATGCTCATTCCTTAAGAAAATTGTTTTAAAACTGGGGAAGTGCGTTGAAAGTGTGAAGGTGTAAGAGTCGTGTCGAGAATTGTAGCGGAAGTTGAACACAGTTGCGTCATTTCTTGTATAAAGCAACCCATTTCACTATAAAGATGTGGTTTAGATTTCTACTGGATTTGGCACATTTAACGCATTAGATTTAATAATTATTTTGAATTTTGCTTCTAAGGAAAAATATATGTTACATCAATAACTAAAAATATATTTAAAGTATATTTCAATTATCAAGTACTTCTCTAATTTAAGCTTAAGCGCTTTTTCTAGTCTGATCTAATGTGGCAGTAAAATGTTATGAATCAGAAAAGACTGAGAAACCTAAATAGCAAGTACATTTTTATTCTCCGCATTTTAATTGGATATTTCATAACTGTATGTGGGAAACAAGCCAAAATGCTGAAAATTTTATTTACAGTTTTTGGCTTATAAAATTTGATTATAATATGAGTTTTGTTCAAAGTCAACAATTTACAATAGCTACTGCTGTAACAATATAGGAATTATACTATCATTTTTATTTTTCAATATATGAGAAAAATTAATAAGAATTTTGTTTGCTTGTAAACTATTGAGTTAGCCTGTTAAGTTTCATCTTAATTGGGCAATTTGTTCAGGAGGAGATGAGTTCACAGATAAACAAAAGCTTCCTTGATATTGAATAAGTCACTGTATTGGTGTGGCTTAATCTGTACAAAGAATTTGTGAAGAATGTCTGTACTCCAAGTTTTATAACTAGCTTTGCCTCGTTTTGCTTGCCAGAGATGGATAACATCAGTATTTAAAAAAAAACACTATCATATCAGTATGAATACGAAAACTAAACTAAGTTATAAAGTTAACTATATATAACTAGTATACTACTCTGTGTCATAAAGATTATCTAACTTGTATAAAAACCAACGTGACACGCTTGATTTCTCGAAATAAAAAAGTCATACAACCAAAATGCGTTTATCCAGATAGAAAAATTCGACTACTGTCTGCCTATTACATTTTTAGTGACGGTGATGAAAGGAGACCGTGAAACCTTACAGGTGTAATGTGTGCTGGAATAATAAGCCTAAAGTAAATACGTAATGTGGGATCACCTATCCTAGAGCAATCTCCATAAAAGTTATTATGAAAGTAAAAATATCGATTCAATTTTAAACTTAAATCGTTTTTAAATTAAGCTAATTTTTGTTATATCACCAATGCATGTAACAAAAAACAAACCTATTTAATCAATGGAAACTCTAAATTATTTATCCAGTTTTGTTGTTATACAGTTTATTTTATGCCTTCATTACATAGTTTAACAAGAGCATCAGGTTATATAAAGTTATACCATTGTTGAAACGTAATGTTACCAAAACGCTCTGGCTTTTCTAACTTCAGCATTTTAATATACTGAAAAGCATCATAAACCATGATAGTTATTCATAATAGGGATTGCAAAGCATTTCACAAAACTGTTATAGAACGTTCTGGAAAAAAGAACCTTAAATAATAAAGATTCAATTCAAACATCACATTAAAATCTTTATTTGTGGATGCTATGGCTGTACACATATAAAAATGTACAAAAAAGCACGCACGTTAGACTTACATGAAATTCCGCTCAAAATGGCTCGTTTGTATTTATTATTATCATTATTCTCTTGTCAGCCTACAACATTTTTGTCCTCAAAGGTTTCGTCCTCAAACCTTTTCTAGAATAGTAAATAACGTACTGCAAAGCTCATGAGGGTATTGAAAAAGTCGATTTATTTCTTTTGTATTTTGCATAAACTGAAAAACGTCACAATTCTAGTGTAACCAGCATTATCATTGCCTTTTGAAGTTCGCTTACAAATATTTGGTGCTCGTGTAAAACTAAGTACAGGGTGAAACAGGAAATACATGAAGGTTAGATGATTCTAATATGTAGATACTCAATGCTCTGTACACTATGTACAGATTTCTATAGGGATCTAACCCCTATATCATATGTGAAACGAAAACTGTATCAGCTAACTATTACTTATGTTTAGTATCATTACAATGTATACATTTAGGCACCAGATCAAATACTCCTCTGTCCATAGTTGATCATAAAAAAGACTGCAAACAAGATAAATAAAAATTAAGACATTAAAAAAACCCTTTAAATAGAGATTATAAAAAATAAGGACAAAAAATTGGAGATTATACAGATATTATTTATTCAAACTACAAATCCCTATTTTTGGCTCCGTTTTATTATCTAGAACTACATTTGGTAGAATCAAAATGAGGATTTGTAGTTTGAGTATCTCTATTCTGTTTTCTTACTATTTTACAATCCATATTTCCAAGTTTTTAAATTCACAACTCTTTATTTAATTTGCACATACATATATGTATTTATTGTTTGATTAACTCTTTACAGAGCACTTGGTCTAATTTTCAAGTTACGATTTAGCGTTATTAACCGTAATTGTAATCATTATTTTTAATCCATATTTATTTTAATGTAGATTAAAAGTATCCAAGTATGCTCTCTAGTGTTATAATATCGTTTACGTGTATGTATTGTTCCACGCTTAACGTTTTTTCATACAGTGGTTACGGAATAAAAAAGCCGAGAAAGAAAATGTAATAAGAACAGACTAGGCATGGAGGGGCAAATAATGTGTCATGAGTATGAACTTCCATAAATGAGTACAAACGTCTTGAGTAGGGAATGCAAGTGAAATGACTTCAGTAATCTTGTAATAAAGAAATAAGAATATCTTGCGTAAGGACAGAGTAAAACGATTTCAGTAACCTTGTAACAGCAAAGCACACATATCTTGTGTACTACTGTAATAACGGAATAGGCCAGGGCATGGCCAGGTGGCTACAATATCTTTGTTTGTATTTTAATGAGAGGAATGCCAATTTTATAACATAATAATTTGGAAGTTAAAAATAACTATGTATAACTAAAATAAAAGCTAGATTACAGTGAACCATTTGTAAAAGTGATGGCTCGGCATAACCAAGGGGATAAGGTACTCGATTCGTAATCTGAGGGTCTCGGGTTCGATTCTCCGTCACACCAAACATGGCCGCCTGTTCAGCTGTGGGGGCATTATTATGTGACGGTCAACCCTACTGTTCGTTGGTAAAAGAGTAGTACAAGAGTTGGTGATAGGTGGTGATGACTAACTGCCTTCCCTCTAGTTTTACACTGCTAAATTAGAGGTAGCTAGCGCAGATAGCCCTTGCGTAGCTTTACGCGAAATTAAAAAAACAAACAATAATGGAAAAAAAAATGCCTTAAGTTCGCACTGCAATTGCAAAATAAAAAAGTATTGCGTATGAACTGTAGTAACTGAGTAAAAATGTCTTGACTAGTAAATGCAATAGCAGAGTAAAAATATCTTTAGAACAGGCTAGTGCGATAACGGTGTACAAATATATTGACCAGGGACTGCAATAACAGAATAAAAATCTTTTGAGTGGCAATTACAATAACAGAGCCGAAACTGCAATAAGGAAGTAAAATTGTCTTGAGTGAGAACTGCTATACAAGCTACATATTCACATTGTTTTAACAAACGCTTCTTTACTGATGAGCACAAGATACCCTGTGATTTGAAACTCTTCTTTATCATGTAGAAAGACTGCATTTTGACATATGAAATTAAACAAGGATTTTCTTTCAAAACGTGCATAAAACACCCTGCAACGTATGTAGATAAACAACCTTTTAAATGTTTTTAGGCCAAGGCAAACAAATGAAAATAGCATAATAGCTCTCATTATCTCAGGTTATCATTAACATTTAACTGAAGCAAACTATTTACACATATCAGAACGAACCGTTAACACAAAGATTAAAAGTATCATAGGAAGTATTATCACATTTTATAACTCATTAATCATCATTCTCGGTTTAACAAATTTTATGAAACATTTATAGAAACTTTATGTTTACTGTTGGTTATAGTGTTCTATACACGCATTCCCAAACGTTATAAAAATGCATACGAGTATATTTTAGTCTGTTTCCTGGAGTTGTGAAGGATTTACCGTTTAACGTTTATTTTAGTATCTTCATTTGTTTCAGTATAATTTTTTATGCACGTGACATACATTGTTGAATGCGTAGTGCGATTGTGATTAACTCTTATTAATCGAAAACTACATAATATGACCAAGAACGTTTATGGATTTCGAACATTATACATCGTTCAATTTTAGTGAATTAACTTCGGACGTTAGAATGTCTACGATGACATTAAATATCTTCATTAGTAAAAAGTCAACGGTGTGAGGCAAAATCAAACGAACTAGCTGAAGCAAGGAGTGACAATATCAACTCAGGATTAATTTGCTTGTCGTTGATCTAGATTATCGATAAATTTCAGTTCTAGACCTGAGATAAGACTCATTATTGTCTGTAAGTTTGTAAAACTGTTGTATATAAATCTTAATTTGTAATCGTTATTATAAATTGCATTTCACGATGACGAGAAACCTACTTGAAGTAAAAAAAATATATCTCAAGACGGCTGGGATGTCTATTAAAACTATTATTAAAATAAAAGAAGGAACAACGTTTCGACCTTCTTAGGTCATCTTCAGGTTGATGATGTTGACATTGTTTCGTATTGCTATTTATCTCGGACGAAATTCCAATTTATGTTATTTAAAATAATTTAGACACGTGTATCCTGAAACTGAATTAAATTATAATTTAGATTTAGAAGTTAATAAAACATCAGTATGTTTTCGAACACTGCAAATAAAATGAACACAACATAACCATAGAAAGCATTCAAATACTGAATAAAGAAATAAACATAAACAAACGCAAAATTAAAGAAGCTTTACTTATATAACAACTCAAGCCCAAAATAAACCAATACAAAGAAACACCTTTATACCTATATTAAAAATAATAGAAAATTACACATTCAAATATCTAACACCCCCCTCTACATTCCGACACTCAGTTACACAACCCCTTTCGGTCAGTTACCTCTTTTTTTTCTTTGTTAATCTGACGATGACCGAAGAAGGTCGAAACATTGTTCACTTTACTACGTAAAATATTTTCTCAACTCAAACGAGCCGTTTTTACATATATAGATTGTTCATTTGTTTGTTTTCAAATTTTGTGCAAAGCTATACAAGGGCTATCTGCATTAGCCATCCCTAAATTGGCAGTGTACAACTAACTAGATAGAAGGCAGCTAGTCACCACAACCCACTGCCAACTCTTGGGATACTCTTTTATAAACAAATAATGGGACTGACTATCACATTATAACGCACCTACGGCGCGACGGGATGCGAACCCGAAATCGTGAGATTATGAGTCGCAGGCCTTAACGCGCTTGGCCATCCTTACCTGCATCTTCCTCTTCTTCACCCTGTCGGAAAACGGTTTTCAATGGTCATGAATTACAAACTGAACAGTTAAAGAAGTGTATTCAAAATTAGTTTTGTTTTACAAACCCTTAATCAGAGCAACAAAATTGTAGAATAACAAAAGAAGCATTAAGTCTGCAATACAGAAGGTTCGAAAGAACATACTTGAGAGAAAATAAACGAACACGAAAGGTTTGGTTTGTTTTGAATTTCGCGCAAAGCTACTCGAGGACTATCTGCTCCAGCTGTCCTTCATTTAACAGAGGGAAGGCAACTAGTTATCATCACCCACCACCAATTCTTGGGCTACTCTTTTACCAACGAATAGTGGGATTGATCGTTACATTATAATGACCCCACGACCATGTTTGGTGTGACAGGGAATCGAGCCTGCAACCCTCAGATTACGAGTCAAGTGCCTTAACTACCTGATCAAAAATCAAAGAAAATAATCAAACACTAATGTAAGACAAAGAACAACAATATATTTTACACGAACATCACTGTCATGCTGAAGTCTTCTTTATACGGTACTGGCTAACTTTTAAGCTCCGACGAAGCTGAACCTATAAGAACAAGCCTTCTTAAGACAAAATACCACACTCTAATGTGTCTAATCCTAAATTTTTTGCGTCATTGTTTATTAGTGTTATATATATATTCAATAGGAGACGATTTCACAATTCATGATAATTTGAACAAATCTTTTCTTCTTGGGTAAGTCTCACAACCTAAATGTGAAACGATAAAGAATGAAATTTGACTAAGTGAACATAAGTGCTCTGTATCCACCTCTACTTTAAGAACTTTGGCTTGAAATTGGGATTAATAAAGGCCTATAACGTTTTACAACTTTTTTTTTTAATTAGGTCGTTACCCAATGTGCCTTGTATATCCAAGAAATGTTTTAAAAATATTCATGAAGGTAACTAAATAAAGTTTTTTGTTGTTATCGTAGAAGCGCAAAACCTGACAATTTTCACCTCTTTAGGTGACCTTCGTCTTTCAATTTGACCATAATTTGACTTTTTTTTATCTACACAAATGCGATATCCAAAACAGTCCTTCCTGGATTTCTGTGAATTGGATTATCAGGTTATTAAGCAGTATTATAAAATATTGGTAATATCGCTATAATACTGTTATGAAGGCTATGGGGAACTTGTGTAGTTACATATATAGTCTTACTATGACTATACTTGCATTACTATGAGGAATTATATTAACATTATGCAGATCACAATGAAACTTTCATGCTGATCTTACAGTAATACGTTATCGTGCCTTAGTGGCACAACGCAGCCTTACAGTAACATTTTATCGTACTCTAGTGACATTATATAAGCTTATTTTAATGACAAGACACAGTCTTATGGTAATATTTAATCGTATTGTAGTGAAAGTACACGGACTTACAGTAAGACTCTATCTTGTTCTCGTGACGGTATTCAGTCTTACAGACGTTAGGATATTTTCGTTGGGGGAACTGAAGTAAACTGTGGAGGGGCTTCCCAAAATGCCATCAATATGAAGTATAGATGGTAAATTATAATAATGTAAATACCAATGTACATTTCAGAAAGGTATGCTATTTTGAACTGCATTTTCAATGCAGTTTTCATTGGAAACTTATACTCTGATTAATACTTCATTATTACAAATTAAAAATCTGTTTATGAAAATATGCGTAAACATAAAAGAGGAAGCTGTGATTGTGATATTGTTCTTTTTATCATAAGTGTGACAAGCACCTGCTATAATAATGTAACTACTGCATTACATTAAATTAGGCACTTCTAAATAGCGCAATGACAATTTCAAAATCCATTCTAGAATTATTTAGAAATATTATTTGGTCAGTTAACATGTAAGGTTATTATCTAATCATAAGTATAACATTAATTGGATTGTAAGTCACAATTTTAAGTGTATGCCACAATCATCAGTACAATTTTGGATGGCTAATACAAAATGCAAAATGATCTCACAGAGGACACAACACCGGCTAAATGCTTCATAGTTTTGACCTATACACAATATACTTGCTATGCTTTACTTTTCAATGAAAGATAAATGAAATTAATGGGTAAATACCTGTGAAAACTTTGGTGTATCAAGTAAAATCCCTGATGATATGTTGTAACTTAAAATCAATGTGGTTGTCTAATCTTTGTCAAAGCTCAAGATAGAATGGCATTACACAGGGAGCGGCAATACAGCGCATGAGTTTTAGTGCATTCAGTACGTTGCTATGGGACGCATGATACATACTTCCGTTTTTATGAAGACGTTGAGTTTTACAGATCTATGTCTCTTGATGTTAATTGTTAAGCAACAACGACGATTGTGTTTTCCATATTTTAAGAACATATGTAGGTAACAATTTTGGGGGGCTGAGGGGGGCTTCGCTCATTGAGGGAGGTGCTCAAGCCGCCACTGATATGTAATCATGCTATAGTGACTTTACTTATAGTAATATTTAATCATGATCCAGTGATAGTAAGAAAATCTTACAGTAGTATCTAATCATACTATATCGACATTATCTAAGCTTATGGTAATATTTAATCATACTCTTGTGACAATAAACAATCTTAATGAAAGTTCACAATATAACAGTAATATTTAATCATAATATAGTAACATTAGTCGAGCTTGTGATAATATTTCATTATTCTCTAGTGACGATACAAAGGTTAACGGTAATACGTAATAATTCCAGTGACAGAGAAAGACTTATTCACCTCATGTGTTTATAAGGCCGTCAAATGATATTCAACTCACTACCAGTTAAAAGTGACAGCACATTGAAGAATGCTGTTCAATGGTATATCTCCTTTTTGTCAGCATTACTAAATTAGGAATAGCTAACCCTGGTTGTTAGGGTTTTCTAGTCTGGCTATTTATCCCTTATGTTGTTATGTTGCTTAAGGCGTCATTCAGGTTGAAACTACCATTATCATGAGATTATATTTGATCTTTCAGACTTTGAACTGCAATCAGGTATTTCTTGACATGGATTAAATAACTTTTGATTTAATGGTCATTGATATAGCAGTCAGGCCAAATTAAACTGAGATTAAACATCATTGCTGATGAATCTTGATAACAAGGTCAATAAACAACTGCTTTGAACATTTCACTGTTTGGTGAAAAAAATGTTTCTGAAATTAAAATAAATGTGTACCCTTAGTGCAATAGTTTAAAAGCTACTTTGACCCTTAATTTTATCAAATGTCAGTGGGAACAAGTCTCCCAAACTCCTTTCGACTATGTACAACTTTAAGTAAACTATGTGATCTGTTGGTTCCTAACCCTTGCTAAGGCTGGTACTGTTGACAGTCCTACGAAGCCGCTTGTTTTATATTCAGTTCTCTGAACAAGTAGAAGTAACTACTATGACCTTGTAGTTTCAAAACATTCTACTGGAATTTGGTTTTTAGTAGTGGCGTGAAAATTAGGGCTCATGATTAAAGAGATGTTTACTGCTGACACTTAGTGAAGGAGCTTGCCACACAAGGTAGCTACCCTGCGATGTGGATTATTGATTATATTAATTAAACTGATCATATGAAATTTAATTAGATTATATTTTAATTTTATATGTTAATTAAACTTTTAAAATTCATCTCGCTCGCCATGATTAAACTTTTTCATGGAGAAATTGAATAAAACGACTTATTCTTGTAATATTTGCGTTTTGGCCATCCAAGATGACAATATCGTTCTATTAAACGCACAGTTACTGACTGACTTATTACAGAAATTTCGAACATTGTTAAATAACACATTACTTATAGCTTTGTCTTTTGCAATGTGAACTTGTCAACTACGTTTCTAAGTTAATTTTCTGAATTGTCTAAGACAGTTGAATGCATTCAAAAAAAGAAAAAGGATGATTCAAGTCAACGGTCTTTTCATTCCTGTTTTTGAGCCTGTTACACACTAGGTTTACGTTTTAAGTTGTTCTTAGCGTTTAATATATGTTAATTAAACTTACACTAAAGCTGGCGCTAGCTACTTTCAGTCATTAAAATGTATTTTTGTTTGTTTTGGAATTTCGCAAAAAGCTACTCGAGGGCTATCTGTGCTAGCCGTTCCTAATTTAACAGTGTAAAACTAGAGAAAAGGTAGCTAGTCATCATCACCCACCGCCAACTATTGGGCTACTCTTTTACCAACGAATAGTGAGATTAACCGTCTGTTACGTATTTTTTTATGTTTTATGTTTTTCGTAGATTAAACGCAACAGAAAAACACAGATAACAGCTTGTATAATTTATTACACTAAACTATTATATGTATGTAACAGATATAACATAAATTATATAATAACAATGACAGATATTAAGTTTAAACCTTCCAAATTAATCACAATACAAAATGGTACTGGCCTGTATCTAATATAATGATCTAAAATGAAAGTCTCAAATTCCAGTCTAGGGTGTGAATTTGGTCCCACGAAGAAATTCCGAAGCTTAAATGAAGAAGTTCAGAAACAATTCACAGCTCAATAAATTCGACGAAGTTCTTTTCACAATGCCTCCGATGAACGTCACAGACTTGTCGCCCTCAATTTTTCAGATCTCCCCTGGCTAGTCCCGTACGTGTCGACCTTCAGCACAACCAGTAATTCGAAAGAATCGTAGAGATTGACGAAATAAAATCACAGCTTCTGTAGATCTAACTTCAGTCACAAATCACAGCAAACAATTGAACTTTCTCAAACGAATGACTGACTCTCTTCTTTTGAATAAAACTAATGTCTGACTCCTGACTTTCTTCCTTGCATCTTTGTCTGTTTATATATTGTAGGCCTAGACTTCTCGAACCATCGCGAAACTTCTACAGAACTCCAGAGCAATCCGCGCATGTCCGTTCATGCACGAGACTCAACGTCTAGACACGAGGCCGCCAACATTTCATTTACATACATATGATTGGTCTACTTAATTCTAGAAAATTCTAAATGTTACCCTAAATGAATAACAACATATTTTATTAGTTTAAACTTTGAAACAATAATATAAATATGGAATTATAAATAATAGAAATGAAAATTTAAACACAACACGACATGTTGTCGCTTACGAAACATTTATACGACATTTACATAACACTCTCCCCCTTAAAAGTAAAAAAAAAGTTTGAACTTGTGAAAACCTTTTTTTGTGTTTTTTAAACCAACTCAAAAGGGTTAAATCCAGTAGATTCTGGAATAACCTCACGAACTTCAAACAATAACAAGGGAACACCCTCATGCCAGTTTTTTTAGTGTTCGTGGCAGTAATTTGGTGGAAACGATTAAGAATACCTTGTGACTCAGTATGGCATGCACTGGACGAAATTTTATGGATGTTTAGTTCATGCATGGCTTGTTGAAATATCTTGGATATATAATTTGATCCTTGATCTGATTGCTCAACTTTTGGAATTCCGAACATGGTAAAGAATTTGACAAGAGCCTTGACAATTTTGGGAGCAGTGATTTTTCTCAAAGGGATAGCCTCAAGGAAACGTGTAGAAGCACACATGATTGTCTGTTTGTTTGTTTGTTTTTGGAATTTCGCACAAAGCTACTCGAGGGCTATCTGTGCTAGCCGTCCCTAATTTAGCAGTGTAAGACTAGAGGGAAGGCAGCTTGTCTTCACCACCCACCGCCAACTCTTGGGCTACTCTTTTACCAACGAATAGTGGGAATGACCGTCACATTATACACCCCCACGGCTGGGAGGGCGAGCATGTTTAGCGACCCTCGGATTACGAGTCGCACGCCTTACGCGCTTGGCCATGCCAGGCCTCACATGATTGTCAAGAGGTATTCATTCCCTGCTTTACTTTTTGGCATTGGGCCAACACAGTCGATAATGACCCATGAGAACGGTTCTTCAAAGGCAGGAATAGGGTGCAGTGGTGCTTTGGGAATCCCCTGATTTGGTTTTCCTGTCATTTGGCAAGAATGGCATGTCTTACAAAAGTCAACAACATCTTGGCGCATCTTTGGCCAATAGAAATGTCGTCGGATACGATCTGGGGTCTTTCTTAGACCTAAGTGTACCGACAATACATTATCATGAGCAAGACTAAGAATATCATTCCGATAGCATTTTGGAATGACAATTTTATGAATAACGTTCCACTCTTCATCAGCAGCAACGTCAGGAGGTCTGTATTTTCTCATTAACACACCTGACTTCTGGTAGTAACAAATAGGGACAGTTCCTATTTCATTTTCATCAACGGCCAGTTGTAGAAGAGAACGATTTTCAGGATCATTGTCCTGTTCCTCAAGAAGTTTGTTACGATGAAGAGAGTCGAAAAATGACTAGGAGTCATCAGTAGAACTCGAAGTTGAGTTAGAAATCTCATCGATGTGAGACATGAATGTATCAGATAAAGGGAAATCCTCTTTGGACTTCTGAGAACGTGTTTGAGAACGAGTAACAGCACAGGCGGGAAAAACATCAGGAAACTCTTCAACGAGTTGCTCTGTACTGGGATTAATAACAGGTGTTTCAACAACACGAACCTCTGGTACCACCTTACTACCAGCCAAATCATTCCCCAAAAGTATAGACACGCCTTCAACAGGTAATGAAGATTTAATACCCACAGTCACTAGGCCTGAAACTAAGTCCGAATGCAAATCCAATCAATGAAGAGGAATAGAAACGACGCCACCTTCTACACCAGAAATGAACACATTGGCCCCAACAGATGACTTTTCAGAAAACGGAAGTACACTTCCCAAAATCAAACTCTGAAAAGCTCCAGTATCCCGCAGGATTTTAATTGGTTGTAGATGTGAATCGCCAACAAAAGAAACAAAACCTTCAGTGATGAAAGGCCTAAATTTGTCCTCAACAAGATCTTCAGGTACATCAAGAATATTGGACTTGGAATCCACAGTGGACTGGACAGGGTCAAAATCATTGGGAAACAATGATGTATCCAACGAGGGCGAAAGAAAACTATGGGGTGATGGCTTGATTTTGATCTTATAGCACTCAGAAATCAGATGGCCAGGTTTCTTACAATAAGCACATTTTTTGGATGAGAATGACACGTTTTTGGTAGATGATGAGCTTTGAGAATAAGATGAAGTCTTTCTTTGAGAATCAGAAGTTTCCTCTTTTTTGTCTTTGTCGACATTTGCATAATGTTTGAATGAGTAATTGGGTTTCTTTGCTGTGTGATTTGTTTTGCTTTTGTACGAGAAATGTTTGTGAGTCAAATCATACTCGTCTGCCAAGACAGCAGCATTATGAATTTTGGAAGCGTTTTGTTCATCAATATAAGTTTTGAGCTCTACGGGAATACATCTTTTAAATTCTTCGACTAACATGAGTTCTCTGAGTTTTGTATAATCATATTTGATTTCTTTGGAATCACACCACCTGTCGAATAGAGTTTCTTTTTCACGAGCAAATTCGACATAAGTTTGGCCGTCAAACTTTTCGTAACCACGAAATTTTTGTCTGTATGCCTCTGGCACCAATTCATAAGCATTCAAAATGCATTTTTTGACGTGCTCGTAATCATAACTTTGCTCGGCCGTGAGTTTGGAAAATACTTCCTGAGCTTTACCTTTGAGAACACTGAAGTAATATTGTCCAATATTCGGTAGGCCATTTTAGCCTAAGGGCCAATTTTTCAAATTGCTGAAAATATTTATCTACAGCCTTTTTATTGAATGGAGGTACTAAACGAATTTGTTTGGAAGCATCAAAATTATCCAACCGCATTTGGACAACCTTTTCTTCTGTCTGTGCCTTTCTCATACTGATTTCCTTATCAGCTCTAATGCGTTCTTTTTGTATTTCGGCTTCAAGAATAAGGCGTTTGTTTTCCTGTTCTGCCTCAATACGTTTTAGTTCTTTTTCTGTCTCAAGAACAAGGCGTTTATTTTCAATTTCTAAACGAAATTTCATTTCCATTTCCATTCTTTTTAATTCAAAATCTGGGTCAAAATGAGCGGCGGGCAATTGTTGTACAACTTTTTGAGGTAAAACATTTTGGCTGACCAAATGTTCAACAACAATTCGTTTAATATCTGCTTTCTTCATTGCTTGCTTCACTTCCAAATTAAAATGTTTTCCAACATCAAGCAATTCAGATTTTTTTAATTCATTGACCAATTCGAAAGAGGGATTCATATTAAATTTGTCTATAAAATCTTCGAGTTGGAATGCCATTTTGAATATACAAGCTGTCTATCTGTATGGAATATAAATCTAATTTTAGAATATAATTAAATTGTTCGTTCGAAATCCCGACATTTACATAACAGCGTCACATTATACACCTCCACGGCTGGGAGGGCGACCATGTTTGGCGCTACGCGGGCGTGCACCCGCGACCCTCGGATTACGAGTCACACGCCTTACGCGCTCGGCCATGCCAGGCCGTCATTAAAATGAATACATTACATTTACACTTTAATTATGTATTACAAATTTAATCTAGAATATCAAATACAAGTGAATATAATAGTTTTAGCTTATTTTTGTTTGTAACTAAGACGATCTCAATAGTTGTTTGGGTCAAAGGGTTATCTTCTATAACTGTATATATCTATAAAGAGTTATGATTGCGAAACCGTTACTATTTCAAAGTCTCAACAGTGTGAGGTTTTCTGTTCTCTTCTTCAAAAAGTGGTGTCGTGTAACTAAACATTGTTTAACAATACCTATATACTATTTTTTTTTCAAATCCTCAAGACCTCAAATCCTTGAGCGAAGTACATGATTAAATGATCAGGAATTCACCTTAAACAAAAAGTTCTAAACATATCGCTCTTGACGCTTGTTGTTGTTGTTGTTGTTTAGAATTAAGCACAAAGCTGCACAATGGGCTATCTGTGCTCTGCCCACCACGGGTATCGAAACCCGGATTTTAGAGTGTAAGTCCGCAGACATACCGCTGAGCCACTGGGGGGCAAATAGCTTGCGTTTGCAAGTTACACATACTTTAGCCTATATGATTCGTTCATATGAAACGTACTTATTTATTGTTAAGCACAAAGCTGCACAATGGGTTATCTGTACCCACTCCTCCACCAGGGTTATCGAAACCCGATGTCTTAGTGTTACAAATTCGCACACTTACTGCTGAACTACTAGTGGATTGTTGATTTTGTCTGATTTCACTGAAATGTAAGTAAAGTTGATTCGCCACGTAAATTTATTAATTTGAGTTTAAAATAATAAAATATCTTCGTAATGTGAAGTTTGTGCAATATGTATTGATTATATTACTATAGTTATTTTGTGTAACATAATGTTTTTGAAGAACAGAATTGAAAGTTAATACATTTCTTTTTATCCTTATATTTATCCAACTGTAACCACATCTTAAATTTTGTTTTTGAATCCTATTTTGTGTTTTGTCGTAAAGTCGGCTGAAGCAGTATTGGACTCATCTGTTATGTATGTATAAACGTAAATGATGAAAAAAAAATTAACCTACGAAACTTCACGTTTCCCTCGTGCGATTTTGTACACCTAAGCTCTCATAGGTTGGTGATCATTGAATTGGGCTTTAGTAAATGGTTTTACATATTTACAGTCATGGCAAATTAATAATGATTTCTTTATAATTTGTTTTCAGCAATATTCTAGAATGGAAGCACGTTGTAGCAGATAATTATATGACTGCCACTAAAACTGGTCACAAAAAGTGCAAAATGAATTTATTGACTTTTCACTAGGCGACTAACAGTTAACACGTCGGGCTGTAAATTGAGGGATTAAGAATATGAGAAATGGTACTGCTAAGCATATCTTGAATTTTCAACTGTGAACATGTTATAAAATTCATTGTTCCGTGGCAGTAGATGCTTGTAGATAGTTGTGTTTTTTCTCGACAGTAGTTAAACATCAGTAACAGTTACACCAAAGCTTTAAGGAGTTCAGATCTGTCCACTTGTGGATAATGTGCCGTTCAGATTTTTAAAATCCAATTCTGATTTTTTATTTACATGAATAATAATAATTATTGCAAGTTTTTAAATGACAATAAAATATAAAAAAATATATGGGTGAGCAAAGTTCTTACATTTCGCTTTAAGATTAATCAAATTATACATATCGTACTTTTTAAATTACACAGCACTGTTTGTCAAAAACAATGCAGACATCAATAACATTATTGTGTACTATATATTCACATTGCTAATTTTTTGGCTTGGTCGTAAGTAAACATAAATTTTTAAAATTTAACTTTGTTGATTTTTTGTTGTTGTTCTAGATATTTGCATAAAGCTTTTAAAGAGATTTCAAAGTTAATCGTTCTTAATTATAAACTAATATTTCAGAGTGAAGTCTAGCCAATAGCACTCATAGAAAATTCTTGATGTACCCCTTTATCACCTAATTTGACTGCCACCCTTATAAAACATGCACAGCCTCAAAATGCAGAGGGCAATTATTTTTTGGTAGCAACGGAACACAAACAGTGGGTCGGTAAATCCACGGCTCACATGGCCTGCTTTGTTTATAATGTATTGCGTTAATACATGCAGTTTACCGCTTAATTCGCACCTTCTTTCACTGAAAAAACACTATGATTTGGTGCAGAAGTTTTTTGGGACAAGGAAAAATATGTTGTATTCCTGTTAATCTCAAGACTTAATTGTGTGGAACTTATCATATTAAAAGTATGTTAATGATAAAAGAATAATCATATTATCATCATCGACAGGTAAAACGGGTTAGTATTGTACCTTTAATATGGAAATTGATATCATATAGGAGAGTGTCTGATAAGAGAAATTGAGATAATGTACACTTAATGTAAAACATAATATTCTAATCAAACATGGATTTGGGCCACTAAACATAGTTAATAATTCCTGTCTCAGGCCTCTGATATTAATTTTTAAAATTCAACTGACTTCACTTGATGTCACAGCGAACAACAACGGGCTTGTGGGGCTTGTGAATAATTGTGCTGAATTCACAACAATAAAGAGTTATTCCCTCAACAGGAAGTTTTTAATTCCGTTGATATTTAGCAATTTATTTTAATCTTTCGTGGTAAAGATGTTTCTCAATTTATGCTCTGCTTTGCATTTTTCTAGTATTAATGTTTCTAGGTATTGAAAAATACATTTTAAATCTTTTATTATTCCATGCACTACATATTATGAACAAATTTTAATTGTAAATACTAAGTTTCATCATGAAAATAATACTATGAATTTGTTAAATCATACCGCATGTGTATTTCTAACTTCCTTCCAAAAAACAAAAACAAAAAAGAAGAATTAAAAGTTTGTTTGTTCCTTTACTGATTCACAAACAACAACACGCTGTGGCAGTAGTGTTGATAAGCGTGATTATAAGATTTTTGGAATTTTAGTGTTTTGAGTCTTATAAGGAATTACTACTTGGAAAATTAAGAGACGGTTGGAAACTAAAGCTGCATATGAAACAGAAGACATTTAATTACAAAAAAAAAGATTCATTAGATTGGCATAAGAATTTCGTTAAAGTTTATATATTGAATAATTGCGTGATTTATTTACTGTTTATTATATTATTTTATATTTTAGATACAATGCTGGCTAAAATCTTAAGGATAATGAACATAAAGAAAAGATCCCCACTAGTTCAGCGGTATGTTTCCGGATTTATAACACTACACTGAGGGGTTCGATTCTCCGCGGTGGGCTCAGCAGATAGCTCGGTGTGGCTCTGCTATAAGAAAACACGCAAACACACATAAAGAAACAATATACATTTTGCGTTCTTAGATTCAACCACTTATTTGAGTAAAGCTTTGAAAGATGAAAATAAAAAAAGGGAAAATAAAAAAACAAACTTTTTTATCATTTAATAAGGAAAATATGTACATCCTCTCTTCTAGGAGCCAAATCACTTTCAATGTCATGCATCACTGGGGATGGATACTTTTTGCTTGTGCTTAATATTTTTTAAGAGTCGTAATTTTAAAAAGTGTTACGAGAATTAAAATTTGTAGATGATTTCCACCACTTATTTATAGACTGATAAATAAATGTTTCCGAAAAATACACCTCAAGGCCATAGGATTAGAAGTAAAGTACCACCTTTTAAAACTTAAATTATCCATCATTATCTTATTTATGCAACGGGTATAACAGTGCACAATTACAATAAATGGCCAATAGTATGTGGACCCGACTATCACACCCATATGTGCTTGTTGAACATCTTGTTCCAAAACCTCTTTGCCACTATAATTGACTTCACTCTTCTGGGAAGACTTTCCACTAGATTTTGGAACATGGCGACATTAGTTAGGTAGGGTAAGAAGGCCTGGCTTGCAGTCGGCGTTCCAATTCATCATTCCAAAGGTGTTCGATGGGGTTGAGATCAGGGCACTGTGCAGGCCAGTCAAGTTCTTCCACATCAACCCCGCCAAACCATGTTTTTATGGATCTCGCTTTGTGCACGGGGGCATTGTCATGCTTAAACAAAAAAGGACCATCCTTAAACTATTGTCACAAAGTTGGAAGCACACAATTCTCTAGAATGTCATTGTATGCTGTACCATTAAGATTTCTTTTCACTTGAACTAAAGAGTCTAGCCCAAACCATGAAAAACAGCTCCAGACTATTACCGGTCCTACTCAAAACTTTACAGCTGGCACTATGCATTCAGGCAGATATTGTTCTCCTGGCATCTGCCAAACCCAAATTCGTCCGTGAGACTACCAGATAGTGAAGTGTGATTCATCACTCCAAAGAACGAACTTTCACTGCTTCAAAATCCAATGTCGGTGTGCTTTACACCACTCCAGTCGACGCTCGGCATTGCGCATAGTGATCCTAGACTTGTGCGCGGCTGCTTGGCCATGGAAACCCATTTCATGAAACTCCCGATGAAGAATTCTTGTGCTGACGTTGCCTCTAGAGGAAGTTTGGAACTCGGTAGTGAGTGTTGCAACTGTGGACAGAAGATTTTTACGCACTTCAGCACTCGGCGGTCCCGTTGTGTGACCTATCGCTTCGTGGCTAAGCTGTTGTTGCTCCTAGATGTTTCCACTTTCCAATATCAGCACTTACAGTTGACCGAAGCAGCTCTAGCAGGGCAGAAATTTGACGAACTGACTTGTTAGAAAGGTGGTATCCTATGACAGTGCCACGTTGAAAGTCACTGAGCTCTTCAATCCGACTCATTCTACTGCAAATGTTTGTCTATGAAGATTGGAGGTTGCATGGCTGTATGCTTGAAATTGCGCACCTGTTAGCAATGGGTGTGACTGAAATAGCCGAACCCTCTAACTAGAATGGGTGTCCACATGCTTTTGAACATGTATTGTATATTCGTATAAATATGTGTATATGCATAATATATGTATACACAAGGGAGTCAATAAGAGGGATTGGTGCCCCAGATCTTCTTTAACCTATTTTGTATCCCTTGCAGCAAAGGAACATTGCTTACTGTAAAAACTAGTTCACTTATTAAATACAACAGTATTTGTGCTTACAAGATGTGAAGTCCAGTTGCCTCACTGGGAAGAATATGGCACTGTCACAACGTATATGTACTTGATTTTCTAAATCATGGTTTTGTAATGTTTAACAATATTTAAAGCATGTCTGATATAAAGGATTTAACTGGCTGTATTGTCATTTTCCTTATAAGAAAATGAAAATTTAAATATTGACTTTTCGAAGATGTAGTTTAGATTTTTCCCTATACTAGTGCGTAAGATCCTACTTCTTGTTACAGAAGTAGTTCTTCAGACACTTTATCAAGTATACCCATGATACAGGATGTTAGAATGTTTGTAAAAAATAAGATCATTATTATCAAGATAGAATGCAAAAATACTTAGCGCTGTCAAAATGAAAAATGCATACTTGTACAACGAGGAAAGTTCTGTGAATATTATAAACGAATTATTAGAACAGTAAATAATTTTATCAGACACTTATAAAAGATGTGTAGTTCAACAATTCACTTACCACAACAAAAATCACCAAAACATATATAATGACAAAATATAACATCTAATTATTCTAAACAGTATCTATTTCCTTATATTAGTTTCTATTAAATATTTAATGTTGTTGTTTTGAATTAAGCACAAAGGTACACAATGGGCTATCTGTGCTCTGCCCACCACGGGTATCGAAACCCGGATTTTAGCGTGTAAGTCCGCAGACATACCGCTGAGCTACTGGGGGGCAAATATTTTGTACTACTATGATTCTCCTCGTATTCTAATAACCTCAGTAAGACGACGTGACAAGCAGTCGATGAAGTAATTGATGTAATTCACAATGATTTGATCCCAACTTGTCATTAGAAGGCGCTACAACCTAGCTACAGCAACTGGTTTAGATTCATGGTTATCAATTTTCCTGCTTATTTCTGCCCAACAATTCTTAATGGTTTTACAATCTGGAGACCTTACTGACCATAACAATCTTGTAACGTCCTCTGGTCGAAATAATTCTGTACAACACATGTTGGACATTAGCATTGCCATCCTTGAACGCAAAGTTATTACTAAACCTTGCATACGACAGAAATATCGTCTCCATGTGATGTCTGTAGGAAGCGTCATTGACGTTTCCCTCGAACATATGAAGAACAGTTTTTCCATCATCTCTTGTGTATTCCATGTAGAAAGACAGTTTTTCTTGATCTATTCTCTACGCAGACTATGAACACGAATCCTATAATCAGCTATAACAAGCCAGAAGCAGGACTTCTATGAAAAGATGACATGTTGCCAGTGTTTTAACTGTAAGTTGGCTTGCTGTCTCGTTTAAGTAACACAACAATGGCGGGGAATCTCGGTTATTATCGCTTTGCAGATAGATCTTGCAAAGTAGCTGTGTTTGGTCATTCCCCTATTTACTGTTCTCCTAGATACCCTAGAATGTTCATCCCATTTCTTTCATAAGGTGTTACAAGACTTTGACATATTAACTTCATAAAAACACGATCATCTTAGGCAGTACTCGTTGTTGTTGTTTTGAATTAAGCACAAAGCTACACAATGGGCTATCTGTGCTCTGCCCACCACGGGTATCGAAACCCGGATTTTAGCGTGTAAGTCCGCACACATACCGCTGAGCCACTGGGGGCTAGGCAGTACTTTCATGGAACAACAGTTTTTGTAGTTCAATGACATTTAATTAGTTTGAATACACTGAGAACACCCGACTGTTTTTGCAATGTATCTTTGCTTTTGGACAGTCGGTGAGCTCAGCAGATAGTTCAATATGGCTTTGCTATAAGAAAACATATGCAGAGATTTGGCAGTCGAAAAATTTGAAGTCATATAACTTCTCGCACGTGACGAAGCAGACTATGTACCAAGTACAGATAAATTGTTCTAACAAAGCGTTGATATGTTTCGGAAAAGACTGTATCAAAGCACGCCATTTCATGCAAAATGGGTGTTCATGGATAATCCAAAAACCTTCTACAGACCAGAATAACAACTGGTACATGTTTGTCTGATCCTACGCTACCTTCTTTGTTAGTACTAGGAGGTTTACTTAAAAACTACTGCATGCATATAGAAAATAATATCAAAGCTCTTTTCAGGACAAAATGTAGTGTTTATTACACTATAGAAAGTTGTGTTTTAAACTTGTAAATTAACAGAATGGCTAGAATTATTTCACAACACAAATTATTTACAAACACAGATTTGTATGTATTGAAGCACAACTAACTGAAATAATGTTTGGTATCCACAGTTTGGTATCAGACGGCTGGAGGTTGTCATGGCGCTATGAGAGTTGATGAAATCATCTGCCTGCTGCCAGAGAGCACGTTAGATGCCACGGTACACATCATAGCTTGAGTGTTACTCAACAGAGCTCCTTGCTGGAAATAATAATTCCATGTACTAGTACATACGATATTGCTGTCTTAGAGCAGGAGTGATTTCATAATCTAATACTATAGAGCCTTGTATTATTGGCACAGAGTGTTACTAATGTTTTATAGGCGGGCAGTGTTACTAAAGTTCTATAGGATAATGGACTTATTAGGTATATTGTGTGTATTTTACAGAAGCAGACAATGCTTCATTAAGTGTACAATGTTGCTGTACTTTCATATACAGATTTCCACTTGTCTCAGCTTATATTTATAGGTTTCACTTAACTGTTTTACATAAGTTTTTACAAAGGATGAGGGTGCACAAGACTAAATTCTTTAACTTTATAATGATTAAAACGGAATATTTGTTAACAAATCAGAAAGTCTATTACACAATAATATTTTATCTTAATATTTTACCAATGCATCAAATTTTTTCACACAAAGTAACATGGTTTTTAACCAAAAAATAACTTTAAAATAATAATTTTAAAAGGACTTTTAGTGTTAAACGAAGTGATTATTCTTTCATGTTTTATAAATCCAAAATGTTAACCGTATATCATTACAGAATAAAATGTTTAACAACAACGTAGAATCAAAAATTTGATAAGAATTCAAAGCACACTAATATACAACAAACATCTTAACTTATAACTGAATTAGTTTTCATACAACTTTGTGCATTATACTCATGTTATTATTCCAGTTGGAGTTTATGTTGTTCATTTTTGTAAAATTATGGAAATGAATATTAAATTTATCACTAGACATTGAAAGACATGCCTTAAATAAGTAAATGAATAAAGGATTAAAGCACGTCCATTATAGTCAAATATAATTACTTTGTGACACAAGCACAATTATTTGTTCAGATTGCATGCTTAATGCATGTAAGATTTCAGGTTTTAGGCTCAGAGAAACTAGTTCATTGATTCTTTCAAAACAAAACTTTTCCTTGCATTGATTTTGTAACGTGTATTATCTTTCTTTTTATAAATTATATAAATCTGTGGTCAAACTAAAGATCATATTTTACGTAATTGCATGTCTAGCTTTGTCTTTTATGATAAATTACACTCTATGAATAACAATTTCCAAGAAGCGTGTTTGAACATCTAATACAAGTCTGTATTTATATTTGTTTTATATAAAACTAATTGTCTTCATTGCCCAATATGCAATTATTAATATATTAGATAAAATCACAGGTCTAAGTATCACACATACTGAAACACTCTTGGTAATAAAACTTCAAGGTACACTAACATGCTATTTACAAAATCCACGGTCATCTTAGTTGATAAAATACTCACATATAAATGTGTACCTTAGTCTTTTTTTATCATGAATTACAAACCATACACACCATGTATATGAGTTTCTAACAAGTATATTTGAATAGCTGATACAAGTCTCTATTTATAGTCTTCATATAAAGCTCATGTTTCATTATATCTCAAAATTCTACCATTAATGTATGTGAATAAAATCACAGACTGCACAATTACGGTATATTCTGAAACATTTATGAACAAAAATATATATCTATCTTATTCATAAATCACGCATGGCCAAGCGTGTTAAAGCGTGCGACTCGTAATCCGAGGGTCAGGTTACGGATTCGCATCCCCGTCACGCCAAACATGCTTGCCCTTTCAGCCGTGGGGGCGTTATAATGTCAATCCCACTTTTCGTTGGTAAAAGAGTAGCCCAAGGGTTGGCGGTGGGTAGTGATGACTAGCTACCTTCCCTCTAGTCTTACACTACTAAATTAGGGACGGCTAGCACAGATAGCCCTCGAGTAGCTTTGTGCGAAATTCATAAAACAAACAAACCAAACTTTCAAGAACAAAATCCGTAAAAGTTGTTGAGAAATATTTTAATTAGGTTACTTCTTACGATAAAAGACATGGTTTGCAAAAAACGACAGTTCTCTCACATTTTATAAATGCATTACATTTATTGTTTGTCATTACATAATATATTTCATCTCTAAAATAAATTGTATATAAGTCTACAAATGAAGAAAATATTTTAATTGTCACTCAACACAATAATTAGTAAAAAAATGAATTTATCTATTCTTTCACTTTACTGAAAGCTTAAGGTACATTCAAAACATTTTTAAGGTTTGATGGTAAATTAGAAAGTTATGTTCAGTTTTAAGTACTACTTTCCCTTTCCGATCTAGAATTTATATGTGTGTAGTCTAAAACTGCTATTGTTTAGTCTGCATCCGTGTACATCGAAAAGTGTGATAAGTCCAGATGATTAAGTTATATGCATTTTTGTTTGCCATATTATGTCCTCCAAGTGGAACAGTAGTGAATTTATAGATTTGCAATGTTAAAATTCGTAGTTTAATTTCTTGTAGTGGACACACTAAAGAGCTTAATGGAGCTTTGATCTAAAACGAATAAATAAGCCATACTTTAGCTATTTAAACATATCTATTAACTTTTTGTTTAACCAGTAAAAAAGACAAAAATACAAAAGACATGTTAAGACATTATGCTACTATTATTTCTAAAAAAAAACCATCCGATTCTTATTTTCTTAGTTGTTTTAATCTTTATTGGTTTAGGTTGGTTTTAAAATATCTATTTGAATATAAGCGAAAAATTCAAAAACAAAATGTGTTAAATATAACATCTAATTAAGGTTTATTTTGTGAAGCTACACACATTGACTGACACGTTTAATTTATGTTCTTCATTTATTGGCGATCCTAACAGATATTGAGTAGTTAAGGCTTCCGTGACACTACAAGTATTATGTAGGGACCATAATTCCGATATTATCAATAATTATGTTTCTCTGATATTAAAAAAAGTATTAAAATGCGTAAATTTGTTGTACGTTAAATGTGGATGAGGATCAAGGTTAAATCACATTTAAAACTTGCACACACACAAAAAAACTATATAAACCACAGACAGTACTTCCAAACAGTTTACTAGATCTGTCTTCATCATACACTGTATACAAACCAAATATTTCTAAACAAACATCTAGGACACAGAAGGAAATTCTGTATGGCAATAGCGTAATTGTGTCCTGTGGATCTTCACAAATATTCAATAATGTAATCAGTGAAGAAAAGCAGTACGAAAACTTAAACCTAAAGTACTGCTAACTTTCGTGACACGGAATACTAAGTCACTTACAGTGAGGAGACAATCTTTAGAAAACCAGGTAAGACTTCTTTTTTATATATATTCTCGTAGGGTTTCTTTACCATTCCACAAATATGGAATGAGATCAGGTAGAAGGTTTGGGAATTCTCAATTTACATACATATTTCTCTTGCGTTTATGTATTTACCTTAAGTCATTTTACCATTGATTATCAACAAGATGTTACAAGATTTTAGGCTAGTCGAAAAAGTAAATGCATTTTTAAAATATATTACAAAATGCTTGTCACTAGAGGGCAACGCCTTACAATATTCACTCCGCGATTTATTAATAACAATCCAGGTTCAGTTCACCGTTATGTAAATAAATCGTCGGAAGAATTTTTTTAAAGGAACTGATATATATAATGAAGCATAATAAACCAAATAGATGGACGGGTCAGTTTTTGTTATTTGTAAATAAACAAAATGTAATTCTGGTGTCGTTGTTTTGTTTAACTAAAATTTCTTATTCAGTTGACAATCAGAGTAAATTTCGTTAACGAAGCAAAACGCATTATTTCTCAGGTTGAACTCGATAACCTCTGAACGAAGTTCCAAAACATATATAAAGAAGAAATGGGACAGACTTGTCATGCATCTCATGGAACTTAATGTGTCTATTTTTTAAGCACAAAGCTACACAGTGGACGGTTTGTGTTGTGTTTACCTTAGATATGCACCCCGAATTTCAGCGTTATAAGCCATTAAGGTTACTAATAAATCACCGAGTTTTGGTGGAGTGTAATTTATAAATTACCTCTACATTATTGTTTAAGATAATGTTTAAAGAGAGAAAAGTGCCCTTGATCAAATTTTTCTGAGGACTTATCTGCCTTAGATTTTAGATCACCGTTTGAGTTGCTTGTCTAGATTTTCATTAGATTGAATTGGCCGAGTGATGCTAAACTTACAAAGTATTTCTGTGTTTGGTTTGTAATATAACAAGTAATCATGACAGTAACTTTCACAATTATAATAAATACAAGTTCACATTCAGCTTTTCTTTTTCACAGATTTGTAACAATATCACAAATGAGGTATATTCAAGGTAGAATGTGTGGATTAATTGTTAAGTTTTTTAACTGATGGAACACTATAATAGACGGAACCAAACTTTCTTCTTTGACATCATTCTTCACTTGAAATAAAGATTAAATACTTACTGTTAAATATTTTCACAAGTGTCACTTAGAACTTCATTATTCTTCTGTTGCAAATTAAATTAACAGCAGTATGCTTTGTCCATGTTATATTTCTAGCAATATTCAGAGCTCTCACACAGGGCTAACCCACGTCCTAGTTTTATAAATATATGTTTACATTATAACAAATGACTCAGATTTTGCTTGAAACAGTTATACGCTGAACATGTATGGCTAACCAAGATAGTTTTTCGTCTAACATCACCCTGCAGATGAAATTACAGCATTAGATAACGTTAAAGTGATTTAAAGAGGTACAATAAACCGGATTGGGTCACGTTATTCGTTACATTCTCGTTTCCAGGAATATCGCGTGAAATTTGTGTGCTACATACCCTGGTGGTTATCAAACGTGTATTTGTTGTACGCAGGAAGAACGGTATTGGTGGTCCAAGACTTCTGAGCAAATTGGCAATCCTTCGGAAACTGTAACTGTATAGTGAGCTACTTTTATTTCTGAACATCAGAAAAAGAAAACAAAAGAGAAGCTGCAACGTATGACTGTGTTTGATTTGACTTACGTTTTAGGTTAATTTTAGTCTTGAGTTTACAGTACTTTACGATCAGCAAAGGTGACACGGAATACTAAGTCACTTACAGTAATGAGTCAATCTTTAGAAAACATGGTAAGACTTCTTTTTTATATATATTCTCGTAGGGTTTCTTTACCATTCCACAAATATGGAATGAGAGCGGAAAGCTAAGTAAAGTGATAAATCTTTCTCTTGTCTCTCTGATGGTAACAGACTAAAGCATGGTTGTAGTTTGTCAACTGGTTATTCCAAATGTGTATAATGCTCAGAGAAATTGAATGACAGTGTTTATGATTTTGTTTAGTCACTTCTCATCATTTTGAGACTGATTTCTACTTTTATAGATGAATTAAGTTGTTTTGAAAGTAGACATCAATTTCCATTGCAGATATGAAGTCAAGATGGTGGGAATTTTCTACTTTCTGTGTTATATACCTACCTTTTAAAATAAAAACAATGGTGTAATTTCCCACAGTATCAATTATTACAGAATGAATTTCGATTAGGAGTTCTTATATGCTTTTTCTTTCATATATTAAATAAAGAACCTAGTATATGTTTCACGGTCTTTTAAATATTAGAATAACATAAATATCTGTTAATTTACATCTCTAGATATGTTTCAGAATGACATTCAAATATAAAAAGTTACGATCTCTAAATGTGTTTCATCATAATCTTTAATAGATTGTTTAGGTAGAGTATTCATGATGAAATTTGATTGAATGGATGATAACTACCAATTGTAAAAGCACATGTTTAGAGGACGACTTTTAACAGGCAGTTACCGTCAGTTAATTTGAGTTTCATCATTCTTTGACAGATTGTTTAGGCAGAGTAGGAAGTTTAGGCAAAGTTTCGTCATGTTTCGCCGTGTTTTAGTTATCCGAAGGGCATTTATATCTGGAAAATAATACGTCTGGATACGTTTTCCCATGTTCTAATTACCAGTAGAACACCAATATCTAGCAAATTTCACTCTAAATATGTTTCATCACGTTTTAAACATCAGAAGGACATTCATATCTAGTAACTTATATCTTCACAAATATATTACCATATTTGAATAGTAAGACATTCATATCTAAAATTTATACCTAGAAAAATGTTTTGCCATATCTTATTTATCAATGACATATTCGAATCTTACAATTTACATCTCAAAATACGTTTTAGTGTGTTTCTAATATCAATAAAACACTCATATCTAGCAAAGTATATCTTATGAAAACATTTAACTCTAGAAACTTACATTTCTAGAAATGTTTACTCGTGTTTCAAGTAACAGAAGAACATTCATGTATAGTAGGCCCGACATGGCCAAATGGTTAAGGAACTCGACTCGAAATCTGAGGGTCGTGAGTTCGAATTTCCGTCACACCAAACATGCTCGCTCTTTCAGCCGTGGGAACGTGATAATGTTACGGTCAATCCCACTATTCGTTGGTAAACGAGTAGCCCAAGATTTGGCGCTGGGTAATGATGACTAGCTACCTTCCCTCTAGTCTTACACTACTAAATTAGTAACGTCTAGATGCAGACAGCTCTCGAATAGCTTTGAGCGAAATCCAAACCAAACCATATATCGTACGATACATTTTTCGACGTGTTCCAAATACAAGCAAAGTATTTCTATTTAATACCTTACACTCTTAAAAACGTTTTACTCTATTTTAAGTATAAATAGGATATAGATAGCTAGTAGCTTGTATCTCTAGATATGATTCTCCATGTTTTAAATATTAATACAAAATTCATATAACGTATCTTACACCTCAAAGTATGTTTTACTGTATTCTAAATTACAAGAAGATTCATATATGTTTTCTTACACATCTAGATATGTTTCATTGTGTTTTAAATATCCATATTTTAAATATTCTGGTAACTGACATCAATATATTTCACCATGTTTTATACCTCAGTAACATATTCATATTTAGTTCTTACATCGCTGGATTTATTTCATTGTGTTTTAAACATCAGTAAAATATTTACATCTAGTAACTTACACCCCTATTCCTTCAGTGGCTAAACGGTAAATCTTAAATATTATATATAATGCTGTAAACATAATGAGAGCGGCACTGATATTCCATTGTGTAACTTTTCGCTTAACAAGGAGACACAAACAAACATCTCCAGTTATTATTCAACTATTTCAGTATATATTTTTTTTAAATTTATTACTTTATTAGTTCAGCTGAAATTGGAAAGGAGGTGATTAACAAAGAGCACCATAGCCAACTTTTGTCTAACGGAATAATGGAATTTAATTGTAAGTCTTTTGTATCGAATTTTTGCGGAAATGAAGAATTGCAAACCATAAATAATTGTATCCACTACCCATATAAATGTATGGTATGGATATAGATTACTATGTGTAACTATTTCATAAAATTAGTTAAAAAGAGACGCTACATATCAAACTTTTTATTTTAGTAAATTTAAACGTACGTGTTATTTTATAGATTGAACTAAAAAATAGAAAAAAGGTATAATACTTTCCGAAACGTGTATATCAGAAGACTTTGACAGAGTCGAGCTTTCCTTTCAATATGCTCATCCCCCGGTAGGTCGTCGTTAAGTCTTAAGACTTATAGTGCAAAATATCGGGGCTCGATATCCGCGGTGAGCAGAACAAAGTTAAACCGCTGTATATTTTTGCTTTATACAACAACAACAAAAACAAACACATCCGTTTAACATCACTCTTTTCGTTATTCAGAAAATAATGTGTTTCTGAAACGTTCAATTATTCTCATCTCTGAATGTGAGTTCTGCGATTACTTATAACTTAACATTTTCTACGAAATATTTAAGAAAAATTATTTTTCTGTGTTTGTACTTTTACTGCTATATTTCATCACAACATCCCATAAATACTAAGGCTTGTGAATGTTTTGCTGTCTCCGGATGAGATGTAGACGTTACTTCCGTAACTGTACGTTGAATTTGGTTTGTTTGCTTATTTGGAATTTTATGTGAAGTTACACAAGGGCATTTTGCTCTAGCCATCCCTTATTTAACAATGTAAGACTAGAGGAAAGGCAGTTAGTCATAATCACTCACCCGCCAACTCCAAGGCTACTTTTTTACCAACGAATAGTCTGATTGATCGTCACGTTATAAAGCTCCCACGGCTGAAAAAACAAGCATGTTTAGTGTGATGGGGATTCGAAAGTGCGACCCTCAGATAGCAATTCGAGCACCCTAACCACCTGGCCATGCCGGATTCTGTACATTGAAACTGCATATATATAATTCTATTCAGTGTTAACAAGTGGCTATAGAGTACAAACTTTAGACTAAGTTTGATTTGTAATTAGCATTTACGATGCTGAGAAGATATTTTCCGCACTTTTGTGTCATTTTTCGCTCTAACAGTAGTGGACTGATTGTCATATCCATAAAATAGCACAAAAGTTAGCGGTTGGTGCTTGTTGACTACCCGTTTTATTTCTAGTCTATCAAATTCAAAGTAGGGTCGATTATACACAAATAACCTTTTGTGTAGGTTTGCATATTCTAGGACAAATACATACAAATATAATTGCTATAGTGAATTTTTATGATCATTTGTATCTAAATTCTCGTAACAGCATGTTTTAACTGTATCTACAATATGTTTTGTATTTATTTTTATGGCTAGCAGTTTACGCTTGTCCTCAGAAGTGAGTACATTAATCTACAGTGTTTTAAAAACATGAATATTTGATAAAGGTTAAAATTCGAAATTCTCCACAAATAAATGCTAACATACAATTTTTAAAGTAAATTCACCTAGTATTTCATTCAGATAACGTAATGTTAGTTATATCATGAATACTTAGTGTGTATCACATTTTTATCAAAGCATAGGAAAAATAATAATTTAATACTTGATAATTGATAACAGTTCAAATATTTTTATAAGCATAAGTTCTTTGGAGCTTAGACGGGTTACTGTTTTAATTTTCAAATACATTGAACATTGCTATTAATTCGTGGTGGATTTAACATGCTATTTCACGTTACATATCATTGTTATTTAGTGATGACGCCTAGTAGCATACTACTATTTCTGGAAAACACCCACAATTCTTGAGTATCGAGAAGCTAGGGCTTCGTATTTTTGTGACATCATGGAATCAACTTTGTCTTACAGGAGCATGAACTGCATGATCATTATAGATTTAGGATATTATTATAAAAAAATATATATATATTTACTACTTTTCGTTAGATACAATTTCTCAAAGCATATGCTTTACACGAAGAATGAATTACACTGTATAAGCTATATTTGCTAATAGAGGGGAGGGGTGTGCTGAACAAGTTATGGTACCAAAAGCGACGTGTTTGGCATCTATATGTTTAGTGAACTCTTGACCATTAATTACGAATTTCTTTTGGCTTGAAAAACATTTCTCAAGATTTTCGTACTGGAGATTATTAAATTGATATAACCAAAGGACACGGCGTTTTAAGGAACGTATTTTCCAAAGAAGGGTGAACACACTCGTGTGATAATTTAAGACGGTAAATGACTAAGATTGCACACTAACTACTCCAAAACAACTTTTTCATCTTGTTGAGGAAGGAACAAAAGTAAGATGTTTACAAGCTTTCAGTCATGCTTCGAAACCAGTAAATGTTTTTTGTTTTGTTTTTCTGGGAAACGTGATTGAATAAATTAAAATAATGACAACCTCACTCGACCACTGAAGTCCCCTACTGGGATACTTACCACACTAAAATCAGGAAATCAATTTCCCTCAGTGGACACAGCAAATAGCCCGATGTGGCTTTGGCATAAGAAAACACACTCGATGACTGCACCTACCACACCCTTTGACAAAGATTATATGCAATTTAGTGTACCTGGTTCGCTTAACCGTGGTCTTGAAAGTTAAGATCCACTTGCAATTAGAGATCTGTGAAAAGTTTTTCAAGGTGCGTGTGTGCCATTATTCATAGAAGCTTGTTGTCACGTATTTTTTTTATGTTTTAAGTTCTTCGTAGATTAAACGCAACAGAAAAACACAGATAACAGCTTGTATAATTTATTACACTAACCTATTAACAAATATAACAGATATAACATAAATTATATAATAACAGTGACAGATATTAAGTCACAACATTCGAAATTAATTACAAAACAAAATAATATTAGTTTCAAACTTCAAAATAAATCACAATACAAAACGGTACTGGCCTGTATCTAGTGTAATGATCTAAAATTAAAGTCTCAAATTTCAGTCTAGGGTGTGAATTTGGTCCCACGAAGAGATTCCGAAACAGTTCACAGTTCAATGAAATCGCCGTCTCTCAGCACAAGCGGTAATTCAGAAGTATCGTAGAGATTGACGAAATAAAATCACGGCTTCCGTAGATCTAATTTCAATCACAAATCCAAGTTGAATATTCACAGCAAACACTTAATCTTTCTCAAATAACTAACTTTCTTCTTTTGAAATGAAACTGGTGTTTGAATCTCACTCTTTGTCTTCGAATAAAACTAATGACTGAAACTCTCTCCCTCGAATAAAACTGATGACTGATGACTCTATATCTCTCACGTCACCGTCTTTTTTTATACCGATAGGCCTATTTCTCGAACAATCTCGCAATTTCCATACAACTCCAGAGCTATCCACGCATATCCGTTCTTGCACGAGACTATACTTCTAGACAGGAAGTCACCAGCACTCATTTACAAACATGTGATTGGTCTACTTAATTCGAGAAAGTTCTAAAATGTTACCCGAAATGAATAACAAAATATTAGTTTAAACTTCTAAACAATAATATCAATATGGAAAAATGAATAATACAAATGAAAATTCAAACACAATACGACATGTTGTCGTTTACAAAATATTTACACATATACATAACACTTGTCATAATGGAGGTCGTGATAATGAGCAATAATGCTTAATTAATCATAGTCATTAGGTTGAGCACAATAACGATGTTCCCAGAGCAGCAAGAAATATGGTACATTACACATTTCTTGGTTAAACAGAAACTTTTTATCCAATTTTAGGCAATACGTTTAATATAATTTTTTTTTGTTTTTTACATTATCATAAATATATGCATCTAACAGTTGATTGTGTAAAAATTTTGAATATACTGATTTACAACTGAAGATTTATGAGATAATAAAATCATAATTTTTAAAGCGCTGCCCCTAGTTTAGTAACTCGCCTAGCATTGTGAAACACATTTCTTACTAACTTAAATGTATTCAATATTACATTATATAAGAAGTATGTATGTCAAAAATTGAAATGTTTAGTGTACGAATTTAATTAGGTTCTGCTTACCAGAGTTAAAACGCAGAGCTTTAATGGTGTGTAACCTGTTGTGGTGATTATTCAGTAAGAAAGCATGATGACGGTATAACTTAGAATCTATATAGTGTGAAAATATGTACATTGCCTAAAATATCCATTATACAACAACAAGAGCTGTGATGTTTTAAAGTCAATAAATGGTTTCACATTTCTCTCTAAAATGCTTAAACCCATCAGTATTTTCTTTTCTTCGAGGATATATATATGTATATGCAGTTAACATAGCGGTTTAGAAACGATTAACTATACAGCGAACAATTGTTTGTATTAGAACTTACATTTTTTACACAACTGACTGAATTAAATTTATATATGTATAAATAGAGTAAAAGTTATTAAAATAAAATGTACGTACATAATTAGACTTTTAAAGCATTAATTGAATAAATGCAATGTATCTCAGGATGGCTGGTATGGGTATTAACACATTTATTAATAAAGCAGAGAACAACGTTTCGACCTCTTTAGGTCATCTTCAAGTTAACAAAGAAAAAGCTTGTTAGCGAGCACATGTCTTAAGGACGAGAGTGTAAACGGGTACAAGAATGTAGGAGGTGTTGTAGTTAGATTTTAGGTTAATAAATAGTATATGTGTAGAGGTGTTCCTTTCTATTGGTTTAAGTTTGGTTTTAGTTTTTGTGTAAGTACGGCTTCTCTGATTTTGCGTTTGTTTATATTTGTTTCCCCACTTAGTATCTAGGTGTTTTCTATGGTCATGTTATAGTTATTTGATTAACAGTATTCAACAACGTGTGAAGGTGTTTTTTTTTTATGTTCTTTGAACCTAGTTTCCATTTTACTGCTTGTTTCTCCAATATAGAAGTCGTGGCAGTTGTTGCATTGTATTTTATAAATTATATTGGTGTTGAATTTGTCAGTGTAGTTTTTTCACATAGTATGGATTTTAGGTTTGTACCTAGTTTTTGAATAAATTTAATGTTAACTAGAATGTTGTGTATTGTTATTCGTATTTTACAAATTTTTGTTATTTTTTCGTTAATATCGAGAGTATATGGTATGCAGCAGTGTAAGATTTTGTAGTTTGTCGTATTTTGGGATTTATTATCGTTTGTTTGTTGTTGCTTGTGTTGTTGGTCTAGGTGTGTGCTTATAAGTTTTTAATGATTTTTGGAGGAAGTCATAAATGTCTGGTATGGACTCATACAACGCAACATCAGTCAAATTAAAACGACAAGGAAAAGAAGATGAGTCACAAAAAAACTAGATAAACTAAGATGCTAGCAACAAAAAAAAATGCCAACACGACAAACCACCAACAAAGCCTATAATTAACATATCCGATCGACAATTGAGAATAAAGAGGCACATCTACTCAACAAAGGATTCACCTTTGCAGTAAGTCCCCCGCTGGTACAGCGGAAAGTCTTGGGATTTACAACGCTAAAATCAGGCGTTCGATTCCCCTCGATAACCACAAAGAGATAGTCCGATGTGGCTTTGCTATAAAACACACGCAAGCATACACGCTTCGCAGTAACACCTGGAAATATTCCATCCGTTGAAATGAGAACCTGTCTTGAAGACCTAGCTAGAAGACTTGGTAATCTATTCTACACAAACTGAAAACGTCAACAAAACAACAAAAAAGATCCACCAGAAAGAAAACAACTTTCACAACACTTCCATCGACAACCAATAACTTATTTTTCCAGTTAGAACTGAAAACATCTACTTCCCCGACACACTTCAAAACAGTATCTTTCAAAGAATGTTTACGCAAAACCTTCAATATAATTTCACAGAAAAGAAAACTAAAAACAACCTCACACGAAAATATATTAATTACACGAACAGCTTGAAACAAGACAACAAGATCAAAATTCTAAAAAAATAAAATAAAGGCAATGATATAGTTATAATGAATACTTTTGTTTGTTTGTTTTGGAATTTCGCACAAAGCTACTCGAGGGCTATCTGTGCTAGCCGTCCCTAATTTAGCAGTGTAAGACTAGAGGGAAGGCAGCTAGTCATCACCACCCACCGCCAACTCTTCGGCTACACTTTTACCAACGAATAGTGGGATTGACCGTCACATTATACACCCCCACGGCTGGGAGGGCGAGCATGTTTAGCGCGAACCCGTGACCCTCTGATTGCGAGTCGCACGCCTTATGCGCTTGGCCACGCCAGGCCTATAATGAATACATTCAAATTTATTCAAAAACCAGGTACAGAACTAAAGTCTATACTATGTAAAAACTACATTGAAAACACAGCACAAATATTATTTATAAAATACAATGTAACAACTGTCACGACGTCTATATCGGAGAAACAAGCAGAAAATGGAAACCAAATTCAAAGAGCAACAAAAAACTAACAAATAAAAACGCATTCACACGTTCTTGAACAATGCAACTTAAATAAACACCCAAATACTAAGTAGGAAAACATATAAATAAATAGAAAATCAAAAAAGCCCTATATATAAAACAATTAAAACCAAAATTAAACCAATATAAAGTAACACCTTTATATCTGTACGAATTAATAATCTAACTGCAACGTCCTTTACAATTCTGTACCCGTTTACGCTTTCGTCCCTAAGACATGCGCCTGGAAACAGTCAGTAGCAAATTATTTCTATGTTAAGATGACCAAAGAAGTTTGAAACGTTGTTCTCTGCTTTATTAGTGAAAGAATTAATATCAGCCATCTTGAGATACATATTTACTTGAAGTGGGTTTCTCGTCGTCATGAATAGTTGTAAATAAGCAAGCGTAAAAAGAATAAAACTGAATGTATTATTAAGGAATAAAAATGAAGAAAATGCCAATCTGAAAAGTTGTTATATTCCCATTATAAAATGGTTTTACTTTTCCAAGAAGACGGCCCTAAATATATAATTACTTCAAATAACACTGTGAGGTAAAGTGTAAACAAGGTAAGAGATAGTGCCAGAGAGAAACCGTAATATCTCATCGCGTTAAGCAATACATTTGACAGCATTTTTTATTAAAATGAGGGTAAAAGAACAGATAAAATGAAATTAATTACAGTACAAGCTGAGTTCATATGTTATTATATAACAACGTTCATGCAGTGTAGAGTAAAAGTAGTGGTACAGTATATGTATCGATATATATATAATACCCGAGCGCGTTAAGGCGTGCGCTCGTAATCCGAGGGTCGCGGGTTTGCGCCCGCGTCGCGCTAAACATGCTCGCCCTCCCAGCCGTGGGGGTGTATAATGTGACGGTCAATCCCACTATTCGTTGGTAAAAGAGTAGCCCAAGAGTTGGCGGTGGGTGGTGATGACTAGCTGCCTTCCCTCTAGTCTTACACTGCTAAATTAGGGACGGCTAGCACAGATAGCCCTCGAGTAGCTTTGTGCGAAATTCCAAAACAAACAAACAAATATATATAATACAAGCTGCTTATGATTGCAGTTATCAAAATTACAATAAAGAGCACACATATTATTCAGTAGCTTTTCGCCTACTTGTTTGTCCTTAGTAAATAAATAACTCTATGACAACGAGTTATTGTATGGTTGAAAAGAAATAATATGCTTGTTCATAACCGATTTAGTGTGAATGCGGTTATGATATTTATCATTTTTATATGTAGTTAAAAATTGATATTTTGGCAATGGTTCGTATATTTTCCTCTTTGAAAATAATAGTTGGCGATTAACAGCTTCATAATATATTATCCACAAACCATCTTCCGCGTACAACCTACCACATCATTAGTAAACCACATTCTTCTTTCAGCATGTAAAAGCAAGAACCTTCTCTATTTGCCCATCAGTAGCACAACGTATTCGTACTTACAACGCTAGAAACCGGATTTCGGGCAGAGAAAATATTGTGTATCTTTATGCTTACAAACAGTCAAACTTCTGTCTTTTGCACTAAGGACAATCAACTGAAGCAAGCGGTTGAGAACATGGGATCTTCAAAAGACGCAGTACTTGAAATTCTTTTAGGTAGGATTAGAATAAATTACTCTATGAGACCGTTTTTCTTTTCTATTTTATTAGCTATATTTTTGTGCGACAACAATACCAAGTTTTGTGCGCGCGTATATTCGATTCAAATGTGTTGCTCACAATGATTTTCATTAATTCTCAAATGTAAATGATTTTAAGCAAGATTAAATTAATTAATGAGAAATTGGGCTTGGTCAAATACATCAGTCAAAATGGTTTGACCTCCTGAGTCCAAAGCTGTAATTAAATCATAAATCAGTCATGAGATGTTTGTTTGTTTATGAATTTCGCACAAAGCTACACGAGGTCTATCTGCGCTAGTCATCCCTAATTTAGCAGTGTAAGACTAGAGTGAAGATAGCTAGTCATCACCACCCACCGCTAACTCTTGGGCTACTCTTTTACCAACGAATAGTGAGATTGACCGTCACATTATAACGCCCCCACGGCTAAAAGGGCGAGCATCTTTGGAGCGACGGGAATTCGAATCCGCGACCCTCAGATTTGGAGACGAGATCTTTAACCACGTGGTCATAAGATGACGGAACTAAAATCATGTTAAAATTGTATCATGAATACGCTTTCCCAATGTGTCTAATGTTTTGTTATTTTACATTGTCTTTAAATAATAAACTTGAAGAAACTATTATTTTACCAATTTTACCAAATAAAACATAAGTAGAAATATAATAGTCTAATAAAAACACCTTAGGTGTGGAAAAAGGTGCGGCCATGAAGAGTTTCTTTCACACCTAAGATGTTTTTGATCAGATATCATGACTATTTTTCAGTACACGCTAACAAACCACAATAAGTAAGAAAGTGACGCTCGATCGTAACCAACGTTAGGTTTGGAATCGCAACCCCATTATTCGGAACAGAATTACTCTTTACAAAACCAGTCATATTCTTTAAAATATACGCTAGCAGTATTGAAAATTTCCTTTATAGTAATTTCATGGAATCAATATTAACAGTTTCTTGTCATCACCCCATGCAGTCATTACAGTTATATCAAGAACCATCATTTAAGCTAAATGCTTAAATGCTGTTAAATCCTTTTTATTTAGGATAATTTCTTAAAATTTAGTAAGCTTGTGTTGAAAAGATGGCAACGAATAATGAATAATAACCATTCCTCCCTGTTATTCGTTTGAAAACTTGAGCAAGAAAACTGATAAGCTAACTTGCTTAGCCTAACCATTACTTATGTATTTATACACCCTATGGTTTCGCTCTTCTAAATCAGCGGTCTTTAATTCAAATGATAAAAAACTAAAATCAGTCTAGTTGTACTTTTAAGTGAAGCTGTGGTGAAGTTTTCAGACCAATAGCTTACGTGAAGGTTTGCGTAGTCGTGCCCAAAAATATTCACCAAATCTGAGCGTTTTATGTTAAATAACTTTGCGCATGTGGTATATTCAATTTATATTGAATAAGACTTCTAATTGTAGCTTAAAAAGATCTATCACTGTATCAAGTTTGGAAAACTTGATGCGAATAGCCAGGTAGAGAATATTGCCAGTGATAACGCCACATCCTGATGTGCACTGTAGCGAAACCAATAAGATTGTTGTGGCCAATCACCATCAAAAATGAATGTAATGCATGGAGGTCACGTCTGGATCAATATTACTAATTATAACCTTTCTTTTTCATTTTCTTATATTAACTTGATCAATAGTTTCCCATAACTGTAAAATGAGTAAGATATTATAACACTTAAGTGCAGATAAATATGTATATTTTTGTGTTTTGGGGGGAGTTGATAATTGTTTTAATAAGGAACAGTTATCTTAGATTATATACGTAGCATTACTAAAGAAAGCAGGTGCAACTGAAAGTGAACTACATCAAACAATAAGTGTTATGAGTTATTTTACAAAGATATTATTGAGAACAGTTTGTGTGTTTTCTTATATCAAAGCCATATCGAGTTATCTGCTGAGTCCACCTAGAGGTATCGAACCCTTGATTTTAGCGTTGTAAATCCGTAGACTTACCGCTGCACCTGTGGGGGACTTGAGAACAGTTATGATGACAGCAAGAAAAAGAATCAAACCTGAAATAATCAAGGAACAATGTGGATCTGTTGAAAGTAAAGGCACTTTCAATGCAATTTACATTCTGAGGGTCTTCATTGTGCGAACAATCGAAGTATAGCGAAATTTGTATATTTATTCAATAGATTATGCAAAGATAATTTGACTATGTGAGACATGAAATCATAATGCAAATTCTTGAAAATATCAGTTTAGTTAGCAAAGCTATAAGAATCAAAGCTTAGAATGAGCTTGGTCAATTTCGTAAAATAGAAAAAGGAGTTTGTCAAGTATGTGTGTTATCCCCTTATTTCTTATCCTTGTATAGTGAAATGATCACGAGAAAGATAGAAGACATGTTAGGCGTAAGCATTGGAAGCAGCAATGTTAATAATATCAGATATGTTGACCACACAGTGTTAATAGCAGGAACGGAAAAATCTTCAGTCCTTACTTAACATTGTAAATAAAGAAAGTGGAAATATGGGACTCAGCCTAAACAAGAAAATAAACTGTCCAAAATGAGCTTTATTATTAAATGGGACCCTAGTCAATCAAATCTACAAATTCAAATGTGGAGGGACATGGATTACATCAGATGGAAGATGTCAAAAACAGAATTACACTAAAAAAAAAATTATGAAAATGAAAAATATATTAGCTGACTAAGACCTTTCTTCTCTGCCCAGTATCACAGCATATTCATACTTACAACGCTAGAAACCAGGTTTCGATATCGACTTGTGGTGGGCAGAAAATAAGATAACCCATTTTGTATCTTTATGCTTAATTGTAAGTAAACAAACTCCTATAAAAAAAAGTTCTTCTCAGCTGCTACATCGAACCAGTCTTGAGGTACGGTTGCGAATCATGGAAATAAAAAAATCAACAAAAAACAAGTGGTAAAATTACTTAATTTGACCGAAATATAGTTCCTGTAGGAAGTTCTCAGCATTATACAAAGATTGAAAACAAATGAAGAAGTTCTACAACAAGTAGAAACAAAAAGAGTACTAAAAACAAAAGTATGAAAAAGATGAACAGCCGTCTTTAGTCATGTGATGAGGAGAAAGGGAAATGAACATCTGGTGATAACTGAAACGTCTGTAGGGAAGTGAAGTAGAGGTAGACAGCGATAAAAGATCTTGGCCAATTTAACTACACAAAAAGTTGAATGATTGATTGGAATTAAGCAGGGAGCTACAAAATGGGCTATCTGTGCTCTCCACACCATGGATATTGAAAGCGCGTTAAGGCGTGCGCTCGTAATCCGAGGGTCACGGGTTCGCGCCCGAGTCGCGCTAAACATGCTCGCCCTCCCACCCGTGGGGGCGTATAATTTGACGGTCAATCCCACTATTCGTTGGTAAAAGAGTAGCCCAAGAGTGGCGGTGAGTGGTGATGACTAGCTGCCTTCCCTTTAGTCTTACACTGCTAAATTAGGGACGGCTAGCACAGATAGCCCTCGAGTAGCTTTGTGCGAAATTCCAAAACAAACAAACAAATATATATAATACAAGCTGCTTATGATTGCAGTTATCAAAATTACAATAAAGAGCACACATATTATTCAGTAGCTTTTCGCCTACTTGTTTGTCCTTAGTAAATAAATAACTCTATGACAACGAGTTATTGTATGGTTGAAAAGAAATAATATGCTTGTTCATAACCGATTTAGTGTGAATGCGGTTATGATATTTATCATTTTTATATGTAGTTAAAAATTGATATTTTGGCAATGGTTCGTATATTTTCCTCTTTGAAAATAATAGTTGGCGATTAACAGCTTCATAATATATTATCCACAAACCATCTTCCGCGTACAACCTACCACATCATTAGTAAACCACGTTCTTCTTTCAGCATGTAAAAGCAAGAACCTTCTCTATTTGCCCATCAGTAGCACAACGTATTCGTACTTACAACGCTAGAAACCGGATTTCGGGCAGAGAAAATATTGTGTATCTTTATGCTTACAAACAGTCAAACTTCTGTCTTTTGCACTAAGGACAATCAACTGAAGCAAGCGGTTGAGAACATAGGATCTTCAAAAGACGCAGTACTTGAAATTCTTTTAGGTAGGATTAGAATAAATTACTCTATGAGACCGTTTTTCTTTTCTATTTTATTAGCTATATTTTTGTGCGACAACAATACCAAGTTTTGTGCGCGCGTATATTCGATTCAAATGTGTTGCTCACAATGATTTTCATTAATTCTCAAATGTAAATGATTTTAAGCAAGATTAAATTAATTAATGAGAAATTGGGCTTGGTCAAATACATCAGTCAAAATGGTTTGACCTCCTGAGTCCAAAGCTGTAATTAAATCATAAATCAGTCATGAGATGTTTGTTTGTTTATGAATTTCGCACAAAGCTACACGAGGTCTATCTGCGCTAGTCATCCTTAATTTAGCAGTGTAAGACTAGAGTGAAGATAGCTAGTCATCACCACCCACCGCTAACTCTTGGGCTACTCTTTTACCAACGAATAGTGAGATTGACCGTCACATTATAACGCCCCCACGGCTAAAAGGGCGAGCATGTTTGGAGCGACGGGAATTCGAATCCGCGACCCTCAGATTTGGAGACGAGATCTTTAACCACGTGGTCATAAGATGACGGAACTAAAATCATGTTAAAATTGTATCATGAATACGCTTTCCCAATGTGTCTAATGTTTTGTTATTTTACATTGTCTTTAAATAATAAACTTGAAGAAACTATTATTTTACCAATTTTACCAAATAAAACATAAGTAGAAATATAATAGTCTAATAAAAACACCTTAGGTGTGGAAAAAGGTGCGGCCATGAAGAGTTTCTTTCACACCTAAGATGTTTTTGATCAGATATCATGACTATTTTTCAGTACACGCTAACAAACCACAATAAGTAAGAAAGTGACGCTCGATCGTAACCAACGTTAGGTTTGGAATCGCAACCCCATTATTCGGAACAGAATTACTCTTTACAAAACCAGTCATATTCTTTAAAATATACGCTAGCAGTATTGAAAATTTCCTTTATAGTAATTTCATGGAATCAATATTAACAGTTTCTTGTCATCACCCCATGCAGTCATTACAGTTATATCAAGAACCATCATTTAAGCTAAATGCTTAAATGCTGTTAAATCCTTTTTATTTAGGATAATTTCTTAAAATTTAGTAAGCTTGTGTTGAAAAGATGGCAACGAATAATGAATAATAACCATTCCTCCCTGTTATTCGTTTGAAAACTTGAGCAAGAAAACTGATAAGCTAACTTGCTTAGCCTAACCATTACTTATGTATTTATACACCCTATGGTTTCGCTCTTCTAAATCAGCGGTCTTTAATTCAAATGATAAAAAACTAAAATCAGTCTAGTTGTACTTTTAAGTGAAGCTGTGGTGAAGTTTTCAGACCAATAGCTTACGTGAAGGTTTGCGTAGTCGTGCCCAAAAATATTCACCAAATCTGAGCGTTTTATGTTAAATAACTTTGCGCATGTGGTATATTCAATTTATATTGAACAAGACTTCTAATTGTAGCTTAAAAAGATCTATCACTGTATCAAGTTTGGAAAACTTGATGCGAATAGCCAGGTAGAGAATATTGCCAGTGATAACGCCACATCCTGATGTGCACTGTAGCGAAACCAATAAGATTGTTGTGGCCAATCACCATCAAAAATGAATGTAATGCATGGAGGTCACGTCTGGATCAATATTACTAATTATAACCTTTCTTTTCCATTTTCTTATATTAACTTGATCAATAGTTTCCCATAACTGTAAAATGAGTAAGATATTATAACACTTAAGTGCAGATAAATATGTATATTTTTGTGTTTTGGGGGGAGTTGATAATTGTTTTAATAAGGAACAGTTATCTTAGATTATATACGTAGCATTACTAAAGAAAGCAGGTGCAACTGAAAGTGAACTACATCAAACAATAAGTGTTATGAGTTATTTTACAAAGATATTATTGAGAACAGTTTGTGTGTTTTCTTATATCAAAGCCATATCGAGTTATCTGCTGAGTCCACCTAGAGGTATCGAACCCTTGATTTTAGCGTTGTAAATCCGTAGACTTACCGCTGCACCTGTGGGGGACTTGAGAACAGTTATGATGACAGCAAGAAAAAGAATCAAACCTGAAATAATCAAGGAACAATGTGGATCTGTTGAAAGTAAAGGCACTGTCAATGCAATTTACATTCTGAGGGTCTTCATTGTGCGAACAATCGAAGTATAGCGAAATTTGTATATTTATTCAATAGATTATGCAAAGATAATTTGACTATGTGAGACATGAAATCATAATGCAAATTCTTGAAAATATCAGTTTAGTTAGCAAAGCTATAAGAATCAAAGCTTAGAATGAGCTTGGTCAATTTCGTAAAATAGAAAAAGGAGTTTGTCAAGTATGTGTGTTATCCCCTTATTTCTTATCCTTGTATAGTGAAATGATCACGAGAAAGATAGAAGACATGTTAGGCGTAAGCATTGGAAGCAACAATGTTAATAATATCAGATATGTTGACCACACAGTGTTAATAGCAGGAACGGAAAAATCTTCAGTCCTTACTTAACATTGTAAATAAAGAAAGTGGAAATATGGGACTCAGCCTAAACAAGAAAATAAAATGTCCAAAATGAGCTTTATTATTAAATGGGACCCTAGTCAATCAAATCTACAAATTCAAATGTGGAGGGACATGGATTACATCAGATGGAAGATGTCAAAAGCAGAATTACACAGACTAAAAAATAAATTATGAAAATGAAAAATATATTAGCTGACTAAGACCTTTCTTCTCTGCCCAGTATCACAGCATATTCATACTTACAACGCTAAAAACCAGGTTTCGATATCGACTTGTGGTGGGCAGAAAATAAGATAACCCATTTTGTATCTTTATGCTTAATTATAAGTAAACAAACTCCTATAAAAAAAAGTTCTTCTCAGCTGCTACATCGAACCAGTCTTGAGGTACGGTTGTGAATCATGGAAATAAAAAAATCAACAAAAAACAAGTGGTAAAATTACTTAATTTGACCGAAATATAGTTCCTGTAGGAAGTTCTCAGCATTATACAAAGATTGAAAACAAATGAAGAAGTTCTACAACAAGTAGAAACAAAAAGAGTACTAAAAACAAAAGTATGAAAAAGATGAACAGCCGTCTTTAGTCATGTGATGAGGAGAAAGGGAAATGAACATCTGGTGATAACTGAAACGTCTGTAGGGAAGTGAAGTAGAGATAGACAGCGATAAAAGATCTTGGCCAATTTAACTACACAAAAAGTTGAATGATTGATTGGAATTAAGCAGGGAGCTACAAAATGGGCTATCTGTGCTCTCCACACCATGGATATTGAAAGCGCGTTAAGGCGTGCGCTCGTAATCCGAGGGTCACGGGTTCGCGCCCGAGTCGCGCTAAACATGCTCGCCCTCCCACCCGTGGGGGCGTATAATTTGACGGTCAATCCCACTATTCGTTGGTAAAAGAGTAGCCCAAGAGTGGCGGTGAGTGGTGATGACTAGCTGCCTTCCCTTTAGTCTTACACTGCTAAATTAGGGACGGCTAGCACAGATAGCCCTCGAGTAGCTTTGTGCGAAATTCCAAAACAAACAAACAAACCACAGAAATACCGCGGTGCCACTCGGGGACTCCAGAAAGAGAGGGTAACTGATGTAATGATAAATTCCCGCGAAAGGTGGAAGGATATGATCGCCTACGCTACAAAGCAAGGAACTTAATGATGGTGATGCTCTTAGATTATATAGTTATAGCATCATAATTGTGAGATTTAAAAATGTTTGGTTCTGTGAACGCTACGAAACATTTGGTGGAACATTAGGTAACTGAATGAAGGTTTAGTTTTTTTACCCAAAATCTGAAAACATCCACATTGGGAATTCACGAGGATTCGAACCCTAGATTGTAGTATTGTAATTCTTTAAACTTATTGCTGACTCATCAAGTTACTCCAAACATTTGTCTTATTCAATGAAATAGAAATATACCGATATATGTTGAACATATTACAGAAGAATATGGGCGACAAGTGTACTTTCCTTTACTATGAATATTTTGCACAATGCACAGCTTGCTGAACCGTACAACTTATACTTATCTTCACAATACATCTGTAGGGTACCGATCAAATGTACAAAAGTAAAAGAACAACCATAGAATTGATTAAAAAGTCATTTACCTTGCCTAATATTTTTCTACTATAGGCTTCAGATACACCTAAGAATACTTAACTGGAACACCAAGTAATAACATCACTTCTTCTAATTGTGACTAATACCTCCTAGGTGGCAGCACCATAGATATCTAGGTGAACCTCTTCTGCTTGTTCAACACTAAGTTGATTAGTTTCTGTCTCTGTATTGATATTTATCAGCTTCACTATATGGCAATGATTACACTTGCAATTTAAGATGCTTGATAGAGCTTCTCATTCTTTTACATGCCCAAACTCGCTGTAACATACCCTTTTGGGAACCTTCTTCTGTAGATAAGCAGATTGTGAATACTTTTGTAACAGTCTCAAATAACACTTGTTTACAACCAGGTATTTATTCACTTCGTTAAATCACAAGAGTACAACTTATGTGAGCATAAATTTGTCTAATCTTTTAATAGATTAATAACATCAATATGTCAACCCTGGTCTCCATTTCATAATACATGCATATTTACTCGAAATACAAATTATTATGTAGAAGGTAAGCAAGTGTTTTATCATAACTAAAAATTCATAGATAAACTAAGCTATAGAAAGAATAATAAATGAACAATAATCAAAACCAGAACCATAAAAAAATAGAATTCTCTCTCTCTCTCACTAAAGATAGCTCATTGCAAACCAGCATTTATGCTAATTTTATTTTCAACATGCTTCGTAACATAAAAATGTATGAAAAAGAGGATGCTTTGTTATGATCATAATAGAAGTTTATAGCTCGCCAGAATTAAATGGAAAGAGATAAATTACTATTTTTTAAGTGCAAAGCTAGATGATGAGCTATCTACGCTCTATCCAACACGAGTCATCAAGATTCGGTTTTAGCGTTGTAAGTCCACTCAGCAGCAATATGCAATATTATGATTTTGTCTTCCTTCATATTTGTCGAAAACAAATAAATATTTTATATTATTCTGTATGCGATTTCAACTAACAACAGAATCTATCTATATCTTATATATTTGTAAACGTTTGGAACTCTGGGAAGAGACATCTGCAGAAGTTCGTACAACTCCTGGTTTTGCTGTTTATGAATAAAAAAATTATCCCATGGTAAAATTTTATAAAATGAATATAATAATACATATATATATAGAAGTGTGTGTGTGTGAGTGTGTTTGTATATGAAACATATAATACTGAACCAAGACAAAGTTATATAACAAGTAATAAAGACATTCCGCCATTATTGACGTTTTTTTAACAAATATTATTGGCAAGTAACTTTCTATAAGACTTCTGTAACTAAATTAACAGAAATAAAGATGTTTATAAATAAACGCAACGTTGATCGGATAATAATGACCACTATCGTTTTAAAGAAGTGTTAGTTGTTTCTTTCCTTGATAATAGGCATATATACTAAGTTAAATTTACATTTTCTGGACACAGAACTAATAATTTTATTGGATGACAAGTGTCTTTAGTTGTATATTTTGATCTTTGTCCACTAAACCATACCAGTTTATTGCTGCTTAACAGCCAATAGAACTAAAGAATCGTTTCTTCGCAAGCTATGAAAGAAAGTCATTATGATGCTCTAAAAGAAAACACAACATCATAAAATTACATGGAAATCATACGAATAACTTCCAATCACAACAAAATAACCCAAAAAACAAAAATAAAAACATTCACAAACAATATAAGAAATTAAACAAAAAGTCTCATAGCAGACAAATGGGACGAAAATTGCTTAAAACTTAACATACATACAGAAACAAACACTTAACAAACACACAAAATGTAAAAGTATTCAGAGAATACTTCAAAATACCTACAAAACATTAAATGAATCAACAGTGAACACGTCTTTCTATGATAAAGTTAATAATTACATGAAAGGGCTTATGCGCACCTTTATTCCTAGTCTCACTTCGACAGAGCCAGCCGGAAAGTTTTAACACTCAATATAACACAATAAAAACTATTTAATAAATCAATATGTATAAGACAAATATAAGGTACCTAAAATAAAGCACAGAAATAAGGCTTTAGGCCAAGATAATATACAATACATACTAATTTTAAAAGGCCCACTGCGATAGTATGAGTATCTAGACTCTGAAAGGCAATATTAAGTCTACCCTCAAATGAGACTACATACCAACTGTTTGATAGCTAGCAGATATCTTAATGTTCCTGAAAGAAAGAAAACAAGTCAACAGATCAGAAAGCTATAGAGCGATCAGTCTAATCAGCTGTATTGGTAAGCTTCTAGAAAACGTTATCAATTCCATACTATTGACCTGACAACAAAATTACCGGAAAGGCAGAATACTCCAAAAACAAAACGAGTTGAAGACCATCTGTTAAGATCTACGATTTTACATACATAGACATACATGATGATGAGAAGCCCAATCGAAGTAAAATTGTATCTCAGGGGTATGGGTATTAACACTTGTTAATAAAGCAGAGAAGAACAAACAGAATTTGCAACTGCCGGCCAGTTGCAAACTCTCTCTTTGTTAAACTGAAGATGACCTAAGAAGGTCGAAGTGTTTACCTCTGCTTTATTAGTAAGTGTTAATATCCATACCAGCCATCCTGAGATACACATACTTAGACATAGCCTGAAAAATGTTACTTGCGCCTATGAACAATTGTAGCGCGCATGCAGTGGCTGCATGATGTTTGATTTTCCTAGCTAACGGACCGAACAATATCGGATAACAATGTGGGTTTCATGGACTACGTCTAGGTAATGAAACAGCAGTCAAGTGGGGGTATCCAAGGTTTACCTAATCCTCCGGGTCTCATGACCAAATAAAGATAAAAGAAACCAGTCTTTTCCCATTTGATGATTTTTTTTTTTGTTAATTAACTTCCTCGGATTGTTACCTTAAGAATATAATGTTTTATTCACTAATCTTAAGTAACACGTTAAAGTTAACAGCATAGTGAAGCATCATATAATATAAAATGTTCAGAAAGCGAAGAAAAAGAAATCTTAAATTAAAGTGAGTTTAATTCTTAGTTACCTTGGATATTGATCTTTACTCATCTATCTGCAACAAATTACATTATTCCTAACTTCTGTTTAAAGGTTTAATGTTAATAATAAGAGTTAAAATTTTATATTTAACGATATGTTTTCTAAGGTTATAAAGCAAATGCAAATTTCTTCGAAAAAATTTATTTCTGTAATGTGTTGAAAGTTTGTTTTCGGTTTCGCGCAAGTCTATTCAAGGTCTATCTGCGCTTGATATCTCTAATTTTGGAGTAATAGGGAAAGAAACCAACTAGCCACCACAAGCTCTTGGGTTATTTTTACCAACAAACAATGAGAGTAAATGTCACATTATAACGTCTCTGATACTGAAAGGAAGAGCATACTCCGTGAGGAGATCAGGTCTCTTCTATTTAAGCTGACAGATGTCAGTAAATACTGGGTAGTTATCTTTATTTTCGTACATATGAATAATAATATTCAGAGGAATGGATGATTTAAACAAACATAATTATTGCTGCCAGAAGAGTATAAAAATAGTATTTGTTGTTTTCTTTTTTTCAAGACATTCGCGCAAAGTTATACAACTGTTACCTGCGATAGCCATTTATAATTTAAGCTGATAGACTAGATCGAGGGTACCCAAATTATAGTTCGCGAAATGTTTCAAGAGGTTCTCTGAAAACATTTCGAAATGGCGAAAGCAAAAGTATTTGCGCGCATTCATAAAGACTCCTTGTGAGAAGTGGAAAGGAGAAGGTAATATTATTTGCTGTTTTTTATTTTTATTAAATAGCCTCCTAGTCTTGTTTTTAAAATTAAAACGAAGTTCAAGTTTAGGCTTAATCATAGATTAAAAGACTGAAATCTTAGAAGATTGTTCCTGTTTTTGTAATGTCATAAATTTAATAATGTAGTGATAAATAATTACATCATAATAAATAGTATGTAATAAAAGTGTCATAAGAAAGCCAAATTTTATGTTTCCAAGATAAATATTTTTCATTCATACTGAGGTAAGGGAGAAAACCCCAAAAATATTTATTTTTACAAGAAGGTTAATGAAATTTGATATTTTCATGAAAGGGGTTCTCAGAATGCTAAAGTTTGGGAATCACTGGACTAGAGGGGAAGCAGTTAACCAACAAAGCCCATAAAGGTGTGTAGATAGCAAAATTCTTAATAATAATGTTCTATTTTCTGAATGGTATTCGAAAGAGGACCCGTAAGATCTACAGTACATCATGCTGACGACTGGGACATGCTTGGCCCTACACAAAATTAAGATTTTGCAAGAATACACTTAAATTGTCTATTTTTGTAGAGTTGAAAGAAACAGTTGTTTATAATTCGAACAGCAGTAGAGCTGGAAATATCAAATAATCATCTAGCTATTTCTTACAGTTATTTTTCTATTACGTAGTTTTGAGTGTATTCTACATATATTTTAAATGAAACCGAAGGCATAGTATTTAGTAGCAAATTCTTTTGAATATTTTTCTAATTACTAAGTTTTAGACTCTTTGGTAAGATGTGTCAATAGATAACAATAACATAAAGCTAATAAAATTAGATCATTGAATTATATGATAATATAGTAGACAGGCTTTCGAAACATTTCTTTCTAAACAAGCTTTCCTCTTCAAAATTTGTACTATTTTCATTGAGAGAGATGCATCATTTAAGACCCTGTTTCTTAACTGACTGACTTAAAGCTCCACTTTTTAAGTGAACCTTTAGAGTGTACAAGCTATGTGTATATTTGGCAGCGAGTTTTATAGTGAATTTCTGTTTTAGTTTTTGACTATTTAAATGTTTGTTCTGATATTACGATAGATTGTAAAAGCGAAATGAAATTAGGTGTAACATTGAAGTATTTGTTTGTTTGTTTATGAATTTTGCGCAAAGCTACATGAGGGCTATCTGCGCTAGCCATCCTTAATTTAGTAGTGTAAGACTAGAGGGAGGGCAGCTAGTCATCACCACTCTTGGGCTACTCTTTTACCAACGAACAGTGGGATTGACTGTGGCATTATAAAGGGCGAGCATCTTTGATGTGACGGGGATTCGAACTCGCGACCTCCAGATTACGAGTCGAATGCCTTAACCCACCTGGCCATGCCGGACCAACATTGAAGGGAAGTCACGACCATCCTATCAGTTTTTTTCTATATTTAGGGGGTAAATGGAAATTTAACTTCTGTAAAATTATATATATATATATATCTTTGGAAAAATATTTTTGAAATAAATTCATATTTTAATTTTTCAACACATTTGTAGCACTATTGATTTATTTTAATTTTCTTTTAGCAGTCAAAACAATAAATAAATAATAGACAATGACAACTACAGAAACTGTTTTATGGAGGATTTTACGTGTGCATATATTTTATTCTGGATAAGAATAAAATTCTTGTAAAATATAAATAAATACAGCTGATCATTCTATCCCCCAAAACAATATAATATTACGAAGAAAATTCTAAAACAAAAATAATTCTTGTAAAATAAGTTCGACGAGAAGTTAAATTTGTAACCAGTAGGGTTTAAAAAAAAACAGTTTGACGGTTTTATTGTAAAGCTACATAACAGGCTCTGTCTACCAGGCGAGTAATCAACCTCAAGATTTTAGTGTTAAAAATTCATAAACTTGTTGCTGATTAACCTGTAAACCAAATCAAAGGAGTTATGGCTATTAAATCCGATGATTGCTTGTTTTTGAATTTCGAGCAAAAGGACAAGAGGACTATCTGCGCTAACCGTCACTAATTTAGCAGTTTAAGACTAGAGGAATGGCAAGGTAGTCATCACCACCCATCACAAACTCTTGGAATAGCGGAATTGACCGTACATTATAACGACCCCACAAATGAAAGGAAGAGCATGTTTGGTGTGACGGTGAATCGAACCCGCGACCCTCAGATTATGGGTCGAGTGCCTTAATCAACTAGCCATGCCGAGCCATGAAAATATTGTTACTCATATGTAACAAGAATGCAAATTTATATGTATTCGTGTAGCTTCATGTAAATGGACAATAAATGAATAATTGTTAATCTGCAATCACACAGGAGCGTAGCCAAGGAAGATTAAGCTGTGTGAAATTACCACTGGGGTATGTAACTTAACGAAATGTTTAAAAAAAAAATGTACAAGCATTATATTCTGAGACAACGTCTTTATGAATACTAAGTAGCTACAATCGTAACGTAATTTTACAAATATAGCTACTCACCATTCATAAAGATTTTACTTAAATAATAATATTTATACATTTTTTAAAACCTTAATGAAGGTATGCCAGTTACATATACAATACTAAAATATAACAGCTTGTTTGGAATTTAGTACAAAGTTACACAGTGGAGTATCTGTGTTCTGCCCACCACAATGATCGAAACCCGGTTTCTCACCGTGTAATTCTACAGACATACCACTGTTCCATTAGGAATCAAGTATCACAAAAAAAAACGTTATTTTTTCCTGGTAATATTTTTATTAGTTGTAGTGTACCTTTGAACATTTGTTCCTAAATACTTTATTTGTTTACAACAATATTACTGATAAACTACAACCTGTTTGTGAAATTTGTTTTTGTCTGCAAATAAAACAAAAAAACTTTCGGACAAAAAATAGTTAGATAAAAAATAAACAGTGAATTCTAAGTTGGAATACTTGTACGGCTGTAACCATTTCAAAACAAAGAAAGTTGCAAAATCTTTATTCTGATTTGTAATAGTAATTTTTCTAAATTTTTGTTTCTATACGCATTGATATACTGCAATCGATTACACTTATTATCCTTTTATGTGCTCATAAAGTGTTTTTGTTTTAAAGTGTAGAAACTGTCACAGTTTCTTATCTTATGGTTGTGTTGAATTTGTAATGATCTGCAAACACTGTAAGAATCTTACGATTTAGTTTCTAACGTGTTCATTAAGTAGACTTATCAAAAATCTTACGTTTTAGTTTTTACGTGTTCATTAAGTAGACTTATTAAAAAGGAAAATGGTTATAGTTAACTACTGTATACAAATAAACAAAAATCGAATGATGTTTTGTAATGCACCCCCCGATAAAGTTATTTAAAAATATTTTCCATATACCACATGTACGTATCTAGAGTTTTTTCCTTTTCTATTATAGTTAGGTAAGTTTCCATTCGTTATCATTGTCTGTTTCTTAATTAATCAGAAATTTAAATGTATTTTCATATGAAACAATTTTAGAATGAAGCAAGTAAAAATTTAGCGTGGAAAACTTTTCTATGTTTTGTACAACGCCACCAGCCGTGAGTCAGTAAAAGCATCTGCTGAAGCTTTTCTCTCTATAATCGAACGGAATAAACAATGAACGATCGATCAGGTTGACTCGCTATTGAAGTTGTTATACTAAACAAGGTAGATATCTAATACCAGAAGGGCTGGATGCTTTTGCGTAAGGTTAGATACAAATAAACTAATATACATATTATTATAAAAAAAATTTAGTACTCTGTTTTTTGCATAGTATTAAGCTATCAGCTGAACTATGACCGGCACAGAGCAAAAGACAAGTTCGAATGGACAAACTAGCCAGACCCAAGTTCCTACAGAAGCACCGTCGGTAGGTGAGACTAAAGTCAACAGCAGGAGCTGAGACCTTATGACTGAGTTATGTAACTGTTTTTTATTCAACTCTAGAAAAATTACTGAGAGGTGTAAAGAGTCCTACTAATGCTTCTTCTTTTTAACATATCGGAACGTTGCAGCTTTCAGTGAATGCATACAGATTACTATTACGTTGGATGAGTGTTTTATAGTTTTTTTAGAGTTGCGAAGCTTGTTAGTTAAGAATTTTTCAGTCGGTGTGTTCTTGAAATTTAGCCATAACTCTCAAATAATGTCTGTTGCATGCATTATGCTAATAGGGAAAGAAAATGTTTTACTTTCAATTTCTTACTTAATTTGGTCTATATTGCACAAAAATGTTTTTAGGAAATACATTTTAATAATTTGTAAATAGGTATTTAGACAATTGTATGAAAGTGTATGTCTACAGAATTTAAACACTCGGTTGCGTATAAGGAACGAGGATAGATTTGTTTTATGTATTTTCAGTGTTGCAATGTACAATCGAGGGCTAATGTATTACATATGTAAATTTTTTGAGTAAAGATTAACATTTAACTTGTATCTTGTAAACCGAATACTTGTGGTATACTTACCAGTTTGTTATAAAGGTTTAACCTTATTAATCAGTTTTGAACTAGCTTTAATTGTACGATTAATAAGAACAGATTTGTACCTCAAACTTTGTACTCTATTTGGTTTAATTTTCGAGAAGAAATGTGTATTATTTTAGTTAATAATTCAAACGAATAATTTGACCAAACTTTTTAAAAATAAATCTTGAGCCACTGTTATATAAAAAAAAAAGAACCTGCATTTAATATTAGATGCAGAAAATGTTCTATGATGTAATAAAACACGTAGCAAACAACTTTATGAATTGCTAAAACTTGCAGAAAATACATTAGTTCATAATTCTATAGGGCATGTCGTCCTTTTTATGTGTATTTAAAAACAATTGTAAAATTTTTATTCAAGTCTCAATAACCAAGGCCTAGCAAATATTGTTATTTCCATACATTTAAGGTTTAAATGGATTACGTGGGGTTGATAAATAACTCGTAGATTTACGAGAATCTCCACCCCTCCCAGTGAATCAGTTCTAAGCTTGATGACTTGTAAAAATGTGTGTGTGTATGTGTGTGTGATTCTTCTGTATTGGATTATTCAAAACATTTTGAAATTGCTAATTCCTAAAATTAATACTAATCACACTTTTATTTGAATACCAGTGTTATAATGTTTCAAAGCATATTTGAGAAATTTTAATTTGTGTAGTACCTTTCTTATAGCTCGTCACGCCATATAAATTTAACGAACCAAATCACACTCTTAAACTATAAAAAATGTTTTTGTAAGTTTATTTTTTTAACAATTCTCAAATTTCTGGACAGGAGCAACAAAAGATGCTGAAAACCGAAAATGCTTGCATTCTTTGAAAAGCTAAATGAGAAATGTACTTAAGCGAATTATATGAATGCTGCTACTCTGAACGTTATGCCCGGCATGGTCAAGCGTGTTAAGGCGTGCGACTCGTAATCTGAGGATCGCGGGTTCGCATCGGCGTCGCTCCAAACATGCTCGCCCTCCCAGCCGTGGGCGCGTTATAATGTGACGGTCAATCCCACCATTCGTTGGTAACAGAGTAGCCCAAGAGTTGGCGGTGGGTAGTGATGACTAGCTACCTTCCCTCTTGTCTTACACTGTTAAATTATGGACGGCTAGCACAAATAGCCCTCGAATATCTTTGTGCGAAATTCCAAAAACAAACTTAATGTTATATCAAGAAAGAAGTTTTACTGGGTAGTTTTATAGATAATTATTTATTGCTTTATAAAGATGTCGCATGTAATAATTAAGTGTATCATATTTTGTAAATAGTGTTTGACCGGGCTTCTTTTCACTTTCTGAAGAAATCATACACAGAAATGCAAAAGTTTTTGATATTGGTCAAATATTCATTGTTCATAATATGTTGGGAAACAATAAATATAATAATTATAAAATGAAGGAAATACCACATTAACAATAGTTGTTATGAAAATATCTTAGGTTTTTTCGAGAAGTTCTTTTGCCGTAGAGCTATAGATATTGGTAACTATTTGGCTGTTATCATCATAAGTTTCACGTTTTTTTTTACTAGCTGTGTTTGTAGTTCCATGTATACTTCTAAGTACATGTATAATGTTGCCATGGTAACGTTCAGTTTCAGAAACGTCGTGATATTAAAAGATCGTAAATAACTTCTCGAAAAAGAACCTGTTTTATTATTCAACTATGTTTGTGCTTGTTTGTTGTCTATTTCCATAAACCTTTATATTCTGTTTAAGAGATCTGATAGGCATTTTACATCTCTACTATTAAGTCGACAGTGAACTTTCTGGAAGAACATAGATCTATGATACAGGAATAGTAGAAAGGAACTCAAGTTATTATTGGCTGTAAAATATCTGATAAAAATGACATATTCCATCTCCTGTAATCGATTCACATTAAAACTGTTGTATATTATTATCGCATGAGAAATGTCAACATTATTTATATAAGCGTAATAACTCGAAGAAGGGTAGGGATCTCCATACGTATTTAAATTCTCTCTTTAATAAAAACTCCCAGTAATCAGTGTTTACTGCGATAATTTTACTTATTGCAATAAACATGACAACATAATGTTATTTGTATTTTATGTTTTTGTTTTGTTTTTTAAGAATAAATTTGAAGCGAAAGTTATATCAGAGCAGCTGTATCTAAAAATTCGTTTTAACTAATTACATAGGGTCCTAATCGAGAATATCCAAGTCCCTGGCTAAAAGGATTGTCAAGTTCTGACATGAAAGTTAATGTTGTGACACATTTCCAGAACACCTTTCGGGTTTATTTTCTGTTGAAATTAAATACAATCGTATTGTTTATTTTTCCTTAGAGTAACCACGATGTTGTATTTCATACTTGTTTAGCAAGGAAACTTGCAATGTAAAGATAGTTATTTACATATTTCAGCAGAAGTATGAGTCATCCCCACCATATTGTATTACTATAAATTAACTGCAAGTTTTAACCGTTTTGCTCTGTTAATACTCTATCCAGGAATTTCATTTTATTAATCGGTATAGACGCCTACCTTCCTTCCACGTTGTTTACTTTTAGATTTATTGATCGATGGTTGAGGACAGTTACATGGTTTCATTATACATTTTTTAACACTTTTTCCCCATGATTATCATATTTCTGACTTCTTTTGGTGTAAGATTATGCATTATTTGAGTTAATAAACGTTTGTGAATTACGTTAGGTGGTAAACATAATTGCGGAAATATTTCGTAAAGGTAATCTATGTATAGCTTTTATACAGCGTATTTGGATTTACATTAGGTTTCTACAGTGATCATACAGTATATGTTTAAAAACTGATGTTTTTGTCAATTATTAAATATTTAAATTTAACAGTAATTATACTGAAAACGTCTTCATTTATCCATCTAGTTTCTAAATTTGTTTCGAGGAATTCTTATTTTTGTTTAAGAAATAATAGCTTACAACTGTTGTAGTTAAAATTGTTCAGAACGTGCCATACTAGCAAAAGCTAGTAGATTACCCTTTCAACTCAATTTATGAAGCACTTACGTTTAGTATCTGTAGTCCTGGATTCAAATCCTTCACACAGAATTGATAAGAAAAAATGGCTTACAGCTAGCTTTCGTGCACACTGCCCTGAAGTAAGGCCACTAGGGTACTGATGGTAAGTACAGTGTTGTGCGAAATGTTTCAAGTTTGATTCCGGCCAAAAGAAATAAATTTCACAAAACCAGTGGTCGACACATGACTCTGTGTTGAGGGCCGAGAGTGGTCCTTCTCTTTGAGAGGGGGAAGAATCCTGGACATGTACAGAAGTATTTGCCGGGGGGAGGGGCAAAATGTGTATGCAAAGGATCGACTTTTGCAATGCAAGTTAACAGACTAAAAGTACATATGCTACGTGTGTTTTAAACACAAAAAATTTACAGTTATAATAAGAAGTACTAAAAATATTTATCTTAAGTACAATGTTAAAATTACGTCACAATACGTGCATTTTTTTTAATGTAAAGGGAAGAAATATTCCCTCTACGCTTTCTGCAGACGTCCATGGGGAAAATATAATTGTGTAAATTGTTTAAGTATTAAAGTGACACTCGGTAATAACCCACATTAGGTTTAGGATCGCAAACCTTACAGACCTTTAGTTTAGAAAATCAACCAGGTTCGTTAAAATATGCGTTGATTGTTTTTCTTCTATCTTAAAACAGTGCTAATAGTTTCCACTATGCTAATGCCGTGAAATTTAGATCAACAGTTCTTGCTATCATCCCATACAATCGGTACAGCTATATCAAGCATCATTATTTATGCTAATTGTTTGAACTAATATTATGTGAGGCTAAACGCTCTTTATTTTGGATAATTTTTTTTTGGAATTTGGTAAATTTGTGCTGAAAGGTTGGCAATAAATAATTTTTTTTAAAAAAAACTTGAGCTAGAAAATGGCATTCTGCTTTCCTTGGCCTGACCTATTATCATTCTTTCAGATTTGTTTTTCTGTTCTATAGTAGGCGTTTTTAATCCCAGTGACAAAAAATTAAAACAGTCCATTTTTAGGTAAAGCTGTAATAAAAATATTACACTTGATAGCTCACGTGAATTTTTGCGTAGGCGTGCGCAAAAATTTTGCTTAAACTTACGAGGTTTTGTTGAATAGCTTTGCACATGTGGCTTATCGTTACACCAACTGAGGTTCCTATTTGTAGAATGATTTGATCTATCACAATACCAAACTTGAAGAAAAAAAGCCTCTAAAGGTTAAGTGTGCTTTTCCTGTTAAATAAATTTTCCGTACTTTTTGTGCGAAAAAAATTCAATCAATTTTTTATACCTTGTACATTTCTTAATGGTGGCCTTGAAATTTTCTATGTGAAGTAAGTGTCCAGTAGAGAACATTTACTGAAAACTTACAGAAGCATGGATTACTACAGCCCGAAATATAAAAGGCGTAAAAATGTTAAACATGTTCTGGAGTTTTTATTTTATTTTATAACCTGATTACAAGTTTGAAATATCAGTGTTTTGCCCGTGTAGCTCAGGAGGAATATGAAATGTTGACTGAAAAGTCAGTGAAACCTTCAGGATTTTCACACAAATCTGCTTAAACGATTGTCTACGCACATCTGCCCATAATTTTGAATTAATAGACTAGAGGAAAGACAACTAGTAAACAAAACCAATTACAAACTCTAGGGCTGTTCTCACCTGATTGAATATTAGGTTTGTTCGTCACTTGTACAGTACCCCTACGACTCCAAAGCTCAGAATCTGTTTTTGTAACAATGGTATGCAACTTGTGAACCATCTAATTAACAACCTGGACCTAACCACAAGTAAACGCCCAGACCTTTTTGGAAATAATTATACTGCACTAGAAGCTTCAGTAAATGCTCTACACTATTTTAAAATCTTCCATGAATAATTTTTACTTTATTTGACTGTTTTTGACAATCTTGTATTTTCTGTAACTTATGTAATGCTGTTTAACCTGCATTAATATACTATGTTGTTGTGAAAGTATCTGTAATAGTATAATATTGTTGTAGGAACTTGTATCCTCGGGACAGGATGAGCGAAACTGGCGAGGTATTGGAATTGCCCTTCTTGTGATAGTAGCAGTGTGTTCTCTGATAGCGACAGCTGTAGTACTTCTCACACCAGGTCAGTGTCATTTGTATCAAAGGCAGAATATCATTATTTATAAGAATGTCATCCCCTTCATTTGTGACAAACTATACATTGAAAGTCAATAGCAGTGTGTTAAAGCGATGTTTCAAGTATCATGGTGTACTTAAAACTTCTTATGCAATCATTGATTGTGCCTGATCTGATGGCCATAGTTATCCCCTCTTTTCTTTACAAACAAGATTTTGCGGCAAATAACGACAGACACATCTGGCACCAATTTTACATATCTTCATAGGTTCTTAGAATTACAGATGTACATGGTGGTCCATTAGTCCATACCCGTACATATATCTTATGTATCCAGTGTATCTGTGTAATGCCCCTCATTGTTGCTGCATAATGTTATGGGACGCAGTGGCGGCGCCGGGAAATTTTCGTTGAGGGGCTGAGGTAAACTGTGGAAGGGCTTCCCAAAATGCCATCAGTATGAAGTATAGATGGTAAATTATAATAATGTAAATACCAAAGTACATTTCAGAAAGGTGTGCTGTTTTACACTGCGTTTTCAATGCAGTTTTCATTGCAAACTCATACTCTGATTAATAATTCATTATTACAAATTCCACCCAAGGTAATACATAATAATAAAGAAAATCAAGATTAGCTTAGATTGAACATTTAATATACCATTAAGAGTAAAGTTACAAATCAAAAGCAATACAACATAAAGACAGTTTACATAGCAGAAATGAATTATCTCATGTGAAGTTCATGTACTATGAGGAAAAGTAAGGTCACTGTCAGGCTAACTATCTTTTATATGTTGTGTTTATAGTCAATATTACTTCAAAACAATGCGCCTGTTCTGGTGATTGGCAGCAAATGTATCTATAACAGTATCAATATCGAGTTGTTTTGCCCTCCTGCAGTTTACTGATATGACAACAAGATTGCTTGTGCGGTTGTTACCGTTGCTGCTACGCAAGTGTGTCTTGAGAAGCTTCAGACATGAGAAACTTCTCTCACAAGCAGCTGAAGTAAGAGGTAGGGTCACAGCGATGCATATAAGTTTGTGGAGATCCATGAAGGCATCCATGTATGGCTCCAGCATGGTTGCAAGCTCCAGTAGTGTGGATACTTCCTGCTCCTTGTCTTTCTTCCTGGCTATTAGCCGGCTCGACTGGTGGACCTCCACTGCAAGGTCATCCTCTGCCATACCATAGTTTGCTGCCATTCCTAAGAGTGCTTGCTTGTCCAGAAATGTAGAGTGTTTGGGGTTCAATGCAGTTGCACCCATCAGAACACTGCAGGCATCACAGGAGAATCTTCTATTCAGCTCGTTGAGTATTCTGTCTATGATGGCATAGAATGTGTGTCTCCTGGCATCTGGTGTTGGTTCATCTTTCTGGGTAGTACTAGATGTGATAATGAATCATTGGCTCTGTGGATATTATCATCCTCCACATGATGCTTTAGGGTTGTCACAATGGCATGGAGGGTACTTTTCACAGCCAGACAAGCAGCATGTTGGCAGGCCCATTTTGTGTCTGACAGTCGCTTCAGCTCTATGTGCTGGTTCACGGGTTCAAGCTCCTTTTGTACCATCAGGAATTTTTTATGCACAACCGATGTAGAGAAGAATTTGTACAGCTTCTGAATAGGCACAAAGAACTCTGCTGCAGCCTGGACGTTGTGCACACAATCAACTAGCACAAGGTTGAGCCTGTGTGCATAGCAGAGGACATACACAGCCTGAGACACCTCTTTCCTGAACCTCTCCTGTACGCCAGTGATGTGCCCTAACACGACTGCAGCTCCGTCATAGCACAGGCCAATGCAGGCATCATGGTCAATACCACATTTAGCCAGAGTCTCCATGATTTTCCTAAGCAATGAATCTCTATCCAGATCCTCAGCAACTGTGAAGTCCAGGAACTCCTCGTGAAGGCACTGTTGGTGGAGGTACCTTACCACAATGGACAGCTGTTTTTCTTTGCTCACATTCTTTGTTTCATCCACCATTAGAGACAAATGCTTAGTTTCCATGAACTCTTTGCTGATATCCTTCCTGATCATTCCAGCTATGATGTCAAGCAGTTCGTTTTGGATATCATGGTACGTGTACTTGGCATTGTCAGGACCACTCAGCTTCTTCTACACGATTTCATCATACCTGGAAATCATGTCAAGAAGTTCCAGAAAATTGCCCCTGTTATCTGACTGACTACCTGTGACCTCTCTGGGCTTTATTCTGGCAGGTTGTGTATGTAATGTCGGTTTTCCTCCACAGTCTTAGCATGGCTTGCATCGCGAGCATGTTGGATCCTTGCACTTTTTGTTTTCTGCAATTTAAACTCTGCCCAAGCTTGCATGACAAACTTGTGTCCTGCAGAGTTATTATGGGACTTCAGTGATGTGGTTGCCTTCTTCCAGTTCTGGAAGCCTTCATGGGTGAAGGACTTCTCAGTTTTACTGAATGGTGTGTGACTGAAAAGACGACATGCGAAACAGAATGCAGCATCCTGGGTCACAGAGTACTCCAACCACGAGTTTTGATCACACCAATTCTTGTTAAAAGACCTTGACTGGCCACTATAATCTGTGGCCGAGTACCTCTTCAAGTCTAAACAGGTAGGATCACTGTCTGGAAGCTGATTCAGTTCCTTGGGTCCTGGTGGTATTTTTTCACCCTGAGTGTGTGTGGTACTCTCTTGTGGCTGGGGTCCCGCACTAGTCGTGTCTGCATTCTCACCATCACGACCACCATTGTCCTCTTCATTTGCACCACATGTATTTGTAGGACCATCTATTCACCGCCTCTTTTTGGGTAGCAGGTAGTGTTACATAATCAATCCTATGTGTAGTATGACTGGTTTATGTTTTGGTGAGTGATGTCTGACTCTTATCTTGTGTTTTGGTGTCCTTGTTTGAAAACGAGTCGCTGATTTTGATTTCCTTTTATTAATCCAAACTCAGTGTGTGTTCCAGTGTGAGGCCGAGTACCATAGAGTTTGTTTGTTTGTTTTGGAATTTCGCACAAAGTTACTCGAGGGCTATCTGTGCTAGCCGTCCCTAATTTAGCATTGTAAGACTAGAGGGAAGGCAGCTAGTCATCACCACCCACCGCCAACTCTTGGGCTACTCTTTTACCAACGAATAGTGGAATTGACCCTAACATTATAACGCCCCCACGGCTGGGAGGGCGAGCATGTTTAGCGCGACTCAGGCGTGAACCCGCGACCCTCAGATTACGAAGCGCACGCCTTAACGCGCTAGGCCCAGTACCATAGAGAGCGAGAGCCGTGTAAACGCAAACTAACGTGGCAGAGGTTTAGTTTAGAGAGCGAGAAATGTGGAATATTTTCCCTCTAACTGGGGTGATAAGGAACGTTGTGATTCCTCTTCGTCTCCTCTCGTGAAAGATTATTGAAATTTGCATGGGGTTTTTGCCTTTCAACCTCACTCCTTCACCTTTTTAGGTGAAGGAGTGAGGTTGATCACAATACTGTTGAGCGAGACAAAGGTAGCACTAGAGAGACTAGCCAGATCAAATCCCAAAAAGCAGATGTCAAAGTAAATATGAACATGAACATAAATGCGAAACGACCCGATTCAGGTCATTGCAATAATGCTGCCTTGGCTGGGATCTAAAGATCCAATGCTTCAGATTTGGCTGTGGGGAGAAATGGGAGTGCCCCAAGAAAACCCACTTTCACAGGACAGGCGCCGAAAGATTTACCTGTCCTGTGCCCGAGATCTGAAAAAGAAATACATATTATAGACGTAAAGTTTATTTTTTATGTACTTTGTAGTGTGATTTGTAATTGCTGAAATGTGTTGTATGGTGAAATACATCTGGTTGATGCACTGGCTAATTTACATAGTGATGCAGTTTGTTTCTTTGTTCTGCTTTTCAATATTCGTAGGACATTTCCGTTAGTCTGTTTCTAAGAGTTGGTAAGCTACTTATTTGGTGTACATAGTTTACTGAAGTGTATGGTGGTAGTCTGTATGCTGCTCTTAGTATTTTGTTTTGTTGTAGTTGGATTTTCTGAAGAGTATTATTTGATGTATTATATGTGACTTGACATCCATACTCTATTAACGGACGGATGTAAGCCTTGTATATTTGGATAATGGTCTTTGGTGAGCAGTTTGAGTGTTTGCTGGATAGTCATTAAATATGAAATGCGTTTTTTGATTAAGTGTATGTTGTTAACGTGTTTTTTTCCTTGTTAGTATTGTGTCGAAAGTGATGTTTGCTCATGTTAATGGACGTATTTCCGAGTGATAATTTTACTTTTTCTAGAGTTTTTCTTTGTCTTTTTAGTTTCCTGTAAAAGGTGATTGCTTGTGTTTTGGTTGGAGTTAAAACTACTCTCCACTTGTTACTCCAGTTGGAGACATTATCTAGTGATTCTTGAATGCGAAATATAGCTATTACTGGGTTTCTGGAGATACCCCAGATAGCAATGTCGTCTGCATATTGCGAATTATGAGTGTATGTTAAACTGGGGAAAGGTATATCGCTGACAAAAATAATATACAGTAATCGAGAAAGGACGGATCCTTGTGCCACGTCTGTAGTTATTTTGAAAGATTTGGATATAGTTTCATTGACTTTTACTTGTGCTGTTCTATCTATCAGAAAATTTGATATCCATTTAATAATAGGATTTATTTTCAGATGTGTTAATTTGTACTTGATGACGTTATGCCATACGTTATCAAATGCTTTTTTAAGATCTAAAAATACACTTGTTGTTACCTGATTGTTGTTAAAAGCTTTGTAGATTGATGCTGTGAGTCGTGTGAGGTGATCTATTGTTTGTTTGTTTGTTTTTCCTGGAGGCATTTTGAGATTTCTGAAGGATATTATTTATTTCACAGAAGTGAAGAAGACGATTTGAGATAATTTTCTCCGTCAGTTTGCCAAGGCAACTTAACAAACTGATGGGACGAAAATTATCTGGATTTGTCCTGTTTGTTTCTTTAGAAACGTGGTGATGATGGCTTTTTTCCATGTGTCGGGGAAGTAACCAGTTGTTAGTGAGATGTTCATGGTGTTTGTGAGGTGTTGTAATAGGAGAGTAGAGCTTTTTTTGAGTAAAATGTTTGGTATTTGGTCGTGTCCGGGGAAGTGTTTTTCAAGTTTTTAATGTTAATTTTGAGTTCTGTGATTAATTTTCCTGTTGATTAAACCTGAGTTCCTAATATCTCGCCAAGGAATTGTGGTGTGAATGAAGATTCATTAGTGTTTATGAAGTTGTTGACATGTTGATGTTGTGTGTTAAAGTCGACTGAATTTAAGTCGCTGAAGGAGGATTCGTAGCAGTCGGCTACTAGAACCGCTTTCTCCGAGTCCGTTCTTGCGATTATGTTGTTATGTGTGATGTGTTGAAGCAAATAATTTGTAATTTTGTTGGAAGAAATACTCTTAAATTTTTTCCAAAATATTTTGGATTGTTTATGGTTTTTTCCAAGTTCTTACGAACGTTTTGCGAGTCAATTTCTTTTGCTATTTTAACTTGTTTAATTTTTCCATTTGTTCCGTTAATTTGTGTTTTCATAATCGGATTACGTGTTATGAAGTGTGTTCGTCTTAATTGCCTGCGTTTGATTATTATTAGTGTATGAATTTCAGGTGTAATGTCCATTGATTATGTGAGTGTTTTTTCTTTGTTTTAGGGATTATGTTTTTAATGGCTTTGTGTATGGCTTCTGTTACTTGATTAACATAGTTGTCTAATTCTGTTTGTTGTTAACATCTTCAATTGAGTGGGGTAGATAGGAATCTAGCGAGGCGTTAAACGAGAGCCAATCTGTTTTGGTATACGTGTAAACAAACATAACACCCCTTTATAAAGAGTGCGCGAACGTCAAAGTGACCCCCGAGTCGGCTAACTGCTAGTACCACTTCTTTCTTCCAAATTGTGTTAATTTGTATGAAACGAATGGGAATTTCTCTCTTTATATTGGCATTAGGGGCTTACAAAGGATATTCATTTTAAACATCGAAATCTAAAAAGGAAAAAGATACAACATACATACTATTGGGTCATTTCATGAATAAGGAACAAATAACAGTTAAACGTAGTTCAACATTACGAACAACTGCATTGAAATCACAAAATTATATTAATAGCACATGAAAATCCAGAACATCTAGAAACTGAGCGACATTTGAGAAATGGGATATTGCAGTCCTTGTGAGTTTTTGATAATCTTCAATGATGACTGTCAAAAAGAAAAAAAGCTTCAAAGTTCATCGTGGACTGTATTTGAACACAGTTACACACATTGATATATTTTCATTGCTGAATACAGATGAGATCTGGATGTATTGAAAGGCAACCACTTACTCAGCACACTAGATTTAATTTCAGGTTACTAGAAAATTTAATAGGACAGTGAAATTAGTCATAAGATTGCTTTCAGAACTCGTGAAGGACTGTTTGAATTATTTATTGTACCATTTGATCTGTATAATTCACATTATCAAAGAAGCTGATGGATTTTTGTATTGGATGCTATTGGGAAGGGTGTCTATATGAATGACTTACTAGTTTTGATCAAACATTTCATACCACAACTTGGAACTTCATAATGGTACAATAGTAACTCAAGGATACAGGCTTAAAAGTAAAATCAAGATAAATACCCATTCATGTGAAAGAAAGTGGAATATTCTGGTCACATATTGGATATGGTGGGATATTAATTGATTCATTAGAGATTGTAATGGTTAATGATTGGCCACAGCTTGAGACCAAACAAGACGTTTGTAAGTTTTTAGGTTTTTATGCTATAAGTGGTTTGTGGTCAATTTTTCTGGATCAATAATGACTTATTTATATCTAGGAGCAGCCTTAAATCTGGAAGGTGCCTGTACTATAATCCAACTGTTCAGGTTGCTGATAAAGTGTTCAGAATAGATATCAGTGAAATATCTGTAAGAAGGGTTCTACCTGCATTACTACTACTACCAGAACAAACCAGATGCCATGTGATAAATTTTTCTGATATCATACACGTGCAGTAAAGGCTCAAACAAAAGTGAGATACAGAGCAAGATGCAGCGATCCATTAGCAGGGTTTAGTAGGTTGTGCAGTGACACAGTAACATCTGTTAACCAATCCTGTTAAACCACAGTTATGTTCTGCATACTGAATGACATATGCGCTAATGAAAACAACCATCACAATTCTTTTTAAAACTGCTACCCTTCTGGAATAAACACTGAAGTACTTAACTACCTTTAATAGACAGCTAGGTTAACATCTTGGTAATTACAGATACCAAAAGCATCAATGTACTGAAAACTGCTGAAGGAAAAAGAGCTAAAGAATCCTACCTGCTTATGCTGTACTAAGACTTATCTGCTCTATCTTGGGTTAAACACTACCAATGATCAGCATTACAAAGCCAAATAAGATTCAAAACATTTATTTAAGTATGGTCATGTGTTCATAGTGTCACTAGCCTTAGCAGAGCTAATATTATAGAATACAAACATCTTTTCAAAGCAAAATTCTTCATCTTGTATAGTAAATATTGTACATTATATATTTAAACTACTGCCATTTTCAGCTAAAACATTTTAACTTGTTATGTATTATAATTTATCTTGGACAATGTCTGATTTATTATATTATGTATTGCAATTTCAAATAGCTAGAAACTTTAATTTAGAAGTTAAATGAATGCTGGTGTGTATTGAATTTATGATATTTGCCAACAAGAAAGATGTGCACAATTTTTTTTAACACAAATATACAACTAACAATACAATTTATAAAAATGGTTATTACAAATTATGATTTATATACAAAAGTTTTACAAACTCAAAAACAATACTGAGTCATCTGGTCTGCAATTAAATATTTTATTGATGTTTCACAATCAATGAATTAATTCTATCTTTATTGGCACAGTTCACTCAATGGGTAAGCTATCTCTCACTGCTTACACATTTTTTGTTTTGTTTTTTACAGAGGAAGATATGTGATGTTCTCATAGAAATATTAATATTCAAAGTTAATTCACTGAAGTTAAATTATTTGTAATGTTGGAAATTTGTAAACATTCCTGGTCAAGTATCTGCACTTTCCTGATTAATAAGCATTAATTACAATTATAGCTTCAAAATTTTATAGTGTACTAAGTGTAGCAAGCCAGCAATGTTATGGTCTCTCTGCATGTTGTGATGTATAAACTTTAAGGTGAAGTTCAGCTCAAAAGTCCAGCTGGCAATAATACTGGCAATCTCTAGTATTTTACATACACACATATTGCATTGTTGATTCTTACACTGCAGAATATTCTATAAATTTAGAGATTAGGCAGGAACTTCACAACACATGTTTAATAGTATAAATTACATGTATTTCTTCATTTAAATTCAACTAAAACAAACATTGATATTAAAATAAATACATTATATTAAATTTGTTACAAGCTCTAAAATAACCCCAAGGCCAACAACCAAGCAGCTGATTGCCTAAAAGGGATTTCATAGGTTGACAGGTGCTATACGGTTACCAGTGAGACAACCAATTGTTACCAGATATTACATTTTTCCATGTGGGAGAAACATCTTGAACCATCTGTGAAAATCAGCCTAAACATAAAATATAGAGATTGGGCAAAAGAGGAAGCAAAAATGCCTGTCAGTACCAATTTAAAGACCACTTGCCTGTTAAAATAGTTACAGGTCATATCTAAACCAAAGATAGCAAGGGAGGTGTTTGGGGATTTAGCATTTCACAAAGGAATAATATCTTGCATAAGTCTTTTAGAGCATTCAAGCTTCCCACATGTAGCACAAGGATGGAGCTGAATGAAATAAAATAAGCTGTTCTCTGGATTTCTGAAAGGAATTAACCACAAATAGACAGTCACACCAACTTAATATTTGTGACTGATTTTTAGGCTGTACTGTGTAAATTTCAGAATGGTTTATCCCTAAGTGGATAGCACAAAGGAAAGAAACTGCATAAGATCATCACTTGGATGTGATTGCCAGGCTAGTGGGAGCAAACTAAACAAAGAAACTGTAAGGTTAAATTCAGTAAAACTCTACTGGTAGGTAAGGTGAAAGCAGTATTCATGAAAGATTTTTATTAAAATGCAGAGAGAATAAATCTGTATACATATATATATCTCAGACATAGTTCATCCCTCTATTTCACCAACAGTATATATATAGGACTGAGGAGAGGCACGTGTTTCCTGTAGCAGATACCATAAAGCTTGCTTCTTCTGCTGCACTCTCTTTGCAACCAGCTTATTCAGTGCACAGTGAAGTACACGTGTCATGGTATTGTTTTTGGTGGCCTGAGATACCTTTTTTTTGTCAAAAATATAATATTTTTAATACCCATGTATTGTAAGGCTTTATTGTGCAGTTTTATTGTGAATTATCGCTGAGATTTTTCACTGACTAATGAACATTTCTGACTAATTAATTATCACCTATGATATTCTACTGCCCAGTTGAAGCTGGTTCCCAGGTAATATTTCAAATGAAAACACCAGTGGTAATCTTTATGAATATCCACATCCTATTTATGAGTTGACTCTCTGTGATAGACTTCTCAGTTCCCTTCCAGGTCAAACTTCTAAAGCAACTGTTCCAATTGGATAAATAGATGAACACCAATGAGGTTCTCAAGTGCATATAGTTTTAGTCCATACAGAATCAGGAAGAGATATTAAGTGAGTTATTATTGATCAGACATTCCATACTGTGACTAAATCCTATGCACTGAAGTTTCTAAGGTGTTTGAGTTAGTCAGCTGTGGAAATATTTTCACATTTTGGTTTTTATGCATTGTACCTGGCATTATAGGGAACTTGGTGTGAATTAAGAAAACTGACACAACTCCTTGAGCTTCTGTAATAGTTGACCAGTCTCTTAAACCGTCCTAACAATTTTCGGTTGCTAATAGTAAGACAATTAAGGTTTTAGGTTATGTCTTCAAAAATATTGTATACAAGTCTAAAGAGGTTATACTTTCATTGTATAGAAGTGTTATGATCAATATTGGGCTCCTTGGCTTAGAAAAGACATTGAATCCTTTGAAAGTGTTCAGAGGAGGGTTATTGAAATGGTACCTGAAGTGCAAGGTTTGTCATATGAAGAAAAATTATGGATCTCTGGAATTGTTTTGTTTTCTCTTGAAAAAAGAAAGAGTGGATTAGATTGAAGCACTTAAACTTTTAAAGGGAATTGATAGTGTTGGTTTGTTTTCTTTCTTCATACTTAATGGCAAGAAACATAAACTAAGGAATACAAATATGAATTTTAGTAAGATATGGATTATTTTCAGCTTAGACAGTTTGATTTTTAACAGGGTGGTTGGTTTCTGAAATGGATTGCCTTTAGATGTTGTGAAAGCAGTAAGTTTAAGTGACTTGGTATAAATAATAAGGGGTGGCTTTAAGATTTAACCAAAATATTATATATGGTTTAGTTTAAAGGATAGAACAGCTGAGATGGACAAACTGTTCCCTTGTTGTCCCTAAACATTATTTTATTTTTCATTTATGGTCCACTTTTCTTTAGGAAACATCTTGTAGGCTTATCTTTAGTCATATTTGAGAATATGTTTGATTTGTTTTTTTTATTAAAGAGACTTCTTTCTCATAGAAATAGATGTCCATAATTTCATATTGAAAGAGGCTTTTTTTAGTGCTTTTTAGTAAACAGGTATTACCTATGTAATTGAGGCATCTTTCCTTAATCACCCAGGTATATGCTGTACATTTACATTGTTGATAAAAATATGTTAGCAATTGCCCATTCCTGTAAGTAACAAAATTTTTACTTTTTCTTGTTTCTGGGCAGAAGGTATGTTTTCCCAATTGCTTATGCCTAAAGTAAATGGAAAAAATCTTATTTTTCTCTTCAAACTTTAATTTTGTAACCTGGGTAATGAAATTTTAAAATTTACCCATTTTCCAGAACATTCCAGGTAGATTCAGCACTGAGTAGCTGAGAATTTTCTTTAACTTACAAGAATATTCAAGAACTATCTAGAATGTTTTAAAAGCCTCGAAGCTGTGCTGCTTCATAATGGAAATAAGTATTCATCTCATCTCAAGCACAGATAGCCCTCAAGTAGCTTTGTGCGAAATTCCAAAACATCATCTCATCTCAAAGAGGAATATAACAGCATCAAGACCTTGCTAGAAGCCTTGAAGTATAATGAGTATGGCTGGAAGGTAATTGGAAACTTTGAAATGGTGGCATTCCTGATGGGTCTCTAAGGAGGCTTTACCAAGTTTCCCTGTTATCTTTGCCTTTGGGATAGCAAGAATACTGCAGCACACTACAACAGAAAGCACTGGTCACAACAAACCGATTTCTTTGTGGAGAAGCACAGTGTCAAGTGTGAGCCATTAATGGACCTCCAGAAGGTATTGTTTCCACCATTGCACATAAAATTGTGTCTTATGAAACAATATGTCACAGCTCTTGATAAGGAATCTGAAGCCTTCAAGTACCTTTGAGACTTCTTTCCTAAGCTGTCTAAGGCAAAGGTCAAAGCTGGTGTTTTCATTGTACCACAAATAAAGAAGATCCTGGAGTGCACAGAATTACCCAAGAAGCTTAGTAGGAAGGGAAAAACGCGTTGAGCAGCTTTGTCACAGTGGTTCAGAGCTTCTTGGGCAATCACAAAATCAAAAATTATGTGGAACTGCTTGAGGATTTGGTGAAGATCTATGGCAAAATGGGCTGCAGGATGCCCCTGAAAGACCATATCCTTGATGTTCATCTTGATAAATTCAAGGAGAACATAGGACCATACTCAAAGGAGCAAGGCAAGTGCTTCAACCAAAATATACTGGACTTTGAATGCTGCTACGAAGGGGCAAATAATGAAAACATGATGGGAGACTATATTTGGGGGCTGACACGTAAAAGTTTATTTATATTACAGTCACAAATCTTTAAAAACTACTCACTTCTAAACATTTTTGTATGACTTTAGTATAAATACATGTAAATCTTGATTCATATGTTGTTTTATTCAGACCTCATTTAAATGAAAATTTGCAAATTTGCCCATTTTTACACAGGTTAATTTCTAGATTTCATTATCCAGGTCACAAAAGCAAAGTTTTAAGGGAATAATGGTCATATTCTGTACTTTTACAACCTAAGTAATTAAGAAATGACATGTGCCATCCAGGAACAAAATTTGTTACATAATCTGTGATGACAAGAAAACCCACTTGTTTAAAAAAATATATATGTAAAAATGGCTGGTGTGGGTTTAGAAAAATTTTTGGTGGGATGATATGTTGATTCTCATGTAGATATATTTGTCTCATGGTTGTAGTTTGGTATCATCACAAATTTGATTATTATTAACAATACTATTATCTATGATATATGAAGAGAGATTTTTGCTTACCTTAGATCAGCTGCATAATATATGTTTAATACTTGGTAAGAATTAAAGCATATTTTGTTTCTAATATAATTCTGAGTAAATTGAACATTTTTTATACTTTTTCATCATCCATTTATACAGGATGTTTGGAAAGTCACTATGCACTTGTATAGTTATTAATAAACATGTTTCAATATAAAGGTAAATATGAATGACAATTATAAACAATGTTGAAAGTGACCCTCATTGGCATCAATACAGGCTTGGATCCTCCTTATTTTGTTTCTAAACACTGCTATCAGTTGCTGGCTTGAAATAGACTGAATGGACATATTACAAAACTGCACAGTGACTTTCCAAACATCCTGTATGTTTGGAAAATATATTAATAAACTAATTTATACAATTAAAAATTTTCATTGAACTTAAGACAAATCATATTTATCGATTATGCCTAGTACTGGCATCATCTTAGAACTAAAGTCCATCATTCTTTTAGAACCAATAGTTAAGTCACGTCACCATTTATAGAAAAAATTATGAATACGAACCTGTATGTTCAAAAATTTACTTTGTTGTTTATGGACATGCAGCACCAGTTGTAAATCATGATAAAGGAAAGTAATGAGAAGACCCATGTAATCTTTTCTACGAATACTGATAAATTATACTAAACCTGTTAAATTTCCAACTGCAGCATAAAATATGTAATGATCTATTCAAGATCCACCTTCAGTGGTGTAAACCCATTTTAGATCTCCAATTATTACTAGTGTATTAAGCATTTTATTGAGTCATCTTTACCAAAGTACATAAAGCCTTAGAGAAGGTAACCCATTTTACAATTTCTATACAATCTCTAATGAACATTTACATTGAATTTCTTTAAGTGTTTTCTTATGCTGAATAAACCTAAACAATATTATTCAGATTTTGTTTTTGGTGTTAATTAGGTAATGATAATTCTTATATCAAGAATGAAAAGCTGAATTTAGTGGAACTTGTAGATGGAACCTTCTTACCTAGGAGATTTAATGGAACATGGATATCAGGTTAGTCACAAATGTTCAGATTGGAGTGGAATGATAAATTTTGAAAATTACTCCAGTTATAATATTATATAAACTTTTTGTCTCCTCTCTCCCAAATAAAAATGTACATAATTAAGCATTAATTTCTGTTTTAAATTTTGTTTTCCATTTTGTTTATTTTACCACATTCTCTTAACTGATTAATTTATATATCATCAAACCTAGGCTTTCATATAAATATTTTGCTCAGTGCAAGACATATAAAAGTACTTACATACATTTATAGTAAAATACTGATTGTTCCAGCAGTAAATTTTGAGTGAGTTATTTACTGTATTTTCAAATGTTATATACAGTGATGTAGTGCTAAATTTTAAAGTTACACAGTGCTGCCAAAATTTGTGATGCATATTATGTTATCATCATGGTAAAAATTTCATATTTAAAAACTTTTATTTTTGAAGCACTTCCAATGACACAGTAACATGTCTCTGGATTCAGTGCTAAAAACCAATTTACTACCTTTTGTTGCTTGCAGCAGGAATGAGAAGTTGGTTGCTCTATTCTTACATTTAGGTAAAAAAAAGAAGATCATTAAGAAAAATAATAAAGTACTGTATATTAATATAGGAGACAGAAAAACTCCTTGAAGTTGATGCTCCAGCTCCCATTGTGATGTTTGTGTATAAAATCCAAGATGTTTTGGTATTATGATATTAAACCCAACAATTTGTTTAAGTATAGCTTCCATCCTCCACCATTTCATGCTACTCTCTTGATATCTTCAGTAATACCTCTTTAATGGTTTTAAAAAGATCCATGAAGCTGCAAAGGTCCTTTATAGAGTAGTTGATGTAGCTATATTTACTCCCCTATATAAGATATAGAAATGTTCAAATAAACAATTATAATTACTTGCTTTCATACATATAAAATTAAAACCAGAGTACATTTTCCTTATTTGAAAGAGCTTTATCAATGTAAGCTATGGTTATTTTGTAAGGTTTGTGAAGCATTTTTATGAGAAGGAATTAATGGAAGTAGTGCCTTTGGTGCAAAAGGTAAGTTTTTTAAAATGTGTAATATTTTCCTATTGCTAAAATAAGTGATTATGGAAACACTCAAATTGACAAACACATGGAACATGTAACATTATGGAAAATTACAAAGGGAGTCAATAGGTAAAATTCTATAATTCTTAAAAAAAAATATCTGGATTAAATATCCATCATTGAATGACTTAAAAGTTCATTCAGTACTGTATCACTATTTGTTCCAATCTTTGCAGTGGTATTTGTGATGTGACATCATTATTATATTTGTTGGAACTATATTTCATGTGTTCTATTTCTTGGTACTTGCATTTTAGAAAAAGAATTTATTTTCCATAATCCTGATGGAGCTCTTCTCATTTTCAATGCAGAAAACCTCAATTCAACTTTTCTTATATCCAATACTACCTTTGTGAGTATTTATATTTTATTGTGAAGAAAAGAGTAGTTTATTTGTCTAATCTAACTTCAGAAAAATTCTAAACAAACAGTACTAAATTTAAAACTTTAAACTTGTATTTGGATTTAATTTTGAACATTTGAAATTACTCAATGAGAAAAATTCATTGAACTGATGAAATGAATAGTCCAAAATGTTGTCCAGTGCTCAAAGAGTATGATGAATTTCAGACACTGTAATTACTGATGCTTTCCCTTATGCATTTTGGAAATTGTGAGAATAAAGCTGTGATTGATTGCTTTACAATAGTAAATGTAATTTACATTTAAAACTTATTCATACATTTTGTAAGTTCAGAAAAAAGTGAAGGTGAATATGTTAGTTTCAGTAGATAATGCCAGTGTACTGTGAGAATGTTTATATACTTGTTATTGTGCATACAAAAATACTTAGCCAATCAATGAACATTATATATTAAGTACTGTATGCTCTTTACTACTTACAATTTAGAAACTTGATGTCATTATTAACATTGTATTACTGAAATGTTATGTTTTGCCTATAATTAAACAATAGCTGCCTGGTGAGTTTAACTAATCCATTCTGTTTTATCTGTAATACAGAAAGACAACTGTCAATTATTTGTTAACAGTTAAACTAACACTTTCAAATAAATTTATTAAAAATTTACATGAAAAGGAAGAATTAATATAACATTAACTTTACAAAGTTTTGTGATTAAAATCAGAATGTCAGCTTTTTATAATAATTCAGAATAATTTGAAATTATTCACAAAACAAATGTTATTCAGTATAATTTATTTTCATTTTGGGATTAGCATGTTAATATATTATTTCTACTGTTTTTGTTTGAGTTTATACAAACTAGTTAAGACCATAATATGATACAACTAAATTATTATATTTTTCATCCAGGAGTACAATCCTGGAAAGTACTACATGTCAGCAGATAAAAGATATGTGCTTCTTACAAATTACATGAGACAAGTAAGTCTTGGAAATAAAAAAATTTGTTGAAGTAAAATGCATTTAAATATATTTAAATGTGATGTATCATGTAAATGTTTTTATAACACTCAGGAATGAATGTTTTATAGTGGTTAAAGTGGTAACCTGAAGATTAAGGAGCCAGTGAATAATCTACTAGATTATTCCTTTTAGAAAATTTCTAAAAGCCATTCATGAAATACAACACTTTAAGTATTTAGTATGTGTTAAAAAAGAAAAATCACATCAGTTTTCACAGCATTCAGAACTGTACAACCTTGGACCATAATGTATGACAAGGTAAAAGGTGTTCCATGGTTATCACTTCTAGATGTTTCCATTTCTTAGCCATAATTTACATTTTGTGCGGTAGAGACCAATTTTGTCAAATAATAATGTGCTTCTCGTTTTTGTTTCTATACAAATTTTCAATTATTTTATCTTGATTCACCTTCCTTTTGTCCTTTGTTGTATATACTTGTAGAGCACTATGCATTCTCATCAATTTAACCACTGTTTTTGCCTACATGTAAAAAAATAAGCACATCACAAATTTAAATTTTATGTTAATAACTTGTTATTTTTAAACGTTAATTATGTTTCATCTTGGTGCAGTACTTTGTTTTGATAACTTCATTGTTTTTTTCTAAAATGACTGTTTCTTTGAAATATAATTGTTTTTGTCATTATGCTACTTTTGTTTGAACCATCATTTTGTTGTGTTAAATATTGTTACCTAGTTATTAAAACTTTCATGTTTAGTTAATCATTAATTTTAATCTTATTAAGTCAATTTTTATTGAAACTTCTATGTTTTGATCATACATTTTAAATCCTTAGTGTCTAAGCACCACTTAAACAATGTTTTATTTTATGAATATAGAAAATTAAACCTTATAACTAATTATTGAAACTAAATGAGAGTGTAAAGTTACAACTTTTACTATGTGATTCTGATGTAGCTTTTATTTTATCATCTGATTCATTATGTTTTTCATATGCACACTGCATCTTATTGTTAAAGATATATTTACATGTTTCTTTACATCAGATTTACAGACATTCCTATACAGCTACGTACAAGATTTTTGACTTGAAAAATGAGTAAGTAGCCTCTTGATAGCCTTTTATTTCTTCATTGTAGTCAGGATTTATATATATATAGGCTGGATTCTTTACAATAGGTGTTTGTGACTTGTTGACAATAAATGTCAACAGTAAACAAACAGCAAGGAGCCCATTTGTGTTGAATGTGTATAAAAATGTTCATTACACTGTTGGTTATTATAGTTGTATCCAAAAGCTTTAACAAAAAAGATAGTTATTTAAAATCCACACAAGCTGGTTCAGTTACTTTAGAATACTTTGATAACACAATTTATTCTTCCCACTCTGTTATTACAGTGCAGTCTATGATACTTTTGCTTTAAAATCCCCACTATAACTACTGATTACAACAGTTGTATCCAGAGTTTCAAGTAATTCTCTCTTATCAAAGTCCACACAGAGTGGCCCAATTACTTCTCCACTCTGTAATTATAATACAACCAATAATAATATCACTTTAAAAATTGCCATTCTATGCTCTTTTTGGCTAAGTATACAACCATGCATTATAGATCAATCTCTATTCAAATTATATTTTGAATCCTTATTTATAGCCTGATCAAGGCCTATAATGTTCGAAACACTATATGATATTATGATGCGATTAATACTCAATTAAAACAATAAATAAAACTTAGAGGTTCTAGTAATGTGATGTAATAATACAAAAAGCACAAATTAACAATAATTGAACTACGCAACATTTAATTTGTACACAGTTGCATAAAGAAACCTGCAACAAACTATTGCTTCTGAACATAACTAAATTTAACACTCATGTCAAACTTATATTTGAACAGGTCTGTGTGTGTGCATATATAAAACAATAATCCCCTTTTCAAGAAGTAATGTAAAATACTTTTTAATGCTGTATAGAAGGACTGTTTTCATTTCATGGGCAAAATCTACTTGAACTGTCTGCCACAACATTTGTTGTTCCCTTGATGGCTTCAATAAAAATCAGTAGTTCTGGAGATACAGTGCTTCCCCCATTATCTTCACAGTGCCGATTTTGCACACAGAGATAGTTCTGAAATTACTGGATAGCAAATATGACGGCCAGGAACGCTTCTAGAGTCAGAATAGTTCTTCTCACTGCTCAACAGCTTCTTACTGACGTGCATTATGAGAAAAAGTCTGTCTACATGATCTTGCAATATTACTGGTCAAATTCCAATTGTTACATATGATAACTTATCCTGGACATGTTTCTGATTCATTATGTTGTATATTACAACTTCAAATAGCCTTAATCTTTCATTTTAATTTAGAAGTTAATTGAATGTCAATATATATATCAAATTTATAATATTAGCCAACAAGATTGATACACACAGATTTAAATGTAAAAGTTTTACAAACTTGCAAACAATACTGAGTCTTCTATCTGGTCTCGAACTGAATATTTTATTGATGGTTCTTGATCAGTGAATTATTACTGAGTTGGCATTGTTATATTCCTATTATAAGCTAGCCTAACATCATTTACTGGTTGACTCTTTTCAGACAAAGATATGTAATGTTCCCATTGAAATACTAACTCTGAAGTTAATTCACTAAAGTTAAATGGTTTGTAGTGTTCAATATTTATAAACATTCCTGCTCAAATATCTTTTGTTTCTAGATTAATAAGCATTTATCATAGTTATAGCTTCTAAGTTTAAAAGTATACTAACTGTAGAAAACAAACAATATTAAACTCTCTTCATGTTGCATTGGTTATTATTATTTTTTATAAGTTGTAAGTCAAGGTTTTCAAAAGTTCAGATGGCAACAATGTAAAACATGTTGTTGATTATTACACTTGAGAATCTTCTACAAATTTAGAGAACACATAAAACTTTTGCAATACACATTTAACAATATAATTTACATGCATTTCTGAAACAAACATAGATATTAAAATAACTATATAATATTAAATCCATTACACAATGTCTGATGTATCTGCTTTAATGATGAACACGTTGTTTGATGTCTGATATTCTAAAAAATAGTGAACCTACTAACATGTTTTTCATCTTCTGAAATGGTATCTACTGTGGTTGTTTCCACTTTTATTTTTTTGAGTTGGCTTTTCCTGGTGAGGTCAGTCAGTGGTGGTATGGCTTCAGCATAGCTTAGGATAAACTTGTGTAAAATCTTGCTAACCTCAGAAAGGATGTGACTTGATTGATTGATTGTAGGAGCTGGTGCACCTTTTATGTAAGATAGCTTTTCCTATTCCATGACTATCTGTTAGTTACCCACCTTTTGCCTAACAAAGTCCAGTACAGAACAATCTGTCACAAAAGCTCTTTAGGTTCTCTATATCATGTGACAATAACCTTTACTGCAGTCAATCTTAAAAAAACTTGGCCCTATCTAGCTTCTCTGTAATAGCCCATAGATTCAGAGTTGTACTTCATCACAAGCTCAGATTCTGGAAATTTATGCAGGAGTTTCAGCCACTCCTCTTATTCTAAATTGCCACTGGTGAATAATTGGCTGAATTCAGAAGCTCAATGATTCCAACTCAGGTTTCTCATAACACAAGATATCTGGTAAGACTTCACCTTTTCTGGTTTTCTGGCTGTGTGCTTGATCTTGGGTTGCACTAGGTCTGTCTTGCTTAATTTATCTGTGTAGACATTTTCATACTAGCTCAGTAAATCTTGTAGCTCTTCTTTCTGCATACCAGTCCGTTTTTTACTAATCTTGATATTTCTGTATGTCTCATCTCCGCCCAGTTCTTTTAGATCTAATAGGTCTTTATCCTCTATGGTAGTCACTGTTGTCTTGTTCTGCATCCATGAGAGCCAAATTTGCAATGTCCATCTATGCCTAAATAAGTGCACCATTAAATTTTTTTTTTCTAAACATATCTCATCAACAGATTGGTGCATCTGTCCATTTTCATTTTGTTGGTTACTTTCTGCACTTCAAAAGGCCCTCTCCAGTGCAAAGCAAGTTGTTGTTGTCTGTGAGTAGCAAGATCAAATACATCTGTTTGAATCTGAAATATAAATTTTTGATCTTTTTCTTAGAGGAGTGCTTCCAACTGCCTGAAGTGGTAAACAGACTTCCTTGAGCTGGTTGAAATGTCCACTCATGTTAGTTTCTAAGGTTTAATATGTACTGATATGTATTCCTCAGTTTTTACTCTTATTCTCCTGTTCACAGCTCTTTCAACATCTGCATAAGACCTTGTACTCTTCTTTTTTAAAGTAGCTTGAAGAGTGAAAATCCTGTACTACTCACTTGTGAAACTTCTCAGTAAATAAATAATATTGCTTGAAGATACTTAACTGCTTGCATGATTTCTCCTGGCACATCTTCAGCATGCTCTTTAAGACTCCCTTTACTGACTCACAAAATCCATTACATCTGGGGTTGTACAGAGTGATAAATAGCTATTTAGTGCTTATGAGTCTGTACACCTTATTCACCAGTTTGAAGATAAACTTGATCCGTTTGTAACTCAAGATATCTTTTGGAAAACCTACTCTGCAGAACACTTCTAGGAGGACTTCTACCACTTTCTATCTTTGACAGTGCTATAGCTTTTGTGTAACTTGTCAAATAGTTGGACTCCTATCAGTACATAGCAGTTGTTCTTGTTGGATAGAGATGTTAGTGGTCATATAAAGTCCATATCTGCTCACCTGAACAGCTGTTTTATGAAAGATATCTCACCCACTGGCTTCTTGTCTACATTCTCTCTAGGCACTGTCCTTTATCATCCCTCACAGTTCTACAGAATCTGGTCACACCTCTGATGACACTGGTGAGTAGAAGCTACTGGTAATTCTGTCTTTCATCTTAGTTGAACCTTGATGCTCTTGAGCCTACTCCATCACTTGAGATATTCTGTTGATCCTATGACCTGTTTAACTCTTTTTATGTTTATGAGAGTGTTCCCATGTAGCTTCTCATGTAATGAACAAAATAACATGAGTATAGAAAATACTTTCCAAATATAGATTTCATATTTGATTTGCATAACCCCTAAAACCTCCAATGTGAATATCAAAGGCTGTTCTTAAATTTAAGTTAGATGATTTTTTATATATATTTCACTTTCTCTACAATATTACTTAACTATTTAGTTAAAGTACATTACAATGAAATGGTTAAAATTAAGACATTGGAAAAATGTGCATTTTTAAAATATTTTGTTAAGTAATCTTAAAGCAAATTCTTTTTTATGCATGTACATTTTTGCATTATTTTTTCCTTACTGTCATTTAATGTAGCATAGCACACATCAATGGCCATCCCTTGTTAATATTATTATAAGGTGGGCAAAGAAACTTTATCCCCTCAGCAGCATTTGCATGTTACACTATCCCTTGTGAATCAAGCAAATGTGCATCTTGAAACATAAGTAACACATAATTTAATAGAATATAAAACTAAGCCTAAATACAGTACAACTCCATATCTAACTAACATTTCAAGGTGAGAAATAATGCTAAAGTGGTGGATAAAGCAGTAGTAATGCAAAGAACAGTTTGACTAGTTCTATATAATTCTTTGCACCAATTTTAAAATATAAATTTTGAGAATGTACTCTAAAAAGCACTCTTTCTATTGGTTATTAAAAGGAGGGGAGCTCAACGTATTATAATTAGCTGAGATAGTTCAACTCTTAAAAAGTACAAATTGGGTGTGGCATCTAGAAAGAGTTCAAAAACAGTAATTACTCCTTTTTATGAATCTTCCTTATGGAACGTAAAAGAGGAATATGTAAAAGAGCAATTAACCTAGATTATTTCTATATATGAACATTTGTGTGAATCAAGAACTGTTCAAACTACAAATACAGAAATTTATCATTTTTTTTAAATTTGTAGGTCACAAGACAGTAAAATAAAACTTTAATTATTTTTCTTTAATGTTTCTTTGGAAATAAAGGAATTAAAACTTGTATAATATAAAACTGAACTATACTGTATGTCTTTAAAGTTGATTTCATGGATAAAAGTTAGTCATAAAATAGCCCAATGAAGTTTTAAATGTAACCAAGTAAAATCTTGTGACACAAGCAAAATAGAATCACTGTAAGAAAGGTGTTAACTCTTCCAGTAGAACTCCCAGGCATTGTTATAAAGTTTCTGCAGTGAAGGGTCTTTCTTCTGCACTTCCTTCAGTCATCTTTCAAGACTTGTGAGGGCTTGATATCTTGCTTGTTTTCCGTTTCTTGAGCTTTTGTGGTGATTGCAGGTATCTCATCAGTCTTTATGTTTGGCTCTTTCAAACTTTTATTGCCTGATATATTACAAACCACCAACACATGGCTTCAATACCTCCTACATATTCTGGAGTGTCCACCTTTATTCTTGTTGTGGGAACATTCTCACTGTTTCATAAATCAGCTCACACAGATACACCTTGCCTATTATCTGGTCATCAGATACTAGACTTGTGCCCATTATCTTGTAGAATTTTCACTTTCTTATCCTTAATATAGCCTTAACCTACTGGCATGTTTGTCACATGCTCTGATTTCCACTGGCACTGTTGACTCCCCATTTGGTAGCTTGATCTGACTGTTTAATCATGGTGATGGCACTTTCTTCTTGTGGAGAATTTTATGAGTTATCAGTATTGTGTTCATGATGAAAGTCACTATTTTTCCGAGTTGAGATTTCTGCTGTTGCTTGTTGGTGACAGACTTGTACTCTCTTACAGTGTACTCCATTTTATAACAAGCATAGCATCTCTACTCACTTTTGTCTGTTGACTTCTTGTCATCTTTGGTGGCATCCTGCTTCTATTCAGCCATTTTGATGGATTTTTCTTGGACTTCCCCATATTCTTTTTCCATAGGTTTCCATTTACTACCCTGACAGCTTGATCATCTCATCCATGTCTTTGTCTTCTGTCTTTTAGGAACAATGGCATGTAAATGGAGCATGTGATCATGAACTGTTTATATATTAGTGTATCTGCTAGTCCTTCAAAACTGTCTTCACATTTTTCCATGTCAGTTCACCTTATGAAGTATTGCCACAGATATGCCACAAATTGAAATAGTTTTTCTAATATCAGGTTTTACTTTTCTGTGTTTTATGCAAACATATGTTTCAGTAAGCTAATAGTGTTTCAGAAATACAACTTTTAATTTGTTATAGTTCATGACATCTTATGACATCATGCCTACATATGCTTTGAGGCCTTTTCCTTTGAGAAGGAGGCTTAGATAGACTGCTTAGTCACCTTTTTCTCAGTTTTGACCTGGGATGAATCTTTCATATATACCCAGGAAAGCATTCGTGATCTTTCTGTTCATCAAACTTGGGCAATTTGGGTTGGCTGGCCCTTATACCATTGTCATTCATTCAGTTTGGTTGAACTTAAGAATCTTACTTTGTGCTCTTATCCTCTTTATTTTAAGTCTTTGCTCTCTTTATTTTTCTTTTGCAAAGTTTTGAGCTTGTATTTCATGTTAACTTCCTTTGTGTCTTGCACTCCAGTGGAAAATTGGTATGTCTGCAGATTTACACTGATAGAAACTGTTTCCATACCTGTGGTTGGCTCTTTTTGTAGTTTTGTGTTCAATACCAAACAACACAAAATATATTAAAACAAGTCTAACATTTATGCAAATGTTCACTATACTGTTGTTTATCACAGTTATATACAGAGTTTTAAATAATTGTTTCTTTTTTGTCAAAGACCACACAGGCTGGTTTAGATACTCTAGAATTTCACTTTAAAATGATCCCTATAACTGTCAGTTATCACTATTGTATCTACAACTTTAAACGATTGTCTCTTTCTTTTGTCATAAAAATCTACACTAGCTAGTTCAGTTACTTTAGAATACTATTTGACAAGATTAATTATTATTCTAAGCTCCTTGAAACGAGAAACCCACTTGAAATAAAAATGTATCTCAGAATGGCTGGTATGGGTATTAATACTTTTATTGATAAGGAAAGAACAACATTTCGACCTTTCTAGGTCATCTTCAGATTAAGAAAGAGAGAGTTTGAATGTGACTGTTGAAGAATACATTTTAGGAACGAGAGTATAAATTGGTACGGGATTGTAGGAGGCATTGAATGTTAAGTTATTAATTAGTATAGGCATGAAGGTGTTCCTTTATATTGGTTTTAGTTGCTGTATAAGTAGGGCTTCTTTAATTTTGCTTTTGTTTATATTTGTTTTCCTACTTAGTACCTGGGTGTTTTCTGTGGTTATGTTGTATTTATTTGATTTTCAGTGTTTAAAAACGTGTGAAAGTGTTTTGTGAGTATGTATATGTTCTTTGAATCTAGTTTCAATTTTTCTGATTGTTTCTCCACCTGGTACAGGGTATGTTAATGATACAATTGCTGGATTCACTATTACTGAACACACACTTAGTCTTATGAATCATGTTAACTCAGTACACCCCAACATTAAATTCACCTATGAGCAGAAAAACACTAACCAAATAGTATTTCGTAACCTCAAAATCACTAGAACTGATACACAATTCAAAACAAAATCCACAAAAATCACTGATACTGGTTTATACATTCCCTGGAAATCAGCACATGAAATATAAACTAAATATATTTAGAAACCAAATAAATACAGCCACAGTACTGTGCTCACCCGATAAAATTAACGATGAAATAAACAAAATAAAACAACACTTTATCAACATCCACAAATCTCCTGAAATAACTGTGGAAAAAATTAGATGCACACACCTAGACCAAAAACAAATAATAAATCCCAAAATAGAACAAACTGAAAAACTTGTACTGCTTCATACCATATATTTCTGACATCAGTGAAAAAATAACCAACATTTGGAAAAGACTTGTAACAAAATGCAACATTCCAGTAATTATCAAATTTATTCAAAAACTAGGTACAAAACTGAAGTCCATATTATGAAAAACTACACTGACAAACATAACACCAACGTAATTTATAAAATACAATACTACCATTGCAATGACTTCTATATTGGAGAAACAAGCAGAAAGTGGAAACTAAATTCAAAGAACACAAAAAAGACCTTCACGCATTTTTGAACACTGCAAATTAAATAAACACAACATAACCATAGAAAACATTCAGATACTAATTAGGGAAGCAAATATAAACAAATGCAAAATCAAAGAAGCCCTATTATACAGAAACTAAAACCAGTATGAAGGAACACCGTCATAGCTACTCTAAGTAATAACCTAAGATCCACCTGCAATGCCCCATACAATCTCATACCCATTTGTACTCTTGTTCCTAAAAGATGTGTCTGTCAATGGTCACATTCAAACTCTCTCTTTCTTAATCTGAAGATGACCTAGGAAGGTCAAAACGTCATTTTCTCCTTATCAACAAGTGTTAATACTCACACCAGCTGTTCTGAGATGCAACTCCATTATTACAATACAGTCTGTGATAATTTCATTTTAAAAATACCCATTATACTCTTTTTTTCTGGCTAAACTCAAAATTATGCATTAAAGATATGTTGCTTTCTATCTATCTATCTAACTAATGAAACTTGAATTTTGGACACAAATTTTGGTGTGATTGAGGCCTAGAATCTCCCACATGGTACAAGATGCTACGAAGCAATATTAAGCATTTAAACTAATGAGTAAAATTTAGAAGGTTTTTATAACATGATGCTATGACACAAAAAATGGCAGTTTACAACAACTGAAGTATGATTCCTACACAGTTACTAAAACAAATGATAAGCTACCACTTCTATACCTTAGCAATTGCAAGGTTTTTACTACATATCTGACTACTGTTTTGAAAGTTAAGTGTTAATGCAGTATATCTTCATGTTGATAATGTAATAAAAGTAGATAAATGAAAATATACTTGAATGACCCAGCATGGCCAGATGGTTAGTGCTCGACTTGTAATCCAAGGATTGTGGGCTTAAATCCGTGTCACACCAAACATGCTCAACCTTTCAGCCATGGGTGCATTATGATGTGGTGGTCAATTCCACTATTTGTTGGTGAAAGAGTAGCACAAGAGTTGACAGTGGGTGGTGATGACTAGCTACCTTTTCTCTAGTCTTTTACTGTTAAATTAGAGATAGCTGGTGCAAATAGCCCTTGTGTAGCTTTGTACAAAATTCAAAAATTATCAAATAGATATACATACAGGTGTACAGTAAAAATATGTATCATAGCTCCATTAAATAGTAAAACAAATGATGATAAACTAAGTTGTAATTGTTACACTTACAAATTATCTAACTATAACATACTGGGAAGTTAAATTTTGTTTGCTGTTTTTTGTTTTTCATAACTGCAACTTCTTAATCACAAATGGATTTTTTCTTAAACATATTATCTATGACTATTAAATTTAAATATTTTAAATCTGTGAGCTTTAATTCAACTTTTCTACTTTTATTGTTTAGAAAAATGCTTACCCTGGAGGATGATAAGGAGTTACAGTATGCAGCATGGGGACCAGTTAATAATCAGATGGTAGGTCCATATATGGTATTTACCTTCTGTAAAGAATCCACCTTTTATTCAAAACCTAACAGTAATGAACAGCTGGGTTTTTACAGTGGTAAACAGCAGTACATTTAAACAAGAATAAGCCTGTATATGCTCAGCTAGAGTTGTGACAAAAATATTGTGTTCCAGCAGTTTTCAAACTGTGAACCATGGAATATTTCAAATTTTCAAGGGAAACACAGTGATATCAACATCTATCAGACACCATGCAAAATACTGCTTTGATGTAGTTTACAGTTTTAACATTAGATTGCACTACATTTCTTTCTATGACGTTCTTGAATGTTTGAGATATGTTTTTGTTTACTTGTTTTTTGGCTACATCAGTAACTTCTCAAACTTTCTCATTTCTTAGATTTTGTATATAAACACCTGTTTACTCTCGAAGTCAGTCAGTAATTGAAATAAATGAAAAGGTGTTGTGATCAAGTGTCTGCAAGGTCAAGTGAAGTTCGGTGAATTATTTTGTTGATTTTTAGTCCTAGTGCATGAAGGTGATAAGAAGGTTTGAACATTAATAAGAAGTGTGAGAGTGAAGAAAAGATGGTGAACCACAGACCAGTGGCAAAGTTATGAAGAAACGGAAATGTCAGAAATATGATGATATTTATCTACATTTTGGTTTCACTTCAGTAGATATCAGTCATGAAGAGTGTCTGCAGTGTGTATTATGTCTCAAAGTTTTGGCTCCAGAGTGCATGCTTCCAAGTAAACTAAAATGCCACTTAGTGACCAATCATCCTAACATTGCTAGTAAATTCTGTTATTTTTACCAGAAAGTTAAAAGAATTGAAAGAACAAAAAGGTACATTTTTGAAACAAGTTTCAATATCAAGCAATGCTTTGCTAGCATCCTACAAGGTGTGACATGTAAAGTAGTGAAATGTAAAAAGCCTCACACAACTACATCAGCTGCAATGGATATGGTGAGATTTATGGTTGGTGAATCTGTGGCAAGACTACTTTCAGAGGTGCCTTTATTCATCTATCAGTCATAGAATCCAACACATGGCCAAAAACTTCAACAATCAACTAACTGAATTTGGATTACAGCTAAATGAGGCAGCTGATAGTGACAAAGATTCTCATTTAATTTCTATACATGGTTTGTGGATAGTGATAAAATTGTGAAAGTCCTCTTTTGTAAAAGTATTGCTGCAGGTACAAAGGCTCAAGACTTGTATGAGATTCTTGACACTTATATGAGTGAAAACAACTTAGTCTGGACTACATGCATTGGTGTCTGTACCACTGGTGGTTGGCTGTTACAGAGAATTGCAGGCATTCATACAAAGCAAAACTCTTGATGCACTGTGAACCCACTGCATAATCCATAGGGAAGTCTTTGCATCAAAGCACCTGAGTCCTTCACTAAACTTAGTTCTGGAAAGCATGTTGTAAGTGATGAACTTTATAAAATCTTGACCACAGAAGGCAGGGTTTTTTAAAATAACTGTGTAATGATATGGGATTTGAGCACACATCTTTGTTGTACACCTGTAGCTCATGATTGCTCTCCCATGGGAATGTACTGCCCCACGTGTTTGAATTACAACAGGAACTCCACTCTTATCTCAAAGAAGAATAACACAAATGTGCTTAAAACTTCTTGGATACTGAAGTTTTGTCAAAATTAGCTTACCTGTGCAATCTCTTCAAAAAACTGAATGCATTGAATCTCTCTCTGCAGGGAAGCAACATGCACATTCTGAAACTCAGAGAAGGTTTCAGCCTACAGAAAAAAGTTATGACTGGAGAAGAAAAATGAATGAAGATGGTGGCAATGACTGTCTCCTCCTGTTGCAGCAGTTTGTAACATCCAATGAAGTTGATTTGACCCATGAACTAAAATTTATTTTTGAGAACTGGAACAGCGTGGAACTGAGTTTTGGATATCAGTAAAAGATGAGTAATTGTGGTTAATTAAAAATCACAAAAATATTGATTCTTCTTTCAATTTATGTGTATTATTCTTTCAAATGGCTACTAAGTTGTTAGAACATAAATACTTACTAAGTATTAAATTGTTTGGACCTAACACCTTAATAAATGGTACTGTTAGGCTTTTCTTTTTGCCTAGGGGTGCTGTGAAAAATTTGCTGAGACGCTAAGGGTGCCATGAACCAAGAAAGTTTGAGATACACTGTTCTAGTCTCTAGAATTTAAAAATTACAGCCACTCTAAACAACTATGTTGGTTAACTTTGATAACTTGGTAGAGAGGGGCAAGTGACTTGAGCTCAAAGATAGTGATCTAAAAATGTTTATTATACAACACATAGATCAATAGAGAGAAAAGAGTACCAAGAGAGGGGAAGAAGAAAGATAAAGACTGAAAGCCAAACATAAGCATGAAATAAACCTGAATTTTTAAGAAAGAAGAAAGCGAAAGATAGGAGAGACTAGAAATTGAGAGAATAAGACCACAGATTGAGATCCTCAAGCTCATTCAACAGAAAAACGGAAGACCTAGTGGGATCAGGGCCAGCTTACTTAAGCTGCTCAAATTTGATGAAAAGGAAAACCTGAACATGTTCCTGGATATTATGAAAAATTTTCCCAAAGTTGAAACTGGGAGAAAGGTGGCTCAACTGTCTCACTCAGCCTTCTTTTGTACAGGAAAAGGCCAAGTGTATGGGGATGTCTTCATAAGATGACCTTTTCGAAATGTTATGAACATACTGAGGAAGGTTTTGCTGGAAGTCCTGAGAAGTTAATCTTGATGCTGGAGAAACTATTTCCGTTTGTGGTATATATATATGGTAATAATTCATAAGGTGGACTCACATGACCAAGTTTGAAGATGGTTTTTGACTGGCAAATTTATTAATGTGTGAAGAATTCATGATCCATGCTCAACTCATATGTAACTGTTTCTAAAAAAAAAGAACACCTAAAGATGTAAACATGATGAACCATTTGGCTGAAGAGCATGAGTATGTCTATGGAAGGAAGTATAATTTGAAAGTCTAAGAATAACTACTTAAAATCAATACCATACGAGGCTGACTAAAAGCAGGATGCCACTAAAAGTGATAAGAAGTCAAAAGACAAAAGGCTGAGAAAATGCTATGCTTAGTCTAAAATGGGGAACATTTGCAAGTGAATGCAAGTATGTTACAAACAAACATCAAAATAACATAAAGCAATTGGAACTATCTGTGAAATTATAGCGGAAAAGAAAGAAGAAAAGAGTAACTGTTAAACAATACATAATTGGAGCATATAACTAACATTTAGTGTGTGCCAGCAATGTCACAACATGTCAGTAGGTGAAGGTTATATCGGGGAGAAGAAAATAAACGCCCTATGAAATACTTGATGCAGCAGTGAGAACCAATCTAGTATTAGGTTATCCAGAAATATATGTTGGAATACTCACCATGACATTTAGAAGCTAAATGTTGAATTACTTATCATTGGTTGGTTGGTTTAATCCAACGTTTGTTGCTTATAAGGTATCTAAATTGTTTGATGTTTCACCTCTACTCAGAGAAAGTTTTGCAACACCCAAGGCAGCATGGACAAGAAGGGCTATCATCTGATTTTCCTCATCAACTTCAAACTTGGATGAAAAGCTACCACACTTACATGGAACATCAACCAGGCATTCAGCCATGGATCTGTTACTAAACATACAGTTCAGCATTTGTTCCACAAGGATAGAGATGAAGATGAATGTCTCGAATATCATGGAAGGTCATGGAAGGAAGGCATTATTAGGGGAAAATACATTAAAAGCAATTGAGACAGAGTCTTGCACAATAGTATATGAGCTTGGAGAAAAGCTAGGCACAAATAAATCCAGCATTGCCAACCACCTGAGTGCAGTTGAGAAGGCAAAAATGTTGGGTAAGTTGGTTCTGCTTGAGCTGACTGAAGATCAATAAAATTGGTGTTATGAAACCTGTCAAGAATGACACATCAAAAATTGAATGAATTGGGAATCACAGTTCTGTCTCATCCATTTTATTTCCTAGACCCTTCCCCCTACAGATTTTCATTTTTCAAACGCTTTAACAATTTTTTGAACTATAAATGCAGGCATCTGCAGAAGAAGCTTTTGGGGAGTTCATTGACCAAAGAAATTGATTTTTACAGCAGAGGCATAAACAGCATCATTACATGTTGGCAAAAGTGTGTTGAAGCAAATGGTGCTTACTTTGACCAAAGCATGTTTTGCAACAATGGTTTATATTTTTTCAAACTTTGCAATTCAGAAATGACATTTATTTGTGGACAACCTAATATTTGATGACCAAATGATGGATAATGTACATCTGTATGCACTGATGGATGACACAGTGAGAAAGTTTTCCACAGCAACAATAAAGGTGAATATTCCATACTATGTTTATGAAGACATTAATCTGCAAATTGGTGATTGGTAATTTACCAGGCAGCAGAGGTTTGAAGGAACCAAACATAAAGGAAGTTGATAAGGCATCTGCAGTTACCACGAGAACTCAAGTAGAGCAAATCAAGCATAACATCAAGCCCCTGCAAGCCTCTAAAGGTCTATAGGAACTGAAAGAAGCATGCGTGGAAGAAAAGTCCATGATTGCAGAAACATTGGGACAATGTACAGTGTTCCCTCGTGTATCATGGTAGATGCGTTCCAAAACCCCCCGCAAAAGATTTTTCGCGAAGTGGGATCGCCGATTTTTATGTATATATTTATGTGCATTTAGACTTTTTAAACCCTCCCTGTACAACTATTTAACTCTCACATTACAATACTGTTCATTACTGCTAAAATAATAAGGACAATTATTAAGATATTAAGCCTTAAAATTAAAAATTACATATCTTCAGCAGGTGGTGTCTTTTCGGGGGACACCACTTCCTCTTCTGTGGAAGGTGAATCGGCAATTTCTTCATCGGTCATTACAACTTCAGGAACAGTACTTGCCACCGGTACCCTTTCTTTCTTGCTCGGCTGGAAAAACATTGTTACTGGCAGTTGTTTTCTCTGCCTCTTTAGCCTATCGAAAATCATTTGATAAGGAGTCATCAGTTCTTCTATTTTATTGCAAAATTGTACTGATCATAGCCCATCTTGCATATCGCTACGCCATGAAGCTGATCTCGCATAACCTTCACAGACGCACAGTGCGTACATCTATAGTCTTTCCAGTTGGTTCTGTTTCCCTTTTTACGCTGTTATAAACTCAAATATATGTTTATATCTCAAAACATACCTGCTTTTTTTCTTTACACTATTAATTATATTTATTTTTAATATTTTAATGGTATTTAATGCTATATTTTAGATTTAATGTTTATTAAATAATATATATATGTGTTGGGGGGGTCGGCCAAGCCCACGAAGTGGTGAAGCTGCGAAAGAGGATCCGCAAAGTGGCGAGGGAACACTGTATATGAGAAAATTCAGCACAAGACAAAGAAGAAAGAGATTTACAGAATAGAGGACTGAAAAGAGGCTCTGCACTGGATCTATCAAAGTAGTCCTACTGAGGAAGTTAAACCAAGCAGAATCAGTAGAATATTGGATTCAGGAGGTGAAGTTGGCTCATGGGCTTATTATGGAAGAACAACTAGGGGCAAATAAAATGGCAGAGAGAAACACCAACAGCTTTAACTTGCTAAGGGTCATCAGAGGTGTTACTAGATTTTGCAAAATCTGTGACATCTGTCACAGGACAGTACCTGGGAGAAAGGTAGCCAAGGAGCTAATGAGTAAAATGTCTCAGCAGAGTAGCTGTGGATTTTATTGGACTGCTAGCATCAGTTTCCTGCAAGAGTAACTTGTATGTGCTGACAGTAGTCAACTATGTTACAAGCTACCCATAAGCCATAGCACTGCTAAAGGTAGAAAGAGAGAAAGTGGCAGGAGCTCTGAAGCCCTCTGGAAGTGTTCTGCAAGGCAGGTTTTCCAAAAGAAGCCTTGAGTGACAAAGACACCCAGTTTACTTCAGAATTGATGTGAAAAGTGTAAAGACTTCTCTGCACTAAATAGCTATTTGCCACTCTGTACAACCCCATATGTAATAGACTTTTTGAGTGAGTAAAGGGAGTCTTAAAGAGCATGCTGAATATATGCTAGAAGAGACTAGGTGACTGTTTAAGGATCTGCAAGCAGTATTATTTTCTCACAGTAATTTGATATAGAATAGGTAGATATAGATGATGTGGTTTTTACTTTAGTCATTAAGATTATTTAGTGGTGATTTGTGATAACTGAGTGTTGAAATATTTGTCTTGTCAGTTTTGTTCCAAAGTAATTGAACCAGTATGTGTGGAATTTAACAAAAAAGAAACAATTATTCAAAGCTTTGGATACAATTGTAAGTACCAACAGATTTTTTATATACATTTGATTTGTTTTAATATATTACTTTATAGCAGAAACAGCAGAATTGCTAATACACATACCAGCCATTCCAAGATACATTTTTATTTCAAATGGGTTTCTTGTTATCAAGAATTTGCGATTTAGTGTGTATATCTAAATTTTGAATATTAATTAATTTAAAATAATATCACTTGATCATATATAGAATATTAATTAACCTAAAATGATCTTAGACACATGACTTTACAATAATATATTTTAGACTGAAAATCATTGTAGTTAATGCAATACTGTTTAATTACTTTCATGTAAGTACTCTTGTAATTGTAATTAACATATTAATTGAATAAAAGAACATAACAGTAGGTGACATCATATACACAGAAATTACAGAATAGTGTAAACTGAGGTGGATTAAAAAATAATTTGCTTTTGAGTTGGACCTGAATAACAAATTGAATATTTAAATATTAAGAAGAATAGATTCATAAATTTCTTTTTCCTTACAAATCAAATACTTTAAATGACAGAAGCTTAGTTAAACCTTAAAAATATCAGTAAGAGAATAACTTATTTCAGTTATACTGAGAAGTATGAAACTTTTGGATAAGATAAATGATCAAACAAGACTGCTATAAAGACTTTATCCTATACAATGTGGTAAAGTATGACATTTTTCAGTTGTAATGCCACATTAATTTTAAACTTTCTCATAATTCAGGACACCACATCAAACTTTTAGTTTATGTAATATCTTCAGTGTTTGTGCTGCATACAAGTCAGTTTTCACAGCACATTGTGCATGAACAAAAATATTAACTATTAACGATCTTTACTCCTATATATATGTAGAAGCAGCTGGTATGAGTTGAGAAAATTTTTTATGTAGAGGAGCAAACATTGTTTCAACCTACTTCGGTCATCATCAGGTTCACAAAGAACCTTTGTTTTTAAAAAAATATATTTTTTTTACAAGTAGGTTTTCTCGTCATGAATCTTTACTCCTGAAACATTAAGTTAAAACTTAATGGTAGCCTTAAAACATTTTTGGAGATTTGCCTCTGCTCTCAAATATTTGACAAACTAAGCAAGATTTATGATAAATTACTAACAATTCAAAGACAAGTTCTGATTTTATTGTTTGTTTTCAATTGCAGGTTTTTGTGAAGAAAAATAATATCTATTATATACCAAATGTGAGTGCTAACCCTATACAAATCACCATTAATGGTAAAGATGGAATAATTTACAATGGAATACCTGACTGGATTTATGAAGGTATATAACTGCATTAATTTTACAACCAAACTATACATTTTTTTGAAAATGAAATTATAATTAAGTCAGAAGTAATAAATAAATTTTGATCACTTTGTAGCTGATTCACTTAGATATTTTTATTTAAGCCTATTAGAAGTTCTTAAATTGATAAGTAAGAAGTGGTTAGCAATTTAGGCTATGGATCAACCATTTGTTTAGATTAGCTTTATGCGTAGCAGATATTTCTGTTGACTACCTGCTTTCTCCAAAATTTATCATTTCAAAATTAGAGATAATTAACACAAATAACTCTTATGTTGTTTGAATTAATTATGAAAAACAAATCAAAAGCAAATAAATAATACTTTATATTGATATGAAAAAATAAAAGCTAGGGAAATATTACATAAGCTGATTAGCTTTAAAAAAACTAATGAAATAACAAAGAAGCAACATTCTACCGTGCATATCATTAATAAACCAATTAAAGTTTTTCACATTAACAGGACAGGTTAATGTTAACATGTTTCCACTTTATGAAATAAATATTCCATAAATAATATACCTTGGAAGTATTTTTCTTTAAAAAATGTGCATCAGTGTTTTGTTTTTTTTCACTATTTTTGCTTTTTGTTAAAATTGTTAGTCACTTGTTTAACTGTTTAGTATTCTTATTTCATTTCAAAAACCTGAATTAACTGGTTCAAGTGTTTTACTCAGCATTTCAACAGAGTTGATCATTCCTTTCAGCACTTTAAAATACTTGTGACAAGATATGCCTCTAACATCAGTCGAAGAACCACAATAACAAAGTAATCATTTTCAAATTGTTTAATTTCAGTCCTTTGGGTATTAAGGAATAGTTAAATTTTATTTATACAATTTTTAGAATAACCATCATTTATCACCTTGAAAGTGTTCAAGTTGCTTTTTTCTTTGCTTTCAAAATTTGATTTTATTACTTTTATTTAACCACCAGTTCTTTTCGTCAACTTTGTGTTGCAGTTACTATACTGTTTAATTCTCTTTGTTCTGTATGTTTACATCTGTTCTTGTGTATAGCTTCCTTGCAAAATATTCCTGTTGTTCTCATTAACTGACAGGCTTATTTTTAAATTGAAAAAGAGGATTTGCTCAAAATGTCAGCAAGAAAACAAAACACAGCTACAGGTTTTCAATGTGACTTGTATATAAGTCTCATTTATTTATTTTGCTATTTTCGCAATTTTCTACTTGCTATAATTTATTGTTTATTTGATCTTTGTATCTAGATGACTGTAGTCAGATCACCATTGAAGGACAAGTTACTGTTACAGTGTCAATGAAGGATTGTGTGAATTTATTGTCATTAGTAACTGTGTAACCATTAAATAGTTTTTAGAGTTTCTGCCTCAAAAAAATGGTCTTAAGTATGATTATCATGATTTTGGACTGTTTCAAGCAACTGTTATTGAATAGTTTTATGGAACAGTACTACTGTTGGAATTTTCTGTTGATCTTTAATGGCATTAAAGAACAATTGTTTGGGTTCACTACTGAGGACTATCTGTGCTAGTTTATCATAATTTAGGGATTAATTTGTCATTTTTGTTGAAGTTACCATTGTTGAACAGTTATGCGGAGTTACACTTAGCAGTTAAATAAACATCTAGAGTGTAATTTTCATCAGTTGTATGTGCACAGGTGGGGGTCAAAGTTTGCATACCACTTGTTTTTATAAAGTGACATTCAACACATATATTTAATGTCAGGGTTATCAGCTATTCATTTTATTCTATACTGCTGATCTATAAACAGTTTATGGTAAACCAGACACAATAGGGATACTGAAGAAAATTGAAAATATGCCACAGTGTATATGCCATAAAATAGTGTGTAATATACACACTATACAAATACAAAAGTGTTTTTGTTCTTCATGTGAACGTCACTTACGCTATAACTTGTTACTATCTGAGTCAAACTGATGTCAGCCATTTAGAGACATATCTTCAGTATGAATACTTTTGTAACACATCTGATTTTCTGTATACAACAGACTTGTACTTGTTATTAAAAGCTTACCACACCACACATTTCATGCAGAACATAGTTAAGAATTATAGTCTACATTTGTTCTCTTGTACTGGGCTGATCCATTAGACTGACTCTATACATATTTGGTTAAGGATTGTGTGAAGTCACTGTTGTTGAATGTTTTACTCTAATCACAGCATCATTGAAGGTTTGTGTTAACTTTCTGTTGTGACAAAAAAATTGAATACATTCATTAGATTTGTAACAGTTGTATGAAGTTGTTAGATAATTTAAAAATTAAAACGATATGTTCCATAATAGCCATATATTAGCAATAAGTATTAATAGTAGTTTTATATGACATGTACAAAAGTACAGTTTGAACTTGTTGTCATGTAGTTGTGAATATAGATTAAAATGGGTATAACTGTGTTTTTGATAATAAGCAGTAACACAAGTTCACATTTTCTTAGCAGTTAAAATCAGACATTAACATTCTGCATATTACATTCTGCTCATTTTGTGTTTCAGAGGAAATCTTAGAAATAAACCATGCTATCTGGTGGTCAGATGATGGGAAGAAACTCTGTTATGCAGTTTTTGATGACACTTATGTTAAAGAGATGAAATATCCTTTGTATGGCAGTTATGAAGACGAAAATAATATCTATCCAAAGATTATTAGCACAAAATATCCCAAAGTATGTGACACTTATTTTTTATTTGGTTTTTGAAGGACAAAGAACAAATTAAAAGAATTAATTAGTTGCATTTTAATAACTTTACATAATTCCACTAAGGTTAATAAACTGAACTATTATATGTATATGTATATTCTTTCAAAAACAGGTCAATTTAATCCAGCTCTGAGTACCTTTACTTATTATTGAGATTTTCTATGGTTGATACTTTTTACCTTTACAAATTGTGAAAACCATTACAAAGACCCTCAGTTTACTCAGTTTCTTCTGAGAAATTGTCCTTATTAACCAGAAGTTTTTTACACGAGTTATGTTTTTTCTCAAATGTTATTAAAAATGAACTTTGTACTCCTGTGTGTTTATTTAGAAAGGAACTTGCGTGACTGTATCCTGAATGATGGTTATTATAAGACTGTCATATTTTAATGTTTTGTAACTGTAACATGGTTATGAATATTCTACATTTGCATGTCTATGTTTCAAAGAATATATATTTTTTTCTAATGCAGCCAGGTACTACTAATCCTGAGGTCACTTTAAAAGTTGTGGAACTAAGTAGCAAACTTGTACCTAGAGATCTTGTATTACCACATGAGATAAAAGATAAGTAAGTGTTTGACTTGCAATTAATTCTACAAATTAAAAAGAAAATTGTTCTTAGCTTTCATAGTGTTATGTATAAAGCGTTTGGAATTCCATGTTGTTGTTTATATTATTGTTTTGAAATTTAAACCAATAAAATACGTTGTTATTCTTGTAGAAATTTTTAGAATTAGGTAGAACGATCATTTGACTGTAAATAAAATGTATGTCGGCCTGGTGTCTAGACGATGAGCCTCGTGCAAAAACAGACATGCGCAGATTACTCTGGAACTCTGTGGAAGTTACGCGAATGTTCGAGGGCACAGTAAGCCTACTAGTACAAAAACAGACGGTGATGCGAGAAGAAGAAAAGAGAAGAGTCAGTCATTCGTTTGAGAGAGTTTAAACGTTTGCTGTGTGTTTATTCAACTTGGATTTGTGACCAGAGCTAGATCTACAGAAGCTGTAATTTTATTTTGTCAATCTTAACGATTCATTCGAATTACTGGTTATACTGAAGGTCAACACGTACAGGACTGTTTAGGGAAGACCGGAGAAGTTGGAAAATGACAAATCTGAGACATTCATCAAAAACATCGTAAAAAGAACTTCGTTAAATTTATTGAACTGTGAATTGATTCTGGACTACTCCATTCAAACTTCAGAATTTCTTCGTGGGACCAAATTCACACCCTAGACTGGAATTTTGGATTTCTGATCTAGACTTTTGGACTTTCATTCTGAATCATTATATTGGACACAGGCCAGTACCATTTTGTATTGTAATTAATTTTAAACTGAATATCTGTCATTGTTGTTATATAATTTATGTTATATCTGTTACATATATAATAATTTATTGTAATAAATTATATAAGCTGTTATCTGTGTCTTTCTGTTGCGTTCAGTCCACATAAAAAACGTAACAGAAAATTGGGGGCTCGTCCGGGATTGATCAAACAATTTAATTCTATTCCAAAATTAGATTTATATTCTATACAGATCGACAGCTTGTATATTCAAAATGGCATTCCAACTCGAAGATTTTATAGACAAATTTAATCAAAATCCCTCTTTCGAATTGATCAGTGAATTAAAAAAATCTGAATTGCTTGATGTTAGAAAACATTTCAATTTGGAAGTGAAGCAAGCAATGAAAAAAGCAGATATCAAACGAATTGTTGTTGAACATTTGGTCAGCCAAAAAGTTTTACCTCAAAAAGTTGTACAACAATTGCCTGCCACTCATTTTGACCCAGATTTTGAATTAAAAAGAATAGAAATGGAAATTGAAAGCAAACGTCTTGAGGTAGAACAAAAACGTATTGAGGCAGAACAGGAAAACAAACGTCTTGAAGCAGAAAAAGAAATACAAAAAGAACGCATTCAAGCTGATAAGGAAATCAGTATGAGAAAGGCACAGAGAGAAGAAAAGGTAGTCCAAATGCGGTTGAATAATTTTGATGCTTCCAAACAAATTCGTTTAGTGCCTCCATTCAATGAGAAAGCTGTAGATAAATATTTTCAACAATTTGAAAAATTGGCCCTTAGGCTAAAATGGCCTACCGAATATTGGACAATATTACTTCAGAGTGTTCTCAAAGGTAAAGCTCAGGAAGTCTTTTCCAAACTCACAGCTGAGCAGAGTTATGATTACGAGCACGTCAAAAAATGCATTTTAAATCCTTATGAATTGGTGCCAGAGGCATACAGACAAAAATTTCGTGGTTACAAAACGTTTGACAGTTAAACTTATGTCGAATTTGCTCGTGAAAAAGAAACTCTGTTTGAGAGGTGGTGTGATTCCAAAGAAATCAAAGATGATTACACAAAACTCAGAACTCATGTTAGTTGAAAAGTTTAAAAGATGTATTCCCGTAGAGCTCAAAACTTACAATGATGAACAAATAGTTTCCAAAATTCATGATGCTGCTGTCTTGGCAGACAAGTATGCTTTGACTCACAAAGATTTCTCATACAAAAGCAAAACAAATCACACAGCAAAGAAATCCAATGACTCATTCAAGCATTATGCAAATGTCAACAAAGACAGAAAAGAGCAAACTTCTGATTCTCAAACAAGGACTTCATCTCATTCTCAAAGCTCATCATCTACCAAAAACGTGTCATTCTCATCCAAAACATGTGCTTATTGTAAGAAACCTGGCCATCTGATTTCTGAGTGCTATAAGATCAAAAACATAGTTTCATTTCACCCTCGTTGGATACATCATTGATTCCCAATGATTTTAACCCTGTCCAGTCCACTGTGGATTCCAAGTCCAATATTCTTGATGTACCTGAAGATCTTGTTGAGGACAAATTTAGGCCTTTCATCACTGAAGGTTTTGTTTCTTTTGTTGGCGATTCACGTCTACAACCAATTAAAATCCTGCGGGATACTGGAGCTTTTCAGAGTTTGATTTTGGAAAGTGTACTTCCGTTTTCTGAAAAGTCATCCATTAGGACCATTGTGCTCATTTCTGGTGTAGAAGGTGGCATCGTTTCTATCCCTCTTCATAGATTGGATTTGCATTCGGACTTAGTTTCAGGCCCAGTCACCGTGGGTATTAAATCTTCATTGCCTGTTGAAGGTGTGTCTATGCTTTTGGGAAATGATTTGGCTGGTAGTAAGGTGGTACCAGAGGTTCGTGTTGTTGAAGCACCTGTTGTTAGTCCCAGTACAGAGCAACTCGTTGAAGAAGAGTTTCCTGATGTTTCCCCGCCTGTGCTGTTACACATTCTCAAACACGTTCTCAGAAGTCCAAAGAGGATTTCCCTTTATCTGATACGTTCATGTCTCACATCGATGAGATTTCTGACTCAACTTCGAGTTCTACTGATGACTCCAAGTCATTTTTCAACTCTCTTCATTGTAACAAACTTGTTGAGGAACAGGACAATGATCCTGAAACTCGTTTTCTTCTACAACTGGCGTTGATGAAAATGAAATAGGAACTGTCCCTATTTGTTATTACCAGAAGTCAGGTGTGTTAATGAGAAAATACAGACCTCCTGACATTGCTGCTGATGAAGAGTGGAATGTTATCACCAAATTGTCATTCCAAAATGCTATCAGAATGATATTCTTAGTCTTGCTCATGATCATGTGTTGTCAGGACACTTAGGTGTAAGAAACACCCTAGATTGTATCCGATGACATTTCTATTAGCCAAAGATGTTGTTGACTATTGTAAGACATGCCATTTTTGCCAAATGACCGGAAAACCAAATCAGGGTATTCCCAAAGCACCACTGCAGCCTATTCCTGCCTTTGAAGAACCGTTCTCAAGAGTCATTATCGACTGTGTTCGCCCAATGCTAAAGAGCAAAGCAGGAAATGAATACCTCTTGACAATCATGTGTGCTTCTACACTTTTCCCTGAGGCTATCCCTTTGAGAAATATCACTGCTCCCAACATTGTCAAGGCTCTTGTCAAATTCTTTACCATGTTCGGGATTCCAAAAGTTGTGTAATCAGATCAAGGCTCAAATTTTATGTCCAAGCTATTTCAACAAGCCATGCATGAACTAAACATCCATCAAGTTTCATCCAGTGCATACCATCCTGAGTCACAAGGTGTCCTTGAACGTTTCCACCAAACTTTGAAAGCCATGCTTAGAAATTACTGCCACGAGCACTCAAAGGACTGGGATGAGGGTGTTCCCTTGTTGTTGTTTGCAATTTGTGAGGTTGTTCAAGAATCTACTGGATTTAGCCCTTTTGAGTTGCTTTATGGTCACTCAGTTCGTGGTCCATTGAAGTTGGTTAAGGAGAAATGGTTGGAAGACAATAACTTACAAATTAGCTTGTTAAACTATGTCTCTGATTTCAAAACCAGATTGCACAATGCTTTTAATGTTGCCAGGGAAAACCTGAAGTCTTCTTGGGAAGAGATGAAAACCTGGTATGACAAAAGGGCCAGAAAGCGATCTTTTAATGTTGGTGACCAAGTACCAGTCTTGTTGCCCACATCAGGCTCTTCACTTTAAGTTAAAAAATTTGGACCTTATTCAGTTAAAAAAAAAAGTTTTCATAAGTTCAAACTTTTTTTTTTTGCTTTTAATGGGGGAAGTGTTATGTATGAAGCGTTTGGAATTCCATGTTGTTGTTTATATTGTTTTGAAATTTAAACCAATAAAATACGTTGTTATTCTTGTAGAAATTTCTAGAATTAGGTAGAACGATCATTTGACTGTAAATAAAATGTATGTCGGCCTGGTGTCTAAATGACGAGCCTCGTGCAAAAACAGACATGCGCAGATTACTCTGGAACTCTGTGGAAGCTACGCGATTCTTCGAGGACACAGTAAGTCTACTAGTATAAAAACAGACGGTGATGCGAGGAGAAGAAAAGAGAAGAGTCAGTCATTCGTTTGAGAAAGTTTAAACGTTTGCTGTGTGTTTATTCAACTTGGATTTGTGACCAGAGCTAGATCTACAGAAGCTGTGATTTTATTTTGTCAATCTTTACGATTCATTCGAATTACTGGTTATACTGAAGGTCAACACATACAGGACTGTTTAGGGAAGACCGGAGAAGTTGGAAAATGACAAATCTGAGACATTCATCAAAAACATCGTAAAAAGAACTTCGTCAAATTTATTGAACTGTGAATTGATTCTGGACTACTCCATTCAAACTTCAGAATTTTTTCGTGGGACCAAATTCACACCCTAGACTGGAATTTTGGATTTCTGATCTAGACTTTTGGACTTTCATTCTGAATCATTATATTGGACACAGGCCAGTACCATTTTGTATTGTAATTAATTTTAAACTGAATATCTGTCGTTGTTGTATAATTTATGTTATATCTGTTACATATATAATAGTTTATTGTAATAAATTATATAAGCTGTTATCTGTGTCTTTCTGTTGCTTTCAGTCTACATACATAAAAAAACATAACACATAGGCACACTTCAACAGCAAAACTGAATTTTATGTAGGAGTAGAATCTCACAATTAGGTTTCACTGAGTTTATTAAACTCAGTAGTGACACCCCTGACATTGTGAGGGTCATTGAAAACAAAAATTTAAGTACAAAATCAGCAAAAAACTCAAAATAACATTGAATATTAGAATTTAAATGTTTTGACATTAGCTTTTTTTGATTTTTGAAATTGTTTCATCCATTTGTATATTATTTTTTACAGAGAGTGAAATTTATGTTAAAACAGGAATATTTCTTCTATGTTTGCTGTAAATCTGTCTTTTTTTTAACATGAAACTTGGTTATTTCATTTACAGTTGCCTAACATTGTAAACAATATTTTATAATAATGTCTGAATTTTGTTTGGAATAATTTCAAAGTAACCTTAATGCTTAATTTTGAGGTCAGTAAAATTGTTAAATGTGATTGTATAAAAGAAATCTTAAGTTTCACTCTTAAAATAAACAGGAAATTGTGAATCATTTTTAAGCTTAGGTTGAGGAAATCTACCATTTTTTGCAACTTTAAATATGTGGTAAAATATTATAATACATCAGATTTATGACAGAGAATTTGAATATAACCTCCATCATATTTATATCTTTTCATGTAAACTTTATATTTTTTTATAATCTTGACCTATGTTATATCTTTAAGTAAAAACCCAACCATACATCATTAGGTAAATTATGAATGTAAATTTTGATTTAGTTTTTAGTAAATGCTAATGCTCTATGCTTTTCTCAGCTGTTTTCTTATTTGTTTTAATTTACTTGTAATATCTTTTGTTATGCCCCCCCAGTGGCACAGCAGTACATCTGCAGACTCAGAATGCTAGATACTTGGTTTTTGATACCTGTGGTGGGCAGAGCACAGATAGCCCACTCTGTCGCTTTGTGCGTAACTTCATGCAAATAAACCTTTTTTTAATTAATCCTAGTCAATGAAAAATATGTTGAATGAGTTTAAAAGTTTTTGAATAATATGAAAATAATACATTGTTCAGTAGTAGTAATTTCCTGTAAAATATTATTTTCTTATTGGTAACAGGCTTCCAGTGGCACAGGTAGAATCCATGTTTCAATACCTGTGGTGTCCAGAGCACATGAAGGCCATTGTACAATTTTTTTGTACTTAATTACAAACAAACAAACAAAAATATTGGTAATGGTAACTTGATTTAGAATAAAATGAATAACTTGGTAATTAATGAAAGCAATGTTTCTGTCTGTTATGATATTAATGTTTGCAAAAGTAAACAACCTATAAATTATCTTTAACACTGGAGTAATATATTACATTGTTATGTTTTCTTGTTACAGGTGAAATGTTTTAATGCACACAGTTTCAAAGTAACATATTAACACTACATTTTAACACATTTTATTTGAAACAGAGTTTTAGTTAAACTAAAATGTTTAACCATTTGAATGTTGTTAATATTAAAGGTATTAATGTAAAGTTTACTAATAATTGCATCATTTACAGCAACTAAATTTTTTAAAAATTAATTTCTATCATGACTTTCTGTGTGTATTGACTTTTACTTTGGGAAGCTTCAGGTAAAAATTAATTGTAGGAGTGTAATTTATTCTTAGTTCCTAGCACTTTTTTAAGTGTAGTTATGATTTTTTAATTTTAAAGTTTAATAAAAATTTTGCAGTTTAATATTAATACTTTGAGTTGAGAGTAGATATAATTGATAAATTTGTTTAGTTGTGCCACTGTGTTCCTTGTTTGTTGATTATGTCAGGTCATTCCATAATTAATGTCTGAAAATTTAATACAGAAAGTGCATCATCATATCTCTCCTTGTAGAAAGCTGTAATAACTAAAATATGCAGTAGGATGTGTATAAAAATGTTCAGACAAATAAAAGGAACTAACCCTACTCAACTTTTACAGATAATTAATCATATAAACCTTTATGAAGATGGATGTCTAAGGAGCATATTAGGCATATAATGCATTATGAGTTAAAAAATGGCAAAAGTGCAGCAGAAACTACCATAAACATTTTGAATGTTTATAGTGCAAAGTGTTTCAATGAAAGAAATGTTGAAGGTGATTTCAGAAGCTCAGATCAAGTGACTACAACTTAAATGATGTGCTACATTCAGGTTGTCCTGTTGAGTTGAATGATGACTTGCTGCTGGCTGCACGTAGTGAAGATTGTGCTGTAACAGTCAAAGAACTAACACAGAAGCTTAATTCAACCCATTCAACAGTTCACTGTCATCTGCAACAGCTTGGAAAGGTCTCAAAACTTGGAAAATTGGTCCCTCATGATTTGACAGAAGTCAGCCTTAAAGATAGAGTGGATATTTGCACTTCTCTCCATTCTTGTGAACATAACTCACTTTTGTTGGACAGGTTAGTGACTAAAGATGGAAAATAGATCTCCATTCTAGGAAAGTCTCATTAAGCATTTGGTGTGATCAACTTTGAGTTGCTGCCCTTTAATCTAACGATTACATCAGACTTTTGTTGTCACAGTTAGATCATTTGAATGTTGCACTGAATGAAAAGAGGCCTACTTTGATCAATTGTAAGGATGTTGTGTTACACCAGGATAATGTGTGGCCTCATACAGCAAGGATCACATTTACAAAGATTGAAGAGCTAGGCTGGGAAAAACTTCCACATCCTCTTTATTGTCTAGATTTTGCCCCATCTGATTGTCATCTGTTCTGAAGTTTGCTGAACTATCTTAATGGAAAAAAGCTTGGAACACATGAAGATGCCAAAACTACTCTCTCTACATTCTTTTCCTCCAAACCCAATAATTTTACAAAAGTAGTATTCAGAAGCTTATGAATCGTTAGCAGGAAGTAATTAATAATAAGGGGACACACATTATTTATTAAATAACATTAAGAGCATTTGAAATCCTTTCTCTTTTTTTAAGTCTAAAATTGGACATTACGTAAGGGATGACCTGCTAATTATAAAGTGGTATCGATTGTGATCTGTATATACCTTAATGGATTAAGCAACATGCTCGTATATAAAGCAATATACTTAAGCATGATTTTTTTCAGGGAACATTACTTTACTCAAGTTGCTTGGATTGACAATAGTCGTTTAATAGTAGTATGGTTACAAAGGTCACAAAACTACTCGATAATCAGTGTATGTGAAGAAAAGAGAAACTGGCAGTGTTTAAAGGTAAGAATTTATTTTGAATTTATGACAGTCTCTTGTTATATTACTCATTTAAATACTTCCTTTTTATGTTATAACATTCTCATAAATAAAGTTATTTCTGTTTTATAGATAAATCAGTTTAATTTGACCTAATTATATATATATTTTGTTTTGTTTTTGAATTAGTAGCCCTATGTAAATAGTTTAGATACGTTATTTTCAACAGGTGAATACATCTCTGAATCTTGCGTTGTACTTGAAATCAGATAGGTATTTTTTATTAGTTCATTGCATATAATTACAACTAAAATACAAACTGTGTATAAAAATTATTAAATAATCACATGAATATCAATAGTTAAATTAATTAACTACCTTAGCAAAATAAGCAAGATTTAGCCAAGACTTAGCTGATGTAGCTCTTTTATTATGTGAGAAACTTTCTCATTCAACATTCCACTATATTATTCAATAGATTTTTCCATATGTACTAACAATTAGATATCTTAATTTAATATGAAATATGAACTACATCAAACATCATTATTATTTAGTAGCTACAGTTTAGCTCATTAAAAATCTGATATCTTTAAGAAAAATGAATCATTCTGTTTTCTTTTAGATGTAAAACGTAAGCTAAGAGTGTTATATTTTTGACAAGGTAGCTGTACTATATCAATTGTGCTGCCTAACAAAATGTTAACATTAAAACCTACTACCTTTCATAACTACAAGTTTCTGAGCAGTTGGAGAACATGTTAGAAGTACATTTTGTGTATATACAGTAAGTTTAGCTCTTTTGAAAAAGTTGAATGTTTTCTTCAAAATATATTTATAAAGTTGAAAAACAGAATCCTTTTCTGAAAAGACAAAGATATGTTCTACATTAGGTATAGAATAAATAAATATAGAATGCCATAAATAAAACACAGGTAAATATGTCTCTATGATCTTTTTAAGTTTATTTATGGTATTTTTGAGTAAAACTGAGTTGAACTTTCAAGCAAATAGACCTCCACTTAACTGGAGATTCAATCAGAATATTGATCATCAAATATTGCTAAATCTTTTATTAACTGAGTTTTAATGTTATGAATAAAGTGAAATGTAAAATAAGCAATTTTTGTTTCAGCACTAAATACAAATATTGTGTACTTTGCTTTCAGTTAATGGAACTCTCACTTCTACTCAGTTTTCACAGCTGCTTCTCTTTCAAGATATTAAATTTAAATTAAGTGTAAATTCAACATTCTTTAGTTAACAAAAAATGTCACCTTTATTTAAAGCGATCATCACTACCCATGTGACTGGTTTTTCTTATTGAAACAATAGAGGAGACTTTAACCACCATATATCACTTCAATAAACACAAAGATATCACTGCACATGTCTAGAGTTCAATTGTGCTGCATAAAATGCAAAAAAAGGCAATAAATGCAGACTTACAATGTATCGAACCTTGGTTTCAATACCTGTGGTGGGCAGAGCACATATAGCCCATTGTGTAGCTTTGTATTTAACTACAAACAAACACAAAATTTTCTCTCTGCATTCTTTCCTTCCAAACCCCAAGAAGTTTTTAGAAGTGGCATTCCATAAGACAAGTAGTTTATATAATACAAAACCTAAAATTACTCAAGATTTTTATGAACTTTTGACAACTCCAAAACTAGGCATATAATGCATTATGAGTTTAAGAAGGGCAGTAGTTCAGCAGAAACTACATAAAACATTCAATTCATTTAGCCAAGACTTAGCTGATGCAACTTTTGCATTAAATGAGATACTTCCTCATTCAACATTCCATTATGTTATTAATTACATAAGTCTCTGTTAAAACTAAACAGAGATTGTGTTATAAGTAATTCTAAAAGTATATATATTACCAGTTTTTACTCTTCATGTGTGAAACTACTTTAGTAGTACTATATTTTGTAGTATTGTTTAGGAACATGAAACATATAATAAAGTGAAGCTGTGTTTGGCAAAAACGAAATAAACTCTAATAATATAGATGAATCAATTGAAACTATGACACGACTTTCACAGTGAATTTTAGCCCATTATAAGGTCAGAAAAGAATCTGTTTGAAAACATCAAAATTACATTTGCAATTTTCTTTCTCCTTGTAGCTGATCAATCAAAAACTGGATCACAGTAATATTTGAAAGTATCTCTGGAAACTAGATAGCTTTCATGATCAAACCTTGCTTCAGAAAGTAATGATTGTGAATAGGAAACATATATTAAGAGAGTGCAATATTTTGTATTTGTACATCACTGATCATAATGAGGCTCTAGCAATCATTCAAATGCATAATTAAATACAATTCAAGTTGACTCCTAGACATGTATCAACCTTCTGTCACATAAGGGTTGAATATATATATATATTATAACATGCAAGTTACAACCACGAGGATCATTAAACAAGGGAATAACAGAAGCATTTAAATTACAACTAATATAATCAGCTGCAATTGGAGAAAATGAGTTTTCTTACAAAAATATTCAAATTACTATATCTGTTGAAACAGCAAACATCATTGTTCCAGGTATAAATGTTTCATAAATAAATTGTAATGTTTTAATGTACTTAAAACTTGAGATTCAACATTTTCTTGAATTTTAAAGGCTATAAAGGAAAATAATTTGAATTTCAGAATATAGAAGAAATTAGTAACACTGGATGGGTTGATCTATATGATACCATCATTGTTAGTAAGGATAAGAAATCTTACTTTGTACGCCTGCCAGTGAATGATGGTACAAATGGAAAGTTTCGCCACATAGTTATGGTAGACATATTGGTAAGTTATGAATAATACAATAATCTTTTTCATTTAGGGTATTTGGAGGTACTTGATAATAGAAATATATGGAGTTCATCTCCAGTTGCTAATGATAAATATAAAGTTATGCTGACATAACTATGATATTATGATAAATATATTGCATGAAAACAGTCAAGAATATACAACTTTAAACTGCAGTAATTTTAAATTCAAGTATGTATTTCACAGTGTAACATTAAAATATAATAGTCATATATCATTCCTATATTCTTGTTTGTGTTCCTTTTACTACTGTTATCCCTACATTATTTTACATTTACAGTATGTTCTTATCATTTCTTTTGTAACATTCCTCCCATAACTGAAAGCTGTTGTATTCAATTAATGTGTGTAATAAAATTCAATACTATGTTTCTTGTTTCTTTTTTTTACTCCTTCACTTTTTTCTCACATAATGTTGGGGTTAGCTCCCTAAAATACACCAAATGTATTGTGTATAAAGCATTACATATTCCAGATTTTACAGCCATCTATTATTGGATGTTAATTTTTGTTCAAACCTGTACCTAAATTTTTTAAAGGAACACTATATCTCTCTAGAAATACTAATTTCAAGGAATAATAATATTGTTTACACTAGAATTATGATTTTTAAAAAATTACTTGTAGTTATTACAACTAAGCAATAACATCAGGCTATACCCAAAAACACACAGTGGATTTAGGTTTAAACTAACATCAGTGATAAAGTAGTTGTAGAGTTATTTCAACTCAAGAAGAATGATGCACAATTTGATTAGATGGTTACTTTCTGGTTTGGTATCTCAGCAGTAATTTCTTTTGTTGTTTTTTGGGCTTGTTGGATAGAGAAACCAATGAAAGTTAAAAGTAAAACTGTGTGCATCTACTGATTGTTTAGCATTCATATTTGTATTTGTTTATGTGTTTATTCATTGACTACGCATGTACAAATTAAAATATCTTAACTACATGTGGCAGCACTTATCTCAATATTCTTAATATTACCATTTAATTTTAAGCTTTACACAACTTACAATTACTGTTATAATCTTACAGTTATTCTAAATGTTTTATAATTACTTTCAATCTATTATTATAATTGTCACTCTATCTGGCTCATTTATCCATGGGTGGCAGTCCATCATTATCTCTGAACCTTTCAAATGCATTTCTAACAAGTGACTTTGTAAGAATGTCAACAATCATACTGTTTGTGGGACAATATTCCAGTTTTACTGATCCGTTCTACACACATTGGCAAATAAAGTGATAATGAATATCAATGTGTTTTGTTCTTGCATGACTTGCACACTGGATTCTGTGCCATGGTGATTGTTCCTTTGTTATCTTCCATGATATGAACAGAGTCATCAACTTTGGAACCTATTTCTTGCAGTAGTCTTCTCAATCATACTGTTTCCTGTACTGCAAGACATAAGGCTATATACTTGGCCTCTGAGGTGGACAGGGCTACCGTGGATTGCTTTTTGCTAATCCAACTTACAGATGCTCCTGCTTGAATGAAGATATTTCCTGATGTGGACTTCCTATCATCCAGGTCTCCAGCAAAATATGCATCTGAGTAACCAGCAATGACGTCTCCTGGTATGTTTTTAAACATAAGACTAAAATCAGCTGTTCCTTTCAAGTAACGTAGGATTCTCTTTGTTGCTGTCAAATGTGCTGTGTCTGTGTTGAGCTGAGCATAATATTTCGATATTGCTCCAATTGCATATGCAATATCTGGTCTTGTTCCCATTGCAGCACACAGAAGGCTGCCTACCAACGATTGGTACAAACTTCGGTCAACCTGTGTGCTTACACCATCATCCTTTTGTAGTTTCTTGTTTACATCTGATGGAGTTGCAACTGCCTTACACTCAGTCATTCCAAATTTCACCAGCATAGTTTGGATATACTGTCTTTGATTTAACCATACACAGCTGTTCTTTTCATCCTGAACAACGCTGAGTCCAAGGATGTAATGGAGCTTTCCAAGGTCTTTCATGCAGAATTTTTTCTTCAGTGCTTCCTTTATAGTGAATATTTCATCATCATTATCAGCAACCCAAATAATATCATCCACATATTCTGCAACTATTGCTAGATTTTCACCCTTTCATATGTAAACACATGGATCTGCTAAATTCTGAACAAATTCCAGTTCCATCATCTGTTCATGAAATAATTTGTTCCAACAGAGTGGTGACTGTTTTAATCCATACAGTGATTTTTCAGTTTACACACAAGGTTTTCCTTCCCTGGAACAGTGTAACCTTCCAGTTATTCCATGTATATCTCTTTATCCAGATTTACATTCATAAATGCAGTTATGACATTCATCTGGTGAATTTTCAATTTGTTCTACACAGCAAATGCAATCAAGGAGCGAATTGATGTATAGCACACCACTGAGGAAAAGTTTTCCTCATAATCCAGACCATAATTCTGCGAGTAACCTTTGGCCACCAGTCTACTCTTAAACCTCTCTATGTTTCCAGTATTTCCAAACTTAACTTGAATACCCACCTACAACCTACAGATTTTCTTCCAACTGGTAATTCCACCAAGTCCCAGGTGTCATTTTCTCGTAAAGACTCAAATTCCAGATCTGTGGCTGACTTCCACTCCTTTGCATTGTCACTTGACATTGCTTCACTAAATATGCTTGGCTTTAACATACTGCATAAATTTGCAGTGTGACAAACTGATTCATTTGCTGCTGCCATATCAACATACTCATCATATCCATAGTGAATGGTGGGGGAGTTTCCTGTTTCTTGTTGGTCATTCAGCTTTAACTTCTGTTAATTGGTCCACTATCTGTTCACTTGAGATATACTCATTTGTCGCAGGCTCTTGACCGAATTCTGTTTCATTAAAGATAACATCTCGCCATATGAAAATCTTCCTGGATTTTTCATCATACAGTCGATATCCCTTGATGCAGGTATCATATCAAATGAAACGTACCTTCATAGACTTCATGTCTAATTTTTGTCTTGATGCATCTGGCACATGTGGATATGCAAGTCATCTGAACACTTTCATGTGTTTTACATCTGGTTTCTTCCCATACCATCTCTCATATAGCATATTACCATGTTTTATTGCTGATGTGGATACTCTGTTACCCACATATGCTACAGCTTCTGCCCAGTACTTACTTACATTCTTGGTAACTTAGCATGTGAAAGCATGCTTCTTGCTGATTCCACAAGATTTCTGTTCCTTCTCTCAGCAACACCATTTTGTTCTGGACAGTATGCTGCTGACATCTCGTGATGAATCCCTCTTGACTTCAAATATTGATGGAACTCATTTGACATATTCTTCACCATCATCTGTACGCATGGTTTTTATGCACTCTCCAGATTCATATGAGTACAAACTCCTTGAATTTCTCAAAGACTTCTGACTTCTGTTTCAAGAAATACACTTTACAGCATCTTGAGTAATCATCAATAAATGTAACAAAGTACTTGTTACCTCCAATAGATGGAGTTTGCATCGGACCACAGATACCATTGATTTCTCCCACTGACTTGAATGGCTTCTTGTGCATTTTACCTTCAGTGCATCCCTTACCGAAACTGGCTTCATCAGACTTCTGGAATTTGATTCCACTTATATTTCCGCTCCTGACAAGCTTTTGTAACTGTGAAACACTGATATTCCCTAGTCCTTGATATCATATATCCAAGCCATTCATGCTGCTGTTTGAGGCTACTGAGTCATACTCAGTAACACTGGTTTTACAGTCCAGTTGGTATAGACCATCATTCTTTCTTATACCCATGCCATGGAGTTGTCCTGATTTACCTCGGATGTAACAGCGATTAACTCCAAACTATACGATATTTTATTTTTCAGTAGCAGCTCCTACTGAAAATAGATTGCTTGCTAATTTTGGTATATGAAGGACACTCTGCATTGTGATATGCTTGGAATTACTTATTTTAAATGTCATTTCTAGTTAACAGTTTCCAATTCCAAGAGCTTCAACAATTCTTCCATCACCAATCCTAACTTTCTAAGGTTTGCTAAACTTGTGATAAATCACAAGTCAATCTGGTGTGTCAAATGCCTAGATTCACCAGAATCCACCAACCATTCCCCATTTCCTATTTCTTTATCCTGGTTTGTTACAAGTTTGTTACATTATAATCTTCCACCACATTAATATCTGCATTCTTAGCTTTGTGGGCCATTTCTTTCAGTGTTGGACAATTGCATTTTATATGTCCCTCTCTACCACACTTGTAAAACTTCACTTGTTCCATGTGGTTTGAAGTTGCTGCGAGTGGCTAATGCAGTTGATGATGTTTCATTCGATGTGGTCTTTTTCTTCTTTTGTTCTTCATTAATCATTGCCTGTTCCACAAATTCTAATGAGATATCATCAATTTTAGTTTTCAGGGCTGTTATAATTGTATCGTAGCTAGCTGGCAAACTACCACGTAAGGTAACAATCTGATCTTCTTCTGCTATTTCCGCCCCAACTGCAGCAAGGTGATCCATTAATTCCTTCATTTGTTTCAAATGTTCCTGGACCGTCATGCTTTCTTTCATCTCACATCAAAAATACTTCTTTTTAATGAATAATTAGTTGGCTACTGTGTTCCTATCAAAGTGAGCATGCAATACATTCCATTCCTTTTTAGGAGCTATGCATGAAGTGACAAGATAAAGTTGTGCACCTTGAATATTCAGAAAAATTATTGATAATGTTCTTTCCCTTTTCCTGTTGAAATCTGCCCATGTTTGATCATTGGCTGTCTCTGCCAATACCACTGTTTCAGTCGCATGGTCCCATAGGCCTTTTCCTCTCAATAGATGTTCCATTTGAAATTTCTATGTGGCCCAATTATTTTCTCCCATCTTATGACCTGATATTTTATCTTCCATTGTCAAACTATTTCAACCAGAACTCTAATATTCCTTTCTTTGATTAAGATCTATTTCTCTCTTTATATGACTTGAGAAAATAGTGTCAATCAATATTTTATTTGCAGTTTATCTTTGTATTTCACAATAACTTCCAGAGAAATTAAACGAATCACCCAGCGCTTGTGATAAAGTATTCATGTAAATCCTGTGCCATCCAACAAAAAATGTCATCCAAAACTGTTCTTCAGTAATCCTCAGTATATCTTGGATTATTTGTACTAACAATTTTAAAACAGTTTTATCTGTTTAAGCACTATGTTTGATTATGTGTTTATTCATTGACTACACATGTACAAAACAAAATTCCAAACTACAGGTGGCAGCACTTATATGAATATTCTTGACAGTATTATGCCTATAGAGTACCTTGGCCATCCTTACATGCAGTTTACCAACTGACTCATTGGCTTAAAATATGATGTACTTGCCATAGATATTTTTGTGATTGTGTCCTGTAACTTTAAATGTTTCAGCTACTGCTAGTGATACACATCATTTATAAATAAATAAAAATTCAAATTCTGTTGGGGCACCTCAGAATTTTGTGTATTTTGATGAAAAACACTCAAGAAAAAACGTTTTGCAAAGTAAAATGAAGTTAAGGGGTTAATAACAGCTACTAACTTTGTGCTCCTGTGTTATTTAACCACTTTCACATTTCAGTGTTAGGGTTACAGAAAACAAACAAACAAAAACGTTACTTTTTAAAATTCTTACAAAATGTATGCATGTGCATTTTAAAAAGTGTTCAGTTTGATTACTTATCTAGCGTAGTTTTCTGTCCGTCAGAGTATTTTTCTCAGAATTTCTTGATTACCACTAGAAGGCATTGTTTCTATTCCTATTCAGTTGCCAGAACTTGTTATGCTCTTCTATTAATGCAACTTCTCATTTAGCAGTATCGTTTATGGCCTACATACAATTGTGCATTTAACAAAATTATTTGTACTATCATTAGGCCACTCTTTGAAACTTTTTATGTCAAGAAATAGAGTAGATAAATTTGCAATTTCAAAGAATTTGCATATGTTAGATGTAACAAAATCTTCTAAGTTTTCCCTGTCATCAGCACTGAAGGGTCTAGCTTTGTACATTTAATTGGATGCTTAGTTCTTCACTTCTCCAAAGCTTTGATCATTTTAAATAGGGCTATTATCATTAAAGAATGGAAGTGCAATGTGATCCTCTGTTAAATACTACAAGTGATTCAAAAAGTTCTGTAGCACTAAAGATGACACCTTTTCATCCTTTCATTATAGCTCTTAAATATCTTGCTGAGGAGTAGAAACTGAGGCAGTTACTGTAAACATTGTTTTTACATACCATTGAACAAGAAAAATCCAAGTATCTTTCAATCCTTTTTCATCCATGCTGGTTAATTCAACTTCACTTCTAAACACCCATACTTTGAACAAATAAATAGCTTTGACCATCCACCAAGTCCTGCTGTAGCTTTGAAGGATATTTTCTTGACAAGCATTTCCTCAAGGAATATAATTTTAAGCTCTAATAATTCTTGATAATCATCTCAATGTTTAATTTTTTCTTATTGATCAAATGCAAATGCCATTATTTCTTATTTGAAGTCAGCCACTTCATGCACAGCAAATTAATTATTTATGGTAGCTTTTGTGATCAAGACATGGCCATTTATTTTAAAACATTTTGTGATAGGTGGAGAAGTACATACAAGAGACACAGACATTATCTCTAAAATATGGTGATGGCATGTTAACCACAACAGTTTTTTCTTCATCTTCTACTCGCATAGAAAACAAGCTTCTTTTGAATTGTGGCCAATGTTAGATGCTGTTATAACAAAATTTATGCATTTAATTGTATCACTAATTTTCAAGTTACAGACTGAGTGGAGAGATCAGCGAGAACCTCTGACTTCGGAACACTCTTCAAATCCCTCTCAATAATAACTCCTCATGATGAATTCAAGGTAGCATGAGGGGTAACCTCAATATGTACATCCCCAATTGCCTTTGAATTCAAGAGGAGTTTACTGTGTTGGAATGTGGATGTTTCGACCAATATGTGTCCAGATCGAAGCTTTTTTATTGACTTTGGAGAGCCAGCAAGACCCTCTAGTCCCTTCTGAATAAAAAAGGGGACATTTGCCCTCTAGCTTTTCTGAAAGAGAATGTAATATAAGAAAATAAGGTACAAGTGGTACAGATGTTGAAGATTGCTGCTCCAGGTCTTCAAGAGGTAGTTTTCCTATTGACTGTTTTTTCACTATTTTATTTAAATAGTTATAAACTGCTGAAGCTATAGCTTTACTTGTTTTTAAAGAAACCCTAGGAACTGCAAGAAGTTGAGCTACTTCTTCACTCAAAATCAACATAGGAAAACAGTCAGCAGTCAAGTTTCCAGTTGTATCCTCTAAAAGCTTTCCATTTCAGTGAACTATCAGGAACTTGTGTCCTAAACTATTTGCATATTTTCAGACAGTTCCTTTCAATATTTCATTCTTTGTCTTTGAACAGATGATTGAACTAAATTCAGCTGGTTCATGGTCAGTGCTTTGAATTGCAGATGCAATTGGCCATGACTTTGGTTGCATTTAGAGAAGCAGACAACCTGTGTTTAAATAATAATTTTTGTATTATTGGCCTTGCATATTCACCATTGTTACGTAGTACCCTTTCCTCTATCAGCTGATTTAGCTACCATTTTAGTCTCATCTGAAAACTGAAAACAATACAAAGCTAACCTTTTTTTTTACCATTTTGTTCAGTTTTTCATGTTTGACTGTTTTTTATAGACATACTTTTTTTTTAGTAGCATACTGTTTCTTTGTTAGTACTTGGTCTTGATGGTATGAGTTTTTTCCCATACTACTATAACATTACCAGTAGCAATGTGATGCTTCTCAAATAGTTTGACCCACAATACTTTAACAATACATAAACAGTGATAAAATGTTATTTTTTGATGGTAACTCAGATGAACTGAAAGTGTCTGAAGGTTGGCCAACTAGCCAAATATCTGTTTGCTTCCTTGTGGTAGGTCCTGTATCTGAAGATGCTATTATTCCTGAAATAATAAAGTAATATTATAAGTAAAAAAAAAATGCATCAAAATTTAAGCAGTAATACATAACTGAAGTTTAAAAAGTTGGTATCATTATGCTTTGCAACAAAAAGAAATATATAATTACTTTATAACACTGAACAAAAAATAGATCATGTGACAATTAAGATTACAAATAATAAGCCTAACAGTAAACAAACGTTTTCTCTTAAATTTTGTATAAGAATATCACAGTAGCTCCTAAACTTGCATAATATCACACTGTCATCGTTTCGTATAAATAACATTTAACTGTAACCTTGGAAATGCAGGAAACATCTATTTAACATTTTAGTAAAAGAAAAACACGATCTCTCAAAAAAACCTGGCACTATACTGAGAGCTTGAGCACTTAAAATTGCTGTTTAAACTTGAAACATTTCCTGTGGTCAACCTTTAAATGTGATCTAAATACAATGAAATTTCATTCAAAATACTCTTATTAAGAGAGACAAAATAATGGGATATGTCTCTAAAAAACTGAGATCTGAAATTTTTTAATTACTCTGATATTTATGGAATGCAACAATTAATATTATAGTAATCAATGTTGGGCATTGAACTTGTAGTGAGGGCCATCACACTAATCAAGGATGCTTTTGGTGTGTGTTTTCTGTCAGTTGTCTGTACACTATCAGAATGAAAGGTTATATGGCAGCAGTTTGATTAATGCTTCGTGTAATCCATGGAAGAAGTAGTTGTAATAACTTATATGAACGTACTGCTTGGCTTTAAAGGAAAAGTTTAGTATAATCATTAAATCTATTAGATGTTGATGGTGAGGTTTCATCTTGTTCATGTATATGGACTTTACCAGGCCATCAAAGGTGTGCCTCTAATGCACTGAATTACATTGCTGTTTTGATCAGCTATAACAAAACCTCAAGCTCTATGAAATAAACAGAGCAAAAGCACTGTGGTTACCAATGCAGTTGGAAAAGAAACTGGGGTCACTTAGCTGTTCTTTATCCAACTTGTTAGAATTCAATATTTCATATAGATAAGTTAGTACCTGAAAGTAAGTGAAGTGACCATGCATTAGATTGATTGTGCAATCAATTAGGCATTGTGTAGCTGAATCAAGCTGACAAAATATATAGTTAAGTATGTGTTTAAGTCATGAGACACATTATTATAGCAATTGACATCTTGCAGTGTGAGAACAAAGCATTTATGGAACTACTGCTTTCTACCTTGCCCAATTGTCTAGTCAAATTGGATGATTTGCTAATTAATAAATCCCTAGTTGAAGTATTAATGCAAAACATAAACACTAAGTTTGACAAAATGTTCAGGGATGATAATTCAATTATTTCAACATGTTTTCATCCAAGCTTCAAGCTCTCCTGACTTCCAGAAAATCAGAAAAAAAGTTCAACAAAACATAATCACAAAGATAGAATATCACACAGCACAGCATGAGAGAAACAGAAGATATAGACGATTATTTCAGATACCTATAAACAAAGGGGTTAAAAAGTACTGGATGTAAAAGTGCTGAAGTACTTGTTGCTCTTTGAAATATATCTGTTAGATTATTTCATAACAATTTATAGATTTATATAGATAGTAAGTATAGTTGTTATTTTAGTCATTTGTATTACTTATCACATTTTTAAACAAGTAACGTTGTGGGTGATGACACTACTGTTTTTAGCAGTTAATGGACAAACTAATTTTTTTACTTTTGTCTAGTAATGCACTCAACACTGGTAGTAATCATCATTGTTGCTGTTTTATCATATTGTTTCTGCTTGTGTTTTGACCTGCATTGGCAACACATTTTTTATGTGTTATGTTCTTAATTTAACAATATTTTAAACATCTATTTTACATTTAGTAATAAACTTGTCATAGAGTTGACTTTACTGAGATTTGGTGTCTTTGTTAAGTAAACTGTTTGTAACTGTTATTTTTCTTAGTTAATGTAAAATAATTTTCATGTACAAGTGAAGTCACATTCATCAAAGGTGGGTTATGGTTAATATTCTAAGATTTTGCCTTGATTTTTTGTATTAGAGTAATTTCCAGATATAATTTAGGTCACTGAGGAATGACATTTCAAACATTTATTAACACACAGAGTTTAATATTAAAATTATTTTGAAATGTTACCTGAAATTAATATTAAATGACTTCTTTTATATATGAGAGTGCTTTTCAAGTGATAGAAGCTATTATTAAATGAAATCACTTTCCTGTAAGTTTATTACTTAAACTGCAGAAGTTATTATATGCTTTTATTTGGTTGTAATTAGCTTTAATTTTCTTCATTTGCACTATACTCTGACACAGACAAATTTGTGATGGTAGTGTATAATTATTTACCCTTGTATGTGAAAAGTGAGTGAAATGTGCATTATTGTCAACATAAATAACTAAACTCAGTGAAAAATAGTGTAATAGAGAAGAGGCACTTTGTTCTATGACCCTAACATGATTATGAGAAATATTATCCACAGTATAGAGTTTCAACATTCCTTGTGTTCAATACATTCTAAGTTGAATTTCATTATATAACTGCGATATTTAATATATTTCATTTTGTAACATATCAGATAACGAATATGAATGAATAAGAGATTTTTAGAAATTCATTTTAAGTGTGACTATTCTTAAATCCTTGTATGGGGACTTTTTTTTTCACAGTTAACATTTCTTCTTTTTGAATTAACTCTTAAAGAAAAGATGTAAACAGTTTCAACACTATTTTACAACGAGAAATATTTTTGTAAGAAATTAATAAATATAGCTGAAGGTAATTGAATTAGATGCTTGCCTAGATGACTTTCTATATTTCTTTGACTTCTCTGTTAAAATTAGAGAAAACGGAAAACATCATTAACGCATGGGAGCTATGATGTTACAGGAATTCTTGCTCATCAACAAGACACAAATTCAGTGTAAGTTTTGCAGTGCTAATATTGTTCACAGTAGGTCTGACATGGCCAGGTGATTAGGGTGATTGACTTGCAATCTGTGGGTTGCAGATACATATCCCATCACACCAAACATGTTTGCCCTTTCAACCATGGGGGCATTATAATGTGATGGTCAGTCTCATTAATTGTTTATAAAAGAATAGTTCAAGAGTTGGCAGTGGGTTGTGGTGACTAGCTGCCTTCTCTCCAGTTAGTTGTACACTACCAATTTAGGTATGGGTAAGACAGATAGCCCATGTGTGTAGCTTTGCACAAAATTTGAAAACAAACAAATGAACAATCTATATATGTAAAAATGGCTCGTTTGGGTTGAGAAAATATTTTACATAGAAGAGCGAACGACGTTTCGACCTTCTTCGGTCATCGTCAGGTTCACAAAGAAAGTGGTAACTGACCGGAAGCTGACCACATGTTTGGAAGGGGTTGTGTAACTGAGTGTTGGAATGTAGAGGGCGATGTTAGATGTTTGAATATATAATTTTATTTATTTTATTAATATAGGTATAAAGGCGTTCCTTTATATTGGTTTATTTTGGGTTTAAGTTGTATAAGTAAGGCTTCTCTAATTTTGCGTTTGTTTATGTTTGTTTCTTATTTTAGCATTTGAGTGTTTTCTATGGTTATGTTGTGTTCATTTGATTTACAGTGTTCGAAAACGTGTTAAGGTGACTTTTTATGTTATTTGAATCTTATATGCAAAAACGGCTCGTTTGGGTTGAGAAAATATTTTACATAGAAGAGCGAACAACGTTTGCTTTTGCATATAAAATTTTCAACAAGTGGGTTTCTCGACATCACTGGTTGTTCTTTGAATCTGGTTTCCATTTTTCTACTTGTTTCTCCAATACAGAAGATGTGGCAGCTATCACATTGTATTGTATAAATAATGCTGGTGTGGTGTTTGCCAGTATAGTTTTTACATAGTACAGACCTCAGTTTTGTGCCTGGTTTTTGAATAAATTTGGTATTGACTGGAATTTCATATTTTGTTACTAGTTTTTGCCAAATGTTGATTATTTTTCTGCTGATGTCAAGTATATAAGGTATGCAGCAGTATATGGTTTCGTGATTTTTTGATTTGTGAGATATGATTTGTTGGTTGATTTTGCTTTCTGTCTAGGTGTGTGCGTATGATGTTTTCTACAGTTTGTATTGGTGTTGATTAAGTATTGTTTTAATTTGTCTAATTCATCGTTAATTTTGTCTGGTGAGCATAATTTTATGGCTGTTTTTATTTGGTTTCTTAGTATGTTGAGTTTTTGTTTTGTTTCATGTGCTGAGTCCCAAGGAATGTAGAGTCCAGTATGGGTGATTTTTCGGTAGATTTCTGTTTTAAGTTGTGTGTTGTTATTGTAATTTTGTGGCTAAGAAATTATATTTGAGTGCTTTCTTTCTGTTCATATGTGAAGATAATGTTAAGAGTTGATGTGATTGAAACAATTGTGTGTTCTGTAAATCTGAATCCTGCAACCGTGTCAACTACATGTCTGTACCAGTATAGAGGTGGATGTAATGCGATGTTAATTGCTTGTGTTTCAACAAACCAAAGAATTATCAATAGAAGAAATGACATGTATTTCATTCAACAATGTAGAAAGGAACAACTAACCCCTAATTTTGTAAACCAAAACTATCAAAACATTCAAAATTTACAGAAAAAACTACTTAAAGCCATGTTGAACATGAAATACAAAGAACTACATGATTTACAAAAACAAAAAATGAACCTAGATTATCAACTGGCATGCTGCATTAAACCAGAGATTTATACAATGAAACATAAACCAAATCAACACTAGGAATGATAGAGACAAAAAGATCTGCCACAACAAAAAACTAAAAAAAATTAAGATGCAAACAACAGAAAAGACATCACGACAAACTGTTGACTAACCTTATAATTAACAGATCCAACCGACAATTAAACATAGACGAGATACATCTAATTAACAAAGGACTCAACTTCGCAATACCACCTAGGTACATTCCAACCTCAGAAATTGGCCCCCCCAGTGGCTCAGCGGTATATCTACAGACTTACACACCACAATCCTGTGCTCTGCCCACCACGGGTATTGAAACCAGATAGACCATTGTGTAGCTTTGTGCTTAATTCAAAACAACAACAACCTCAGAAATCAAAACATGTTTAGAAGATCTATTCAGTAGACTTGTGATACTTTCTACAGAAAACAAAAACAAGATAACCAACAGAAAGAAGACAACTTGCACAATTTTACTGACATCCAATAGCCAAACTTCCCATGAAAAATGAAAAATTAATATTTTCCAGAAAGACCTAAAAACAACGTCTTAAACGATTTTTTAGAAGAATTTTCTCACAAAACCAACATTATTTCACAAAACAGAAAGCTAAAAAACAATCTGACCAAAAGAGATATTATTTCCATTAAAAATCTAAAACAGGACAAAAACAAAAATTCTAACAGCAGATAAAAGTAACACTACAGTCATAATGAACACGAATGAATACATTCAAAAAATGAACAACATCCTATCAGACACTAACAATTTAAACCAATACACACAAATCAAACAAAGTTGCACGAAACACAACTAAACAAAATACTACTAAAAATGAAAAAAACTAACACAATTTCACAAACACTTTATTCTTACCTACGTAAAACTGACTCATGCACACCACAAATATATGGCATCCCCAAACCTCATAAACCAGATTGTCCATTACGACCAATAATGTCAACATATGAATCGTTTAATTACAATATTGATGAATGAATAGCATGGATTCTCCAAATATGTGACGTCAGCCAGCTCATTCATCAAAGACTCCTTCAATTTCAAGTCTAATCTAAATCAACTTAATCATAATGCCTTAATGGCCAGTTTCGATGTTATATCCCTCTTTACAGAGGTTCCAACCACTGAAGCCTGTAAGATACCCTTAGAACTCTATATCCGAGACCCTAACTCATCTATATAGATATTTCTAGCAACCCATCATAGAATCCACCACGATGAAGACATGTTCAACAATCACAACTATATACAAACAAATGGCCTAAGCATGGGCAACCCAGTATCACCAGTTCTCGCCAATATTTTTATGACACAAATTGAAACACAAGCAATTAATATAGCATTACATCCACCACTATACTGGGTCAGATATGTAGACAACACGGTTGCAGGATTAACATCTACAGAACACACACTTAATTTTTTTCAATCACATTAACCCTATACATCCCAACATTATTTTCACATGTGAACAGGAAGAAAGCAATCAAATATCATTTCTTAACCTCAAAAGCACAAGAACCGATACACAATTTAAAACAGAAATCCACTGAAAAATCACCCACACTAGACCATACATTCCTTGGGACTCAGCACATGAAACAAAACAAAAACTCAACATACTAAGAAACCAAATAAACACAGCCATAAAACTATTCTCACCAGATAAAATTAACGATGAATTAGACAAAATATAACAATAATTCATCAACATCAGTAAGTTTCCTCCATAAACCATAGAAAACATTATATGCACACACCTAGACAGAAAGCAAAACCAACCAACAAATGTAAATATATCTCACGAATTAAAGTATCACGAAACCACATACTGCAGCATATATTTTGTTAGTTGATTTTGCTTTTTTGTCTAAGTGTGTGCATATAATGTTTTTTACGGTTTGTGGAGGAAACTTATTGATGCTGAATTTACCATATACTGCTGCATACCATATATATACATACATCATCAGAAAAATAGCCAACATTTGGCAAAAACTAGTAACAAAATATGACATTCCAGTTAATACCAAATTTATTCAAAAACCAAGCACAAAACAAAGGTCTATACTAAGTAAAAACTACGCTGACAAACACAACACCAACATTATTTACAAAATACAATGTGATAACTGCCATGACTTCTATGTTGGAGAAACAAGAAGAAAAATGGAAACCAGATTCAAGGAACATAAGTCACCTTCACACGTTTTCGAACATTGTAAATAAAATGAACACAACATAACCATATTAAACACTCACATACTAAATAAAGAAACAAACGCAAAATATAAGAAGCCTTACTTATGCAACAACTCAAGCCAAAAATAAACCAATACAAAGGAACACCTTTATGCCTATGTTAAAGATAATAGAAAATTGTATATTCAAATATCTAACAGTGTCCTCTACATTTTGACACTCAGTTACACAACCCCTTTCAAAAATGTGGTTCGCTTCTGGTCAGTTATTTTTCTTTCTTTGAGAACCTGACGATGACCGAAGAAGGTCGGAACATTGTTCGCTTTTCTACGTAAAATATTTTCTCAATCCAAATGAGTCTTTTTAACATGTATATATTTTTCTCTAGAAGTAGGTTTTCTCGACAAATGAACAATCTGTTTCTAATAATTTTGTATAATGCAATATAAAAAATTAGCAATTCAGTAGTATGTTAATGTTCTCTGTTTTTCTTCCTCTTTCTTTATATATATGATATTAATACTAAAATAAACAAAATTTAAAGGAAGGACTGCATTAAAACCAGCCAATTCAAACCTCTGATTAATGATAATTTGTTTTCAACAAAAACAAGCCCAAACAAAAATTTAAAATGTTACACTAATGAAAACGATCCTCAGAATAGTGGCAATAGTGTGGGATATAAAATTTACTGTAGGTTTTGGAGGTGACTGCTGAAGTAGAACCCACGTTGCAGTGGGGATATGATGCATATAGTTACACTGTGGTATCCTATTGAACTATGTAATAATTCAATAGAATATCATAGTGTTACTATATATGACTGGAACAGCTCATTAGGATATCATTTTTCCTATATATAAACATGATAGCAGCTAATTAGTATATTACAATTATCCTGTACATAAACATTATAACAGTTGATTTATATATCAATATTTGTTCTTGTAAACATTGTAGTAATTCAGTGTTCCTCTGTATAATCATTATAGCACTTCATTAGGATATTAGTGTTTCTGTATATAACATTACAACAATTTATTAAGATACCACAATGTCTATATATATAAACGTTATAGGAGTTCATTAGGATATCAAAGCATCCTTAGGTTACAGAATATAGCTGTTCATTAAGATATCACAATGTTCCTATACTGTATATAATCATCATAGCTATTCTTTAAGATACCAATATTCCTATATATAAACATTACAGCTGTTCACTAGGATATTAGTGCTATGTATACACATAGTAGTTCATAAAGATGTGTTCATATATATTGCAGTGCAGCAGCTTATTAAGCTATCACAATGATCCCAAACATAAACTTTGTAGCAGATCATTTGGATGTCAGTGTTCTTGTATGTAAAAGTTATAACAGTTCATTGGTTTACCTCTGTGGTTTCATTCATAAATATTACAGGAGACTTTCGTAATATTGCCATATATAAACATTATAGCAGACAAATGGGTTTGGGGTGGGAAAGCTTTTTGTTTTTATGAAGTACAGTAGATGGAAATAGGTGAAAGATAAATTAGGAAACTCTGACAATAATGTTTCATTGGGTGGTTTGTCCTTGTATATGGTTGCATATCAACTGAATACATTATAACCTTCGAGATATGTATATAGTAATTTTTTGTGAAAAATTTAGGATTGAAGAAAAAATAAGATATGATGACTGTCATCTCTTACCTTTTCTTGGAATGACCAATGAGAATTATAATATACCATTGTATTCTTATAAAAACAGCATTAACAGTTCACTGTAGTGTTGAAGTTTTGTAAAATAAACTTTACAGTATACTGTTAGAATATGATTGTATTCAAATAAAAAGTTTATTAAGAAAAATAGGTACTTTTATCAGTATTCAAGCAAAGAAGGGGGATATTAAATTTATTTTTTGTACATTTACTATCCAGTACATATACTTAACAAATCACTGGTATAATTTATGGACAATTACTTACTTTAAAGGTATTATATTACCACTTTGGAAAACAAACCTGCAGAAAGGCATATTTTTAGTGTGAAAGTAACGAGTGCAGCAGCTAAGCAACGATCAGAGATGTGCTTATCTTGTGATCTTGGAGATGGGTGTTTGTATAACAATGCTGTTTTCAGTCCTGGTGCCAAATACTACATTCTAGAATGTTTAGGACCTGGAATTCCGAGAATAGAACTGCGACAGATCAATAATAACAAATTAAGTAAGTTTCTGATTAAATTGGTACTGTTAATATTTTGTATAAAGCCTATTTTCTTATATTTTAATAGCATAACAATGTTTTCTTTAATTAAGAAATTAAACATTCATTCTAAAGATTTCCTGAACTTGCTCCATTGGTAAGCTGTAGTTACGCAAGTCCCATCAAGGAACTGTTTTAAAAAACTCAAAATGAGCTTTAGCTTAAAAATTACCTTGTTTATGAGAGCAAAGCCAATGTATTGTAAATACAGATGACTAGAATGAATAAATTCTTAATTATGTTTATTTTAAGCAAGCTTTTCTTTTCAGTTTATGTGCTGGACAGTAATGATGAATTGCAAAGATATTATGACCGAAAGGCACTGCCAAAAGTTCAAACTTTTCAAGTCCCTGTGACTAATGAATTTAGTAAGTAATTATGTCTATGATATGAAAAGTAGTTTTAGCGAGGTGATTTATTTAATGCAGTGATTCTTAACCTTTTTTATGCCCCGCACCCCTAAAAATTTTAATATGTTCTCGCACCCCTTACAGTAATTATTTATTTAAGAATAAAGGTGAAAGTGGCCAAAACAAATGTTATCTCGCACCCCCAAGATTGGGAACCACTGATTTAATACTATCATTTTATTTTAAGTTTTTCATGAATAAAGTATTTGGCAACAATATGGCATATAAAATACACTACAAGCAAACTGTTTTAAAAAGCTGAGTCTAGTATAGGATAACAGTTTGATATGTCATCTAAACATTTAGATTTAATATGGTAAAACCTGTCTAAGCTGGAAACTGTATAGATTGCAAGCCGGAAATATCAACATTTTACAGCATTATCTCAAGAGTTTTCTTATAAAAGACCGTCTATATGGTGGAACCTGAGTAACATGGATGGAAAACTATCTTTCACTTATTTCATCTATCAATAAGTAGGATTAGAACCTGCATAAGGTGGAAAAAGGTTTTTGATTAAATATTAATTTCTTGTTTAATTAATAATTTCTTTAAATGTTAATAAATTGTTGGACATTTTGTTACAGTAAGTATTGACTAAATGTATTCTGTTTTTTTTCTGTCGTCATTATTTTTGTAGTTATATTAGATTCATGATTTGTAGAAATGTCATTTAAGTGTAAAATTCTACTCTTTAAATAATTCTCACAAACGAAATAAATTCCTGTCTTCCCTTATTTTAAAATTTAGGGAAAGTTTACATAATACCCTCATTTTAAAAACTACTAAATACCCTCTATTTTTTTAAAAAAAAAAAAGCTATTAAATAGGCATATCTTTTAATGAATTTAGGATTAGGGCTAGCGTCAAATTATTCATTATTACAACCCAAAGGGTACTGCAAATAAAACAGCTTTAATTTCAGAGCTCTTCCCAATAAAACATTACAGATTAAAGGAGAAAAGTATTCCAGAGGTCACTATTCAAAAGAACGGTTAACTGTACTTTTTTTTTCATTTTCTGATGGGAAAACTATAGAAACCATGGGTAATAGGTAAAAGTGAAATCCACGCTGTTTCAAAAATTTAGGGAAGAATAAACCGTGGAATGGAAAGGAAATAATAAAGCGTGGATAACAAGTGCTATATTTGAGAAAGTTTTGAACAAATTAAACAAAAGAATAAAACAAGAAAATAGAAATATTTTTTCTTTTTCCTGGAAAATGAAACTTATCACCCAAAAGTTCATCTTTCAAATGTGTTTAGTCTTTCCACCTTCATGTACAACATTATTTCTACAGCCACTAGAAAATTGATGCTTCAGTTTATTATTAAAAACATGGACGACTTCAAGAGAGCATTTTAAATTACCATGAAAATTGAGGTGTTAGGTAAAATTGCATTTTTAATTCATTCAATCAAATGCATTAAAGATGAATATGTAATAAAGTACTTTCAAACTGTGGATTTAATTTTGATAATGGCAGTGTTTGTGGAGAAGTTCTTTATTATTGTGATTCTAGAGAATTCCCAACTCTGAGGAGATGATGATACTGTGAATGCAGAAAGTTTTAACAGAAATCTATGAAATTGGTTGAAAATATTTAATATAATCGCAAGATGGAAAAAAAATTGAGATTCAGAAGATGAACAAAATGGAAAAGATAGGAAATAGAAATTCGTACTTCATCGCAAGTATTATGTTATATAATGCTACCAAATTATATACCAAAACGAATGGAGAAAATGAACTTCATGTAAAGACCATAGAATTAGTATTCTCTTTTAACTGCATGAGAAAGCTCATGAAAAAAAGTTGGCATTGGACACTTTCTTTAAAAATATACATAAGTACAAAAAATCTTAATCAAATTGCTTTTAATGTCTATTTTTGTTCTTATTTTAATAAATGTAGCATAAACAGTATGATAACTTTATTCACAAACCTCTGGCTTCCCTGAAGTCAAGCAAGTACAACATCCTGCTCAAAAATTATATATAATTAAGGAAATGCGTGTCCACTATGTCTAAGCTGGAAATTTTCCTCAGTTTCTTGTGATTCTGCCTTAGGTTTTACTGTATTATATTTTATTTGTAATACCTTTTTGTGTTTTAATTAGGCCTTACATTTTATATTACACTGTAATTTTTTGTATATTTACCCAGCATCTTGGTTTATAAACTTAAGCAGATATTCATGCGTCTAAATTTTTTTGTTTTGGGTAATCATTAAAAATGTGTTTTCATGTTGTACTTTGTCCATGTAGGGATCAGAATTTTTCCTTTTAGAATGCACTGATAATTTTTTTGTATTTTAGGTGTTTATGATGTATACTTACCATTTTTGTTTGACATTATTATTATGCTTATACTTTTTGAGGTTATCATTATGTGAGGTTTTCTTTGTATCACTCTTATGTAGATTATGCGTGTAATTTTATTTTTAATTGTGCTGTTGTGTATTTTGTTCTGATTTTTTTCTTCAAAAAGGACTTGCGTTCTTTCACACAACAAGCTATCTCAACTGTGACTGCTCTTTAAGCATTGCTAAAATAAATAATTTTAGTAATCAGTGCACTAGTCTTTATACCACACCAATTTTGTGATATTTATGAAATGTACATATCATGTGACTACTCTCCACCAATAGTCTTGTGCCAGCTATCTGGTATTCCCATTCAATTCCCACTTTCTTGGCATTATGCAGTTGATGTGTGTTTAATAAATGTGACTGCAGTTTTAGATTTTGTATTGTTCCTTTTCATTTGAAGTTTAACCTCCAGTTTTTTTAAATATCATATTTCTTTTCAATTATTTCTACAGTTTTGCATTAATCTAAACTTTCATTTTCAATTTTTTAAAATATTATGCTTTTTTTCAATTACTTCTATTGTTTTGCTATAATCTAAACTTTTGTTTCTAATTTCTACGTTTTTAATATGAATTCAATACTTAATGTAACAGACAATAATATTTCTACAATAGGTGACAACATACATGCCACAACTTCCCAGAACATGGGAGCTACTTCCTCTACTGAGAAATTCAAGCTTTGATTTGTAGGACTAAGAATTTTAAGCTGGGGTGGTGATTTTTTGTCTCATTTCTGAGGACTCTATTTTCTGGCACCTTCTGTTTTTGGTCTGTCACAGTCTACACCAATCAGGTCATTATATCTTCTATTTTTTCTTACAACTTGTCAAGACAGGTATAATATATTTTAGGTGTTTCTCCAAAGCTCTTATCCTTCCATTACCTCATTAGGTGAAAGCCCATCCTTTCCTCTTTTTCAGGATCCTTTCTTTCTTAGTCATCTTGCTGAGGATGTAAGATACCTATACAAAGGAGCTATCAAGTGAGTAGTTACCAGTTATTCAAGGTTTTTATTCCTGTCTTTTTGTGGTCCCCCAAAAAAAGCTATGTTTTGCTGGATCTGTGAATTGGGTTGCAGATTGATTATCTTGTCCCAGTCAGGTTCTTTTCATGAATCAGTTGTTTCATCCACAGGTTTTTTAGGTGTTTTCTTAATTGGGGACACCTTATTGATGCATTTCAGCACATTGAAACACAAACTTTCTTCCTTTTGGTCTCCCATTCAGAATACCCATTAGCTCTGTTTGTAGAGAATTTAATCTGGATTGGACAAGTCATCACTTCTATGGTTACCCTCCAGTCTAAATCCTTCTTATCCACACCTCTTTCCTTCATCCAGGTCAGTCCTTGTTTCATTCTGCTGGCTGCTCTGTATTGGCCTGCACAGCCTTGGTTTCATCTGTTTTGGCATTGACTTGTGCAACATTTCTTGCCCATACCTTTGTTTTTGTTTCTCCTTCTACAAACATAATTGGGTAAGTTCATTATTATGCCAACAAAGTCTGTCTTCGTGCTTGACTTTGTCCAGTCCCTTACCTCAGTGCAGGAACTGACTCCTTATGTTTCTTTTAGTATTCTTTCCTTTTTCAAGTCATCAGAACTTCTTTTTTAATTATTTATCAATGGAAGTGGTCTATCTTTTGATATTGGTCTGTCCACAATGGCTTCTGTTCCTTAGCTTTCCCAATTCTTCGCTTTGTCGTTCGACCAGGGCCTGCCTATTTTAAATGTTTATTGCTATTGGGTAGCCATATTGTACACTTTACATTTCTCCTGGTTTTATAATGTTTTCTCCTTCACTGTCATTTCCCTCTTTTTCTAATCCTTCCATATTGGTTGTCCTCCACATCCCTATGTTTTACCAAATTGGGATCCTAACATGGTCTTTTATGTTCTTTTTTTCTCCCTTTGTAGCTCTTGCAATGTGTTCTTTGAACCATCTTTTCATTACTAGCTACTCCTTTTTCCTCCATGTCTGTGGATGCTGTAATTTTGATGTTATTACCATTAATTTTTCTCATAATTTTATTATTTATATTGTGTGATCCTCTACCCTGACTAATCCTTCCTGTTTAATACTTATGAAATATTATTTGTCTTTCTCACCCGTTTTTTTTACTTTAAACTTTGCATTTGTACTGACTTTCCAATTCAGTTAGGCTCTTTCTTTGTCTTGTTTGATACTTGCAATATTATGTGGCTCATGCTGCTTCATTTCATTTGAGGGTTTATATTCCAACTGTTTTTCTTAAAATATTTGTTTCCCATGACCTGTTTCAAGTAACTCTAACTTGTTGGGTTTGTCATATCATCAGAATGATTTATTCAGCTCTGTCCATAGAAGGTCACCATCTCCATAATGTATTTTCACAGGAAATTCGGCATACCACCATATCTTTTAAATGGTTGGCTCTGCCTTGGAAGAAGTCATCGTAACTGGTATATGGACCAATACCTTCATTGCTCTTTATATGTATGATTTAGCTGTTTCTTTCCCTAGTGTGTATTATTTTCCTCCTGTTACAGTTCTGTACATGTCCTTGCACCTTTAACTGGAGTAAGTCAACACATTTCCTTTCTTTTATATTTTCTTTTCACCTTCCCAAAACTTCTTTAAATATCCCAGTCAGGTATTGTTCTTCTCTTTATGGATTCCTGAATGTGGTGAATGGACCTCCCAGATAAGGTTCTGTTCTTTCAGTTTATTTCCTCTGGGATCTAAACATCCACTCACATGTTTGCTATGTGTGGAAACTTAAGAAGGGAAGGAGAGGAATTCTGGTGGCTGAGGAGTACCCCCTAACACACCATTTTTGTCTTAAATTCCTTTAGAAAGGCAACCTTGGGGTTGCCCTTCTAGAGTCAGTCACTGGTACATTTGGGCTAGGGACGTTCTCAACAGGTGTTGTGGACATTGTATCTGATGCTTGTGTTTGAGTATAGTTCCCACAAAACCCTGGCATTGCTGCAGTGTCCTTGTTTGGCATTGCAGTGCATCCCCTAGTAGGGCTTTATGGTGGATGGGGACGATAGACACTAAAATATTCTTTCTTTATTATAAATCCCCCAAATAAAAATCAATATAAAATAGTGAAAAACGGACCATAGTTAAACGACCACATTTTGAAGATTCTGGGCAACAATCGTTAACCTCATTTTCTGATACTACATTTTCTTTTAGACAAATCTTTGGGACAAATGTCTCCCTCCCTTTTTTGCTCAGAAGGGCCTAGAGGGGCTTGCTGGCTCTTTTAAGTTAGTCAAAAAGCTTTGTTCTGGTGACATATTGGTGGAAACATCCACTCCTAAACATGGTGAATTCATCTTGCATTCGAAGGCCACTGATGATATACATCCCATTAAGGTTACTCACCATGCTACTTTGAATTCATCATGAAGAATTTGAAGAACATTCCCGAGTCAGATATCCTTACTAATTTCTTTATCCAATTATGGTGCCAACAAGTGTCCTCATTTTAAAATTTACATCACCATATCTACTTGCAGCCTCAAGGCAGGTTATCTAAATTGCAAGGAGTGGCAATATATTCCAAACTCTCTCAAATGTTTCCAATGTCAGAGGTTCAGTACCTCAAACACATCATGTTGTGGTGGCAAGGACTGCAATGCCTGTGAATGTGAAATAGACCCTCATTGTGTTAATTGTAATGGTTCTGATCCATCTTTCATTCATGTCTTAGCTGAATGGAAGAAAAAGAGATACACAATTTCAAAAAGGTTCATAACATTTTTTTGCCCCATTACTAACGTGCTGCTGCACTTTGTTCCATGCTTCATTGGGAGTGCAGATGGATTTTTCCATGCCTCCAAAAGAATCATTCTTAAATCAGGTGAAAAGTCTTTTGCTTTCCATGGTTAAGAAAGGTGATGGATCAATGTCAATACCCATCTTTCTCCCTACCATTCCTAACAGCAGATTCCCAGATCCACTTTCTTTGGTTCCAGGTTCAGTCTTTTCCTTCGGTTCATCTTATTCTTCTGCCCCATTATGCAAAATGATTATTTGTTCATGCCCTCAGTTGCTGGAATCTTCTTCCAATGATAGAGACCTGTCCAGTCAACCAAGGACAAGATCCATGGATGTTGATAGAAAATAAAAAAGACATGATAAAAAACAGAAGGGCTCTACACCCAATTTACCTGTACATAAGTAAAAAATGGCCACTTTGATACTTGATACATTGGAACTGTTGAGGTTTACGTTCTAATCTGGATGACATCAAAGCACTGATTGATTCTTACCATCCTGTGTGTCTTTCCTTACAGGAAACTTTTCTGAAACCTTCCAATACAGTCACCTATTGTACATAAAAGACAGGTTGTGTGATGGATGATTGCATGTACTCACCCTATCTTTGCCACTCTACACATCCTTGGAGACCATAGCCACCCGCCTTTCCCTGGGCTGTATCATCACTGTTTGTTCTCTCTACCTGTCTTGTGGAAAGACCTCTGATCGATCAGATCTTGATGCTCTTGTTGAACAGTTGCTTCTCCTTTTTAATCCTTGGGACTTTAATGGATATAATCCCCTTTGTTTATAGTTATTTTCATGCACCTAGTCAGTCTTTTACTACTGTTGATCTCTCAGTTTGCTCCCCTTTACTATTCTCCCAATTTTCATTGAGGGTTGGCACTAACCTATGGGGCAGTGATCATTTTCCTATTATTTTGAGAGAAACTGGCTGTGGTCAATGCCACCCACCCCACATAGTATCTGTAGAAGTTGGACCAAGCCAACTGGCCCTCTTTCACTGCTCTCTCAAAACTCTATCGTGCCCAGGTCTGTATGTCATTAATAGACAGTTGTGTGGAAGCAGTGACTGAATGTATTATCCAGACAACTGTTCAGTGTATTCCTAAAACTTTGACATGTTTTTTACGGTATTTTTCTCCATGGGGGAATCATACCTGCCACATTGCATGGAAGGCTCGAAAATGGGCCTGGGATGCCTTTTATAGGTATCTCACATTCTCATACCACATCACTTTGTAGTGAGCCCATGTAAATGTTTGCCAGGTAAGACATCAAAACCAGGAGGAATTTTGGATTAAATTTGCAACCAGCATCTCTTCTACCACCAGTTCCAAAATCATATGGAACAAGATTCGAGAGGTTAGTGGGCTATATAATTGTCTCCCTTTCAATCCCACTCTTTAATGGACAGGAAGTTGATGATGTCCAGAGCACCACTGATATTATTGGTGAAAGCTTTTGCTGGGTATTTAGCACTTCTTTTTCATTCTCCATCTTCTTAGCCATCAAGTCCCAGGTGGAGTGATCACCTATTTCCTTTTGAGCCGATCGACTCTGTGACTATAATTTCCCCTTTACGCTGGTGGAATTCGAGGTGGCTTTTCATTAGTTGGACCTGATGATAAACATTACGTGGTGCTGCATCATCTATCTTTTGCTTTTCTTGCTGTTCTTCTTATTTGTTTTCATTGGATCTGACAGGAGAATGTTTTCCTGTTGCTTCGCATCAGGTTTTTGTCCTACCTTTCTCCTAGCCTGGAAAGGATCCCAATATTCCTCCAAACTATTATCCAATTGCTTTGATAAGCTGTCTCAGTAAGACCTTAGTGAGGATGGTTAATGCTCATCTTGTGTGGTTCCTCTTGCCCACCAACTGTAGGTTCTAATGACAATGTTCCACCATGCACCACTTCGACTTGAAACATCAATCAGAGAAACCTTTTTGAAACAACCTCTTTTATAAATGTCTTATCTTGAGAAGGCTTATGATGCTGCATGGAAATAAGTCATTTTGCAAGCCCTCTACTTATATGGGTTATGTGGTCATTTGCCCATTTTATTAAAAAAAATTTAATGGACAGGCAATTCAAAGTTTGTGTGGTTTGACGCTTTCCAGTTCGTTTTTATGAGAAATTAGAGTTCCTCAAGGCTATGTTTTGATTGTCACACTTTTCAGTATAAAAATTAATGCCATCACTGAATAACTCCCACTTACTGTTGACAACTTTCATGTCTCGTGTCAGTTGCCAAACATGAGGTTTATTAAGTGGCAGCTATAGACTGTCCTCAACCATTTATTGAAATTGATTACAGCAAATGGTTTTAACTTCTCTTTCTCTAAAACTATTTTCATGCAAATTTACTGCTAAGGGGGTATTCACCCCAATCCTGAATTCCGTGTTGGTAAAGTTCTACTTCCCATGGTCCCTGAGACAAAGTTCATGGGGCTTATGTTTGACTATAAGCTGACCTTTATATAACACATCAAGCATCTACGACCACTTTGGGAGTGGTTTGATGTTGTATGCTAAAGATATATTATGCTCTTATTTGAGCAAAAGTAGACTATGGGTCACTGGTCTGTAGCTCTTCCAGGATGTTGGCCTTGATAATGCTGGACTCCATTCATCATCAGAAACTTCAGCTCTGCACTAGGACTTTCTACACTTCCTAAGTTCAGAGGTTGTACACAGTCTCATTAACCTCCTCTACACCTCTGCTGTTTGCAACTATCTTTACTGTATGCTTTGAAACTTTGATCCATACCACAGCATACTACCTGGGATTGTGTTTACCTTCCTCAGTGGGCCATGTTTTTCAGAACAGACAATCTGCCATTGTTCCTTTTAGCCTTTGAATTCAGGCACAGTTGGATGGATTAGATCTGTCCTTGGATAACATTGCTGTATCCATTGGTCATTCCATCCCAACGTGGCTTATTACAATCTTTAAATGTGAACTTTCTTTAAGTCATCTGAGAAAAGCAGACACTCCCAATTGGAATTAATTACTGTCTTTTACCTGCTGAACATCTTTTGAACCATCCCTCCATTCCTATTTACATGGATAGCTTAAAATCAGATGAGTTTGTGGGGGGCTCTGTCATAGATTGTTGTGGTTCAGTGGTTGTGCACAGAATCCCCTCTACAATTTCTGTGTTTACTGCTGAAGTGTATACCATTTCTCTTTCCCTGGATCACATAGAACCTAATCAGTATTTGAATTGCATTATTTATACTGACTCGCTTAGTTCTCTACTGGCCCTGCAATTACTTCATGTTAGTTCTAACCCTGTTCTCGCAGATATTGAAAACTGACTGCCCCATTTCTCTTTAAGATTTATTTCTACCCAGTTCTTCTGGATACCAGACCATGTTGGTATTCACAGGAACGAACTCTGATGCCACATTTAAGTCTGTCTGCTCCGATGCTATCACTACTGTGCCTGTTCCATATATGAACCATGGTCTTGTATTCACGGCTTGACTCTGTGCCATTTGGCAGTTGACATGGTGTGAGAAACGTGAAAACAAGCTTTTCCAAATAAAACCCTCTATTGGACTTTGGCCATCTTGTTTCCATAAAGATCGGAAACAGGAAGTTGCCCTAATTAGACTTCCCATTGGTCACTGTTTTTTAACTCTTAGTATTCTTTTATCTGGGACTGATGCACCAATGTGTTGTCTGTGTGACACTCAGTTCAGAATAAGCCACATTTTACTGTCTTGCTGTCATTATGACTCAATGACAGCACCATTGAGATGTTTTGTCCTAAGGTTTATCCATAATTGGTGATGGTGACAATGTCCACCTTACAAGTGTTTTTAATTTTTTAAGGCCATTAATCTTTTTAATACTGTTTAAGTTTTTAATTCATAAATTAGACCTTTTTTAACATGATTAATTTTTAGAAATTAAATTACAACTAGTTTGATATGAAATTAGTAAATGGTTATAATGTCAAATAACTCAATAACCAGGACTGGAAAGGCAAACTTCAGTTAAAAAATGCTGATGTTTGAACTTACCCGTTAGTCATCCTGGTGAGTTATGATAATTAAAATTATGTTGCAGAAACTTCTTTAAAACTTGCATTACTGTATGTTCTTTCTTACTGCTGTAAACTAGTTATAAAAATTGGATTTAACTCTGTTTTAGGTTTTAATTCAGAAAGTAAACATTTTGTTTTAAGTTGATTTTTTTTTGCAAATTTTAATAATTTTACTTTACTTTTAACTTTTTACCCAATGTTAGATAGCCTAGTTTCTTTGCACCATAATGTGTCAAACCAACCAACCATAATACTAGGTTCAAATGGTTTTGAATTTGGCACAAACCTACACAAGGGCTACATGTACTAGCTGTCCCTAGTTTAACGGTGAAGACTAGAGGGAAGGCATCTAATCATAACTACCTACTATGCTAATATTTTAACAGAACCTAGTGTGATTGATCATAACATTACAATGCATTATGGTTGCAAATGTGATCATATTTGAAAGAACATGGATTTGAACTGACAACCCACAAATTGTAAGTGAAGTTCCCTAACCAACTGACCGTGCTGGACTATTTTAGTTTGTTGTATTTCTTGCTCTCACAGTGTTTTGAGGAGTTTGGTTACAACTATTTGTTCATCTCCTCTCCATAATATCAGTTATTACATTATTACATTTTCCTTATCTCATTATGTGTTGATTTAACCTCCACCTTCTTAATATTATATAACTGTGAAAGCATTACCTTTTCCATCCATTTTATGTTACTTTCCTAATTTCTGGGTGAAAAGCACACCTATTCCAGAAATAGTGTGGTACCCCAGTGGTGAGTTTCATTTCCATCTATGAACACACCTATTTGTATTCTGGGTGATCACTTTCTGCTTGGTTTGTTTTTTCTGTGCTTTCACTGGCCCTCAATTTTTGGAAATAAGTCCAATCCAGAATTTAACATTTTCTTATAATGAAAATGTTTTTCCAATAGATACTTACTTCTTTTGCTCTTACACTTCTCACTCTTCCTCACCAGTTGAAATGTTGTTTTTGTTCTAGTACCTGCCAGTTCTTGAAAGTGAGGATTGAATGGAAATAGCAGTGGGAGTTAGTTATGCAATACTGTTGGTGGAGAGTAGTCACATGATATGTACATGTTTGTAAATGGCCCAAAGTTGTTGGGGTATAAAGACTAGTGCATGATTACTAAAATTCTTTTAGCAATGCTTAGAGGGCAGTCAATGATCAATATAGCTTTTTGTATGAGAGGAGGTAAGTACATATCAAAAATACATTTGCTGCTGTGTTTAAACACCTAATGGTCAGTATTTACTTGATAATGTAACTTACAATGCTTCTGAATTGTTTGAATAGTACTGTTATGTTTGTACAATATACCTTCCTGTCCATAGTTTATTTGATGTTGTCACTAATGCTATTTCTCAGTTGTTTATTTTCTGCAGTGTTTATTTACAGATATTTCTTATCTTTTTAGAAAAATGTATTGTAGTTTGTTGTGCTTTTCTGTTATTTACTTTTACATGCTTTTGTGTTCGAACACGACTTTCTTTTTGTTTGTTGAGTTAGTTTTTTATGATTTAATATACTCTCCAGCAAATTAATAAAATACTGTTGTATTTTAGCACTTTATCACCTTTTGCTTTACTTTACAACACAGGAGCATGTAACTTAACGAACAGCATATTACATCTGTTCTGTTGTTTAGTTGAGTGCTGATGTGTTTTTAAATTCCTGTTTTTTTATTTTTTCAGTCAAAGTTTTACTGTACTCCTTTGTTGTAGTTAATTATTTTTACTTAATGGAATATATACTTTACTATTGTTTTGTTCAAACTAAAGTAAAGGTCTTTGTAGTTTTTTCACTAGTAGGGTACAATGTGTTTCAATAATCCGTGATGACGAGAAAACCCACTTGCAGAGAAAATTATATATTTAAAAGCGGGTGGTATGAGTAGAGAAGCACTAATAGATGATCGAACAACGTTTAGACTTTCTTTGCTCATCATCAGGTTCACAAAGAGAGAAAGGGTTACTGACTGGCAGCTAACCACATGTTTGAAGGCGATTGTGTAATTGAGTGTAGCAACATAGAAGGCAGGCTTAGATGTTGGATATATTTATTAATATTAGTATAAAGGTGTTCCTTTGTATTGGTTTATTTTGGGTTTAAGCTGTTGTATCAGTGAGGCTTCTTTAATTTTGTTTCTTTTTGTTTGTTTCTCTATTTAGTTATTGGGTGTTTTCTTTGGTTATGTTATGTTTATTTGATTTGCAGTGTTCTAATACATGTGAAGGTGACTTTTTATGTTTTTCTTTGAATCTGGTTTACATTTTTCTACTTGTTTCTCCAATATAGAAGTGGTGGCAGTTATCACATTGTCTTTTATAAATAATGTTGGTGTGGTGTTTGTCAGTATAGTTTTCTCCCTGGTTTTTGAATAAATTTGGTATTAACTGGGATGTCATATTTTGTTGCAAATTTTTGCCAAATGTTGGCTATTTTTCTGCTGATATCGGGAATATAAGGTGTGCAGTCATATATTGTTTCATGATTTTTTTAAATCATGGGGTATGTTTACTTTTAATTAATTTTGTTTTTTGTCTTGGTGTGTGCATATAATGTTTTCTACAGTTTGTAGAGGAAACTTGTTGATATTGATGAAGTATTGTTTTATTTTGTCTAATTCATCGTTAATTTTATCTGGTGAGAATAGTTTTATGGCTGTGTTTATTTGGTTTCTTAGTATGTTGAGTTTTTGTTTTGTTTTGTTTTATGTGCTAAGTTCCAAGTAGTGTATAGTCCAGTATCGGTGATTTTTTGGTAGATTTCTGTTTTAAATTGTGTATTGGCCCTTAATCTCAAAATTACAAAAACCGATACACAATTTGAAACAGGAACCCATACCACCCGTTTCTAAATATATAATATATAACAATGTGTTTCAGTCACTATTCTTTTATTTTATATAGTTTACTGGTTTTTCAGTTAAACAAATGCTTTGCTTTTACTTTATTGTTCTCTCGTTTATATCTGATTCTGATTTGTATATAATTTTTAGTCTTTCCCTTGTACTTTGTATATATATTATCAATAAATTAGGTGCTGTTGTATTTTATTGCATTGTTGACTACTTAATTACTGTTTTATTTTGTACTTCATTATCATTTTGTTCAAATGAGAATAATGCAGTTAATTCGACATATTCTTGTTTTGCTGCACTGTTTTTTTCATAGTTAACTGTTTTAAATTTTTTTTATTCATAGTGAGATATTCTGCTGTTTTTATGTATTTTTGTATAATAGCTTGCATACACATTGTTTCATTATGTTATTCTTTTATAAAATGTCATTGTGCGTGTCTATAACTTCATTACAAAATTCAGAGTTCCCATGGGCTTTGGAAAAGCTGAAAAATCATAGAATTTGGAAAGGGTATTTTTAAGTCATGAATAGCCATTAGATTTTACATTTTAGCTAAAAAGTAAGTAAATATTAAAAACATTGACAATGTTTAACGCTAATCTCTCCAGGCAATACTGAAACCTATATGACAACCTGGTATTTCCCTATTGTGTTTTGCCAATTAGAATTCATCATACTGTTATGTAATTAGTTTCTTTGTATGAAAGTGAGGATATTACCCCAGAAGTGTGGGATTTCCTCAAGCTGACCAATCAGCAATGAGCTTATACAGGACAGTTTGATTTCATGGTTGTGTTCACCGTTTTGTTTGATTTGTTTTGGTGCACAGTACTCAAAATGCACAAAAATGGTCAAAATATGTGGAGAGAACCACTTGTAATTCTGGAACTGTTGATATTGTATGGTAATCATTTTGATCTTATTTTTGAGTTATTTTCACATCATGCCAAAGAAGTGTAAATATCAGGAGAATCAGAAAGAGAATGAACTATAAAAACGTAGCTTGAACTTGTGCTTACAAATATACACATGCACAATGAAGCATATGTAAAAAGACTCAGTCTTGGGAACATGGGTGAACTTGCAATTAAATCACACATGGATGAAGAAAAGTATAAAAAGAACATGAAGCACTTGAATAGCAATCTACACATTAGTTCATTCTCAAGTCAAATCAAGAAACTTGTAAAATGTGTGGCATCCCACATTCAATTACAAAAGTTGTAATAACACTTATGAAACGTTTAAACAAATGCTTCCTGACAGCAGCATAATTCAAAAATTCCTATCTTGTGAAGTTAAGTGTGCTTACCTTGTAGGCTTTGGACTTGGTCCTTATTTTGATAATCATTTGGTTACATGATTGAAACAAGTGAATAAAATTGAACTCATGTTTGATGAATTTTACAACAGGAACCATGTGGTTGTAGTGGTTATACTTGGCTTAATCTAACTTTTTAGTGCAATTAGTTTGATACACAATAGAACATTATGTATGAATAGACATGCCATAGAGCTTATTTTTGGTATTTTTACTATATATGTATGTTTGAGGTGTATAAGAATGCTCAAAAGTCATTAATAAATGGGTAGAGAATTCATGAAAAATCATTGAATATGGTAAAAGAAAGTCATGGAATCTAGTCCACTTTTATTAATCTCTGAACATGCTTTTTAGGAAAAGGTTTCTTCCTTTTTTTTGTTGTTAATATTTATTTTGCTTTTTTCTTTGTAGATGCCATTGTCCGACTATTTCTTCCTCCACAGCTTCGAGATGATGAAATCACCAAATATCCTTTGGTAGTATATTTGTAGGTATTGAGTAACAAATCTGTGCTAGTTGGACAAAAGTACGAACAATGAAGAATATCATAATAATAATAATTAAACTAGCATATAGAAATTTTTGTACTGAAGAATGTTTGTTTTCTTCCTCATGTCTGTAAGATGTCTGAAAAATCATGAATTTCATTTCTATACTAAAATTCCATATTTTGAGAAAATATTTTCATAGACACAAAATCTAATTAATAATAATATGCTTTCGTTGTCTCTCTGGAACTCTTCTCCCAAAGTTCTTGATCAAACATATTCATGGAAAAGCTTTTGTTCAATGAGTCAGCATTGCATACTGGTTTTCAATTTAGAATCATCTTACCTGTTTAGTCTAACTTTCCAGTGCAATTAGTTTGATACATAATAGCACATGTTGCCATCAGGTGACAACTGGCTTTGTTTTCTACTTTAGTTTTTTTTTTACAAAGTATTTCAGTGTAAATTCCTAAAAAAAGTGAATATTACACTAAGTGTAATTATTATGAGCTTTATTAAGGTCTAAAATACACATGCACAGTTCATTAAAAGCCATATACTTAGCACTTTGAACACACATTCAGACATATTCTGCTAAGTTTTCCCTCGTTGCAACTTTAAATTTACTTTACTTTGGAGTAACTTAGCTTCAATTTGTTTGATAGCTGTTCTAAACATATTTTAATGACTTTTTTATTTCTGTCAGGTTTTATTTTTCATTTTTGTGCTTCTTTGTTTCACTCATAAAATCATGTCATACACTGAATACTCACACTTGTTTCATTCTTTGCACGCTATTATGCACATCATTACTTTTTTGTTTACTCTGTGTGTGGTTTTATTAAATAGAATTATATATGTGTAGTTGTATTAAATAGAGTTATGTATGCATGAGTTTGTTTGTCTGACAATGTAAAATATTTCCAAATAGACCAGGACTGATTGATTTAACACAAATGCCTGCAAGAAAGTACTGCTTAAATGTTGTGCGTGAAAATGGTACAATAAGAACAACTTTATGAAGTCATGAAAACTACTGCAAATCTTTGTTTTTTGGGTCACAACTAGTATTCTTTAAATTTTGCAATATGGAAAAATCTAAAACATAATAGAGTAAATATCTTCATGACATTAATTAAGTAGTTGTTGTTTAAAAATAACATTTCAGGTTATTCAGTCCTTCAGTTTATTTTATGTTATTTGATACGATAACATGAGTGCATATGACTTTTGTATTTTTAGCTAGGCAAGGCTGAAAGGTCAGTATAGTAAAAGATATAAATAAGCTTATCATGCTATGAGATTTAAGCTACTTATTCTAAACATTTACATTTTTGTGTTATGATTCAGCCATTATACAATGAAAAAGGCATAATTTATATTTATTTCCTAATTTTTATGGTGATAATGAGATTGGTCAAATTGACTGAACCTGTACAGAGATTTATTAGTGAAAATAACATAAAATATAATTTTTTCTTAAGGAAGGTTTGATAACTATTTGGATATATAAAGATTTTGCTTGTGAAATTTAAAAGGTTCCTGGTGCATAAAAGTATTTTTAAGCTTAAAAATTACATGTTGGACAGAGACAACATGCAAAAAAAAAAAAAAAAGGCAAAAGAAAAACATTGCTTAATGAACCTTAAGAGTTAATTTTTGAAAAAAACAACTGATATTTGCACATGAAAACATTGTAATGTTTACTGATAATCTGTCAAATTTCACAACATTACACTTACTGACTTAATAGTTGTTGCATGAAAACTACAGTAAACACAAAATAGTTATGAGGTTGGTCTCAGGAATCAAGCCTGTGTTAGATGAGTTAGTGGAATATTCAAAAGTATAGGTAATGGTTATTACATGTTTGTATGTTTCAACATGTGGAAAATAGTTCTAGCATTTAGAAGATATGCATGGAGTGGTTGTGATGACACTATGTAACAAAATTTTTACTTTTTCTTGTTCCTGGGCAGAAAGTGTTATTTCCCAATTGCTTATGCCTAAAGTAAATAGAAAAAGACTTACTTTTCTCTTGAAGCTTTGCTTTTGTGACCTGGATAATGAAATTTTCAAAGTTACCCATTTTCCAGAACATTCCAGGTTGATTCAGTGCTGAGTAGCTGATAGAGAATTTTCTTGAACTTTCAAGAATTTTCTAGAACTTTACATATATACAGGGGCTCATCACTCACCACCTCAATTTAGTTCTAGCTGCCTAAATGAACACATAGACCTATCAAATTTTATCAGAGATGGCATCAAGAAGCTAAAAGCATTCTACAGATGCATTTTGCTGTGTATGTGACAAATTTTCAAGACAAGTGAAAAAGTACTCTATGACAGCATCTGCTAAAATGTGTGAACCCTACAAGGCATATTTAGGCATGCCTGTTGAGAATCAAGACAAACCCTGGGCACCTCATTTTACCTGCAAGCACTGCAAAAAAATCTAGAAGGTAAGACAGACAATTTTTGCTTGCTTGAATACTAAGATTTTATATTATACAAATTTTAAACCTTCTAAAATTTAAATATCTTTCAGTGCACTTTGAAGAGGAATACAATAGCATCAAGACCTTGCTAGAAACATTGAAGTATGATGAGTATGGCTGGGAGGTTAACAGAGACTTCAAAATGGTGGCATTCCTGATGGTTCTCCAAGGAGCCTTTACCAAGTTTCCCTGTTATCTTTGCCTTTGGGATAGCAGGGACATCACAGCACTGTACAACAGCAAGCACTGGCCACAGCAGACGAGTTATCTGTGGGGAGACACAATGTAAAGTGAAAGCCACTAGTGGACCTCCAGAAGTTGTTGTTTCCACCATTTCACATAAAATTGGGTCTTATGAAACAATTTGTCACAGTTCTTGATAAGGAGACCTTTGCCTTCAAGTACCTTCGAGACTTCTTCCCTAAGCAGTCTTAGGCAAAGATAAAGCTGGTGTCTTCATTGGACCACAAATAAATGAGGTCCTGGAGTGCACAGAATTCTCCAAGAAGCTCAGTAGGAAGAGAAAAAAACACTTAGAGCAGCTTTGTCACAGTGGTTTGAAACTTCTTGGGCAATCACAAGGCCGAAAGTTATGTGGAACTGGTTGAGGCTCTGGTAAAAAACTATGACAAAATGGGCAGCAGAATGTTCCTGAAAGTCTATATCCTTAAGACTCATCTTGATAAATTCAAGGAGAACATAGGGACCATGCTCAGAGGAGCAAGGCAAGTGCTTCCACCAAGATATACTGGATTTTGAATGCCTCTACCAAGGAGTGTATGAGGAAAACATGATGGGAGAGTATATTTGGGGGGCTAATATGTGAAAGTGATTTACATTAAGGTCTCAAATCTCAAAAACTATTCACTTCTAAACATTTTGTATAACCATAGTATAAATACCTATAAATCGTGATTCATATGTGCAAATTTGCTCTTTTTACATAGAAAATAGGTTAATTTCTAAATTTCATTATTTAGGTCTTGAAAGCAAAGTTTGAAGGGAATAATGGCCATTTTCTGTACTTTTACAACATAAGCAATTAAGAAATAATACATGCTATCCAGGAACAAAATTTGTGTTACATAGTGTAGTTTTTGTGCTATGTCTTAAAGATATTATTGCTGTTTTATATACATTACAACCATTTTTACAGTATTACCTGTGTATGTAAAAAGAATATTTGTCATTAGGTACTGTGGCCCTGGCAGTCAAATGGTCACTGAAAAATTTGATGTTAGTTGGGGAACCTATCTTGCAAGCAGTAAAGGTTTTATCTATGCTATGATTGACAGCAGAGGAAGTGGTAATCGTGGTGATAAGGTGTTGCATGAAATATATAAAAATTTGGGGAGTGTAGAAATACAAGATCAAATAAATGTTGTCAGGTGAGAGAAAGTCATTAATTTAATTTTTTGTTCATTATTTTAATTCCTTGTCTCTGTGTTATTTGAAGAAAATGGCTAAACTTTTACACTAACTTGTAATATTTTATTATGCTTAGCAAGAAAGAAGTGCTTTTGATGGTATACATGTCACAATAATGGTAAAAAAAATAATGATATAAGACTGTATACATGACAATGATTAGATCATATACAAGGCAGAGCAATAAAAAAAATAACTACTCTGTTAAAGTGAATGTTTTGCATAAGAGTTACACAGTACTTTACCAAACTATAATCTTGACGCATCAAGAGTAAACTTGTTTTTCTTATCGTATCTCTGATAAAAAGAAAATGCAAACAAAATAAACCCTTACTCATGATATTGTGTACACAGCATAGCAATTGAAAATACCTTTATCACTTTATTTACATCAACAGCAAAAACATGCTTCACCACTTTTATATGATGAGTATTATTAATAAAAAATAATGGGATATATTAATAATGAGACAGCTATCAGCTTGTAATCATAATTCATTAATAGTAAGTAAATATATATATTAGTTCATTTTATTGTATAGTATGAGTGATTACAATAGTTTTTAATCAAGTAAGAGAGTAAAGATTTTTTTAAATAATTGTATTATATATATGTTTGTTAATTTTTATTAATGCAGTGATAAATCTAGATACAGGAACATGATCTCCACAAAATCAAGAGCTTTGTGGATAGGATGACCAGACATCCCAGTTTTGCTGGAACAGTTCTGTTTTTGTTATTTTGTCCAAGTATCCCAAGAAAAATTCTCTGAATGCAAAACAATGTCTCAGTTTCATGATAGACATCAAACTGTTAATCACATTGAACCACAGTGGTAATAGGCTTATTTGAGTTGTTCCTTGTTGTTCACTTTCCTTCCACAAAACCCTTTAGAAAGATTAATCTGTGTGTGGTGAGAAACTCAGGTCTGAATGTGGGGACATTAAAGGCAGTGCTACATGTTCCACTAATTTTTTTTCATAAAAAAGTCTTAAGTTTTAAAATAAAGCAAAACTTAAAAGTAGTATGTGTAAAAATAGCATGTGTTCTTAAATAAATCCAAGTTTGAAGTAGCTTATTTTAAGATGAAGCAGGTAATGAATAATTAAACATTTTTCAATGAAACATTACCTTATTTTGTCTTTCATCAAAAAAGTAGTTGAAATTATTACAGAAACAATGCCAGTGTTAATATTTTTAAAAGTACTACTATAAAAGTAGTTTTATTAAAGTAAATTTAATAAAATTTAAAATATTTTGAATTTGTAATAACCATTTTGAAACTTTGGGAAATGACTGGACTGTTCCAGTTTTTGGATTGGAAATCTGATCACACTGTTCATGGATGTAATGTGCAGAAAGATGGGTGTATCAGTTTGCTGGTTAAATAAGAGTAGAAGTCAAAAAAATGAATTAAAATGCTTTATTTTAATTAAAGGAGAAAGAAAAGTAAGTACAGGTAATTATTAGAGCTGAAGGATTACTGCAGATAAGTGGAGGAAGTATACATAAATGAGAGTAGTTAATTTGTTTTTAAATGAAATTAATGGAATGAATTAGTATACAATCACCAGCTTTGAAAGAGAAGTATTATAGATATTTATCACTGAGTCTCAGTGCTCTCTCACACATGAACAAAATGTTCATCTCAAAAGTTGGAATTAAACTACTTGATGTGAAAACATCCATACTGTATGTACAATACATATTCTCTCTAGAGCTGACAGATCAGAAAAAAAGAGCACCAGAATGGAGAAATATTCCTGCTTTATGTGAGAATCTCAAAATATCCTAGATACACCAGGTCAAGCAGAACCACGTGTAACAGTAAATATGTACTTTGACCAATCAAGCAATAAAAATTTAATGCTGCAGTTTAGAACATTGAAAAGTTAAAACATTTAATGTATAGGAAGTATATATTGATAGGAGAGTGAGGTGTGTGTAGTATTTGTATATTACACTGTTACATAGGAATATATTTTATTTTCAATAAAACTCACCATGAATTTTGTTAAAATTATTCTACTAAAATGTTAATGAACAGATCTTTTAATTTAGGTTTCTTAGGAATGAATTTCCATTCATTGATGTAGGAAAAATTGCACTTTGGGGATGGTCTTATGGAGGTTATGCCACAGGCATGGTTCTGGCTACTGATACAGATGTGTTTCAGTGTGGTTTATCTGTAGCTCCTGTTACTAACTGGCACTACTATGGTGAGAAACGTTACACTCTTCATATTAATGTGATGTATAATTTGCTCTAGATGAGAGAAAGTGACATGTTTAATTATGATATTTTGTGCATTACCAACTTAAGGTAAACAGTTACAATTTATTAGATATTTTACAGAGTAACAACAATACATGAAAAGCAGATTCAAAGTACTTGTATTTATAATAATTTCATAGAAGCTGAATAGCATTCTTTGTTTTTAAATTTCAAAGTGTTTATTTCTTTATTTTTCTGTCACATTTGTTTGTTAACAAATTAAGTATGAGTGCAGAGTATACAAACTGTTACAAATATGCTTAATAAGGAGAAAGAAAATGTTAAAATAAGTATATACATGAATATATATGTGTATGTATGCTCAAATTTTTAAGTTATTTTGAGTGTTATGCTTAATCATCAGAGTTACAGCATGTAAAGGTTGCATTGCTTTCTACTGGTAGAGGACTATTGTTGCATAATGATGTCATCCATACTGCAGTTTCACATTCATATGTGAATTTTAGGTGGGAGTTAGCTCATAGACAGATCTGGGAGGAATATAGATATATTCTGTGTGAAGATAAGTATCTATTGGGAACATATTCTTGATGATGAGAAAGTTACTTGAAGTAAAAATGTATCTTACAGTGGCTGGTATGGGTATTAACAATTGTTCTCTGCTTTATTAGTAAAAGTGTTAATACCCATAACAACCGTTCTGAGATACATTATTGGGAAAACATTTTCCAATGAGGAAAATATTAATATTAGAGCTACAATATTACTTAATGCATGTTTTTTTTTATAAAACAAAAGTGTTATGGTTAAATATTTTAGAAGAAAAGAGCATTGAATGTTTATTTTGTGAGTTTTACACAAGATATATAGGCTTGATAAATAACCAGTGACACAGTGTTTCAGATATCCTCTGTAACTTTAAATGTTATTAACACAGATAATAACATCTTCAGATTCTGTCTATACTGAGCGATATATGAAACTTCCAGAAGAAAATTATGTTGGATACGAGAAAGCTAACCTTTTAAAAAAAGCAGGAAATATCAAGGGAAAAAAGTACCTTTTAATTCATGGAACAAGTGATGGTAAGTTTGTTATTTAAACATTTTCATTATTCATCTAGTTAGAATGGTGTTTTCCAACTTTTTGTGCAAACCCATACATAGTATGTTCTTGCCAAATTACACTCAATTCAATCTCCATCAGGGCAAGATAAGAGATCATTCAGGGATAGTCTCAGTTATAGTTTATTATTAAATTTATGAACTCTTTAAAAACTCCTAAGGATGAAAAAAAATTATTATTATTAGCATTCAATAAAAAAACTTGGAAACAAAAGTGGTTATTTGACCATTATAAAGTCTGAAATCACACTCCTTAATATTTTCTGATATTCTCTTTTTGTTTTTCATTTGCTGTAAAATGAAAGACTTGGTCTTCTAATAAATTTTATGGAATTTGCTTCAACCATCTATTGGTGATTTATATGTATATGGAGCTTTTAAAAAACAATGTGGCAATGATAGAGGTGGTAAATGTAAATTTAACATCTTTGTAAGATTGAGCTTACAAAAGTTGAGAATGCTATTTACATGATTTAACTTAGTAACTTTTATAAACAAAACTACCTTAATTTTATTGAGGCTTCATGAACTTCATATGATCTGTCTAAATCACCAAAAAGGGGCATAGACCCCATGATAGAAATGACTAATTTGAAATGAAAGGTTTTTATTGCACAGGCCTGAGAATTTAAATTTCATAGAAGTTGTTGGTTTTAATAACAGCTCTTTCATAATTCAGCAATGCAAATTTTGAGAATAATATTCCTTTTTTCTTCTATTACTCAAGCACTTTTTACAAATTGGGAAGAAAAAGTCTCTTACTTGGATCAAATTATCACTTCATTTACCACAATGAACATTTTTTATTATTATGATTTGAATAAAAATACAAACAAACTGAAGACAAAAGAAGACTTGATATCATACAAATATGCATCCTCATTTGTTCTGAATTTTTTTGTGAAATTTATGTTTTGGTCTCAGAACTATGTGTTGTGATCTTTCTTTTATGTATTGTGTCTTGAGCATCTTATTTCAATGACTAACAGTAACTAGCCATCTTGCTAATGTTCTACCTATCCTGATCCTTTGTCTCCTTTTCCCTGATGTCATGATAAAACCTTTTCCCTTGTTCTTTGCTGACAGCACTGAGGTTTTCAAGGAAATAGTCAATATATGAGTGTCAGAAATAAACTTTGAAGCTTGTATTACAACCCAAATTTTTGAGTTTATTGAGCATATCATTTACAATATTTTTGAAATTTGGGTCCATTTATTTCTTTAAAATTTACCAATAACATCTTTAAAGGCAGTCTTTTCTTTTTTTTCAACTTTTTTCATTGCCCTTTTGAACTGTTTATTTTAAAATTTATTCCTAAACTGAGGTCCAACAGAAAGTAAGTTCTTAAGCCAAAGTTTGAAGTTTGGATCCAGAATCTTTTGAAAGACCCACGTCTTTCACAAAATAATTAATTTCACCTTTGTGTGAAAAGTTATGGTTCACCAGATGTTTCAGATTGAAAGCAATTCCTGCCATCATTTCTGTTTACATCAGATAAAGAATCATATAAAAGTGTATTAAGAGTATCCAGTGGAGTAGGTACAGATGCATCAAGCCTATGGGTAATGGGTCTTATAGCAGACTGAAAGTTTGGGTAATAAATTTCCTTTTTATTTCAAGTGTTATAACCTTGCATGTATGTAAGCAAAAATAACAGTCGTCTCTCTGGTTTCTTGGCTCATGCCAGACCATTGGAATTCCAAAGGGCAAAGACTTTTTCTTTCCTTTATCTCAGCTCTTTAATACAAATAATGCAAACTTTGTGCAGAGCTCATAATTTGTCTTGGTCCTCAATTTTTATTTGAAAATATATGTAATATGTTTTTTTCAAGAATTATTTAATGTTTTGCCTTTGTATCTTTATAACAAATTTAGCACTCCTCATTGCCATAGTGATGAATAAACAAATAAGTATTTTTGATATATGCTAATAGTGCTACTATATCAAAAACATACTCCTAGATGTTTTATAAAATTTGGATGGATAAATTCTTTGATATACAATGCACATAATATTCATCATACAGCTTCTTGGTTTGTCAGTAACTAATCCAATATTCCATGCATAAATTAGTATTGAAACTGAAGATTTTATAGTTGGATTGCTAATATTTAAATAATTCAATTTTCTAAGCTTTGTTTAGTTGGTAGCCCAGTCTCCTGAACTTATTGCAGTATGTTGTTTAGTATATTGTGCTTAGTGCAATATGAAATCTATTTTCCATGCTTTCTTTAATATGCAGTCCAGTATTTTATGTTAAGTGGATTACTTAACCCAGTTTTCTATCTCTGTTCTGCTTTGTACTTTATTTAGCACAGCCTGTTTGGTTTTATGCAATGTGAAGCTCAGTCTTCTACGCTTCATGCTTGCCATATTCTAGTTTTCTGTACATATTGCATGTTATGTAACCTATATTGTTTTGCCTAGTACTCTGTTTATTCCAGCTTTTTATACTTAGCGAAACATTGCATTCCAATTTTCTTAGCTTTGTGCAGTGTAATGTCTGCTATTGTTACAGCTTTATATTAACATCAGTCTTAGACTGAACTGCTGTTTGTAAAATATTATTTGAAAGTTCTAGAACAAGCATTGAACATTTTCTTTCATGTTATGTTTCCAAACCCCTTCTACAAATAAGTAGAAAACATGAAGGTGATAAAATAAAGAATTTAGACTTTTTGAGATAAGTCATCTGTAAAAATTATGGCAGTAATTTATTCTATTGGTGAAGTTTCACCAAGTTAAGGTGTAGTAAAAATTGTAAGTAAAACTATATGTGAAGAGAAAATGAAAATTATATCTTATAGACTCTTTCTTCTTTTAGGTAAAGTAAAAACACTTTAGAAAATTTATTTCCTTTCCAGATAATGTACACATTCAGCAGTCCATGATGTTGATGAAAGCTTTATCCGAAAAAGATGTGCTCTTCCAAATCCAAGTATGAATCTAATTTTACACCTACATTGAACTCAGTCTAGCCATAGATTGATTTAAATTTAATTACATAAAAGCTAAAATAGTCCATTTTTTTTCTTTTATCTATATTCTTCTTTCGTTTTATGTTATTTATCAAAGTTTTTTCGAACAGATTTGTAAATTTGTGACTAATATCTGACAACAAATTAGTACTTACATAATAATAACTGAAAATTTCTTTGGTATTAGTAACTTCCTATTAAAATATCTTCTTTGGACTTCATTTGGGTTGAAAAGAGGTGTTAGTTACCTATAATCTAGCAAAAAAATATAAATTATTTTTTTCTACTGACCTAACAAAGTTTGTTTGCTTTTAACATTGAGTTTTTTATTTTGATATGTACTCTTTTAGCATTGATATATACTGTTATGAAACTCCTAGGAAACTGTTATTATGTCTCCTTAATTACCAAAAACCTTACTTATAATGTTGCTTATGAGCAATTTGTTCTTCAGCTATATCCAGATGAAAATCATTCCCTTTCCCACATGAAGCTGCATCTATACAGAACCATGGAAGGTTTCCTTGATCGTTGTTTTGATATGCATGCAACAGAAGAAATTGGTCTTCAGAAAGTCAACAAGAAAATTAACAAAGGAAGCTAATTGATTTCATTCTCAGTACTCAAATTTTTTTAAAGCTATTTCTGCAAGAGAAGAAATTGTTTCAAATTTTCTTAACTCTTTTTTCAAGTGAATATGGAATTCTGTGTAATAAAATTTGTCCACACACTTTGAACTGACTAACCATAAAACTGTGCCAAACTGAAATGCATGATAACATTAGTAATGAATTTAAGGTGATTGTTAGTATGTCGAGCCTGCAGATAACATATCCTGATGTTAATGTTTCCTTTACTTTAATTAGTATCTTTATCATCTTTTCAATTATAACACATTTGTAAACATATAAAATCACTTGAATTACATGTGAATTGTTTTCCTGTAAAGATTTCTATTTTTAACTCAAAAGTATTTATCCAACTAAACCTGTTTTTTTTTATTTCACAACAGATGTAAAACTGTTTTTATGGGTCTACTTAAATGCACCATGGGAACATCTGATCAATTTGATATGTTTGCCACATTGTGTCACTCATTTTCCAATATGCTTTATTTTTACTCCTTTCCTGTAATAGGTTCATACAGTGATTCACAGAATGACAGGCCATGATTTTAATTCATGAAAATCAAACAAATTCTTTTCAGAAATAAAGAAAGCTAGATACTGTAGTGATTAAGTTGTATGTAGATGATGATGATTATGAGAAATTCTTCACACTTAAAATGATTGTCTGAAAGTTACTTGCCCTATAGCAACATTTCAACAGAAATACACTGAGAATCAAGTTTATTTAGGAATATTTGATCTCATAAAGGGTGTTTAACCTGTTGACTACCAAGTATTTCAGCTGCTACAATACAACTCTAATGCTTTTTCATTTTGTAACTTTTTCGTGACGCCATTTTGGATCGAAAGTGAAACAATTTGTAAGTAGGTCAAATGCATGTATGGTGCTGACATACATAAAAGTATGCTGGTTTATGGAGAAAGCAACTTGTGTATACTGTATGCATGATTTTATAACGCCATGTACCAACTCCAAACTTTCCTGAATAAATCGTTTTGATTCTCAATGGGTCTGGGGAAGTTTTATAACCTGAGGACAAATTGTTTTTAATGGTATAATTATTTTAAACATGGAATTTTGTTTTAAAAATCAATTTTTTCTGGTTTAAACTCTTATGAATCTTTTTTACTTCTCATGGGAAAGATCATGTTTACAAGTGTTCCATGTGTCAGTCACTTGTTTGGAGTATTATAATTACATAGCTGTTGGTTATGTTGGTAATAATTGATTAATTTACATTACACATATTCCAACATTGTTCGTATTATTTATTTGTGCAAAATGTGAATTCAATTATGTTTACTCTATGAAAACTAAAATGAAAAGTAAGTTCCTCCTAACTCTGACCTTCTAACTACATCTTAAATTGCTATGCTGTTTAATATTTATTTTTATGAAGAGAAATTATGTTTTAACACTATTTTCTAAGTGTCCATAAATGTTGCATTTTGCCTTACAATTTTTTTTAAAGTACAGTAATTACAGTTCACGTATTCCTAATTATCACTTCGTAATATTGTTAAGTCTAAATTACTTGCATTGTTGATCTTAGTATTTAAATTATTTTACCGTTGTGTACAGTCAGGAGTATTGCCAATTTCAGCAGTAAATGAAATTTACATTTAAACAAGAAAAATGCACTGAAACTATTCTTTCTTATTTATATAAACAGATTTTGTTTTATTGTACAACACTGTATAGCATATGAATATTACGAATTTCAAGGCAGAAGTAGAAATATCATTATAATAAATAAGTACCACCACAATATTACTACAGATATGTAGGATTCAAATCTACAGAACACGTACTTAATTTTTTCAATCACACTAACTCTATACATCCCAACATTAATTTCATAGGTGAACAGGAAGAAAGCAATCAAATATCATTTGTTAGCCTCAAAATCACAAAAACCGACACACAATTTTAAACAGAAATCCACCGAAAAATCACCCATACTGGACTATACATTCCTTGCGACTCGGCACATGAAACAAAACAAAAACTCAACATACTAAGAAACGAAATAAACACAGCCATAAAACTATGCTCACCAGATAAAATTAACGATGAATAAGACAAAATAAAACAATACTTCATCAACATCAACAAGTTTCCTCTACAAACCGTAGAAAACATTATACGCACACACCTAGACAGAAAGTAAAATCAACCAACAAAAGTAAATATATCTCGCGAATCAAAAAATCACGAAACCATAAACTGCTGCACACCATATATTACTGACATCAGCAGACAAATAACCAACATTTGGCAAAAACTAGTAACAAAATATGACATTACAGTTAATACCAAATTTATTCAAAACACAGGCACAAAACTAAGGTCTATACTATGTAAAAACTACACTGACAAACACAACACCAACATTATTTATAAAATACAATGTGATAACTGCCACGACTTCTATATTGGAGAAACAAGTAGAAAAATGGAAACCAGATTTAAAGAACATAAAAAGTCACCTTCACACGTTTTCGAACCCTGCAAGTCAAATGGACACAACATAACCATAGAAAATACTAAATAAAGAAACAAGCATAAATAAACGCAAAATTAAAGAAGCCTTACTCATACAACAACTTAAACCCAAAATAAACCAATATAAAGGAACGCCTTTATACCTATATTAATAAAATAAATAAAATTATATATTCAAACATCTAACACCGCCCTCTACATTGCGACACTCAGTTACACAACCACTTCCAAACAAGTGGTCAGCTTCCGGTCTCTTACCTCTTTCTTTGTGAACCTGACGATGGCCGAAGAAAGTCAAAACGTCGTTCGCTCTTCTTGTAAAATATTTTCTCAACCCAAACGAGCCGTTTTTACATATATATTTCTCTACAAGAGGATTTTCTCGACATCACTGATTAAACTTCTTTTTAGTTAACTCAATTTTAGATTTCCTTTTTTCCCCGGTAGCCCCTAACCAGGTGCCTCAGCGATAAATCTAAGGGCTAATAATTCTAATATTAAGTTTTGATACTCGCGTACCAACGTCAGGCGGATATCAAATAACGTATTTTATACCTTTATGCTTTACAACAAATGTATTTTCGTAAATGTATTAATTTTCGCATAATCTTTCCAAGTTTATTATAAAATGTACATACGTTTGCTAAATGGTAAGTCAAGTTTCTCAAATATTGTAAAATATAAACATAATTCACTGATCGTTAAACAGCCGAGATGCTACGTGTATATATATATATATATAACTGAATTAAATTTTACGTGAAACCAAGCATATCTTACACAAAATTTAACTATTTCACTGATAACAGAGTTCATTACTTAAAGACATGCTTTCATCATCTGCCACTCAATTTCTTAAGGAACATAAGGCCGCAATCACTGCGGTTTTCGTAACAGGTTTTTAAGTGAGTAGGTTGTTAGCCCACTGCACCGAGCCGTCCCTAATTTAGGAGTGTAAGACTAGAGCGAAGTCATCACCACCCATCGCCAACTCTTGGGCTATTCTTTTACTAACGAATAGTGGGATTGACAGTCATATTATAACGCCCCCCCGGTTGGGAGAGCGAGCATGTTTATCGGGACACGGAAAAGTCATGCTTTATAGTCAAATAATTTCAACCTGTGATGAAAAATAATGTAATATTTCGCGAATATCGTGTATATAGCTCGACCCTAGGTAGTAGAAGTAGTATGGCCAGGTGGTTAAGTCATTCGGCTCCTCCTCCGAGGGTCGCGGGTTCGAATCCCGTCACACCAAGCATGCTCGTCCTTTTAGCTGTGGGGGCATTATAATGTCACAATTACTTTCACTATTCGTTGGTAAAAAGTACTTCAAGAGTTGACGGTGGGTGGTTATGACTAGCTGCCTTCCCTCTGGTCTTACCCTGCGAAATTAGGGACAGCTAGCACAAATAGCCGTCGTGTAGCTTTGAGCGAAATTCGAACAGATGCAGAGCAGCTAGCCTTTGGGTAGCTCTGTGCAAAAACAAACCAAAAGGTGTACTAGCGATATTGTCTTGAAGTAATAATTAAACAGAATAATGACAAACATGTATTAATTAAAACCTTTATAAACCAACTTACCAGTCAGTTCTCTTTCAAATCGCTCACCCCCAGTGCAGCGGTATGTTTATGGATTTACAACGCTAAAATCAGAGGTTCGATTCCCCTCGATTGGCTCAGCAGATAGCCCGATATGGCTTTGCTATAAAACACACACTCTTCCAGATTACAAAATTTAAAAACCAGCTACTTAGAATCAAGGCAAAATTACTGTGTAAATAGCAAAACGACACGAAGTCTTAAATATTTACTTAAAATTCAAATCTCATTGCAGGTACGCCTTCCAGTGGCACAGCGGCATGTCTGCGGACTCTCGCAGCTGGAAACCGCTTTTCAATACCCCTGGGATGAAGAACACAAACAGCCCATTGTGTCGCTTTCTGTTAGATTCTAAACAAAATATTTATTGTAACAATTTTAGATTGTTTTAATTAGCTTTTCTAAATAAAATATAAAGTGAAACAAATTTGAACTTTGCCAGTGGGAATATAAATGTAATGATAATCTATATTACAAAATATTTTTCTAGCTTCTCAACTAAGACTGTAGAAAAGCCTCTCAAACAACCATTATGTGCACTGAAGTATTTGGCTAAATATAAATATCTCCTTGAGAAAAGAAACATTGTGTAACAGCAAGAAAACTGCTCTGTTTCACCCTACTGTAATTAGATGTGGATATATCTTTATTTTAAAATATCCACGTGAATTTTCAAACCCCAAAAGGGAGGTATTCAACGTGTATTTAATTGATTTTCTTATAAACATATTGCAAAAGGTTACAAAATTGTTCTCTGTTTTAGATAGTTTCCTTATCATTACAATAGTTTAGTAAGGTTTATACTTCAACATTGTGTTTGTGTTGTAACATCCTGAAATGTGAGTCGCAAGTCAACTCAAGTTTAAAGATGGTACAGAAACTTATATATATATAAAAATGGCTGGTATGAGTTGAGATTTTTTTTTTTCTATGTAGAGAAGCGAACAACGTTTCGACCTACTTTTGTCATCGTCAGGTTCACAAAGAAAGAAAGAAGTAACTCACCGATAGCTGACCACACGTTTGATGGGGGCTATGTAATTGAGTGTAGAAACGTAAAGAGCGTGCTTAGATGTTTGATTATATTTATTAATATAGGTATGAAGGTGTTCCTTTGTATTGGTTTATTTTGGGCTTGAGTTGTTGTATAAGAAAGGCTTCTTTAATTTTGCGTTTGTTCATGTTTGTTTCTTTATTGGTATTTTGGTGTTTTGTTTTTTGGTTATGTTGTGTTTATTTAATTTGCAGTGTTTAAAAAAGTGTGAAGGTGACTTTTTGTGTTTTTTGAATCTGGTTTCCATTTTTCTACTTATAGAAGTCGTGGCAGTTATCACATTGTATTTTATAAATAATGTTGGTGTTGTGTTTGTCAGTATAGTTTTTACATAGTATAGCCAAATGTTGGCTATTTTTCTGCTGATGTCGGGAATATATGGTATGCAGCAGTATATAGTAAAATTAGCTTCAATAAGTTTTCTCCACAAACCGTAGAAAACATTATATGCACACACTTAGGCAAAAAGCAAAATCAACTAACAAAAGTAAATATATTCCACGAATTAAAAAATCACGAAACCATATACTTAGCACCCCATTTGAATTGGCTTCAAATTTTTTTATGCAATGACATATCATATACAAGCCAGCCAGAGAGAAAGCAGAGAAAACATCAGCATTAAAAGTATAAGGATAATGACGCAGTAATGTGAATATATGTCCATCTTTTGAAGAAGTCGAGCTAGTCGGAGAAGGCGAGTCAGTTTCAATAAATACATGGATATGTCCTACAGAGACAAATAAAAAATAGCAAAATAAAGTGTATTGATCTAAATGTGTAATATGTTCATGGTTCATGGTACAGCATGGTGACATAAAATTATATTATTTTGATCTACAAGCTTATGTTACACAGTTGTCGAGAAACCAATAAAAACTTGAATCGTTCGCATTGAACTCGCTACGTATATCTTAAAACCATTTTGATCCAACTTTGTATCATAAACCAAGAAACACGAAATGTTCTTCTCCTAAAGATAAATGAGAAAAAGTAATTGAAACGTTGAAACATTCAGTTACTGAATCAAGAAATAGCAAACTAGCAAGTTTAATGCGGATGGTTAAGTAAACACAGATTTCCAAAAGAATTATTATCAGCAAAGGCATAATTATCTAAAATGAGTTCACTGGCCTCATAGGATTTGTTATTACGTTTATTGTATTATAATATAAAGATGATTATTTCACTTTTTTATTGTGTGTCTATCATTGCTTCAGTCGAGTTTGGAAAAGCTAACAGTGTTAACATACACTTGTCAATAGAAACAAGAATAAACTCACAGCATACACTTAAAAAAGTCAATTCAAGTTATCGAATAAAAATGATAGAAATGATGGAAATGATCAGTAGATAACACAAAATTCGTTAATACATAAATTGGTTATCTGGTAACTGTATTAACAAAGATTATTTTTTTTGCAACGATAACGCAGTGCAGTGGATACGTCTGAGCATGTTTTCCATTCCTATCGGTTTTTTTACCATTCTTTATTCCGTACAGTAAGTTACTCATATTTTATTGTAATTTTGAAATTGAAAACGGTCTCATTCTCATTTTTTTGAAATGCATATAAAATAATCGTTTTTTTTAAATGAGTGTTTTTAAAATGAAAAGGACAAAACAGAAACATTCAATACAAAAACGTTTAGTGATAAAATGTCAATAAAATAAAATTATTATTAATACGAATCCCCAAGCTATTGTTTGATTAAATTATAATAGAATAAACCTTCTCTCCATCTGCTAGTGTTTAGTTAGATTATATATTTTTATTCAGTTATTTAATATAAAAATATTATAGTATTTTGTATTGTGGTTTTAACATAAAACGCTAGTCACAGAATCAACTAAATTACTTTCTTCTGGGTCATTTAAGTGCGGTGTCACATATGTTTAATTATGGAAAAGATTTCTTGAAAGTAATGCATGCTATGTAGAGGTGGGCTATAAACTTTATCACTGGCAGGTCAGTGTACATTAAGAATAACAACCTATCTTATCTTTCACTGAGAACGATCAACAGTCGCGTAGGCAGTGCACGCATCCAGAGAAGAAAATTATTATCGTTTCATATACATACATATATATAATGCTAGGTTTCCTCAGCCTGGTACACTATTTCTTCTAAGAGCTTTCTTCAGTAAAGTCGCCATAAAACACACTCATCTTGATTTAGAATATTATATATTGACTGACCAAATATAGTGTTTCTGTGTTTTATACAGTATCCTTTTTTCCTTTTTTTTATTACTTCGAACTCAGTTAAAGTAGCAGAATCTAGATCTGCTATGTGATACATTTTCAGATTACTTTTAGGCAAAAGCAGTGCACCTGATAATTTCATAGGTGTTACTAAAGCAAAAACATCAATACACAAGGTAATGATAGATTATAATAAACATATTCTCTGTTCAAACAATCGATTGACCAGGTGATAATAAAATAAAAAACATGCTCATTACTAAATAGCCAAACTCGTTTTGATTACAAATAAAAGTGCTCATCACTATTGACACATACCAGTATTTAGCTGGACGGTACTAAAACAATATATATATTTATATATGGCTTGATACTGAGACATCAGAACTTTGCATGGATTATTAATCAGAATGTGAACTGCAAAGAAAAGTAGGATAGTGTTCAAGCTGTAATACTGCTTTTGGAAGTGCTTATTTTGTGATTACACCTAATCTTGTAATTTCTACAACATACAAAAGATCGAAGGATATGTCGGTTTGCAAGTCGACAAGGAAGCAGCTTTGCAAATAATAAACAGCGATGGATTTTGGCTTGCCCACTCTCTCATCTTTCTTGCTGATGAGGTGGTGCAGAAATTAATGGTCATTTCTGTAAAAAAGCCCTATTTTGAAATTTCATTACGAGAATATTTTTGTTTTGTTTTTGAATACTAATCCTGGAGTATTGTTCCACGAGTTGAAGTATGACACTGTACAAAATAACAAAAACAACAGAAATATTCAAAGTTCTTGTGATAAAAGTGAATTGTTTTCATTATATAAAGTGTATTACATATAAGCATACATTTTAATTCGTATGTCTGTTTGCCTCAGTTTTTTTCAAATCTCAATTCACTGAACTCTATTTGTTTTACTGCTTATAATAAAAAAAACTTCAACATCGACGCCAATAATTATAGTTTTGTATACAGACTGGCTAATGTTTGTATCTCGGAAAACAACACTATATGACACCATGATGACTACATAAAATGTAGCAATGGGTATCAGCCAATCCCAGCAAGTTTTAAAAGCTCCACAGTAAGAGAGAAATTTAATTTGGACTTCTTGATAGCTGTTTTTTACTCTGGTAGAGACGTGGAGTGTAAAATATTATGTAAATAAACTAGTTTTGAAAAACTTGTTATCTAAGGAAAGATTGACATATTTTTATCTTAAACACAAAATAACAAAACAAATAAACTAACAAAGAATGAGAAAGTAAAATGAACTTCTGAAATAAGGTAGTTCTAGTTTTTATTGTACTTTTAATAAAGAAATGAGAGTAACAAACTGTTGATTATTAACTAAAACTCTAATGAAATCCTTACGTTTGATAAAGTAACATATTGTGCAAGAGATTAAATTGAGAAAACCATTCTTTAAAAAAATAGCAAGTGTTTTGTCGATATTTTTCTAATATGTTATTAAAATATTACATTATTTGCATAATGTTTGCACATAATCCTTTGAAAATATTTTTAAATCATAGGATTTATTTTAATTTTGAGGGTGAACTTTTAAATTTAATTACTTATTTGAAATACTAACACTTTTTACAAACTATACTAAAATTATCAAGTTTACCCCTACTGATCACATAACAACAAAAGTGTTTGACAATACAAGTTACATAAAAACAAATAAATAAAGTAACACATACCATAACAATATACAAGTTGTTTTATACAAACTACATAATAATAAATAACATCAACCATACAAGCCACACAACAATAAACAAGTTGAGCCATACAAATATCATATAAAAGGCAAATTGAATCATACAAAGTACATAACAATAACAAAATTGAGCCATACATACCAATAACACTAAACAGGTTCAGTCATATAAACAACAAACCAAGAATGTCAAACTATAGAAACCGCATAACAGTAAACATGTAGAGCAATAAAAACCACAAGATAAAATATACTGAGCCATGCAAACCACATTATAAACAAGTAAACTATACAAACTGCATAAGAGTAAACTAATTCAGTCGTAGAAACCATAGAAACAAATGTTGAGACTCACATAACAGTAAACAACATGTGCCATATAAATTACATAATAAATATTTCGAGCCATTCAAACCACGTAAATATAAACAAACTGCTTCTCACAAAGTACACAACAATAAACATATTGAGCAATACAAGTCATACAATAATAATAAAAAAGAGAAGTTATACAAACCACATAACAATAAACATATTGAGCAATACAAGTCATACAATAATAATAAAAAAGAGAAGTTATACAAACCACATAACAATAGAAACCATTGCAACAAACAAGTTGAGTCATTTAAACCAGATATCATTGAATAACTTGAGTCATATAAGCCACATGAAAATAGTAATATAAATCGCATAACACAAAAGATGGTGAACAGCAACAAACATGTTCAGCTCTGCAAATCTCATAACAATAAACAAGTCAAATAACAAGAAACAAAGTCATAAGATCAAACAACAATAAATACGTTGAACTACAACAGTCACATAACAATTAAGATATTGAGTCATACAAACTATATACAAATAAACAAATTCAGCAATACAAACACCAAACTGTAAGAAAGTTGAGGCATACATTATCCTTAAGAATGAATGGAGTCTCACAAACAAAAAACAATAGAAAAGATGTGCCACACAAATTTCATAACAATAAATAATTAAGTCATATAAGCTACATGACAATAAATAAAGTGAGTTCTACAGTTCACATAACAAGTAAATTAAATTATATTATATAAACCATATAGCAATAAGTAATTTGAGCCACACAAACTACTAACAATAAACTAATTGTCCTGTAAACATTGCATGACAATAAACTAATTGAGTCACACAAATCGCATGATAATAAACTGATCGAGTTATACAAATCACATAACAATAAGCATGCTGCGTCATTCAAACCACATAAAATTAACAAGTGGAGTCACACAAATACGTAGCGATAGACAAGTTAAGCCATACGAACCACATAACATAAACAGGTTGAGCTATACATAAAACATAATGGTAAACCAAATAAGCCACACAAATCACTTTAAAAAGATGTTGATCCTTAAAGACCACGTAACAATAAATGATTTAGCCATATAAACCAATGAAGAATGGGAAAACGGGTCTACACAAACCGTATAATAACAAGATGAGTTGTACAAGCCCCATAACAGTAAATCTGTTGAGTTCTACAATCCGTATATATCGATATAATCCTCATAACAATAAACAAATTGAACCATACTAACCACACAGCAATGAGTACGTTCAGTCTTCCAAATCACATAACAGGAAAAAAAAACTGAGACAAGTCACATAGCAATAAAGAAATTTATATGCAAAAACGGCTCGTTTGGGTTGAGAAAATATTTTACTTAGAAGAGCGAACAACGTTTTCATCGAAGAAGGTCGAAACGTTGTTCGCTCTTCTATGTAAAATATTTTCTCAACCAAACGAGCCGTTTTTTGCATATATATTTCTCTACAAGTGGGTTTTCTCGACATCACTTAATAAAGAAATTGAGCGATAAAGACAACATAACACCAAAGTAGCTTAACTATCATAACCACATCTCAATAAACATAGTGATCCTTACAAACAACTTCACAATAAATAAATGAAGTGACAAAAACTTGCATAATAATAAACAAGTTAAGCCATCGAAATGACATTTTAACAAACAAATTGAGCTATACAGGTAACGTAAAAAAATGTTGAGTCTTAAAGAAGTTGAGCCATACAAACCATATAAGAATGAGCAAATTTGACTACACAATTGATATAATAATAAAGAAGTTATGTCAGGTGGATAAGGCACTCGACTCGTAATCTACGGGTCACGGGTTCGATTCCCCGTCACATCAAACATGCTCATCCTTTCAGATTTGGAAGTGTAATAATGTGCGGTTAATCCCAGTATTCGTTGGTAAACGAGTAACCCAAGAGTTGGGTGTGAAAGGTGATAACTAATTGCCTTACACTGCTAAATTAGGGACAGCTAGCGCAGATAGCCCTTGTGTCGCTTTGCGCGAAATTCAAAACAAACTGTACGAGCGTACAATAGTAAATAGTCAATATTGTGTTAGAATGTTATTGTATTATATAATGTATGAAGAAATGGCGGCTAAGATAGGATTCAGCCTAAGACTGAAAGATATTAAATTAAAATTGACAATCAAAATAGTAGCTATCTTATACTATTGGTAAGAGTGTTACAGTAAATATTTACTTATTAGTTAGACAGGCTGCGTTTTTTGTTCAACTTGTAGCAATGATGGTGGGTAACACTATTATTTGAAACAGACCTTTACTTTTCAGGACCAACAAGATTTTTTTAAAATATAGAGTGGCAGTTTACCCTCTAAAACATCCTTTATATTAATGCCATGGAATGTAGATTAACAGTTTCTTGTCATCATCTCAATACAATTGCTACAGTCGTATCAAACATTATTATTTATATTAATTGCTTTGAGACGATAAATGCTGTTTAATTAATATTTCATAAAATATAGTAAATTTTTATGAAAAGTTGACAATGCATTATCAATAATAACTGTCCACCTATGTGATTCTTTTGAAAACTTGAGCTAGAAACTGGTAATCTAGTTTGCTTGGCCTAACTAATATTTATATCCTTTCGCCTTATAGTTTCCTGCTCTTAGTCTGCGGACTAAGTCCGTATGACAAATACTAAAAACGATCCACTTCAAGATGACGCTGTAGCAAAAATTTTAAAGCGATAGCTCACGTGACATTTTACCTAAACATATTTTGGTCAAATTTGAGCGGATTTTGCTGAATAACTTTTCACACGTGGCTTATATTTACACTAAATCATTCTTCTTATTGTATGTTGTAAAGATTTATAGTATACCGTGTTTGAAAAATCTAAGAAAGTTGGTATGTTTTTATATCAAATAAAGTTTCCGTAGTACTGGGACGAATTATATAAAAAAGAAGAAGTTCCATGAAAGTTGCAGATGTTACATTTTAAGTGTTTCTTAATGGATTGTCTTGAAATTTGGTATGCGAAATAAGAGTCCAGTATAACACATTATTAGTTTATATTACCTCAGTCTTAGCTACAAAAAATGTAACATCGCTGATTAAGGTATACAAGTGGAAGCGTAAGAAATCATGTATGTCAAGCTGATGCTATTAAAGAATCGCTTTTTTAAAAAAAAGAGTTATCACCTGTTATCCAGCCTCTGTTTTCTCTTCTGTAGCTATTTATTCCGGTTTAAAAATACAGTTATGCATGGTATAGTAAATAACCGTTGTTTCTCAGTTAACATTACAAATATTAATTTCATTTAAATATGAAAGTGTCAGAATTTCAAAAACTTGTAAAAACTGGGCAAAATGTTGTGATTCAAACAACACCGTTCATCACGTTTCAGGTCTTTTTTTTTGTATAGTGTCCAAATTTGTATAAAGAACAAAAGAGTCTGAAAACTGGAATAATAAGCAACATGATGAGAGAACAAAATATAATAACTTATATGTTGAATTTTATAACTTGAAATAAATAACAGAAGTATATAGCAACAATGATGATGAATAATATAATTTGAAATTTCAAAAAGAAATAGAAGCAAATCGCGGTTAGAATGATGTATAGTAGAATTTGAAATATGAACAGGACCTTGCAAATTGAATGATAAATGATATAATTTAAAAGCTGTAAGAAGATCTGGAGGACCTTTCATTTCGAGTGATGACTTGTATAATAAAATAAATATTTTATATAAACGGTTTTTTTTGAAAGAGCATTTATTTCTAAAGCGAGTGCAATACAAAATACTAACAAATATAAAACTATTAGTTAAGGAAATAATACAAAGAACTTCAAAATTTTGACAAACCCCTTTTCTTTTCTAAAGGGGTTTGTCAAAACTATAAAAGTAAAAAAACTAATATTTGCTGAAATAAGAAAGGTGCAAGTAATTTGAAGTACGAATACCTAAATCTCAAGATTAACTTTCATAAACTGAGAGAAAGCCAAATGAATTATATGTGAAGCACATATCAAAGATCTATCTAAATTAATGAGTAAATTTTCCCTCATCACTAATGAATAATATGAAAGAACATACATCTAAAACGGAAAGTTAATCTAAAGAAAATTAAACATAAGAATATTGAATTAAGGTAAAAAATAAATAACCTGAAAAAAGACTCATAATATTATAAAAAATGTTATATTCTAAACGTGAGAGTTAACTAAGAAGGTCGTAAGTATCTTTAAATCATTTATAGACGTAAAACTGAGTGTTTATGTAAAAAATAACCGTCACAATAATAAACGTGTCTTTTGCTTCAAACTAAAAAAAATTAACATCTTTTAAACTTTTTTCTTAAGAGAAACATTTATAAGTATTATCGGTGATTTATGTTTTTAGTAATACAAATGCTACTGATCCTGTCGGATCAATAAAATACTGTATTATATCCTCATTTTATAAAATAATCTACAAGTTTAATTTATTTGAATTATCTTTTGTAGTCTATATTCTTAATACAAGGGTAACTTGTTAAACTTCTTTATTAGCACCGAGTTAATGTATTTATAATTTATATTTCTCTCTTAATATCATTTCTATTAAAACAAAACTTTAATATTCTGATAATTTTTATATAAATATGATCTATCAAGCCTTTCATGGGCTTCTATTAATGTATAAATTCACCAGCTATACTTTCAGATGGTAAAGTTTAATAAAACGATCAGTTCTGATCTTGCATTGACAACTTAATTAAAAGACACTGTTCTCTATTATTTTGTAATGGTCTTTACCATTAATAATCAATAGAAAATCTGAGCTTGTAAACATTAACCTTTTTCATGTGTAATTAAAAGATAAATATATAGATAAACATCAAGGCCACATGAAATATAAAACTAATCAATGCACCCATTTCTGAACTTTTCTTGTAATTATCATATATATAAGTGATGAATGTGTTACTGTACTTATGTATTAAACTACATGAGGAATCACAAGAAAGTATTTCTCCTCTAACTCTGTATTCGATACGAAAGTCAAATATGAACAGTCCCGTAATGACTAGCTTTAGAAAATTAAACATATAGTTCATGCCAAGTATGCAACACATTTCAAGTAAATAAAGAATATATCAATTTTTAGAAGAAGAAAGTAAAATGAACTTGAAAGAAATATCCTGAATAATTTACATGTTTCATGAAACTGATTTGTATCTCAAGACGGTTGGTATGGTGTTATGTAAATATCATGTAAATGTTGTCGAGAGTGTCACGTAAATATCATGTAAATGTTGTCGAGAGTGTCATGTAAATATCATGCATATATTATGTAAATATCATATAACGTCGTATTTGAATTCCCATATTTATTATTTATAATTCTATATTTATATTATTGTTTCGAGGTTTAAATCGGTGAAATTTAAAGTAACATTTTAGAATTAATTAAAATTCATTTAGAAATTTTTTAAAACTAAATAGATTGATCACTTGTATTGGCCTGGTGTTTGTACTGTGGAATTCTGGGAAGTCACGCGATATAGTATATAAACAGATGACGAGGGAAAGAAATCGTCCATTTTTACTCGGGTCAAGAAGTAAGTCATCCATTTTATTCGGATCAAGAACTTTGTCTTGTTTGAGAAAGTTTAAACTGAATTTGTGAATAGAGCTAGATCGACTAAAGCGGTGAAAAATTTTATTCCGTCAACCTTTACAATTCAGTCGGATTACGAATTATATCGAAAGTCAATAGGAATTGGACTGTGAACTTTTGTTTGAAATTACCCATTCAAACTTCGAAAATTTCTCCGTGGGACTGAATTAAACGCCTAGATTAAAACTTTGGATTTCGGATTTGGACACTTATCCTGGATCATATTATTAAGCACAGGCCAGTACTTTTTGTATTGTAAGTTGTTTTGATGGTTGAAATTGGATATCTGTTATTGCCATTGGATAATATATTTTGTGTCTATCACATAAGTAGATAATTATAATAAATTATACAAGCTGCTATCTGTGTCTTTCTGTTGCGTTCCGTCCACATAAAAAACGTAACAGAAAATTGGGGGCTCGTCCGGGATTGAACAAACAGTTTAATCCTATTCCAATATTGTATTTATATTCTATACAGATAGACAACTTGTGTATTTAAAATGGCATTCTCACTTGCAGATTTTATTGACAAATTTAATCAGAATCCCTCTTTGGAATTGATCAGTGAATTAAGAAAATCTGAATTGCTTGATGTTGGGAAAACATTTCAATTTGGAAGTAAAGCAAGCAATGAAGAAAACAGATATCAAAAGAATTGTTGTTGAACATTTGGTTAACCAAAACGTTTTACCTCAAAAAGTTGTACAACAATTGCCTCCCTCTCATTTTGACCCAGATTTTCAATTAAAAAGAATAGAAATGGAAATGATATTTCGTTTAGAAATAGAAACCAAACGTCTTGAGGCAGAATAAGAAAACAAACGCCTTGATGCCAAAATACAAATAGAACGCATTAAAGCTGATAAGAAAATCGGACTGAGAAGGGCACAGACAGAAGAAAAGGTTGTTCAAATGCAGTTGGAAAATTTTGATGCTTCCAAACAAATTCGTTTACTGCCTCCATTCAATGAGAAGGCTGTGGATAAATATTTTCAACAATTTGAAAAATTGGCTCTTAGGCTAAAATGGCCAACCGAATATTGGACAGTATTACTTCAAAGTGTTCTTCAGGGTAAAGCTCAGGAAGTATTTTCTAAACTCACGGCCGAGCAAAGTTATGATTACGAGCACGTCAAAAAATGCGTTTTGAATGCTTATGAATTGGTGCCAGAGGCATACAGACAAAAATTTCGCGGTTACAAAAAGTTTGGCAGCCAAACTTATGTCGAATTTGCTCGTGAAAAAGAAACTCTGTTCGACAGGTGGTGTGATTCCAAAGAAATCAAAGATGATTACACAAAACTCGGAGAACTCATGTTAGTCGACGAATTTAAAAAATGTATTCCCGTAGAGCTTAAAACTTGTATTGATGAACAAAAAGCTTCCAAAATTCATGATGCTGCTGTCTTGGCAGACGAGTATGCTTTAACTCGCAAAGATTTCTCATACAAAAGCAAAATAAATCACACAACAAAGAAACCCAATGACTCGTTCAAGCATTATGCAAATGTCAACAAAGACAAAGAGCAAACTTTTGATTCTCAAACAAAGACTTCATCTTATTGTCAAAGCTCATCATCTACAAAAAACGTGCTATTCTCATCCAAAACATGTGCTTATTGTAGGAAACCTAGCCATCTGATTTCTGAGTGCTATAAACTCAAAAACAAGCCATCACCCCATAATTTCATTTTACCCTCGTTGGATACATCATTGGTTCCCAATGATTTTGACCCTGTCCAGTCCACTGTGGATTCCAAGTCCAATATTCTTGATGTACCTGAAGATCTTGTTGAGGACAAATTTAAGCTTTTTATCACTGAAGGTTTTGTTTCTTTTGTTGGCGATTCACATCTACAACCAATTAAAATCCTGCGGGATACTGGAGCTTTTCAGAGTTTGATTTTGGAAAGTGTACTTCCGTTTTCTGAAAAGTCATCCGTTGGGGCCAATGTGCTCATTTCTGGTTTCGAAGGTCGCGTCGTTTCTATTCCTCTTCATAGATTAGATTTACATTCGGACTTAGTTTCAGGTCCAGTGACTGTGGGCATTAAAGCTTCATTACCTGTTGAAGGTGTGTCTATGCTTTTGGGAAATGATTTGGCTGGTAGTAAGGTGGTACCAGAGGTCTATGTTGTTGAAGCACCTGTTATTACTCCCAGTACAGAGCAACTCGTTGAAGAGTTTCCTGATGTTTTTCCCGCCTGTGCTGTTACTCGTTCTCAGACACGTTCTCAGGAGTCCAAAGAGGATTTCCCTTTATTTGATACATTCATGTCTCACATCGATGAGATTTCTGACTCAACTTTAAATTCTACTGATGACTCCAAGTCATTTTTCAACTCTCTTCATTGTAGCAAACTTGTTGAGGAACAGGACAATGATCCTGAAACTCGTTCTCTTCTACAACTGGCCGTTGATGAAAATGAAATAGGAACTGTCCCTATTTGTTACTACCAGAAGTCAGGTGTGTTAATGAGAAAATACAGACCTCCTGACGTTGCTGCTGATGAAGAGTCGAATGTTATTCACCAAATCGTCATTCCAAAATGCTATCGGAATGATATTCTTAGTCTTGCTCATGATCATGTGTTGTCAGGACAATTAGGTGTAAGAAAGACCCTAGATCGTATCCGACGACATTTCTATTGGCCAACGATGCGCCAAGATGTTGTTGACTTTTGTAAGAAATGCCATTCTTGCCAAATGACTGGAAAACCAAATCTAGGGATTCCCAAAGCACCACTGCACCCTATTCCTGCCTTTGAAGAACCGTTCTCAAGAGTCATTATCGACTGTGTTCGCCCAATGCTAAAGAGCAAAGCAGGAAATGAATACCTCTTGACAATCATGTGTGCTTCTACACTTTTCCCTGAGGCTATCCCTTTGAGAAATATCACTGCTCCCAACATTGTCAAGGCTCTTGTCAAATTCTTTACCATGTTCGGGATTCCAAAAGTTGTGCAATCAGACCAAGGCTCAAATTTTACGTCCAAGATATTTCAACAAGCCATACTTGAACTAAACATCCATAAAGTTTCATCCAGTGTATACCGTCCTGAGTCACAAGGTGTCCATGGGCGTTTCCACCAAATTACTGCCACGAACACTCAAAGAACTGGGATGAGGGTGTTCCCTTGTTGTTTGCAGTTCGTGAAGTTATGCAAGAATCTACTAGATTTAACCCTTTTGAGTTGGTTTAAAAAAACAAAGAAAACAAAAAAAAAGATTTTCACAAGTTCAAACTTTTTTTTACTTTTAAGGGGGAGAGTGTTATGTAAATATCATGTAAATGTTGTCGAGAGTGTCATGTAAATATCATATAACGTCGTATTTGAATTCCCATATTTATTATTTATAATTCTATATTTATATTATTGTTTCGAGGTTTAAATCGGTGAAATTTAAAGTAACATTTTAGAATTAATTAAAATTCATTTAGAAATTTTTTAAAACTAAATAGATTGATCACTTGTATTGGCCTGGTGTTTGTACTGTGGAATTCTGGGAAGTCACGCGATATAGTATATAAACAGATGACGAGGGAAAGAAATCGTCCATTTTTACTCGGGTCAAGAGAAATCATCCACTTTTACTCGGGTCAAGAAGTAAGTCATCCATTTTATTCAGATCAAGAACTTTGTCTTGTTTGAGAAAGTTTAAACTGAATTTGTGAATAGAGCTAGATCGACTAAAGCGGTGAAAAATTTTATTCCGTCAACCTTTACAATTCAGTCGGATTACGAATTATATCGAAAGTCAATAGGAATTGGACTGTGAACTTTTGTTTGAAATTACCCATTCAAACTTCGAAAATTTCTCCGTGGGACTGAATTCAACGCCTAGATTAGAACTTTGGATTTCGGATTTGGACACTTATCCTGGATCATATTATTAAGCACAGGCCAGTACTTTTTTGTATTGTAAGTTGTTTTGATGGTTGAAACTGGATATCTGTTATTGCCATTAGATAATATATTTTGTGTCTATCACATAAGTAGATAATTATAAATTATACAAGCTGCCATCTGTGTCTTTCTGTTGCGTTCAGTCCGCATAAAAAACGTAACATATGGGTATTAAAACTATTATTAAAATAAGATAGAAAAGAACGTTTTGACCTTCTTAGGTCATTTTCAGGTTAACAAAGAGAGAGTTTGCAGAGTGTAAACGTGTACGGGATAGTAGATAACGTTGCAGTTAAATGTTAGGTTATTAATTAGTATAGGTATAAAGACATTTCTTTGTACTGATTTAATTTTGGTTTCAGTCGTTGTATAATAGATTTCTTTAATTTTACCTTTGTTTATATTTGTTCCCCTACTTAGTGTTTGCTATGGTTATATTGTGTTTATTTGATTTGCAGTGTTCAAAAACGTGTGAAGGTGTGTTTGTGTGTTCTTTAAATATAGTTTCCATTTTTCTGCTCGTTTCTCTAATATAGAAGTCGTGGCAGTTTTTGCATTGTATTTATCATAGTAGTTTTTATATAATATGGGCTTCAGTTTTGTACATGGTTTTTGAATAAATTTGGTGTTTACTGGAATGTTGTGTTTGTTACAAGTTTTTCCAAATGTTTGTTTTTTTTTTCACTGATATCAGGAATCTATGGTATGCAGCAGTGTAAGGTTTTGTAGTTTGTCGTACCTTTTATTTATTATCGTTTGTTTGTTGTTGATTGCGTTGTTAATCTAGGCATGGGCGTGTAAGTTTTTAACATTTTTTTTGAGGAAATTTGTTGATATTGATGAAGCGTTGTTTTATTTTGTTTATTCTATTATTTATTTAATCGGGTGAGCATAGTTTTGTGGCTGTGTTTATATGGTTTCTTAATACGTTGAGTTTTTGTTTTATTTCATGTGCTGAGTCCAGTATGGGTGATTTTTCTGTGGATTTCTGTTTTGAACTGTATATTTGTTTTTGTGATCAAGGTTGAGAAATGTTATTTGGTTACTTTTCTCCTGTTCACGTGTGAACTTAATGTTAGGGTGTATAGAGTTAACGTGGTTGAAAAAACTAAGTGTGTGTTCTGTAAATGTGAATTTTTATAATTGTAACGTCAACACATCAGTACCAGTATAATGGTGGGTGTAAGGCTGAATTGATCGCCTGAGATTCAATCTGTGTCATAAAAATGTTGGCTAAAACTGGTGCCACAGAATTGCTTATACTTAGACCATTTACTTGTAGGTAGTTTTGGCTATTGAACACAAAGTTAATTTTGGTGATAGTGAGTTCTATAATGGTTGCTAGGGGTGTGTTTCAATGGATTTGGGGTCTTGAATATAAAGCTCCAAAGCTATCTTGCAGGCTTCAGTGGTTAGGACTATGGTGAAGATGGAAATTACATCAAAACTGGCCATTATGAATTAATGATTTAGTTGACTAAAATAGATTTAAAGTTTAAAGAGTATTTGAAAAAGGAACCGGCTGATTTTACATCTTTAGAAAATGTCCTCTCTATGTATTTACCGTGATTTAGTTAACTGATTGATAGGTTAAGATTATGGGTCGTAGTGGAAAATCTGATTTGAAACTCACTTGAAGTAAAAATGTATCTCAGGACAACTGGTATGGGTATTAACACTTTCACTAAATTAAAGCAGATAAAATGTTTCATACAATCAACAACAAACAAACAATAATAAATCTCAAGATTGAAAACCAAAAAAAACTAATATTTTTTCGACGTTTCAGTCTTCTTCTCTACTTTATTTTAATAAAATTGTGAAAAAATCCATACCAGCCGTCTTGAGAAACATTTTTACTTCAAGTGGGTTACTCATTATTACGAATCAAACCGATTTGCTATTATATATAAAAAACGTATTTTGTAGAACAAGTAGATCTTTTCTCTGCGGCATTATCCAAGTTCTGTGTGAAGAAAATTAGATGCAGAGGCTGTTTGATGAGGAGTCTTCTTCAGATTCTCAAGGCTCTGTTTTTGGAAGCATTTTTGGTAGGAAAAACAAAACAAAATTAAAACTTTTTCACTAGTTATAAGGTTTTTAAATAATGTGGTATCTCGTTGTGGAATAATGGCGGGTATCCTGAAACAGAAGTATTCTTAGAGATTATTAAAATTTTATGTACAGAAACTTGTTTATTTTTGTAATATAACTTTTCTTTGATTTATTTTCTGGGAATTCCTGAATATTTTGATGAAACAAAATAAATAAAATGCAAGAAAATTATCAGAATACCGATATATAGCAACACAAATATATTGTACAATTTATAATAAATACGAAAAATGTTTAGATTTTAGCATTCACATAAAATACATTTTAATCACTCATTTAAATAATAACAATAAACAAACATCAATTTGAAATTATTTTACTGGATTTGAAAGAATTTATCAATAAAATACTGAAAGAGAGAAATGTCTCGTGTATGATCATAAAGTAATAAAATGTATATATAAATATATATATATTTAAAATTTTTATGACTAGGTGATGTGTAATCTTACACATTCTAGGTGAAAAAATAATGCATTCTTGACATTTCTGGTATGATACTGGAAGTTTTACATTTTTTTTACCACAATTCCTATACTGCTCCAAACAATAACATGTAAGTTCCAATTTCGCTAAACTTCTTTTTCCAAGAACCACTTTTGTTCTTAATTCTAAATCATTTAGACTTAATTAAAAGTAAAAACATTGGAAATACGTACAAATACGTCGTGCTTTTTTCATTAAAACATTAGTTGGAGAAGACGAGTTATGATAAAGAAACATAATTTTATCCCGTAATAATACCTAGTTATGAAGACTAATTGGTTACTAACAGGTACGTAGTTAGATTTACTGAGTGAAAATCTCTACTGGTTAAGATGAATTAGAAAATTATTGTGAAAACATAGAGAAAAGTGTTACATAAAATGATTCCATAAACACGTTTCATGTACTAAACACCTTACATGAAATGAACACCTCAAAGTTTTTACTGAGGGCTACATGTTGTATACACTTTGAAAGCCTTTAGTAAATAGCGTGCATTACGAACGGTATTACGTGAAAACATTTAATGAAGACACAGAAATGTACGCCGTAAAAACCTGTAGTGAAGAGAATATGTCACATGAATATTCTACATAAAATCCCGAACAGAACAGTATACACTCCCGAAATATGCTGTATAAAAACATGGAAAGAAAAGCATGTGTTACAGAAAGGTACAAATGGCAACTTTCTGTGAATGTAAGAGCATATGTCACAGCAATGTGCCATATAAAAGAAGGCCTTTCTGTGAATGTAAGAGCATATGTCACAGCAATGTGCCATATAAAAGAAGGCACTGGAAAAATATACATAATCCAATATTATTCCTAGTATCGTAGATGAAATATTGAGCTGGAAACTTAATTCTTATGAGCACGTGTTGTAGCAGTTTAAGTTACAAACTATTTATTGTCAAAAACAAACAAACCTAATTACAAATACACTTTCTATAAACATGAATATAGAAAGTATTTTTTTGAAATATTTACTGGAAAGAACGTAAACTTTTTGTGTAATAATTCCTAGTCTAGCACTTCACAAACTACATTAATTTGCGAAAATGGGTGTTGAATATGATAGCTTTAACATAAATGCGTTTTATTAAAATATCAAATACGGCCCGGCATGGCCTGGTGGTTTAAGGCGTTCGACTCGTAATCCGAGAGTCGCGGGTTCGAATCCTGGTAGCACCAAATATGCTTACCCTTTCAGCTGTAGGGACGTTATAATGTGACAGTCAGTCCAAGTATTCTGTTTGTAGAAGAGTAGTTTAATAGTTGGCCGTGATTGGTGATGACTAGATGCCTTTCCTCTAGTCTTACACTACTAAATTAGGGACAGCTAACGCAGATAGCTCTTGAGTAGCTTTGCGCGAAATTAAAAAATAACAGTAATATCAAGTAAAAGATATAAGTCGTGCGTGAAATATTTTCGTGAATACTTCTTGCAAAAATATAAACTTATTCTTTTATGAATACATCTTACGAAGAAGACGAGTTAATACAGTTAAAGAGTGCTGTGAATACGTCTTGCAGAGTAGATGAAGTAATATAGAAATGAGTACTGCGATTACCAGCACTTGTACTGATATAGTCTACAATACAACTTCATTCAGAATGATTGCTCTGAAGACATCTTTAACTGAAACATTAACGTTCACAGCGGGATGTGTGGAGTCACCTGAAATGGCGCATGTCACACATGACCGTTTAGTTCAAAGTACAATACTCTCGATGCATATTGTTTATCTCTCTGTCCCAGGAAAAAAATTACTTTTTGTGTGTATAGAAGCAATTTCTTAAGTTTAACACCACGTAATGCCTATTTATGTTCGTTTTAAAGCTATATAAGATTTCAACATCACTTTTCCGTTTCTGTTCAATAAACCTGTTATTGTGTAAAGATACTTGACTTCCAATATCCACAACGTATAGACAAAACATTTTTGTATTTGGACAGAATAACAAGTTTAAATGTTGTCTTTTCATAATTGTTTACGTGAAGCACAGAATTAAATATGCTTTTTTGTATAGTTATTTGCATATTTTAAGGTATGGTTTAAATTATGTAACGAATTTACCATTATGTTTATTTTAATATCGATGTTTGTTTTAGTTAAGTATATATTTAGAAATAAATATAACTTACAGCGTTAAATATAAGTTGAGAAAATCCCGCCTATTCTCTATATTTATAGAAAATGCTAAAATATAAGAATGAACAATGTACTAGTTACTGAAAGTATTATTGTCAACTGAACATTTGAGAATATCGCCTAATGAGTATAAATGATAGAAATACAGTAAATATTGTTGGTTTGCTGCAGTTAGTGTACTATATACCTCGGAAATAACAGTGATAAACGCTTATCAATCGTAAACTCGTTCGATCAATACAGGTAAATTTCAAAATAGGAAAATACTGTATGATATAAGTGAAACCCAAGTGTCAAAGAGTGAATGAATGAACAATATTAAAAGTTATATTGAGGGAAATAATTAAAGCGACTGTGAAATCCAGAAGATTCAGCATGGTTTGTAAGTTTGTAAAACTTTTGTTTATAAATCATTATTTACCTCTGCGAGGAACTTTATATGAATAAATTAGATAGCTAAACTATATGTTTGTGTGTGTGTGTGATTGTAATAACTATATGTTTAAAGAGTAGATTATATGTCCGGCTGAAGAAAGGTAAAAGATATTTACCTCAATGCAACATTGCTAGAAAGACTGTTTCCAATTATTAAATGGCCGAGCGCGTTAAGGCGTGCACTCGTAATCCGAGGGTCGCGGGTTCGCGCCCGCGTCGCGCTAAACATACTCGCCCTCCCAGCCGTGGGGGTGTATAATGTTACGGTCAATCCCACTATTCGTTGGTAAGAGTAGCCCAAGAGTTGGCGGTGGGTGGTGATGACTAGCTGCCTTCCCTCTAGTCTTACACTGCAAAATTAGGGACGGCTAGCACAGATAGCCCTCGAGTAGCTTTGTGCGAAATTCCAAAACAAACAAACAAACCAATTATTAAAGCAAAAGAGAGACACAAAATATTAACTGCTTTTTCATTTTAGCATTTCTACTGAGTTTATTCGTTCTAAATATGAAGAATAATAAAGTTTTGATGTTTTACCTTGTGACTGGGATTTGATAGTTTTTATAGAATTAAGCATAAAGCTACACAATGGGCTTTCTGTGCTCTGCTTACCACAGGTATCGAAACCCAATTTTTAGTAGTGTGAGTCCGCATACATACCGCTGTGTCACTGGGAGGAGAGATTTGATAGATCAAAAATTTGACTAATTAAAACACATTTCCAAAGAAACTTACAGACTACCTCATTTCTTCCTTGAAGTATGACTTTATGTGTAAATCAATATTTTAAATCTTCTTCAATATATGGATTATTTCACAAAATATCATATCTCTTCTTCAAAATGAGATTTGTGGATAAAAATAATACCTCATTATAAGATTTACATCATGTACTATCCCAGCTTTCCTGAAACTACAGTTGTGCAAAGAAAGTCAGGAGGTTATTTGGCTGAAACATTGACCATTTAATAGATTTTTCTTCTTTTAACAATCTTAACAATTTATTTGTTGCTTTGAGATGTTGTTTTGCTGTTGCTTACACGTGTTTGACATTCATGGTACTTTCCAACTATCATGGCTACATATAAAAGTTATTTCATATCTATTTCAGTGTGTAGTTAGATATCACGAATTATCTTCATTCATCAGAGGATATAGTTATATTTAACCAATTGTTTTATCTCTTTCACAATATGTCATTACGTAGGAAAAATCATTTTCGTTTTGACTTAGAAGGTAGTTTTCTAACAAAATGATCTACAAACTAACAGAAAGGTGAACTCATTTACATGATAACAATATCAAGGGTATCACGAAACATATACACACAAGATCTAGCTGCACATACAAGTCCCTAATTTTAAACTTATAAATTAAAAGAAAAGGAAACAGCGAATAGCACTTTCTGCTAACTTTTAGGCTACTCTCATCTGACCAAATTTATTCCTGTTGTTATATCTTAAGAAATATACAAACTCTGTTTAAAAGTTTATCACGTCTGAGTTATAAATTCATATTACTAGCTCTTAGGAATTATCCAAGATCTGTTTAAAAGGTGATTACTGTGGTACAGACTTATGTTGTCAGATCTTAAGAACTATCCTTTCTTTGGCTATACGTCGAATCCGACGATGACCATAGTTATGCACGTCTCAGTGACTTTGCAATTATTTCACGTGGCGCTGCAGTTCCAACCTGAATTTACACAGGCAGTTACTGACAGACATGGGAAGTTCGAAATCGATATAGTAAAAAAAATGTTGCACTGAGACGTTTCTCTGTTGTGGGAGGGAGATGTTGGCTGTCATCCTTCAGTTCTGCGATGTTTTTGTTGGATCTATTTCTGACTGTCTTTTACTTGGCGATTATGTATTCCATATCACATGAGGTTGCACTTCAGATGTCTTTTTAACGAATTTTGGGCATATCTGGTTAGTTTTGATCTCGAGATTCTAATTCCTCCATCCATAGGAAATAGTCAGTCGATCAAAATTAGGCTTCAGTATAAGCGACTCACTGCTAGTTGTACTCGTCTTGCCGATGACGTTTTAGCTGGTGATGCTATATTGCCAGCAGATGTTCATGCTCAAGTTCTTCCTTACAAGTCGAGATCTTCATAGATCATTCTCTATAACGCATTGCATTTTGATTAATGCTAGATGGTTGGTTGAGGAATTGGCAGAAGAGCTTTTTTAAGCTTGCATTTATCCTATCTTTGTCCTTGATATTATGGTGTCATCTATTGGAAGTAGTGGTTCAGTTCCTGATTTTGGAGTACCAAAAACATATTGGAATTGTTTGTATTTGCATAAAGCTGAATTTCGTTTACTTTATTTTCCTACCAACGACCCTGAAGTCTGCGAAGTTCCTGCTAATCCATGACCTGACAGTCATCAAAGTAGGGCTTGGATGTCTGTCTCTACCAATTAGTGAAGGCTTTTTCCTTCAGCAGTCTACCTATATTTTCTTCATTCTAATCGAACCAGTTTTGGTGAACTCTTCTCTTTGGATCAAAGACTGACTTGTCTGTTTCCATAATCATTTCTTTTAAACTGGCTCAACTTCTCACACTTCCAGTCAGTCCATTGCAAGCTAGCTTTTCATTTAGGCTGATATGAAACTCGCGTTTGTACTCTGGTTGTTGAAGTTTGATAATATCGAAAGTTAGTATGAGCTGTTTAGGACCCTTATGATAGTGAGGGATGATATGCAGATTAAATATGGTTCTGACAAGTTTGTGGTCCATCCAACACTCTGCATCGTGCATAGTTTTGTCAATGAGAATATTCGTGAGCAATGACAAAGTGTGTCATATGTTATTATTTTGATTTTAGATGTATCGCATTGTCTTATATTTATTAGTTTACCCGAGCTTAGAGTTGACTAACATGAAATTGTGCTGGGCACTTTTGCTCACGAGAAACAAGATGTTACTGATCTCGTGCTTTCATATAACTCCTTCTAACTGGGTATAATCTTTTCTAACTCTGGCATTAATGTCAACCAGCAATATGAGTGTTGATAGGAATGATTCTTAGAGCAGAGTCTAAGTATGCGCGGAATTGTTCTATTTATTTTCTTCATGCTATATACAGCTGAAGCATAAGTGTTAATAATTGCTACAAAGCACTTATGGTTTAATGAGAGGTGCAGCTTCACGAGTTTTTTATTGCCGCTGTTTCAGTAGGCTTGATTTGATGACTAATCCAACTTCTTGGATTCTGCCTTTCCTCTCCAGAAGAAGATATACCTGTTCCCTGATTCATTAAATGGCTTTCCCTGAAAACGTGGTTTTGCAAAGCACAACCCGGTCACCATTATAACATGCTAACTCCCTGTAAGTATGGTTTGTTTTTCTCACCACATTGTCTCTGTTCACGAGTGCATAAAAATTTCATTTAAGATGAGTTTCTTAGTTCCAATTTTCAATATTTTCATTGGTTTCATTATTCTGTTTTGACTACACGAGTGATGATCTGCCAGCCACGGTCAACTGACCAGATGTAGTTATAGGAAGGCAATAAAAGATAAGAAAATTTTCGTTTCATTAGAAGAACAGGATTTATTGTAAACGACATATAACGCAATTTTCGATATTAGTTATGTATAATTAACAACATAATTACATTAAACATTGTGGTTCAGTTTTTAGTTTAATCTTGAAGGAGGGTTACTTGATATTGAAACTTTATTTGCTGGTGTTATTAGTGTACTCTGCAGCAAGTTTTATGTCAGAAATGACGTTATATGTTAGTTTTGCAAGTTGGACTACTTCTCTTAGATGCAACGTTCAAGGAAACTATCTCAAATTTTCACTCTTAGAACTACCATAGTTTGTAGTCTCTTATTGTTACTAATATTCGGATTTTATTATTTCTTTCTATTTTCTTTCCTATTGATTGCTTGGTTTCCAGATTAAAAAAAAAATATATATGGAAGTGAAAAATTAATGTTTACGAATGCATTTTAAAGGACAAATAATGTAAGAAGAAGAAGACTATCATTATCCCCTATGACATTGACTTTCTAGCTTCTTGCAACAACGAAACAGACCTTTAAAATTCGTAAGTCCTACGAAGTTTTATTTTGAGTTTATGAAGGATGTTATTATACAAATGAACGTTATCATCCCAACTTGATAAATACCAAGTTAACTTGTACTTCCAAACCTGATGTAGATCCTAAGGAACATGATGCTATTCCTTGATAAGTACAGTTACACCAAATGGAAATGTTGGTTTTCTTTGTAATATAGCACAAAGCTACACAACGGACTATCTCTGCTCTGCCCCACACGGGTATCAAAACTCGGTTTTGAGCATTGTAAGTCCACAGAAATGCCGCTGTTCCACTAGGGAGCCATTAAGTGAAAATGAACTTTAAATCTGATAGAGATTCTGAAAATTATAATTCCTAACTTCATGTTGCTCCAACATGAAACACGTTAGATTTCTGTTTGTATGTTTTACAATTATATAGTTATAGGCTCATCTAAAAAATGTCAAATATTGAAAAAATATTAACTACAGAAAATGTAATCATTTTCATTAAATGCGATGATATAACTTTTATTCATCTTTGTCATTTATTTATTGATCAATGGCTCCCACATAAACAACAACAAAAGGTCATAATACACGTATAATAATGACGGCCAGATTAGCTAAACTGTATAGCTCAGGATTAGTTTTTAATGAAAACGATACCTGTTCAACAAGTTGGAATTTTGAATAAAGTATTACCATTTGTGTTTCTGTATGAACATCAATCGATGTATCTGAAAAGTTCTGCGGAGAAACTAAAACGTAAATTCCAGTTTATCCCTTTGTGTTTTAATGCTACAGGGATTGAGTTAACAAATACAGGTTCAATAGAAAGGATTCTCAAGAGAGTTAGGTTATTAAAGCAACAAAGCAGGAAAATATTTTTGAGTTGTAAGTTTCAATATTCTATAAATGTCGTCAGAGATGACGTAAAAGAAGCGTCATTGTTATACTAACACCTACGTATTGTGAACGTAACAATGGCCAAGCGCATTAAGGCGTGCGACTCGTAATCTGAGGGTCGCGGGTTCGCATCTCATTCGCACCAAACATGCTCACCCTTTCAGCCGTGGGGGCGTTATAATGTGACGGTCAATCCCACTATTTGTTGGTAAAAGAGTAGCCCAAAAGTTGGCGGTGGGTGGTGATGACTAGCTGCCTTCCCTCTAGTCTTATACTGCTAAATTAGGGACGGCTAGCACAGATAGCCCTTGAGTAGCTTTATGCGAAATTCAAAAACAAACAAACAGAGAATTAACTTTATATAATGCCCTTGAAACAATAGAGAGATGGCCAACCAAGTAAAGCTCGTTTTCTGGGGATTAAGTTGCATCTGTCTATCAACCAAGACGAATTATTTAAAAGAAATATAATTAATCTGGATTTGCTGTAAATATGGTAGAATACCAGATTGTTATTTGTTTAGAGATCTTAAATAGCATACGCTACATTTATGTCGCTGTAGAAACGTTTACGTTTTCTTGCTCTTTATCGACTATCAATAAATAGATTACTTATATATTATCTCAAAAAACAGTGCTCTTTTCGTCTTTAAACGATACAAGTTTAACTATTACCAACAACAAAATCTTCTGTTCAAAAATAATGCGCACACATAACTGAACTAAGTTGAACGATAATCTATCGTTGAACTACGATAAAAAGTAGAACTAAGATTATAACTGATTGTTTTTTAAACCGAAGTTAATTCACAGTAAACAGATAATTTATTTTTGAACTACGTTAAGATATAAAATTTAATGCAAACCTGTTAAATTAAATTGATAAACTGATCCTTTCGAATTTGATCTGAAGAAATACGATGAACTGCGTTCCTCTGATAATGAGAAAGAGACAGACTATTTATTGAAGATTTACCCTTCAGTGAAGGATAAGATAGAATAAACGTTTTATGGAAGTAATTTAAAGTGACAGTTAGTGATAATATCACACTGTACACTTGTGTTGGAAGATGTGTCTATATAAATGAAAAACATCGTGAATAAATAAATATCTCCCCTTATTCCTATAAAACCTAACTTCCAAAGTATTTTGGCCACATTGGTAAAAAGTTCTTAAAGAAAATATGTTGAAATGATTGCTAAATGTGACAGTTATAAAAAAATGTATAAAGAGGATTTTTAAAATAGCCAGGGAAGCTCTATAGTTGCCAGCAGTGGAATAAAAAAAAGGCTCTGTATTGCTCATTAGCTATTCAGCTTATTTGTAGCCAAGCGAAAAGCTACAAAAAACTGTGCTATGCCAACCACAATTATCGAAAATGTGATGTTTAACGCAAACTTGGATCATGGCAGACACAATTAACTTAAGATTATAAAATAATTTATTCGTTAATAGATAAATCTTAAAATATGGCTGGTGGCCATCCGTTGATGCACCTTTTATTAAGAGCTATGAGACAGAATCTGCCTTAATGCCAGTTACGTTAATAAAATTGCCTTCTTTACATTTTAGAAAATCACGATAATAAACCAAGTTAGCCAAATAAAGAAAAAAATGTTTTTCTTTTTTCAGTTATGAAATCAATTACTTTAATACTAACCAGTTTCCGTTATGTCTTAAAAACATGTGGTCTAATTCGGTATGAAGTCAATATAGAATGGCCCGAAATTTCTAGTGTCACTGTTACGTATTTTTTTATGTTTTAAGTTCTTCGTGGATTAAACGCAACAGAAAAACACAGATAACAGCTTGTATAATTTATTACACTAAACCACTAACAAATATAACAGATATAACATAAATTGTATAATAATAGTGTCAGATATTAAGTTACGACATTCGAAATTAATTACAAAACAAAATATTAGTTTTAAACTTCAAAATTAATCACAACACAAAACGGTACTGGCCTGTATCTAATGTAATGATCTAAAATTAAAGTCTCAAATTCCTGTCTAGGGTGTGAATTTGGTCCCACGAAGTAATTCCGAAATAGTTCACAGTTCAATAAATTCGCCGTCTCTCAGCACAAGCAGTAATTCAGATGTATCGTAGAGATTCACGGAATAAAATCACAGCTTCCGTAGATCTAACTTCAATCACAAAACCAAGCTGAATATTCACAGCAAACACTTAATCTTTCTCAAATAACTAACTCTCTCTTTTTTTTTAAATAAAAACTGATGACTGAATCCCTCACTTGTTGTTCGAATAAAACTAATGACTGACTCCGCGCCTCTTATCTCCGTCTGTTTATATATATTATTAGAAATCTTTTTCTCGAACATTCACCGGAAATTCGACAGAGTAATCTGCGCATGTATGTTTTTGCACGAGACTCTACGTCTAGACGCTAGGCCAAACATTTCCATTTATAGTCATATATTTGATCTACCTAATTCGAGAAAGTTCTAAAACGTTACCCTAAATAAATAACATATTTTAGTTTAAACTTCGAAACAATAATATCAACATGGAAAAGTGAATAATACAAATGAAAATTCAAACACAATACGACATGTTGTCTTTTACAAAATATTTATACATACACATAACAGTCACTAAGACTCGGAACTTCGCCACAGTATTAAAGGATAAAAAGACAAAAACTGAGAACATTTTGTTTAGCCAAACTTATTAGATGAGTCTAGTTCGGAATTACTTTTGTTAAGCATTGTATCTACTAAGCTACAAAAAATTAATACGAACCAATTCATTAAGAGATAAAGTTACCTGGACCAGGTTTGATTTTATTTAAAAATAATTATATGATGGGAAGAAAAATGACACAAGTACAACCCAACCAAAAATGTCCAATGATTTCTTAAAAGATCTCTAACATCTACCACTACAAGCTGTCATAATACAGCCATCAGAACCACAGAGTTAATTGCTAATAGGCGGTAGAGAACTCTTGATTACACCCCATCAGGTAGATCCCATTTTATCTGCTAATCTAAAATGCACTTAGGAGGCAATTGAGTTATCTGTACTTAAGAATAGTTCTCTTATACAAGTAGATATTATTTCCTTCTGGCGACAGAAAAAATATTAGGGTAAAGAATTAGTGACAGAGATACACTGTATTTGGATTTCACTTTTTTTTTTCATTTTTCGCAGTGATGCGAAAGATGTAAGTAAACATGTGTTTTCATAACAATAATACTTCAACCGAAATTACTTGACTTCGCTTGTCTAGTTATTTTCACTGTATATGCCATTGGTCGTCAAGGTCCACCGTTCTGCCCTCAGGTAGCTTCAAAAACATTTGGACAAAAAGAAGCACTTTATTCCCATTTTTGGAGCCAATATGTGTACTGTAGCATCAAATCATTAGCAAAAATGGAATAAAAATGTACCGAAGTTCACCCCACATTTCTGTCTCTCTCTATTTTAATATTCATCCATTATTCCCTTTCTGTGTTTATAAAAATCATTTGAATATTTATTTATTGCAAAGTTATAAAGAAGGATAAGTTAATGAAGCAACAAATAGTTTGGTTCTTCTGCTTGTAAACTTGCACACTTCTCTCAACTATACATCACCTAAACAAATACGTCTACCTTAATGTATACCTTAAAATTTCGTTTATCATTAGTCTGAGCTCTTGACTAAATACAAAACTATATACTGTAAACAATGATGACGTACTAAAGGTATTAGATACATTAACGACGTAATAGACAACTAAATATTAAAGAGACTGTAATAAACCGTGATAAACATTTCGGTGGACTCAGCAGATAGCCCAATGTGGCCTTGCTATAAGAAAACACACAGACACAACTATTTACATATAGTAAAACTGAAAACTACTACACTAATGTATTGTTTATCACTTGGGTAATGTAGGTATTAATGACGTGTTTTAAAGTAAATCCAGTAACACCCAACGAGGTTCGATCCAATAGAACCTCTTGTTTTGGGATATTAGTAACTTATCAACGAAGTACATTGTAGCTCTTCTGTAAGTATAGACTTGCATCATAATTGTGAAGAAATATATTTTTAGTTGTTGTATAGGTAGCATTCCATCGTACGTGCAGAGAAAATAACATTGTAGCTCTTTTACTGATAGATTTGTTTGTTTTGGAATTTCGCACAAAGCTACATTGATAAATGAAGGATGGCTACCGTAGATAACCGTCAAGTAACTTTGCGTGAAATTCAAATAAACAAACAATTATATTAGATACATACATATTTTTAAGCATTTGTACCATATTTTGTCGCAAAATATCAAATAAACCTGAATAAATTATTATGTTTATATCACAAATTTTTTTGAAGTTATTTCCATCCACTTCAATTAAGAACCTTGAATGTTTGCAGGTGCAGATAGATAAAGAACATTCTTTTTACCCCAAAAAATGGGCACTGTTCATTGGTAACAGTATTTGAAATGTATGTCTATTTTTTTCTATGACACATAAAAAACTGAGTAAAAAGAACCTATTTTAATCTAAAGATTTTCCCATAAAATGCATTATTCTTACGATAGGTAAGAAAATTTTTTGTGGACGATTTTTATACTAATTTCTAAGCTAAATTCAGGTTTAGATCATTTAGGCTTGACAAACTTATTAAAATCAAATAACAAAATATCTTAATCATCTAGTTCAGATGGAAAATGGCCATAATTTTTACAAAATTGGTATTTCTCATGATCAGTTTGAAGGCAGGCTTTGAAAGTTTAACACGTAGCTTGCTTAAAAATCACCTGACTTCCAATCTAGCAACATCTAAAAGACAGTGATTCATTACTTGTATTTCAGAATCCTGAATTTCCTAGAAGGATTGTTTTTGAATTTCGCGCAGATCCACACGAGGGTTATCTGCGCTAGTCGTTCCTAATTTTGTAGTATAAAATTAGAGGGAACGTAGCTAGTCATCAACACCAACTCTTTTATCATCGAATAGTGGGATTGACTGCCACATTAGCCTCCACGGCTGAAATGGAGAGCACGTTTGGTGCGATGTGGATTCAAACTCCCAAACCTCAGTGCTTTAACCACCTAGTCATGCCGGGCCTCCAAGAAGGAAAGGTCATTTTTTTCTGTATTTATATCATTTCGTGCTTTTACATAAGAAACTATCCCTTACCTGTATTTGGAATTATTACATACTTTTTAATGTACAAAAACTATGCATATTTCAATAATCCATTTTAGAAAATAAGAATAAACATTAACATAAAATATTCCATGAATTTCATCAAGTTCTAATGTTTAATTTCAGTTGTAGAGGTTTCCCAATAAATATGCATACAGAACAATCAAACAACGAGTAGCATATTTTGCTTCCATCATCATATTCCCAAATAATAGGTTAATGAAACATAATAAGAAACCATTTACCTAAACATTTATCTATGCTTCCTTTGATGATCATATAACTGGTGTGTGGAAAGTAAATTCCGTTGCTCATTAAATAGTTAATTTTGACTACTACACCAGTAGTTTTTACCTTCATAATACGATGTTGTGTCACAATGAAATATCATACGATGTATGCAGCATGGTAAAATTTGTTTACACACTCAGTTTCACGACATTAGATCCATCAGTTTCTAATTTATAAACTTATGGCCGATAATTTTTAGTTAGTTTTAAAGTTGAAAATAATGAGTTGTATTAACAAACTGATAAATATTTAGAAGGACTCTCTTCTCAATAAGCTCTTATTATTACTATTTTCTCCAAAGTGAAACTTGGAAATAACGATAAAAACATAGTTGTCATGTTTTAGATTTTAGGTTATGAATTGTCTACAAACTTCATGTTTTGTTTAGTGTAGAACAATAAAGACAATTTCTCGTCACACAAAGTTTGTGATGAATTTTTAATCAGCCCAAAATTCCAAAGTTGACATATAACAAAATTTCCGTTTTACATTTACATAAACAGTTATCTTAACCTATGAATTCCGCTACATAACATAAACAGATGTCTACTTTGCATAACAAACATCACTTATATTTATTAACCTAATACAGACTGTTGTAATACGTTCTCATAATTTTCATCAAATGTGTACTAAAGTTTTAAAAAAGGAAGATTTAGTAAAACATAATCGCAGAGTTTAACAATAAAAACACAAATTTTGATTCTTATATCTTTAAAACTGTATGCATGACTAGTTAGTGCGTTTTAAAAATAACAGTTGTTTTCTTTACTTCCAATCGATGTGAATCTCAATAAGAACGGCGTCTGTTATTACAATAAATAAAAATGACTGAAGCTCACATGCAAAGATGATGTACTAAGTTTATGTAGGGCAGTAACTAAATATACCCACTAAATACAGATAAAACAGTGTGCATCTTTTTCTTTACAAAACTCACTTAACCTTCTCTTCTAAACTCAACTTGGTTTAATACAAAAGACTTACATAAATTTCACTGACTTAGTTCTAAAATCAACTGTGTTAAATTATTTTGTAAACGTTCTGAATGACACAAAACTAATTATGCTTAAACACCACTTGAAGCTTTTGTACAGATATTACGATTAGCTCAGAAAATACATTCGATAAATGTCGGCACCAAAAAGAGGATTCGTCAGTAGTTGACCTGTCTGGTGAGATTGTCCTAAGACAGCATTTCTAAGTATTTCATCAAAAGGTGGAAAAAAACAAGTTAAGTTAGCCATAACAACAACTTTAAAAGTTCTTTTCTCATAATGCATGTATAACTGATTAGGAACAAGAAAGTTTTACACATACAAACTAATTTATACTTTTTTGTAGCATAAGTATGTATGTATTTATATATATATATATAAGTGCGTTTCTCAGTTTTATTTCGCTAGCTCTTGTGATAAAGAAAATACTATGTTTATACAATTTTCAGAAAAAATTCATTTTCTAACAAGATCCTTAACCAATCGTTCACATAATACTTTTACATAATACTAGTAACCACTTCGAAACAAGAATATGAAGTCCGATCTAAACATGGATAAGAATATTACAAAATAAACTACAAAGAAACCAAATGTAATACTAACTACTTAGAGACAAAGAGCTTTTTGGTACTATGTACTCTCTACGGTATGAATTATGCCTTGTTTTACATTTCTAAAGATTAGCTAACAGTTTTAATGCACTGTTAAGACATTTATATATGAATATCGTCGCTTCTATTCATCGCACTGATAAAATTTCAGAAACTATGTAGCTAGAATAATAAAACGTTCAAAAATATACACCAAACATGTGCCAAGTATTTAAATAATCTGCAGAGCAAGATATTTTGTAACTGTACAAATATAATTATGTACAGAAGACTAATTTTAATTTATTTACATTTTATGAACATATGAAATATTTTAATATGTGAAGGGAAGGAAGCCAAGCTTATGTAAATGTTTTAATGTGTGTAACTGCACAATTTTATTATTTCAAGCCAATAAATACATCTTCTCGTAATCGTGAGTTAGATCGTCATCAAATGACAACGTCTATTTGATAAACGTGTTAATTTTCATTAACATACATTTACTGCTTTAAACTTTCAGAACCACTTCACACGTAAAATAATTTCGAAATATTTTGAAAACGTGCAGCCACTCATGATCTTTACAAGAACTAAAGCTGAACGCAAGTCATCCACTTGTGAAAGAATTAATTTCAGTTATTCCATGTAACATTTTACTTTCTGATTGATTTTAAAGCTCTTCTAATTCAATGAAATATTTTGTTGGTATAAATTCTTCAAATATCAATAACATTGACCAGTTTTATTATAAACCTTCTTAACTGAATCGTTTTGCCATGAGTTCTAAACTTCAGTTAGTTGGTTACCAGCTATACAATTGTTTCTTTGAAGCCTACTAAGAATTTGTTGATTAAATGAAAAGCTAAAATGACAAAATATTTGTTAATGATTTACTAATAACCACTTCCATTTACAGCAGAAGATACGCGGTTCCTAGACATGTACACTGAATAAAATAAAGTACAAGAACATATAAGTGCTAATTCTGAAAAGTTCATCAAAAGCTGTCGTACAATGGTTTCGAGCTCTCAATTTTGTCAAAAATATTACCGTATACCATAAATAAAATCCAATATTACTTACTGACGTTATGCTTGAAAAAACTAAGTAATGTTTTTGGTGTTTATTTGCTCTTTTAGAAATAATATATAATTTTTATAATGTTAACTATGTGTGCAAGTAAATCCAAAGTTATTGAGGATAAATTTCTGAAGTGAAATCACCAAGCATTAAGACATGGAGCAAATTTATACAATTTCATTAAAGATAGGGAATTTTGAAATACTGCGAGTTATCCTTTCATTGCTTAAGGTAATTTCAGATGATGAGATTTTTCTTTACAATAAATATCTGCATATGTTACTTCTGTTATACGGTATAGTATTTAATTGATAACCGCATAAGTATAAAATACTGCATTTAAGTTTTTGTTTGAAGCATTCGCGACTATTGAAATTCAAAGATGAGTTGCTGTTACTTAATTCCTTTACTTACAAAATAAATTGAGTAAAAACACAACTTGGGTAACCTTATTTTACAAGCTTCTGTTTTTATAAACATATTACACATATCTTCCACCCTTTAATGTTTAAGTCCTTCCATGCAAGTCTAACAAGCGACTGTGCTTATCATCCCGAGTTATAACTCCACATCTTTCTTATAATTAGGTAAAAAATTCTGAAACCTACAGTAACTATGTTTACATCCTACCCATAAGACAGATAAACCCCTGTTTACCATTCTAAATTACAAACTCGTAAACCCATTCATTTATTGATTATGAACAATGCTGTAAACCTACAACACCCCATTGCTTACCTTCAAGTGTGCAAGTCCATTTTCCAAACTGTGAACAAATATATTTCTCGTAATTATTAACAATAATGGTTATGTGATTCTACAGTACTCAGTCTTTACAGCAAATTGACTTTCATTGCGTAGGTTCCAAATTAACCCTACACATTGTTAGTAACTATACGTAATTCTGTCGACCTGAAACACTGATTTTCGTTTTAATAGCAAACTGAAAATTATTTCTAGTGATTACAAGCTATTCTGTAAAATACAAAAATTTTTACTTTTTGTGTTTATATTTCAAACTGTAAAAGTCCACACCTTTTAAATTATCACGTATATATTAACATATTTAATGCCAACTGGAACTTATTACTAGAACAAAGTAATAAAATATAAAAGAACGAGTTATAAATTCAAAGTTTATCGTTTATTGCTCAAGATTTCGTTCTATGATTTCTTCCGAAACGATTACGAAGAATGTCTGGTATGATTTGAATTTCGCGCAAAGCTACGCTAGCCATCTGTAACTGAGCAGTGCAAGACTAAAGGGAAGGCAGCTAGTCATCACCATCCACCGCCAACTCTTGGGCTACATTTATACCAATGAATAGTGAGATTGACCGCCCATTATAATAACCCAACAGCTGAAAGGCCGAGCATGTTTGGTATGACGGAGATTCGAAACCATGAATTACGAGTCATTTCAGGCCTAATAATACTAGGAGTAAATTTGAATATAATATAATGATGAACTTATGAAAAAGCCATAAGGTGAAATATGAAGCAACTAAAAAAGTTTTCCTTTTACTGAAATTGTCACTGGCTAATTGAACACAGTTCTAAAAACATGTCTCTTACCAGCAGTGTAATAAAACATTATTTATTTTAAAGTAACTTTTTCAAATAAATAAATTTTATGTCTTAGAAACACTGAAAATGAATATTTATAAGGTGATTAAAATTTGTATTTGTAACAGTTTTTAGGGTAATAAATTTTATTAATTTTGAAAAAAAGTTGTTTTAGCAAAAGAGCACTAATCTGAAGTAAAAATATCTCAAAACTGCTGGTGTGGCTATTAACACTTTTACTTTGTTTGTTTGTTTTGGAATTTCGCACAAAGCTACTCGAGGGCTATCAGTGCTAGCCGTCCCTACTTTAGCAGTGTAAGACTAGAGAAAAGGCAGCTAGTCATTATCACCCACCAGCCAACTATTGGGCTACTCTTTTACCAACGAATAGTGGGATTAACCGCAACATTATACACCCCCAGGGCTGGGAGGGTGAGCATGTTTAGCGCGACGCGGGCGCGAACCCGCGACCCTCGGATTACGAGTGCACGCCTTAACGCGCTCGGCCATGCCAGGCCTAACACTTTTACTAATAAAGAAGATTAACTAAGAAGATGATCTAAAATTGAAACGTTGTTCTCCGATTTATTAGTAAAAATATTAATACCCTTACCCGCCGTCCTGAGATACACAAAAGAACAGAAAGTTGTTTCAATAATAATCTTGAATTACAGATTGCTTAAAGCCTTAAACGATGCATATCAACAATAATGAATAAATAAAACATATATATTTATATATAAATTTGATTATCTCATTATTGTTAACATGCTTTGTTGAAATAATATTAGCTCAAGAATGTCAAATTTTACTGTTAACAAGATACGTTCTTTTACGGAAATTGCTTGATTAGCCCTGACTGTTGTAGTTTGGTTCAATTTTTTAGTAGTGTACTTATGCCGTAGTTAGGAAGTTATGGGCTATCACTCCTGTAGAATGTGTAAATTCAAATATTAAGCAAGAAGAGGTACATGGGCATATTCAGGATTTAAAGGTTGTTATTTTACTTGTTTGTGCTCTTCTGGAAGCCTGTAAGGTTCCAGTGTATGCAACATCCTCTACAAACCGACTTCTTTGTTTATGTACCAAAATGTAAACTGACATTTTTTTCGTCATTGTAAACATTTATACTATATAAACATGCAATTACCATAAACTATTGAAAGTTTGGGTTACATTTCAAACCTAAATCAGTAATCACTTTCTTTTCCTTTCCACAATGTGTAAATCAGTAACAAATCTTATCAATCCTTAACAATACCGTCTAAAATAATGAAAAAAAGAAACATTTTAATAAATCAAACATTCTAATTATTTTTCAAAGAGAGGTGCATTTCACATGATATGAAATAAGTGAAAAGTATATTTTAAATGATACAGAAATCGATTGTACTGAAGCGTATTTGCCTTTTAAAAAGGCAAGTGTATGTAGACAAAGATGTTTCTTACAAATATTTGTCATATTGTAATACAGCAATATATGATTATGAGCATGAGAAATTGCAGTTTTTAGAAAGATAACAGGATGCTCATAGTTGAGATAGTGTGTTTAACATTGTAAGCAGCAATGTTCATAAATATAGAAAATATTTAGGTAAATGATGCATTTCATGTATTAAGGAATCAGTTTTCTTAACATGATTAGCAAATATACGTTACAGGTGAACAATTATTTAAATGTAGAAAGTGAATGTTAGATTAAAACACTAATTCTTTTCATGGAAACATTGTAATCCAAGTTATTCCAATGTGAGAAATAAATAAAAGAAATGCAGAGTTTATTCTTAAAATATAATCATAACATATAATGATAAAGGAATAATTTATGTTATTACCAATATAAAGATAAACAGGTTCTTAATGAGAGTAAAATTTAGCATGAAGATGCCAATGAGGGTACTATAATGTGAATAATGAATTTTAGGATACAAAAACGCTGTGTAATTATCATAGATCAGTGACTATATATACCCACCTTAGAATTTTCTGACAGTCTGATCAATGAATAAATAATACAGATTAATGTACAGATCAAGAAATAATTCTTTGTATTCTAATACTGAATGCAAGAAAATAACCTTCTTTCAAACTGAATCAAGACTTTAAGAGGGTTTACTAAGCTGCAAACAGGTATAAGTACATAAAAGTGTATATTAATGTTAAGTATGGTAGTAATAAAAAATAGTTCTTTCAATGTGGAAATGCGAAACAGGTTCTTTCAAAATAAGCAGTCAGTAAAACTACTGATAATTAGATTAAAAGGAAAAAAAATTAATGACTGTAACCATGAGTGGCCCAGCATGGTCAAGCATGTTAAGGTGTGCGACTCATAATCTGAGGGTAGCGTGTTCACATCCCTGTCGTGCCAAACATGCTCGCCCTCCCAGCCGTGAGGGTGTATAATGTCATGGTCAATCCCACTATTCGTTGGTAAAAGAGTAGCCTAAGAGTTGGCAGTGGATGGTGATGACTAGTTCCCTTCCCTCTAGTCTTACACTGCTAAATTAGGGACAGCAAGCACAGATAGCCCTCGAGTAGCTTTGTGCAAAATTCAAAACAAACAAACAAACAAACTGTAACCATGAAAAAATATTTAAATGTTTAGAAAAATACAGGATGAATAAATGATTATTCTGTTAATGTTAATAACTTATGTCAATCTGAACAATACAAGATTTCAAGAGAATGAATGTAAAAATATAAGGAAGTTCTCCAGTGTAAGATATTTAAAAAACAGTATCAAAGTTGTCCTTAAATGTAAATATTAAAAAAAAAATTAAAACAATAACAACGTTTTCTTTGTAAACAATTAATTTAGCAACTAAGAAGTCATCAAATTTGAAGAAAATAGTATTACCAGGTTAAAGAACTTCTCAAATGTAAACATCTAAAATGAGAATAGTGATGTTGTTTTTTAATATAAACAATGCTTATAGGTGTAATAGATGTCCTTCAATACAAACAATAAATATGAAAATACCAGAAAATGTGTTAAGTTTGAACAATGGCTATAAGGACTCCAAAGGATTTTTCCAATGTGAACAGTGAGTTACAAGAATACCAAAATCTTTTTTCTATATTAACAATAGATATGATAACTGTGTAGAAGTTTTCAAATTAAAATGATTAATGTAACACTACAAAATATTTTTTTTAATATAAAAATGAGTCTAAAGTCACCAGAGTAATTGACTTATGAATAGTGAATACAAAAGTTCAAAGAAGTTTTCAATGTAAATAATGAACATAAGGAAACTGTGTTAATTCTGTATTGTGAATAACAAACATTAAGACTCTGCAGCAATTTCACAACAAACTATAAATGTAAGGACACTGAAGAAACTTTAAAGTGTGAATAATTATTATGTTTTATGGTATGGTAGTTTTGACAATATGAAAAAGGAATTTAAAAATACCTAAAATGCTTCTCCACCATATTTATGAGCATAAAGACACTGAAGAAATATTATGAATGACTATAAGCAAAGCAAAAGAGAATATCTCTAATGTGAGCATTGAATGTAAAAATACCACAAAATGTTCTTCAAATGTAAGCAATGAATATGAGATATTAAAGAAGCTATTCAATGTAAACGATGAACACAAAAATGCTAATTAAGTTATTTAATGTGAACATTTTTTGTTTTTTACAGTGTAAATAATGGAGGAAGAGTTGTGTATGATTAAACTGTTTCACATTTATACCTAGCTATATTGGAATTTTATGAAACTAACTTTAAAAGCATAAATGGGTATCATAAGAAACAATACAACCACAGACAAAAATAGTATGCAAATTTCTACTTTAAGTTATCTTATTCAATCCATACAAACAACTGATCTATAGAAAAGGCTAATAAATCATGCAAGATTCAGTACAAATTAAAGTTGTCAGACAAAATCAGTAATACTTTCTATTATTTTGTCACTACCAATCCAAAAGGAAGAAACTTTAATTGAAGCATGGTAGTATTCCGTTTGTTATAAAAAAACAGCCTGAGTAATATGGTTTTCATTTTACTTATTAATGACTATCCTTAAACATATAGTTTATGTGATGACTCATATTAATCTCAGTTTAAGAACTTACTAGGAAAATATTTTTTCAATGAGTTACTGTCACACAACGTGGAAAAATAATTGAATCACTAAAATGTGAATATATATTCAATAAATTGAAGTAAAGAGTTACTGAGTTCAAATATACATCAAAAATCACATACTCCACAGCTGGACATTGGAAGGTCTTACTTTAAACATGTTGAAATTTATTTAATCATAGGATTATTTTAAGGTTTAAATTATATACTCCTTACTTGTGGGCTTTACAAGAATGACTCTGAGTAATCTGTATTAAAAAGATGGTGATTCTAACATGAGATAATCATGCACGCTACATAAATAATCCTGTATAAACTACACTGGACAAAAATATAAATGCCACATGTGAAACATTGGTGTCATAAGAAGAGTATCACCCAAAGTTAGTGTATACTTCTTCTACTTGTACAAAATGGATATTTCTCTTGATTAGTGTCCCAAATTTGAGTCTACCACAGCCTGTGAGCATTTGCTCAGTGATGCGTTAATTTCACTGATTACATGGGTGTGGTATATCCAGATGCTGTTCAAACAGAATGACCAGTACTCGGACATTCCCTATACTGGGGACAATAAAAGGACACCCCAAAATATCAAATTTTGACAAAAGCAGCAATGCCTCAGAAGCATAATATCACCTTCTGACACGACAACGCCCGACCACATCTTGCCATGATCTGTACTCAGTTCCTTGAAACTGAGCACATTCCAGTTCTGGACTGGCCTGTGTATTTGCCAGACATGTCACCCATAGAGCATCTTTGGGATGTTCTGGATTGACGTGTTTGCGACCGTGTTCCAGTTCCGGATAATATGCATCAGCTCCATATGACACTCCAGCAAGAATGGAATAACATCTCACAGGCCACCATAGACAACCTGGTGAACTCCATGCGAAGGAGATGTGTTGCTCTGACAGAAGCAAATGGTAGACACACAAGATACTGAACAGTGAATTTCTCCAGCCTGACCCCTACCATGTTTGAAGGAGTGACAGTCCTGTTCATATGCCAATATCAAGATGTAATGGACAGTGATTTGAAGATTATTCAATAACAAAATGAACAGTGTTTGATTTCATGTATTGCATGTCCGTAATGTGATTAAAAACTCAAAAGTCTGACATGGGGTGTTTATATTTTTGTTCAGTATATTATATAATTCTTTCACTGCTATTTCATACAGGATCTTGACATGAATGTATAAATATACATACCATGTAGGTGACAGAAAGATAACTTTACAAAATATACACAGTCTCATTGCCCTAAAGGATCATATTTAGTTGTTGTTTTAAAATAACAGTTTCAAGTCATACCAAATAAATCCAGTCACTTTGTGTGTCTTTTTATGATAATTCATCAGTTTTAGTATTACAAACATTCTGTTTCAAAAACAAAACAAACTTAACAAATCCAATTTTCAATTGATTTCTTAACTTGTATGATTGAACCAAATTATTACAATTCTAAGTTGGTAAATGCAACATGACCATTACCTATATGTAAATAACAAAGTCAGAATTTTGCACTCCTAGGTTATTTCACATTGCACATTTGTATATTTGTAGCTGGTGATCCTCTAAATATTTCATCTTAAATTTATTTGACTTTTCTTATCATTAAAGTTACCAAGATTATAAACAAATTATTGGAATAAAATTAGAAAGAAATGGAATGAGTAAAGTACAGTTATTTTGCTAATATGTTTATTACAAGTGACAAAGTGTACTAAATATCTGGTAAGGCTATTCAAAGTATTTAATAAATATCTCGTATATCTGTCCTTTATGTATGTAAGACTGGCAAATCATTAATATATATATATAACAGTCTATATGTTCATTTAGTGTTTGTGAAACCAGTGACAATTTTTACAAGAAAGACATATTTTGTCTTTACATTGAGCTACTACTGTGTGTGTATGTATGAAAGCTCATTTTACTAGATACCAGCGAAGATGATGTTAGTTTGTGTAAATCTGGTGATAATGTCCAACAAATATCAGGTAAAATCATGTATGCTTAGTGAGTAAAAGACCTTTTTGTTATGTGTTTAAGTAGATCTGTACTTTCAGTGGGTGTTATAGTGGTAACAAGGTTTACCATATCTTATATAACTGTGTTTTGTCAGTGTGTGAAAAACTGGTAATAGTATTCTTTAAATAACTAGTGTAAGCATGTTGTTATACCTGTGATTTTTAATATGTGTAGGATTATTAATGGCATTTAATTGGTATTGAGCATGCTTTATATATATACATGTATTCATATGTTTATTTGTGAGTTTAATGAGAATTTTATCACATATTTAGTGTATGTATGTTCAAGTAATTTGCATAAGGAAAGTAACAACATATAATGAATATTATATATATCACTAGCCAGTTTGTTAGTACGTCTATGAAGGTAAATAATGTTTACTACATAATTAGGTATTTTTTACCATTTAGCAGTCACAGAGCTGGTACTACATTTTAACAGGACTTAAGATATTACTAAGCTAAATGTTTCATGCAACCCATAATAGCACTTGCTGTTTGTTTATTGGATAAATGAGACATATGTTTCACTTCTATTGCTGGACATCTCATTCCAAATGTTACTAGTGTGTTACATACCATTCACTGGATAACCAGAAAGTCTCTGTTCTCTATGATGATCTTGCTCGTCACATTCCTCTGGTTGGTGTTGGGAATCATAATCTTTTGCATTTTTGACCTGCTGAAACTGAGGGCTATGTGCTTTCCCCATAACAAGAATTTTGTCCATAAGCCCAAAGTCCAAATAAGGGTCATTGTCATCTGGCCAGTCCATAGAACGGTTATATTCACTTCGGTAGAGGATACTTCCAGAGGGAGATGTCAAATCCTGATTTTCTTGCATCTCATGAGACCTTGGTAACATGATATGCTGATCCGTGTCAGGAGACAAAAGCTATAAAAGTTGGGTATGTGACTGAAAATTGGCATTTTGCACAGTATCTAGCATGAATTATTATAAAATAAGCTATTGGTTTTCATGTGGTTATAATATTTGTAAAACATTCATATCTATGTTTCCAAAGATAATAATGGGATTACCTGCAATCTCAGTTAAATGTAGATGATTTTGACAACAGAACTTTCTTTGAAGTACATGTTTATAGGTTATTTAATGTGGAAAGAGTGGTAAAGAGGTGGGGAAGCAGTGGCTCTATATGTAAAGTGTGAGTTAGATCCTGTTGTAGTTGAGATTATTAAGTATATAATAGCATGGAGACTAAATCCATTTGGGTTTCTCTTAGTGGATATCAAAAGAAAAAGTTGGTAGCAGGAATTTGTTACAGACTACCAGATGAATCCAAAATATTGGTGAGAAACTTTATAGTAAGATTACAATTTCAGGTCTTAATGAAGTCATATTATTCTAATTTCAAACATATTGACTAAAAAATGCTTGAATGAAACCATGAGGGAGAAAGCTTCCTGGAAATTGTTCAAGATGGATTTCTTCATCAGTCAGCCAAGGAATCCACTAGAAATAATACTATTTTAAATTTATTTTTTAACTTCTAATATAAAGAGAATGTTGAAATTGGAGAACATCTTGGTACAAGTAATATAAGGTCTGATGTTTTGCTGCATTTAGAAATCAAAAATAATTACAAATATTTTTCCCAAATTTCAAAAAAGCAAATTTTGAAAGGATGCAACAAGAATTTTGTTTTTTAATTGGGGAACTAAGTTATTTGGAAACACTGAGAAAATGTGGAAAATTTTTAAATATTTTTTTTCCAATATTTAAAATAAATATATTCATTACAGAAAGTAACGGGTAGCTGCAAGTATAAAACCAGATTGCCTCACAAAGAGTGAAAGAGATAAAATTTAAAAAAAAACATCACAAATATGAGAAATTTAGTATTATTATAGATGAATAAGAGCGTTGGTAACATGGAAAACTAGGACATCAAAAGGGATGTATGATAAATGTTGTGTGAAAATGTAAACATTAACAGAAGAAATTTCTACAAATACAAAATGTTAAGATGGGGTAGGATGACAAAGAAAGATTTGAATCTGATGATTCTGAAATGGCTAGGTCATTAAATTCTGCTTTTTCTTTAGTTTTTACTAATGAAGGCTTTAGCAGTATTCCTTATTTTGAAAAACTGATAAATGAAAACAAATTTGAACAAGATAATTGCATAAAGTCTGAGCTTGTTAAAATAAAACTAAGAAATTTATAGAATGGTAAGGTTCCTGGGCCAAGTAATAATATTTCCTTATGATTTTTAAAGGAGGTCATGAAGTGGATATGTGAACCTTATGCTAAAATTTCTTTGTAAATCCTTGTATGGTAGATAAGTACCAACAAATTGAAAATTTGCAAATATCTCTCCTACCTTCAAGATAGGTAATAGTAGTTGTCACAGTAGGCCTACATCAGCCATAAGAAAAGTTTTAGAAAGTCTGATAAAAGATGCTTAACAATGTTATTTAATAAAATTTAGAATTTTATTTAATAGTCAACATGGTTTTACTAAGGGCAAATCTTGCCTTACAAATCTTTTGAAATTCTTTAAAAATGTTACTCTTACATACATGAGAGTAAGTGTATAGATTTTGTGGATCTGGATTTTCAGAAAGCAGTTGACAAAGTGCTGCATAAAAGGGATGTGAAAAAAATATTGTAGCTAATGGGATAGAAGAGTGGCTGGTTGGAAAAAGGCAGAGGGTTGTTACAAATGTAGTTAGTCAAGCTGGACTAATGTCACAAGGTTCTATCTTAGGACCAATGCTATTTTCACTCTTTACATCAAAGACATAAATTAAAGAAATGGTCAATAAACTACTTAAATTTGCTGGTGATATCAAGGTCTTTGTTGTTGCTGACTTTGAAGAGAATGGTACTGCTTTACAAAAGGATTTATATCATTTAGTGAGTTGGGCAAATAAATGGCAGATGGGTTTATTTGCGACAAATGCAAAATACTGCATATGGGTTACATAATTTGAATTATAGGTATAATTTGGATGGGGCTAACCTTAACAGTAAAGGATTTGTTTGATTTGTTTTGAACTTTTGCACAAAGCTACTCGAGGGCTAGCTGTGCTAGCCGTCCCTAATTTAGCAGTGTAAGACTAGAGAGAAGGCAACTAGTCATCACCATCCACCGCCAACACTTGGGCTACTCTTTTACCAACAAATAGTGGGATTGACCGTCACATTATACACCCCCACGGCTGGGAGGGCAAGCATGTTTAGCGCGACACGGGCGCGAACCTGTGACCCTTGGATTACGAGCGCACACCTTAACACGCTCGGCCATGCCAGGCCTAACAGTAAAGGATCTCGATGCAATGGTTGATTAGTCTCTTTCGCCATCCAAGCAGTGTGCTGTTGTTGATGGTAGGGCAAATAAGATTTTAGCTTGTATTTACAGTTGAATACAAGTCTGAAGAGGTTACAACTTCATTGTATAGGAGTATTATATTCAGTCTTGGCCTCTTCACCTTAAGAAAGATAGTGAATTGTTAGGAATGGTTCAGAGTAGGATTACTAAAATAGTACCTGGAGTGGAGGAATTGTCATATGAAGAGAGAATAAGATCCTTAAAGTTGTTTTCTCTTAAAAAAAGAAAAGTTAGAGGGGATCTGATTGCAGTATTTTAACATTGTAAAAGGCATTTATAACACTGATGTATGAACATTTTCATACTTAATAGTGAGAATTATTTGAACTAGAAGACCCAAATACATCTTCAGTTAAAAAGAGATTTATATTTCAAATACTGTGGTTGGCCAATGAAATGGGTTGCCTTTGGATGTTGTGAAGGCAGTAAATTTAAATAAGTTTAAAAGAAAGCTTGATAGATATATAAATGTTAAGGGCTGACTTTTATTTTTCAAAGGTATTAGTTTTGATTAGAAGATGGAACCATATGTCTCCTATTGCCCCTGAACATTATATTATGTTAAACTGACATACTAATTACCCTTTGCATTTCAAAAACAGGAAATCGTTTTTATACATGCTGCATACTGAAGAGGTTGTGACAGTAAGATTTTTAATTAAAATTAATGTGCAGCAAATTGTTCTTTACTTTTGTAAACCAATCATATACAAAGAAGTGATAGTAAATTTTTGAATAAATTTCTATATACATTCTAACTATGATCTTTTCATGAAGAGAAATATCACACCTCATCTGTTATTCTTGTATGTGGTTTGTCACCATGAGATTTGAATCTGATTGGTGGAGTAGAATTATGTCTCATCAAACCAGTATTTCCTGCAGTTGGATCTAGTCGAGGGGAGGGAATAGGACGAAGAACAGTTGGAGGAGGTGCTTTCTCTACTGGATGTAGAGCTTTCCAGTAGGCCTCCAGTATTTCCCCCAGGTGCTCACATGCCTCTTCTAGCTGATTCTCATCAAGTATGGCATCAAACATTTCCTACAGAAATATATGTAGCAGTTACAACTATTCCAACATCTGACTATTTTCCTTTTAGAATAAACCATAAACTTGTTTTCACTTTCTTAGAGAGCAAAGATATTGTGCAAGATAGAGAAACTATACATGGTTATATATCTTAACCAATATACTTGACACTTTACACGAGATAAAGCTACAAAAGGAATTAGCTTGTAGAAGAAGCACTCTTACAGGAGGACACTGAGCTAACTTTTCTGCTGCAACCATCTGGACATTTAAATTTCGACTTTGAGATTTTCCTCGAGATTTGATTAATCTCTGAAGGACCTGTGATAAGAAGCATACATCTACTATAAGATCTACAATATGCATAATCACATTTTGTTAAAAAATACAACAATCAGTATCAAATGTCAGTATTTAAGGGACATAATTAGATTTATATAACCAAAATATGTAAAGAAAATACAACAGTTGTAACATCAAAGTGAACCACTTCAAAATTTCAGAAAATAAAGTTTGTAAATGAAAAATAAATTTATAAAACAAAACAGACAGAATGCTATTTTACTAATATTCAAAACAAATAATTGTACTATATATTATTATACAGATAAAACACTTGCTATAAAACAGTTTCATACGAAGTCATTAATACAGTAGCTGTAACTCTATAGAAATCAATGAAGACACAAAAAATAGGATACAAAATACATCTGGAATAAAAAAGTGGTAGTACACTGTTAGAAAATCATTCTGTTGAACTAAAAATCTTTTGAGGTCACAAAATGTATTAATAATGTAGATAGGACATATGGCTGAATAAACAACAGAAGGAAGAACATAAAAAATATTTTAATGCTTCTCATCAATCATACTATTGATAAATAAATTTTGTGAATTTATCAGATATGCTAAAATATTGGTGATGCACACTACTGAGCAAGAAAATGTTTGGGCAGATCAAAATTAGTGTAAAAAATATTACATACTTACTTTTGGAGAAGATATTTTGAGATAGACAATAATGGGTGCTAAGGACGTCTTGGAAAGCTGGGAGGGGTGGTTTATTGTATCACAGTCTAACACAACAAGTTGTAATGTTCGAGCTATTTCAAATATTCTTTCTATCTCTTCTTGAACTTTAGCTAGAAAGGTATAAAATCAAAACAGGATTGCCAATAATTTGTTTAAAATTATCATATACAAAGGACTATGTTATTTAATGCTACTTGTTCCCTCAACACCATTATATAAAAAAGTTTACACTGTTTAAGAATTTTGATGTAATGGAAATTCCTGAAACATAATTAAATGTAGGTGATTTTGGTGATAAAAATTTATTTGAAATACAAGTTTACAAGGCTATTTAATGGGAATGAGAATACTAAAGGTAGGGAGAGGAGTGGCTTTACATGTAAAATGTGAGTTACATCTTACTGAAGTTGATATTAAAGATAATAGCAAGGTTATTCAACCTATTTTAGCTTCTGTTAGTGAATATAAAAAGAAAAGGCTTTTAGTACGAAGTTATTGCATACCACCACATGATACTGATAAAATTAGTGAGAAACAATGAAATTAAGATTTCAGCTGTTAATGAAATTATAATTGAGGGTAATTTTAATTTCAGGTATATAGATTGGGAAATGCTAGAGTCAGATTGAAAAGGAGAAAGGTTTTTGGAAACTGTTCAACATTGTTTGCTTCACCAATTAATCATGGAACCTACTAGAAACAACATTATTTTACATTTATTATTAACTTCAAATATAGATATGATTGAGAGGATGAAACCTGGGTAACATCTGGTTCAAGTGTTCATGGCTATATTAGGTTCAATGCTTGGCAGCATATGGGAATAAGGAATAAGAATATTTTTATTACAAATTTCAAAAAAAAATATTTTTGAATGGATACAACAAAAATTATCTGTCATGAACTGGGTAGCCGAGTTATTTGAAGACACTGATCAGAAGTGGAATATTTTTAAAAACACATTTCTAAATATTCAAGATAAGCATATTCATTATAAAAAGAAAAGGGTAGCTGCAAGTAAAAAATTAGGTTGACTTACGAAGAAAATAAGTAAGGAAATTAAAGAAATGCATTATAAATTTAAGAAATTTAAACTGTTTGGTTTGACACAAGGTTTAGAAAGTTATATAAGATCAAGAGAGTTGGTGGAACAGGAAATTAGGGCACCAAAAGGGATATTGTTAACTCAAAATGTTAAAATTAACAAAGATGATTTTTTAAAATACATTAAAGGTAAACAAAATGTTAGGATGGGGGTAGAATCCTTGACAGATGATAAAGGAAAGCTAGTGTGTGATAATTATGAGATGACTGGGATATTGAATTTTGCTTGTTATTTAGTTTTTAATAACAAAGATTTACACAGTTATCTGCAACCTGAACAATTGATGGACAGAAGCAAGACTGAAAAAGATGACTGCATTAATTTTAAGCCAGTTAAGAAAAAATTGTGAAATTAAAAAAATTATAAGTCTCCTGGGCTAGATAATTCCCCATGGGTTTTGAGAAATGTTAAAGGTTGGATATATGAGCTACTCTACAATATTTTTTTTATCAGTCCTTGAACAAGAGGATTGGAAGGTAGCTTATATAACTCCTCTTTTCAAGGGAGGCAATAAAAATTGTCCTAGTAATTACAGATTTATTAGTCTTGCATCAGTCGTGAGGAAAGTTTTGAAAATTCTGATAAAAGATGCTTTGAAAAGTCAATTAAAAAGGTTAGATTTTTATTGAAGAGTCAACATAGTTTCACTAAGGGAAAAATCTGGCCTTACAAATGTTTTCACATTCTTTAAAATGTTATTGCTTATGCATATAAGGGTAAGAGTATACTTTGGATGGGAATAACCTTAACAGTGTCATGAATGAAAGAAAGGGATCTTGCTGTAATAGTTGATCAGTCTAATAAAGTCCCTTCAAGCAAATGTGCTGTTCTTAGTGGTTGCATAAATAGAATTTTAGGTTTTATATACAAAAATATTTAATGCAAGTCTAAATAATTTATAATTTCATTATATAGGTCACAAGTTAAACCACATTTGAAAATATTGTGTTTAGTTTTGTTCTCCTTAACTTAAGAAAAACACTAAATTAGTTGGAAATGGTTAAGAGAAGGGTTACTAGAATGGTACTTGGGATGGGGGGATTGGGTTGTCATACAAGGAGAAACTAAAATCTCTTAGATTCTTTTCTCTTGAAAAATAAAGAGTTGTGAATGAAATTGATTGAATAGATGCATCATCGTTTTTCATATCTTAAAGTGGGAACAGTAAAATTAGTGGACACAAATATAAATTTGGGCAGAGTTGTAGTCATCTTCAACTATGACATTTTTTTTTCTCTTACAGGATGAATGGCCTTTGGAATAGCTGGCTTCAGATGTTATGGAAGCAGTAAATTTGAGTGAGTTTAAGATAAAGCTTTTTAAGTATACCTATGATAAGGGCTGGCATTAATATATTTTTAGAAATATAGTTTTAATTTAGTTCAAAGCCAAGATTGACCAATAGGTCCAATATTGTTTGAAAATATTATGTTACGTTAATACAAGGAGTATATTTACAACCACTACATACAAAGGACCACATTATTTAATGCTTCTTGTACACTCAATTCCATCCAGTAGAAGGAACTGCTTCATCTAATACTATTGTTACATAACTACTATCATATGCTAAGGAATAGATTATCTGATGCTACTAGTATACTTATAACCATCAAATACAAGGAACTATATAATAAGGTCTGCAATATCTTATGCCTCTAATACCTTCACTATCATCATATAGAAAGAGCTGCATTATTAAATGCTACTACTTCCCTCATTATCATAACATGCAAAAACCAGATTACTTAATGCTACTGGTACATATACTGCTATAACATGGAAAAGACTACCTTATCCAACTCACTGTTACACTAAACTCTCTACCATATAGAAAGGACTACATTATTTAAGGCTACTGGTACACTTATTACTGTCATATGCAAAGGAATACTGTTATGCAAATGAATAATGTTACATTTACATTATCTGACATCATAAAGAAAGGACTAATTTGTGTACTGTTACTTCTACACTCACTATAATCATATAGAAAGCTCTGCAGGGGTAAAAATTACTACCAATATTACAAAAAAAATGTAGCTAATATTTATTAGGTAAGTTAAATCTTCTTTCTTCTAGAGTTTGTATCTTTTACCATGTTTTACATTGTTATCACTTGAAAGAGTGTAAGAAAATTTAATGGTTATGCTATTTGCCTCAAGTGATCAATATTCCATGTTCTAGTATGTTGTCTTACCTAAGCATGATGATCTACTGCTAGTTTTCTCCATTATAGCCCTTTTGTTTGGATTATTCAGCAGAGATCGCTTTGCTAAGGAAATGTCAGCTGTAACCCGAGTAATGATAATCCTTCAAAAAAGTAAGAAATACCTTGAATAGACATGCATTTTAATATATGACATGGAGTTAGAAAGATTTTCACAAAGCATTTTAAAGCTTAAAGAATATATGGTATCTGTATCAATGCAATTCCCTGTAAAATGTATTTACATTGGAAATTAAATCTTTTTCACTTTGAAAATACATTTATTAATAATCATGTTTGATCAGAAATGCTTTCATAATCATACTGAATAATAAGATAAGACTAGTAACATAACAAAAATCAATGTACAGTAATGAGTTTATTTAATATATACACATATATAAAAAAATAATATAATAAGCTGTAGGTGTAATAATCACACTGAGTGGAGTATTCAGAGAAAGGTATTGAATAATTTTATATTATTTTAATTTAAAAACAGAGCCTTGCCTTCTTGTAAAGGTTTGAACCTTGAAAAACTAGGGCTTAAAATACCAGATTTCACCCTCCAATGTTTTAAAAAAAATCTTTATCCAGGAATAAAAAAATGCAGGCATTTAATAATAAACAAGATGGAAGAAACCGTAATCTGCTTTTAATTCTTGTGACAAGCTAAGGTTATATGCCATAAAGCTATTTTACTGACTTGGCTATACTTGTTTGTCATTAAGTTCAACCTCTTAATGATGAAACAGTGGTTTGTGCAAGTTAATATCATCTGAAAGCTAACCTCCCCTTAAATATGTGTGATGAGAATCACTAAAATCACGAGTTAATGATGGCGAGATAGTACACAATGTCTGATTCAATGTGTGGTATCTACATAATCTTATTCTCTTTTTGACTTCTGTTTTCGTATGTTATATTTGGGTTATTGTCTCGTTTGTTTTAGTTTTATTTGCGTTATTCGTGTGCATTTTGTAATATTTCATAAGTGTGTTTCTAAGTGAGGCTTTTCTGAGCCATAATGTTTTGGCTCTAAACAACTTGCTCTAAAAAACAAAAAACTCCTTTGTGTGTATGTTTTGAAATTTATCATACCAAGAAAAAATTTGGAAAGAAATCCTACTGTAGCAATACCACCATTCACAGATTACATGCAACCTATAAGAGAAGTTGGGCACATATGTATTTCCTTGCGTTTATGTAACAATAAAAACAGATCTGAAGCTGAGATTTACTTAAATGTGATTTAAAACCGGCCCCCTTGTTTCCATCCCCATTAATAAACAGCCAACAAAATTTTGTCAAATATGCCATTTTTACACCCAAAAATTGAGATCACATTTATATCCTCCTTACTTTCTCCTTGATCCTATCCTAACGTCATAATGCCTAGACTTGGCCCTCTGGTGATATTTTTATGAGATGAACGAACAATCCGAGACAGAAACACAGAGACATCGACGACAAACTTTTAGGTGTAATTCAACTACAGGGTGGTCGCTAGAAAAGCGGAAAATTTGAGGGTCAGATGAGATCATGAATAAAATGCGTGCTTACTCATTTCTATTTTGATTTCTTTACATCATGAATAAAATGCATGATTTTAATATCATAAAATGCATTTTGAGCATCTATGAGTGTAATATAACATATGCCTTTAAAAAACTTTGTAAAAGTTATTCTTTGTAAAAATAAATAGCTGTTTGACATATTTTCCGCTTTTCTAGCGACCACCCTGTATTTTGCGACTATAAAATCAGATCAGTATGTGTTCTATTACATTTGTGAAAAGCTGGGAAAACAACTGGCTGATTGGAGCAGTCTAAAGGCGATAATTCGACCTTTTAGGTCAAATTGCGTGAGACTTCGATATGTACATGTCCATTTTACAGTTTCATTATGTACGACATTGATTCTTATCGTTGTTATATAAACACTATACTACTAGTGGTCATACAAAGATACTGTAAAGAAACGACAAATCAACAAAATCAATTTGAGATTGTCTGAAAAAGTGCATGAATTGAACAAGTTCATGTGAGAAAGAATAATACTGAGTACTTGGCTCAACGTTAGTTACATCAGTTGCACTGTATTAGCATTAGGCCTAACGTTAGTGTTGTAATTTGAGAACCGAGCTACAATAACGTTAGGCCTAAATACTGTAACTAGTTTAGTATAACTTCATTGAAAATGCAACTGTAGCCTGAAAAAAATAAAGTGGACTATTCCTAATGTAAGACTGTCATTTTGAATTTGCCTTTGAATCCAGGCGTGCAAATAAAGTTTCAGACACATGCCTATTTTGTTGAGGTATGGTTTGTTGGCTCATCTAAAGTCCCCAGGTCAAAACTGAGCTCAGAGTTCAGGTTACAACACATTCTTCAGATATTTGATTACGATTAAGATAGTATTTAGTAGTTCAATATGCAGTACAATTTACAATTGATCATATGTTCTGTATATATACCAGTACAGATGATCACTGTATATATAGGGTCTACAGTATATGTTGTTGATCACAAATTGTTTTGGAAGACATTTTGGCTCAGAATGGATTTGCATATTATCGCCGACATTGCTTCTTACATACAGCTAACATCGCAACAACCTTAATGAAACTTTTGCAATCACTGAAAACTAATTCTCCTAAAATAGATTGAAGCCAGTCTCTAATTGTCTTCAACCAATAGGAATGCAGGAAATCAATAAAGACATTTATGAATTTATGTTTATGGTTTATGTGCTGCTGGAACTAGGTCACAGGACAACTTTCTGACAATTTTTTTTAAATGAAGATTTTAAGTTTAGTATGTTTGACTGTCTCACTAACATTTTTCTTTATGAATTTCAGTGTTTTTCTAATAACTATAACTACATAAGATCCATAATTTTTGTTTTTTTGTTTCTGACTGCAAGATGAAACGTGTTCAATTAAGTGATGCACAAAAGAGAAAACTGGCAAAAAAGAACCAAAAAGAGGCTTTGGATTTAGTGGCCAAGACAGGAAAGCTGATTAATTCTTTTCCACACAACTCACACAACATGATCTTCCAAATCAAAATCCATCTCTGCCACTAGAAGTCACTTTTACTGCATCTTACTCTGACAAGATTGAAGTTGAACCAAGCTCCAAACTTACAAATACCACATTGTCCACTTCAAGGTCAGAACATTATGATGATGTTGAGGTGCCACAGGCTCGCTCAACTGGCACAAGTCTCACAACTGATCTTACTTTGCCTGTAAATTATTTTGATATCTCTGATGTTAATGTTGATGCAAGTTGCTTTACAAGACGGTCCAAAATTGAAATAATTGCTGATAATGAAAATATACTGGACTATGTTAAAATGTTTCTGTCTACAAAAGATGAAGAAACCAAAGCAAAAGCTCCAAGATTGTGGCTCGAATTGTCTGCTGATGATGTGGCTTACTGGATTGCTTGTGGACCCACTGATTGTCAACATCACAACAGGCCATTTGGCAAGTCTTGCCGGACTTTCAATAGTGACAAACCAATGAGATACTGTTTGCAAAAACTTTTCTTTGGGGAATTGGTGAGCAATACAAGAGAGAATGGTTATTCTACTTATCATCAACAGGGTTAGTTTACTGCTTTGTTTGTAAACTTTTTGCCCCTAAATTTTCCTCACATTATCTTGAAAGAGAAGGGTTCAATAACTGGTGAAATACTATTGAAATTGATCATCATAAAAGATATAATATCCACTGAGTCTCTATGCTAACATACATAACTGGCAGACAAGGTTTAGGCTTGTGACAATAGTTGGAAAAACAAATTAAAGAATGCAATTACTGAGAACATGTTTTGGAGCGTGTAATAGATGTTATTCGTACGTTAGCTGAACATGCCCTGGCTTTTCAAAGAACAGATGCAAAAGTTGGTTCACTGCAGAAAGGGAATTTTTTAGGGCTGCTTGAGTTCATAAGTCAGTTTAATCCATTTTTAGCAGGGCACATTTTGAAATATGGAAATTCTGGGAAAAGTTGTTGTTTTGAATTAAGCACAAAGATACACAATGGGCTATCTGTGCTCTGCCCACCACGGGTATCGAAACCCGGATTTTAGCGTGTAAGTCCGCAGACATACCGCTGAGCCACTGGGGGCCCTGAGAAAGGAAATCCTTCTTACTTGTCCAAAATCACCTGTGAAGAACTCATTGAACAAGTGGCTCAGAAGGTCCACGCATACATTGTTGATGATGTAAGTTATTCTGGCTATTTTAGCTTGTCAGTTGACTCGACGCCAAATCTATCACATATAGATCAGTTAAGTGTTGTACTTTGATACTTAAAAGATGGGCATCCTATTGAACGCTTTTTAACCTTTCTGTAACTAAAGAGACATACCAGTGAAGGAAAGGCAAACCATTTTTTGCAGTACTTACGTGATGTTTGCAAACTTAATTTTTCAAATAGGGGGCAGTGTTATGATGCTGCTAACATATCTGGGTATTATAAGGAGACGCAGCAAATGATTTGAGAAGAAAATAAGTTTGTTATATATGTGCCCTGTGCAGCCCACTCACTAAATCTGGTGGGCCAAAGTGCTGTTGACTGCTGTCGAGTGGCAGTTATTTTTTTATATACAATGCATTTGCTCCATACATTTGTTTCAGCCTTAACTAGTCAGTGCAAAATTCTTAAAGCTTGTTTTGGAAATAAAAGTGTGTTAAAATCCCTCTCTAATACAAAATGGGAGACACAGGCTATGGCAACAACAGCAATTTTGAAATATTTCTTTAAGTTTTTGGAAGCTTTAGAATGTCTAGATGAAGCCCAGTCACAATAGGGAGACACTAGAAGAGAAGTAGACAATATTAGAAATAAGATACAAGAGCTATAATTTGTTTTTATGTTGATCAAGTGGGATGAGATTTTGCAAGAGTTTCGTAAAACAGGTCAAGTTCTGTAAAATGAGAATGTGAACTTAAAACACGGGCAGATCTGTACGGGTCATTAGTTGACAAACTACACTCTTCAAAGGATGACTTTGAAAAATTTGAAACAGTCGCTAAAGAAATACTACCAGATGTTAATTACAATGCAGCTGAAACTCGCAAACGTGTCAGAAAGAAGGTATTCAATGACAATGATGCACAAAAAGTAGATCTGAATGCCAAAGATAAATTTTGTATCAACACCTTCTACACAATTGTTGACAAAATAGAAACCTATATGAGAAGAAGAGGAGAGGTGTACAAAAAAGTAGCAAACAGATTTTCGTTCCTAAGTGATGCACCAAATGATGTCACTTCATCTGCTGAAACTGAAAGGTACTCTCAGTGTTCCCAAAAGCTAACTGATACTTGGATACTAATCTCTCTGCCGAACTACAACAGTTTCACTCATATGTACGCCATAAGTTTAGTGCAACGAAAACTGTAAAAATCAGATTCAGTCATGCTGAACTTTATAATATAATTTCAGAAGATAAAACTGAGTGTGCTTTTCCAAATGCAGACATTGCGTTGCATATATTTTTAACATTAATGGTCACAAATTGCACAGCTGAGTGTTCATTTTCTCAACTCATGCATATTAAAAATCCCAATAGAACAAATATATGATAAGACAGGCTGGATGCCTTGTCTCTGCTAGGTAAAGAAGTAAACTTGTTATGCCAAATTAGTTTTGAGGACTTGATCAAAGACTTTGCAATTTAAAAATCTAGAAGAAAACTTTTTAAAATCTAAATAAATATTATTTAGTAAATAATTTGCTTACAGGGATTTAAGTTCAAAGTGAGAATTTTTTTAATAAAAGGGTTTTGAGTAAATTTTTCATTTTTATTAACATCAGAGTGTGAATTTATGAACATCAAAATGAGAACTGTTAACTCAGAGTGAAAACAAATATCCAGTAAAAATAATTCTTTTTAATTATCATTAATCAAAGAAGTGATTTCCTTCATCATTTCTAAATAAAAGGCCTCAATCATTGCTTGAGTTTTGATCCATGCCCAATATACATTAATAAATAAAATAAACAAGTTTTCATTTAATAAAGTTGTGGGGTTTGACCTGGAAGGAAGCTGAAGAAGGGTTACAAATTTTCAAACTTTTACTTCATTTTCAGCACTTACTGAGTCTTAATGTCTTGTCAGTTAAGCAACAGAGGGGCCAAGGGCTGTGCTTAGGGTACCAATTGCCCTTAATCTAGACCTGTACTGATACATTTTAGACAAGTTGCTTCTGAAAAGGTAGGAACTCAAAGACAAGAAGTGCCCGCTATTGAGTTTAGACATTTCAGTACTGGATATCCTTAAGCACTTAATTGAGTCGTGTCAAAGAGTTTACTCTGAGAGATCTTACTGGTCAACAGGAATTAAACTAAAAGCTATAAATCATGAATTCTAAGAATATATATACATAGCTGTATATGTGATGAGTTAAGAAGACTTCATGAAAAGATTTTTCCAACCATGCGAACCATGATTTATGAGAAAGCCCTATTAAACAAGTCTGAGGTACACTACCATTGCATGCACGTGGTGTCACAAGAATCTCATCATTTTGTTTTTGATAGAGACCAAGTAGGTATATTAATCCAAACGTTGGAGATAAAGTATAAGACATCAGCAGTGGCTAATCATGCTTTTAAACATCTCAATAACTGAGGGTCAGCAACGACCCTACAAAGGATCAAAATAAACAACAATCATTGGTTAACTACCACAAAGCGTTTTGATGCAGAAATCGTGATTTCATATGTGACAGAAGAACTTCGAATACAATATAAGATTTCCCTTATGGAATAAAGCCCATTACTTAATCTTTGGTTACAAGGCTATTGGACATATAATTGTCAATATATTTTCAAATGACCGAATTAACACGTTTTGAATCTGTCATGGTTACAGTCACAGCAAATTTAAAAGAATCAATTTCAAGCAATAACTACAACAGTTCTGACTAGATTAAACTAGTGAAGCCTAAATTGAGTTTTGCTTCCAGCTTGGACAAACCAACAGTCGATATTCACAGAGCAAAGAAGACTATGTTCATGGACAACCATGAACATCGTATGTGCAAATGACGATCCATGAAAATGAAGTCGAGTGCCTATCGTTATTAAAACAGTAAAACTTTGTCAATCTCATGTTTACTAAGGAATTTAAGTGAGTTATCATTTAGTCAATTAACAGAAAGTTTGTTACTGCAATGAAACTCAATTAGATGCAATTTGAGTAGTATCCCTTAGTTCTTCTAAGCACTACTCATTGAATAAAAAACAGTCCTAACTGGTTTTGTCAAGACATATGTACATTGAGGATGGATCTTATGCAAACGTTGTTGAAATCTAGTGCCAATCAGACTGGTAACAAGACTGCATGCAATTTTGAAAGGAGGTTTTAACGCCTTCAAAAGTAAAAAATGCATTCTATCACGCGCTATAGATCACATTGTCATTGTCTACTCTGACGACAGAAATGTTCAATAAAATATTGTTTATTGCCAAGAAATCAACTGAAATTTTTTCCAACAGTTATATATCGAAGTTGTAACATTGTTTCATACTAACCTCTTAATATGGGTAATTAGCTGAAATGATCATAAATTAGGTAACAAATGCAAAGTGATGCGGAATATCTGTGGAGTTGGTATCACTATAGAAAAACTGCATGTGAAAGCAAATTCATGGCTACGTAGACATCTAAGTTAGTGTGATTGAGGGTATGATATTGCTCTGAACTCAGCATAGTAACAGTAATTCACTCAGTTGTTTATAGGATTTGTAGGATTGGATGACGATCGTGGTAGAATGATAACAGCACGCTATTACACAAGCAACAATCAAATAAGTTTCTTTGGGATATCATGGGCATTTTCTATGCTGAAGATAAGCAAATGTTGGAAGATACAATAATACAATCTTTAGAGAGCCCATAGCTATCTCCAGTAGTGATTATGAAATTAAAAAATTCTAAGATTCTACATGGACAAATGTGACCATCATACATGTAGATTCTAGCTACTTCAACTGTGCAACATAATGGAAGTGCTGAGAGTGGTAATAGTTGTGACACACAACTTTTATTATTTTTATGTTAGGAAGTTCATATATTCAAGGTGATCATATATCATTGAAAGGTACTGTGAACTTTTAAACTCTTGCAGTTGTGATTGGTGATTGTGTGTTTAATTATTACACTGCAGCAATATGATTCCACTTTACAATACTGTTTCAGTCAGCAGCAGGAAAATGCTGATATCTTACTAGCTGCTAAAAGCATGTCTTAATCCTACCAATTCGCTTTAAACCAGTAGTGATAATAATTCTTACAATAACACTGCAAAAACTTCGAAGAAGGTTTAAAAATGATAAAAAGTTAGACATAGCAGATATCGTAATGCATGTAACATATGATACTTTTGTGTTAGTGTATGATGTTGTGTTGATCTGTTATTATTAGCAGTAGAAATGTGATAGCCATTTTGCAATGTGGCCAATGTATATCTGTAAAGGAGATATCTTAGACTTTGGATAATGCAAGGCTTGAATGGCAACAAGATTTGTCACTAACTGTTCCATAAGTAAGAAAAACTTATCATGGTGCGCATTAGTCTGGATAAAAGTTTGGACTTATAGATCAAACATATTTTGGCTGTTATTACAACAAGTCTCCGGGATCAGTGATGTCGAGAAACCCACTTGTTGAGAATTTTATATGCAAAAACAGCTCGTTTGGGTTGAGAAAATATTTTACATAGAAGAGCGAACAACGTTTCGACGAGCCGTTTTTGCATATAAAAGTCTCCGAGATATCTAGCTTGTTATAATTTATTTGTTCTGTTTTTAATTTCATGCAAAAACACTGACAACTCTTCGGCTACTCTTTTACTAACTTACTAGATCTTTAACGATTTGTAAATAAAGTTTCATTATTTGTTCATATTGTCTAAAGTAGTAAATAACGGAAACTATGGACACTATTAGACACTTAATTTTAGCATATAAATTTAATTTTTAAAATACTAGGGTATAATGAAAGTCTTCAAATAAGGTGTGGAGTGCGTCAGTTGAAAATTGGTATATGTAACTTTTTTATAACTAGAAAATAACGTATAACTGTTTTGGCTTATTCAAAAATACTTTATAAACTTTCTTCATGCAAGTTTTAGCATTTGTTGAACGATCTTGTGAACAAAATAACAGTATTTATAAAACTGTTCTAGCTCTTGCAAAGGCTCAAGGATTCTAGAGAGTTCCCACTTGCTTAACCAAGCTTCTGTACATGTCTTTCTAGGCATAAAAGTCATATCCAAGTGAAGGGATAATGCAAAGGTTTGTACAAGTTCATAAATGTTTAATCTCTCCTCTAAAATGTATACTCGTAATAACCTCTGACAAACGTAATCAAGGCTTGCTGTGTACCACCCAAGGTGTTTAGTATGTCTTGAAACTTTGATATAAGCAGAACCTTTCAGTCGAGCTGTTCACCTACTTCAGTAATCATTAATACACAGAATCTACTAAAGTTTCAGTACGTTTTATACAAGAAATAAAAATGAGTCTTTATTAAAATAGAATTCTAAAAAACAAATTTTAATCAAACTTCACATGTCACTCCCCTTTTGAATGGGAAAACTTGTTCATTATACGGCTAAAATGTTAAAAATCAAGTCAGCTTTTTCAAGAAATAAACATTGGTTGCACTTGAAGACAAGAGTTTTGAGCAATATATTTTAATCTAGTTTAAATGTCATTTGTTTTGGGAATAATACTATTAATTTTGTGGTTAAAACATCAAAAGTCACAATTAAAAACAAAAAAATTGTTTCTACATAAAATAAAACATAATTAAAGAGCACATGCATGTAAATATATCATATTTATTTTCATATTGAAAATAAAACTAAACAAAAACTGATCGTCAGAATCTCGAGATAAGGCATTCTAATTTCAGTTGAATTACACCATTCAACTGGACAGCTACCTTAATCTTTTGCAAAAAAAGAGCCAAAAGTTGACAATATTTAATCATTGTCACAAGTTCAATAACAAATATATGTAAAATTTAAACATTTTGAATATTGTGTCTTATGTTAAAGAAAATTTAAATTGATCTTGGTTCTGTATTTTTCTTCAAATACAATGTAACGTTCTTTAAAGCAAGCTACATACACTGATCAGAAGTTCAGAACTGAAACTATGCCTGGTAATGAACGTAGGTAATTAAACATACTCGTCAAACTATCTCAATTACAACAATAATTAAAATGCAGTATTTTATCATCAAGGTATCTTAAGTGTTAATAATATTTTCGGCCGTAAGCTCAATAACAATAAAGAGGTTTCACAAGTCCACGATTATCAAGTTAATCAAAAATTCGTATATTAAGAGTAGGCTAATAATGCAGAATAAGCATTATAATAAAATAATAAGCATAAACAAAATTACAAGTAATAATAAATGAAAAGAAATGTACCACTGAAGCTTGATCTGCTAATTAAATTATTATATTTGAACAAAAGTTTGAAATAGTAGCCACAAAATTACTGAAAGTCAGCATCATTCCAATTTTTTCCACCTCAGAACTTTCATCATTAGTTTGTGAAATGTTAATCCCACCCTTGTTTTTTTAAAAATAATTGATACTTTCACATCGATTAGAAATATAAACTCTATGTTTTTAGTAAGCTCAAATATATAACCAAATCAATACTAAAGTCATATCTTCTTGTGGCTACAAACTTCTCGCTAGACCTATTTGTACTTGTTATAAAATTCAGTTATACATATAGTTTTGTTTACCTTCCTTCGAACTTGTGTTTCAAAAAGTCAAAAATGGCCTTCTGCATCATGTCTGTGACCTCATAACCTTTAAGAGATGGACCGACAAGGACCACTGGCCGGACGGAAGGCACTACATCATATGGTGGAATGCTCTCTGACTGCATTAGATTAGATTGCGAAGTACAAATAATGTGAAATTAATTATATTTACACAATGCTTAATTGAATTCATATTGCAATTGTCCAGAAAATCTTATTTCTGAGAAAACTTCAATGTTGTGATTCGTTTTTACACAATCCGTTAATAAATGCTTTTCACTAATGCCATCATGGAAAGTGGTTAGTGATACAAACTGATGCTGGGAATCCATAATTTTCAAAATTGTGTTACCAACTTTCTGGATGGTGTTGTGTCAGAAGGAACACATCCAAATGCTATTAATTAATTCTCTTTATCTTAAAACATTAGTGCTAGGCTATTATGTTTTAAAACTTCATGTTCTCTATCTACAGGGTGTTCTCTATCTAAAAAAGCGGAAAATTTGTCAAACAGCTATTTATTTTTACAAAGAATAACTTTTACAAAGTTTTTTAAAGGCATATGTTATATTACACTCATAGATGCTCAAAATGCATTTTATGATATTAAAATCATGCATTTTATTCATGATGTAAAGAAATCAAAATAGAAATGAGTAAGCACGCATTTTATTCATGATCTCATCTGACCCTCAAATTTTCCGCTTTTCTAGCGACCACCCTGTAGTTCTTTAAATATTTTCAAAAATTTGCAGAGGGTATAAGAACAGTATTTCACTCACACTATTTTGCATACCCATTACTAACGACGCTTTTTTTTCAATCCAGAGCACTTGATGCCAACTGGGATACAACAAACATGATATTTATACAGACCCTCTGTTAAAACAATACTTGTCATGGTGTAAACTTTTTCCAAGCTCTTAAAGAATGGTTAAAATTAATAAAAATAACATTTTGATAATACACTCTTCTAATTCTTAAAAATACATATGATTTGTTTGTTTGTTTTGAATTTTGCATAAAACTACTCGAGGGCTACCTCTGCTAGCCGTCTCTAATTTAGCAGTGTAAGACTAGAGGGAAGGCAGATAGTCATCACCACCCACCGCCAACTATTGGCATACTCTTTTACCAACGAATTGACCGTAACATTATAACGCCCCCACGGCTGAAAGGGTGAGCATGTTTAGCGTGACGGGAATGCGAACCCAAACCGCAACTCTCTGATTACGAGTCGCACGCCTTAACATGCTTGGCCATGCCTATAATACATCAAAAACTAGATAAAGAATATAGTGTTTAAAATATAATAGGACCAACATTGGCAACTAGTATAACCTTGAAAATAATATCACAGATAATTTCATTTCAATTTGGAACGTTTTTTCCTTTTTTTAAAACAAAATTAGAAATTAAAAGGAATATCATAAAGAAAGGTTATCTTAGGATTAGACCTAAAATATAATTATTGGATATCCAAATTATGTCTCACAACAATACTAAAAGGTCATAAACTGATAATAACAATCAGATAAAACTTACACAAACAGTAAATAAGAAGTCAAACTCAAGTCCCTTGGTGGGGCAGCGTAAGTCTATAAACTCATAACGCAAAAAAACAGGTGTTAGATTTCCCTCAGTGGACATACCAGACAGTCTTTTACGCTTTTGCTATAAAAATACACGTAAAACTTTATGTGCCACAGATTTTGTCTTATTAGTAATAATATTTTTAACTTTCAACTTTCTGGATAGTATTAATTTTATTTGCTAGTATAATTTGTTCACTAAGTTTCATTTCGTATCCGTTCTGCTCACTTGTAGATTAGTTTCACTGCTCTTGTTAACATCCGGAGCTCTAGAGATGAGGTCCACTCCCCCTTACCTCCAGAAATAAATAAAACGCCCTCTACAGCAGAGGACTGTGCGTGCTTTATAAAACTGACAGTCAAATCCCACCATTTAGTTCAAGAAGAATTTAAGAGTTGAATGGATGGAGTGATGTGTCTGCTTTTCCTCAAATCTAGCATGTCAGTTAGTATCATGTAGTTTTAACAAAATACAAACAAACAAATAAATTCGCCACTTTGTTCTTTTGCCCTTAAAAGAGTGGATAATTATCATCTCAAACAATTGCATAATGAGTCATATCAATACATCCAGAGTTAATATAATAAAAATAAGTAATATAATTTTAATGTCTTCTTCCATCAGGTCGTCCATTCCGCATCTTTGAGCTTAAACAAACTGAAGAAAAATATCTTGGGTCGGACGTGATTTAGTAACTATGATACCAGTACTGTGAACAAATTCAAATATTTGAACTTTCGAATTCGTTGTCAGTAAAACGTAATAAATAATGTAGGGATTTATGTGCGTTATTGAAGAGTACCCCAAGAATTGACTACTTCTCTTTCCGCTGGTCTAGGAATTCAGAATTTAGGACGACTGAAATAAACCTTAATGCCCACAATTATCTATCGTAAACTGATTTTCTTTAAAAGTTTATAAAGCTAGCAAAAGTCCTTGCACAACGTATGGCATCTATTTCATTCGTTTCAAAAAGTTGCTGAGACAGCGTGGGTGTGCATCATTTGCCGTGAAAATCTATTAAAATATTGATATCAATATGGTATCCAATTTCGCTATTGGTTAGCTTTTTCATATGAGTGTAATTATTTTTAGCATATTATATAGCTTCTATTTCTTTGTGTGCTGGAAATATGTGCCATAGCCCCTGAATGTTTCGTGGAAACCGGAGTTCAGTAAATGGTCACGTAAGTAGTAGCAAGGGGATTATTATTGAAATTACTGTACGACTCGTAAATGTTAGATGAAAAATAAAATTATACAGGGTGGTCGCTAGAAAAGCGGAAAATTTGAGGGTCAGATGAGATCATGAATAAAATGCGTGCTTACTCATTTCTATTTTGATTTCTTTACATCATGAATAAAATGCATGATTTTAATATCATAAAATGCATTTTGAGCATCTATGAGTGTAATATAACATATGCCTTTAAAAAACTTTGTAAAAGTTATTCTTTGTAAAAATAAATAGCTGTTTGACAAATTTTCCGCTTTTCTTGCGACCACCCTGTATATTTTAAAAACTCTCTAGAACATACCCAAGGACTACTGGAAGTCCATGGTAATCAGAGGTCAAGAAGTTGGAAAATATTTATCACAGACAGACAGACATAAGCTGCTGTATAGAAAAAATGTGACTATTTATTATTTTAAAAGTTCAATATAGAACTGACTTTTACCTTCTTGAAGAAAGTCTTTTTCCTTTCTTTGCCAGGGTGTCCGCTAATACTTGTTTTACCGAGTTTAACGTTGCTGGTTGTATCACTATCCTCGCCAGGATTACTTTCGGCACCATTTTGTTCCATATCAAAACCTAAGGTTCAAAACAAGATCAATTTTTAATTCCTATATGAAGTACAAAGTACAGAATGTACAGCAAAATTACGTTGAACACACAAAGTTATATCCTATCAAATAGAGCAAACAGACACTTATTAAAGTTTTATAAAATCATTACTACAGATAAGTTCTTCCTACATATAAATAAGTTAATTTGTAAGTATTTTCAAAAGTTTGTTTGTTTTGTAATTTCGCACAAAGCTACTCGAGGGCTATCAGTGCTAGCCGTCCCTAATTTAGCAGTGTAAAACTAGAGAAAAGGCAGCTAGTCATCACCACCCACCGCCAACTCTTCGGCTACTCTTTTACCAACGAATAGTGGGATTGACCGTTACATTATACACCCCCACGGCTGGGAGGGCGAGCATGTTTAGCGCGACGTGGGCGCGAACCCGCGACCCTCGGATTACGAGTCGCACGCCTTACGCGCTTGGCCATGCCAAGCCAAATTTCAAAAGTCGGGTGTAGCCTATTTTGTAACGATCCCGAGTTTGAAACCAAGGTGGCGGTTTTTAGTACCGTTGTCACAAAATCGTTTTCTGTACCTTGGAACCGAGGATGCGTAGCTTATTTCTGATCAGAATTTAAATTTTTCTATTAGAGAACTCTGAAATATAGCTTGAAAAACTTTAATTATAACAAACTTCTAAATACTTTGTCAATGAAATATTTTTTTCCACAAACTAGAAAAAGTTCATAAATTGCAGTAGCAAGAAGTTTTTCAGAAATGCACTTATTGAGACAAATATTTTGTTCATCCAATGTATTTACTGTTACGTCGAAATTTTTATACTGATTACATTTAATTGTGGTTTATTACCTAGTATTCTTATCCTATGCAAAACAATGTAGAAATGCAGTATTTCAATTAACAGAGCTTTCACGATTACATTTAAGGGCATCAAAAGGAAATCACTGGAATTTTATTAGGAGACTTGGTAGATATATAGTTCAATGAGAATGTCGTGATTCTAATTTCATTTGCCTTCTGTCTGAAGCTTTGATTATGAAACGTATCCGAGAAGTTGTGAGTCCTTGCTAATTTTAAATTATATTTATAAGCTTGCTTACTGTGGGCATGTCCAGCTTGATTGTAATGTGTTTTCTTTTCTTTTAACCAAAAACGTCATTTTGTTAATATAGATGTTGTTCCAAATTGGGTTGAAGTGTAATTTTAAAAGTCCGTTGCTCTCCTGAAACGTTCAATTTATTGGATTGATAATATTTGAAGGCTCACTTCCTCGAATTGCTAAATACTTAGGCCTTAGATCATTTAACAATCTCAAAAAAATTTCTTATGAAAAGTAATGAAGCCTTCGTGTCCTTCATGCATCGATGTTTGAAGAATATGTTGTTAAATTCTAAACTTATTTTATTATAAAGAGCATATAATTTAGACCTTGAAAAAAATTAGTAAAATTGAACTATTTAACTCCTAAATTTGATAGGCATGTGAGAAGTGAATAATCTTTATTCTGAATTTCTTTATGCTAAAATATATTGAAAATTATACACCGTATGAAGTGTGGCTCCCCTTCATCCTGAACTCATGTGATTTGTAAATTGTTTCAGCGTAAATAATGTATTAGAATATGTTGAACTTCGTAGGTATAAAAATAATGAAAGATTTATATCTTACAATTATCTTCCAGAGACAAATAGAGTTTCAATATATTCATTTTTTTTTCTAAATGCTTAATTGTCAAATTCCTGAATTTACCTGGTGTGGGAGGAGTAGATCCTCTAGACCCAGATGGTTTACTGGACAATACGTCATTTACTAATCCTCCAAGATTAGAAGCAGAACCTGTTTTGTTACTATAAAAAACAAGAACAATATGTTTGTTAAGAGTTAGAATATTCATTCAAAATATGGTATGAAAAATGTATTTATTTCTTCAGCAAACAAACTTCTTGATTTAGAAAGTTAATATACGATAGCTAGATATACTGTATTCATCCAGAAAAAAGCTACTTGAAAAAAATAAATCTCACTTTGACGGAACTTTTTGGGCTTGAATGGCCAAGTGGTTAAGCCACTCGACAAGTACTCCGAGGGTCGCGAGTTCAAATTACTGTCATACCAAACACGCTCGCTCTTTCAGCTGTGGTGGCGTTATAATGTTATGGTCTATTCTAAAAAAAAGTAGCCCAAGAGTTGGTAGTGGATGATGATAACTAGCTGCTTTCCCTCTAACCTTACACTACTAAATTAGGGACGGCTAGTGCAGATATCCCTCGTGTAGGTTTGCGCGAAATTCATGAACAAACAAAACTTTTTATAAGTTAGGACTTAGAGTATACTCAATAAAAATATGTTGTTTAGAATAATTCTGTATGTTTCACCCCAACGTTAAACTTTTCTTTGAAATTACCTATCACAACTAAGTTGTGTGTGTCTTATTAGGAATAGGTTGTATAGTGCTAATGTTTTGCGTTTTCAAAAACACCCATTCACTATTTTTCTGTTGTTCTTTTCTGAATATCTCTTTTACATTATATTTGGCTGGTAATTCTTTTTTCATCCTATACTTAAGCTTTTTAAAGGAACGCCAGATTTCTGTAAAAATAATTTTTAAGAAGTAATGATAGCTTTGTTTACAGTATAATTATATATTTTTAATTACTACTAGTTATTACGATTAAGCGATGACATCTTGCATAATATGCTTAGAAATATATAGAATATAATTAGATTTAAACTGATGTTAGTGATAAAGTCGTTGTAGAATTATCTCAAGTGAAACAAGAAGAAAAAAAATTAATATTTTGATGAGTTGGTCACCATCTAGTTTCAAATCTTAGTGATGGTTTGGTGTCCAGTTTATCCAGTTTCAAGATATTTAAAGGATGAGATCAGTGATCCAGACTGACTTATGGTTTTGTTCCGGAGCTTGTCGTTGCTCTGACTGTTCTGGAATAAGTTAGAGTGTCATTTGGAAGCTTGTTGCTATATTCAGCTACCTGAATTTATGTAGTGTGCAGTTTCAACGTTCTTGATGTTCCAAACGTTCCAGATTGAGTTGGGGTGTAGTTTCGAAGCTTGTTGCTATCCTAAACGTTCTGGATTGGCTTTACAAATAGCTCCCGAGTTCGTTGCTGTTATAAATTTTCCATATTAACATTCAGTGTGAATTCAGAGCTCTCTGCTGTCCTAAACCTGTAGTGATGTGAGGTGTGGTTTTGAAAGTCGATTATCCTAAATGTATCTCTCTGTGGGTTACTCTGCTTCCTTGGAATACGTGTGTTATGAGTAATAATTTTTCTCGGACAAATCTACGATTTATTATATTACGTACATTACGAATTAAGATTTCAAATAGCTGGAAATTTCAATTTAGAAATTAATTAAATGCAGCTATGTACTAAATTTTGATATTTGCCAGTAATATTGATACACACAATTTTCTTTTTTAACACAAATATATTTGAATATACAAATAACAATACGATTTATAATAATGATTTATATATATTAAAATTTTTAAAAACAATATTAAGTCCTCTGTCTGGTCTGGAACGGCATATGTTGTTGATGGGTCAACAAGAGCAAATTACTCTTATGTCGATACACAGATACACTTCATTTGACATGAATACTAGTTAGTCCTAGTTTTCACATACGAGTTTTTCCCAGTGCACGTCTGTAGTCTTACAACACTAAAAACCGGGTTTCGATATCAGTGGTGCGCAGAACACAGATAGCCTATTGTGTAACTTTATACTTAATCTAAAACAACAACAACTTAGCGAACATATCTAATGTCTTTGTAGAAACATTAACGTTCAAAGCTAATTCACTGAAGATTGTGATGTTCGGAATCTATAAATGTTTCTAATTAAATATTTGTAATTTTCCAATTAATAACCATTTCTCACAATTATAGATTCCGACATTGATAGTATACTAATTGTTGCAGACCAACAATATTATATATAACTGTCCCTCGGCATGTCGATTTATAAATGTTAAGGCGACGTTCTCGAAAGTTCATGTTCGAAGATATGTTATTACTTTCGTAAAACATATTGCTGATTCTTACACTCTTATACAAATTTAGAGAAGAGGCGGGACTTGCGCAATACAATTTAATAATATACGTCATGCAGATTTATAAATATATATTAAACTGAAACAAATACAGATATCAAAATAATACTAAATCCGTTAAACATGTCTTTTCATTCTACATCGTTTAATTATCTCGTTACAGAAATATTTCCCTCGAGAATGTTACAGATATAATACTTCAATCACAATTATGTTCAGGCCTGACATGACCAGGTGGTTAGGGCGCTCCATTCGCAATCTGAAGGTTGCTGGTTCGAATTCTCGTCACTCTAAACATGCTTGCCATTTCGCCCGTTGTGTGTTATGTGACGGTTGATCACTCTCTTCGTTGGTAAAAGAGTAGCCTAAGAGTTGCCAGTGGGTAGTGATCACTAGCTGCCTTTCTTTTAGCTTTACACCCCCAAATTAGGGATGCAAATAGCCTTTGTGTAGCTTTGCTAAAAATTCAAATTAAATAAAGAAATACAGTTCTGTTCGCAGAGGCATAGTTTTGTTAGTAAATCGAAAATGTATTCTACAGTAGAAAAATATCCACTAGAAAAGTCGCCCGTAGCACTAAAGTCGTATCTATAGCGACAAGCCACCACATTATTACTTGTAAACAGTTGTTACAAAAGTGCGATTAACTCTTTGAATTCACATGGATTTCCTGTAGCATTATCATGAAATAGAATGGTTTCTCGATAACTTAAATTTCATTAAAAATAAACAATAAATTTTAAATATTTATGAATTAGTGTATGTGTGATTTCGTACAGCAAAGCCGCATCGGAATATCTGCCAAGCCCACCGAGAGGAATCGAATCGCTGTGTTTAGCGTTGTAAATCCGTAGACTTACCGCTGTACCAGAGGGGGACTTATGAATTAGTTTCTCAGAAAATCAAACAGGAGGTGGTACTTATGATGAAAGTCGAAAAATACAAGAAATAGTGAGATGTTTTGAGATGTTTAGAAAATCATACTGCCCAAAGATTTCTTCATTTCCTTATAATAATTAGTAATTCTACATTTAGTTAACAAATACCATAAATCCATAGAAGTATATGTGACGCTACATATGCAGTTGATAATATTTTACCTAGGAACAATACAATATCACCAAATTTATGAAATATGTGTATATGAAGTTTTGTTTTACTTCATATGTTGATACCTAAGCTGGAGTTTACCGGCACGAGACTGAGACTGCTGAAGTTTAACATTTTCTAGCTTGACAGGACTTGGGATGAAGCCAATGTCACAACCTTCTTTCACCAGACGGCCTATCCACCAATCATTGTTATACTTCTAAAAAAAAAACCACACTTCAAATACTAAAGCAATGGACCAAAACAAGTCTCTTATAAACCAGTTCAATAAGTTACATATAGAAATGTTAGAAGGTATCCATGGTAATGCATCAGGTTTACACACACAAACACTATAATGGTATTCAAGATGACACGTCATATCCAACCACGAAGATTCCATTGCATTTAAGTTGATACACTTTCTATTCACATATTTGGTATTATTCATGGTAATACACCATGTCCACATATTACTTGTTACATTCAGAATAATACACCCTCTCCATACAGAGTAATATCCACAATAATACACCAAGTCCATGCATGTGACGAAATATTCAGAATAATACAGATATCTATACACATTATGTAATATTCCGAGTAATACATGTGACTATATACATTACGTGGTATTCAGAACAACACATTATATTTATACATATTCCGTAGTATGCAGAATAATGCATCACGAAAATACGTTAAGCGACTGGTTTGAAAGTAACGTGCCATATCCTCAAATATTAATTTGTTTTAATCTAACAGACGATGAACGTAATTATCAAATATTGCTAAGATCAGCAAACTATGGTCACACATTATTCACATCTGTGTTTCGTACTGAGTTTTAAATAATATTTTACTTATTATCCAATGTTTTTAGCGAATAATAAATTTTACATTTTATTTATGTTATTTAGCGTTTCTTAACAAAGTCAGTGAAAGAGAAAACAAATCAAAAGCTGTTCAAAAGGTCTAAATGAAAGTTGTTTTGATATTTATCACGATTCCGGTCTTTCACCTTTAGATATATATTTTTCATAATTTAGTTTTCGGTTTATGTTATGAAAGTTATGGAAATGTATATATTGTAAACTATTCACAGGTACAATTAATTTATACTTCAAAAAATGGAAATAAACTCTTAATGCAATACACTGATATTAACAGATATTTTACAATCTTTACTGACACATTTTGACAACCTATAATATTACGTGTTATATATTCACTGGTCTAACATTTTAAAACGTTGCAATATGCTTTTTTTATATTTTTATTATACGTGTTTACTGCAATTAAATTTGATATATCTTCTTCTAAAGTACTTGTTTCATAGTTAACTTTTATTTTCAGTTAGTCTTTACTCTAAAAAAAATAAAAAATCCATTGTATTTTAAATGTTTAAAGACACATGATATAATTGTAAGAGTGACAAACTGAAAGCTTTTGTCGATACAGAAAAAAATATTCTACTTTAGCTTCAAAAGCCTGTAAGTAACTCAAACAAAAAGACAAAGATAATATAAATTATTGACACGAATGTCGATATTCGAAAAATCAGTTATAAAGTTATAATGTCTACCATATTAATTAATGTATAACGAACACTGAACAGCATGCACAAATTTTACTTTACCCTCACTAGCGTTTTTCATATACCCCATAAACCATTGAATGAACCTATGTGAGCCACTAATCAAAAACAGATATATTAGAAACATGACAAGTGTTCGACATCTAACCTCTTTAATATGTAAAAATTCCTTGACACCAAACGATACCGCGCAGCCGTGAACAGGAGAGTCGTCATCTAGAGTGCCATCGTAAGTGAGGTTTGTACGAACTGCAAATGCTACGGGTTTAGACTGTAAAAACAATTTTATCTATATGAATAAAAAAATATAAAATAATTCAGACAAACATTCTAAAAATGCTATCTGAAATACACTGTCCCCTATCGAAATTAAAGCAACAACTTATTATACGATTTGTACATAAATTATGTAATCAAACTAAACCAAAACAAACTGCTTCTACCGTGTTTCTCCGATAATAAGACCTACCCATAAAATAAGACCTAGTTAAGAGTGGAAGGAAGAGGAAAAAAATAAAAAAATAATAATTTATTAATTAGTTTAATAGTTGGTTAATTAGTTAGTTTAAGTATTAATCAGTTAGTTTAATAGTTTATTTTAAATGGTTAGTTTAATAGTTTTTTATAATTTTTACTTTGTAACTTCATTTTTTTAATATATCAAAATAAGACATCCCCCGAAAATAAGCCCTAGTGTCATATTTTGGAGTGAAAATTAATATAAGCCCTGTCTTATTTTCGGAGAAACACGGTAGATAGCTTTGCCACGTGGCCTTTTAAATCAGTGAAGAAAAGAGGAATTTATGACCTACCTCATTATTTTAAGAATGTTGGTCGGTTATGAATCCGAAACTGAACAACCATACCAGTAAAGCGAAAGATGGTTATCAGTACAATAAAATGAATTTATTAATGTTATTTTCAATACAAACCTTGGCTTTCTCAAGCTGTGCTAGGGCCTGTCTCTCAGTTTCTCTTCGAAGAACTTCACGTTCTTCATCAAGGGACAAATCAGAAGAGGGTTGACTGTAAGTTGAGTCCCCAGAACCCTTTGTCATAGAAAATTCTCAAGGTTAGACTAAAATAATGCAAAACAAATACTATAATTTCCAAGCCAACCATAAACCACTGTTCGCAAAATGACGAGATTGAAACAAATCAATAAACATTGATTGATATTGAGAGGAACAATTTCATCAACTTTTTTATTTTAATAATATTTAGTTTATTATATAAAAGGAACATATTTAATATAGCATTGCAGTCTCAAGTTAGTTTTAAAACATACTTGTGTTACTGGTATTGCTTACTGATTTTCAGTTAGAAAAAAATGTTGAAAGGTTCCGTGGTAGAGTATTTGTTACTGTGTAAGTTATATACAGTATTATTCTTGTATGCATTAGCTATATTCGAGTACATTACATTTTACACAGTTTCTTGAAAATTCACAGCATTGTTGTCGATATATGATTGTATCTAAACTCTTGATATCAACTTTAAGACCTTTACCCTCACATGTTTACATCTAAGGTATAAAGATTCACACCATCATTACTGAAGTACAGTGGTACCTCGGTTCTCAAACTTAATCCGTTCCAGAAGGCTGTTCGAAAACCGAATCAATTTTTCCCATAAGAAATAGTGTAAATTAAATTAATCCATTACAGACCTCTAAAAATTACGCATTATGAAGTATTTTAAGTAAAGATATTGCATATTTATACCTGTATAATTATACTTACGTGCATAAAGTCAACCATAAACACAAAACTATAAACACAATAAAAAATAAATAAAATTTAACTACACAGGTGTGCTGAGAAGAGCTGATGGCATAAGTGAAAGATGGTGAGGAACGCAGAGAGTGGGAGGGTTATTATTGTTTGGAAGGGGAGACACCTTCCATAAATATATCAGGTAACTCTCCTTCTGGGGTTGTTTCTCTTTTCTGTCTCTTTGCACCGCGACAGCCTGCTTGAGACTCACTGAACCTATTTCTCACTAAAAACTTGTATAATGAGGTTTGTTTCTGCCTGGCACCCTCTCCATGTCTCACCACACTATGTATGCTACTTCTCTTCCTAAATTTTTCAAACCACCTCCTACTAGCCTCAAAGGCATCACTTGTATCAGCACTCATTTCAGGGGTGTTTTTCAGGTCAGCATGCAACTGCTTTGGTTTCTTACAAATGATGGTCTTGGAAATGCTATCACCAGCTAACTGTTTTTCGTTTACCCAAATCAACAACAGTTTTTCTTCCTCTTCCATTGTTTGTGATCTTTGTTTTGTAAGCACTGTCGCTCCTTTTGCAATATCAGCTCCTTTGATGACCTATTTATTTTTCAGTATGGTGCAGACTGTAGACTTCGCCATACCAAACTGTGTAGCAAAGAAAGACACGCGAACCCAACTCTCATACTTCGCTATGAAATCTTTTTTCACCTCTATTGTGGCTCTAACGACTTTTCTTTTTGGTTTGCTGCTTTCATTAACCTTCTTTGACCCCATGGTGGCTTATTTAATCATAATATTTAAAAAACAAAACGATAAGGAAAATGAGAACGTTCGTAACAGATTTTAGCGGGGGTGTGGTCTGAGCGACAGGTGCGGGTAAAATGTTTAGGGCAAGCTTGGCGTGGGTCGAAAATGGTCGAAGGGTCGTTCGGGTTATTTCGAGAATTCGGGCCACGACAGCTTGATTCGGGAACCGAGTTTATGTTAAACAACCGAGACATTTTTTTCACAAACAATATGTTCGAGAAGGGAGTCGTTCGAGAACCGAGGTACCACTGTACTTATAACTATACTATTGTTATCAAACTTTAAACTCTCTTTATCGATGTAGTCTTGTAATTGATTTATTGCTGTAAAACATTACACTAATATTCTCATCGTATACTTAAAAAGTCATTCACTGTTACAATCATGCTGCACTGTTTAATATAGTCATTCTTGTCATAACCCACATTCGTTATTGATGCACATTTTATATCTTGTTCATTTTTATAATAACATTACTTTATATATTATACATGAATTATGTGTTTGTGTTTTTCTTATAGCAAAGCCACAAAGGGCTATCTGCTCAGCCCACCGAGGGGAATCGAACCCCTGATTTTAGCGTTGTAAATCCGGAGACATACCGCTGTACTAGTGGGGGGCTACATGAATTATGTCATAATAATATACTTTTTCAATAAAGCTGTATATAACTCGTACTAACACATATTGTTATGAATTTTTGCCAGATTTCACCGTTTTTTTCCTTCGTGCATACAAATACTAGCTTGAACATTTATAATTTAAACATTTTATCCAATTTACAAGATCATTATCGTTACACACTTTCTGTCACTTGTCGCTGTATCGAATCTGACACTACGCCCAAATTTGAAAGTCGGCACATCTAAATCTACTGTACACTTTATATTTTTGACTCTATAGTAAAACACAACAAAGTGAAGTATCAAATTGCAATGTTAGTAAACCTGCCAAATAACAGATTTATAAAAGGCTGAAATCAATGAAAGTAAAAGTCACATGATGAAGAAAATTATAGTTTGTAAATTTTGGAAAATGTACCACTTCTATGGTGTTACGTTTTTTATGTGGACTGAACGCAACAGAAAGACACAAATAGCAGCTTGTATAATTTATTATAATTATCTACTTATGTGATAGACACAAAATAAATTATCCAATGGCAATAACAGATATCCAATTTCAACCATCAAAACAACTTACAATACAAAAAGTACTGGCCTGTGCTTAATAATATGATCCAGGATAAATGTCCAAATCCGAAATCCAAAATTCCAATCTAGGCGTTGAATTCAGTCCCACGGAGAAATTTTCGAAGTTTGAATGGGTAATTTCAAACAAAAGTTCACAGTCCAATTCCTATTGACTTTCGATATAATTCGTAATCCGACTGAATTGTAAAGGTTGACGGAATAAAATTTTTCACCGCTTTAGTCGATCTAGCTCTATTCACAAATTCAGTTTAAACTTTCTCAAACAAGACAAACTTCCTGATCCGAATAAAATGGATGACTTATTTCTTGACCCGCGTAAAAATGGCTGATCTCCCTCGCATCGCCGTCTGTTTATATACTATATCGCGTGACTTCCCAGAATTCCACAGTACAAACACCAGGCCAATACAAGTGATCAATCTATTTAGTTTTAAAAATTTCTAAATGAATTTTAATTAATTCTAAAATGTTACTTTAAATTTCATCGATTTAAACCTCGAAACAATAATATAAATATAGAATTATAAATAATAAATATGGGAATTCAAATACGACGTTATATGATATTTACATAACACTCGACATGGTTGTCGTTTACATAACATTTACATAACACTCTCGACAACATTTATATGATATTTACATAACATATGGGCTAAAACATTACCGTATTTAACTGTTAAAACATTTCCACGGTATAGCTATTCAGAATATTAAAAATAATAATTTAATTTTCCACTCAACTACACTAAATTTATTATACGTCATTAACCACTACATTATATATGTAAAAACGGCTGGTATGAATAGAGAAAGCACTATGTAGAGGAGCGAACAACGTTTCGACCTTCTTCGGTCATCGTCAGGTTCACCGAAGAAAGTCAAAATGTTGTTCGCTCCTCTACATAGTACTTTCTCTACCTATACCAACCGTTTTTACATATATACTCTTCTCTATAAGTGAGTAATCTCGTCATCACGGATTATTATAACCACTGCACTATATAAAATCAAGAAAAAATAAAACATTTCGCAATGTTTGCATTTAAAAAGGGTACAGATTTGGGGAGATTCACTAAAATTACTTCACTAATCACTTTCTTCACTAGATAAATGATTATTTATATTATACATTTTAAACATAAAAAATAAAAACAATTGTTTTCTTATTCCCACACTTTTAAACCTTTAAAGTGCTATTAAGATACAATCAAATAAACTGTAAATAAGCAAGAGGAAGACAACAGCTTACCAGAGGTGCATACCGGGGCATTATAGAACACAAGGTACAGGCGAGAACACCAAGACACCAAAAGCTGACACATGCAAGAAAGAGGAAGGAAGTCAGAGAATCAAAAGTGGCTTTGTACTGTGAAAAAGCAAACCATTCAGTATATTTATTTAATAAGAGTAAGCTGTTCTCACGAAATATCAGAACATGGGTGGTATACTTATTACACTATAATCATAGAAATATGGAAACTTAATATTCCATGATCTTATATGTCAGGATATCCTGAGGAATAATTTAATGTGGACCATCTATTCTGTGCTTCAAATTTTAATATCAACAATTTAGTCCATATTACGATTTCATAATAAATAAACCTTAAGATCCAAACGCATATAAAGTTGTTCTGGTAGGTAACTTGATTTTGACTCTGTACAACCTAATTCGCGCACAGTTTTCTGATTAATAAAATAATACAATTATTTTATAATTAGTATAATTAGTTGATTTTGTAATAAGTTTAAATACAACACAATCGGAGTCAAGCTCTATACTCTAGTCGGTGTTTTGGGTAAGTTAAAGTTCGTAATGGTATAATATATTTAATGGTGTAATGGTGTTGACTAATTCCTGCTGGAGGGTGATATAAATAGTTAGTTAGAAACAAATGTAGCCCACATTATAATTTCAAACTTACATGTAAGTGGAGTAAATTAAACAAAGTTAACAATCGCTCTGAGTTGTCACACTTCGGTTCATTGCACAGAACTTAAATTATTCCAAAACACTCGTTTTCCACTAAGAACATAAATAACTCAAATTAGAATTAAAATTATTACTAAAATTTTAATATCTTAGTTTCAAAATATATTTTGTTCATCTATTTAACATGACTGATTTAAGATGCTCTCTCTCTCTCGAAAACAATCTATATTTAATTTTGTTTTTAATAAAAATACAAAACTACGAGCTTTAGGTTAAATAACTGATTGCGAGCTTTTGAAACTGCAATTAAATACCTGAAATTCTGCAAAAAACTATCCAATTAACTTATTTTAGCTTAACTTAAATGTGTAAGAAAAAATTAGCTCTAGCTTATGTTAAATCCTTACTTATAAGTATTTCCAATGAAGGTAATTTACAATGACAGGCTTAATACAGTCAATAAAAAAACCTTCGTCGTGCATACATAAAAAGTAAGAATCTCTTAAAGCAAAATACTAACATTGCAAATAAAGTAAAGACAGTGTTCATGCCACAATTACAACGTGCTTTGCAACAATGTAAATGTACTAAAAGTACCGTAATTAGAAATAATTAGCCAAATTATTTTCTAAAACTTCTTAACTTATTCAATCCCATACCAAACTGGTAAACTTTACAGAAAATAGTAGGTAACTATAATAGAGTACGTTACTATAATTAAAATTATAATTTCAACATACTATAACATTTGTTAAACACGATTAAACAATTCACAATAACTAATAAATGCCCTCATTTTTTCTACTAAGTTGTAGTTAATAACATGGGTTTTATGAAATAATATTTTCTAAATGATGTAAATTCTACCTACTTCATTTGGATCTCAATGTTTTAACTAGTACTATATTTTAAACTTAAGCCCATCTATCTAACTAAACTTTCACAAATGCAGCTACAGAAATAGAATCTTTTTATTGACCTCACCAGTTTCCTTCGAGAGCTACAGTTTTTGTAGGTCTGGCCAGTCAAGGTTGACATTCTTGTTTTTTGTTTTGTTTTTTACAGATGGTACTTGTATTTTTCAATAATTTTCACCTATCTAGCTGGAGCTCTAATTTTTACAGATATAAAAATATAGATCAAGATCGACATTCTAAAAAAGATTTCACCCATCTACATAGAAATCTTTAATATATTTTCTCAGTGCATATAGCGTTCTAGAGTTTTTGATAGTTAACACCAGTACATGTAGAAATGTATGCTGTTTTTTATAGACTTCATCTATACAGTTAAAGATCAACAGTGTTTTATCGAACTTAGTAGTGAACCTTGTAATCTACAGGTTTTATATAAATCTCAGCAGTCAACATTGAGATGTATATTTTTTTTATAAGTCATGCCAGTGCACCTAACACTAAATAAAAAGTTGTTCATTTCGACTACCATCCCATAGTCACGTCTATTTTCTGCTTTAGAGATATCGTGGTCGCTGTCGAATTGACTACCTAAAATGTATCAATAAGCAAGATGACTATCATTTTGCAGTCGTGGATGTAAAATTGACTATTAAGTAGTAACGATGATCTATTACTAGTCAGTTTGACTGACTCTTAGTCAACTTAAGCAATTAGTCAGCTTGACTACTTCCCAGTCAGAATGACTATGTCTCAAACTGTTTGACCACTACCCAGTCATCTTAACTCCTTCATAGCAGCACTGCTACGCTAGTCTTAAGGACTACTTTGTGCTCAGGAAGACCAAAACTATCGGCCAACACTCATGAATTGACACTCTTGATGTTTCTTATAGCATTCAGGCGGAGTTCAAGCAAATCACTGTATACATCCATTTTGTTTCATAAATGCAACAATTAAAACGTGACTAGGGCTAAACTTTGCAAGAATTTATTTATTTACTTTTCTTTTTTTTTTGGGGGGGGAATACATTTCTTTCACACAAAATAAATCCTACCTAAATAAATCTTATTTATCGACCACTACTATTTCTTCACTGTTTTATTTGACAATTGTGTTTTTATATTGTTATGTACATATGTTGGAATATTCGAATATGAAATCCAATAATCAGTACATTTATTATTACAATCCACAACAATCTAAGTTATGACTGAAATAAGCTTTCTTCACGTGGTTAACATTCGCGCTGACACAACACATCGGGAAATGCATCCGATTCGTCTAGTGGTGCGCAGCGCAAATCCAGTACAAATGGAAAACAGGTACATTAGGCGCGAGCGAGACTATCTCTTTTCCAAAGGGGTGTACCAGGTTGAGTTATCTGAAACCGGGAGTTCTTTGTACAAGGAGGGCTGTAGGTGTTATTAATGGAGAGAGGTTGATCATTCCTCAAGGTGGTCTAGGGGGAATTTAGGAGCTCACATACAACAATACATACACAGGGGGAGGGAGTGAAGACGATACGGTCCACCCCTTAGCGGCAACCGAAGGTAGGGATGATACTATAAACCCAAAGGGGGCAGGAAGGGAGAACTCACATACAGGAATATTTTTTCGCACATTGGAGAATTACAAATGTCATTTATAATGACCGAAACTTGTACTGACATTGCACATTTGCCATGCAACCGCGCAGATGACGGAAAGAAGAAATCCGGGTAATATTAATCATTTATGTCTTAGAGTAGGAATATTTATATTTAGGTAATGCTTTGAAGCAAGTATGAAATCGAAAACGTTCCCCAGTCTTGACATCACAAATGCACATATTTGATATCTTGAATGCATATCCTATGGTAGAATTAAAAGCCCGCAATGATCCATGTTGCTGCTCTGTTAAATTTATTATCAACTACACTGTTGCTAAAAGATTTGTTACGGCCACTGCTACACATATGAAAGTTGTATACTCATTAAAAGGTACCTCGTATGTTATTATTTTATAGACCTTTGATAATAAAAGATGACATACGATAATATGTAAATAATAAATCCTTATTTTTAATAAATCAGCAGAGCTACAAATGCTAAAGCGTGCACACTTTATGCGACGTGCGTATTGCGGCGAGATCCACTGACACAGCCAACAATGGAGCTACAAATGGGAGCGGCAAGACAAATCGTTTGAAAACAGAAAAAAAAGTGAAACATATATTGTATTTAAATTTCTTAGTTCCTTAACGACCGTATGAGCGTCTACTATTAACAGTACCTAAATAGTACTTGTTATTATTAACAGTATACGGTCGTTAAGAAACTAAGAAATTTAAACCAAAGGATTATCAACAGAAGAAATATAGTATTTAATGTGTGTTTCTTTAATTTAATATTATAAACTATCTAAAAATCTCTTTAGGTACAAAATGTATTTAAATTTTTAAACTCTATACTTTGAAATCGAATGGTGCGAGATAGGAGCCAGCGCCAGGCCGTACACTATGAATAGAAGGACTGTGATCCTGCAAAATATTCCTTCAACCCCTCTCCCTTCTTTGCTCCCAGAGAACTTTCTCAGACTTTGGGTCCCTCCCATAATTCATACCACATCTATACCGGTGAGAGAAATGTAGGATCCGGGGCTATTGCATCGAGTCATGAGCAACCGAGTTGTGTAGTTAAAGTAATAAAAATTGTATACCTTTACGAAAATCGGGGGATCACGCATCAGCATGCTTATGCATCTGCAGAGATTTCCTTGTGTTCACTCTACAGTTCACAATTCCTTTCAGATTTCTGTCCAATTTAGTGAATATGTTGGTTAAGTTTAGGTTTGGCTAATGAATGTTTTTGGCCACCCCCGGGGGGTTGTGGAAATAATTTACATTTTGAAGTACGTTTTTATTCGCTAAATTGAGGGCAAGTCCGAGGATACACCGTCGGTTCGCGGGCAACCGACATTTACTAGTTGTTATTTTGAAATTTATCATTAAATTTAGTTAAAATAAATGATACATTTTACATTTCAAAATGAAAACCCGACACATTTGGATGTATGTCTTGCATGATATTTATTAATAGACACTGTGAAGTTTGGTAAACTTTGGAGTTAAACGTGACAGAACAGTTAGAAATTTTTAATATTTTCCCTTCCATTAAATGTAATTATAAGGTTAGGCATTTTAGCAAGCTTCTTTCACATTTTTCTTTGGTTCATGAGCATGAGCCTGGATTTATTGTTCCATGAGGGGTTAATGGGTGTAAAAAAAGCATTTAAAAGCATCAGATGTTTGAAAAGACATAAATAAAAAGTATGGATGGTTCGCATGATAATGAAGCTGGTGGTGAATGTGTCGAGTACTTTATGGAACAGAGGTATAAAAACTCTAACAGTGATGAGGCAGTTGATGGTAATAAAGAGATGGTTGTCACAGACAAGCGAAGAACCTTAGCTAAAACAATTCTGCAGCTGCGTGAAAACGAAAAAAAAAAATACTTACAAAACAACAGGCCCGGCATGGCCAAGCGTGTTAAGGCAAGCGACTCGTAATCTGAGGATCACGGGTTCGTATCCCCGTCGCGCAAACATGCTCGCCCTTTCAGCCGTGGGGGCATTATAATGTGACGGTCAATTCCACTATTCGTTGGTAAAAGAGTAGCCCAAGAGTTGGCGATGGATGGTGATGACTAGCTCCCTTCCTCTTGCAGTCTTACACTGCTAAATTAGGGACGGCTAGCACAGATAGCCCTCGAGTAGCTTTGTGCGAAATTAAAAAAAACAAATACAAAACTACAAGTATTTTTTTAATTTGTCCTGTTCTATTATGGCTGCCAAAGATAAACATTTATTCCAAACCATAAAAGAACACTGATCAGTGAGGGGGTTCCTAGAAATAGCATAGTTGCAGTGATGGAAGCTTACAAGAAAGAAAGTCTTGACTTTCATTCCATGATTGAAAAATTCACTGACCACAATAATTTCCAGTCTTACATTGAAAATAACTATTGAGTATGACCTGGGAATTGCTGGTGATGGGAAACATGACATAAAGCAATATGTTTCTTTATTAGATACTCTGAAGTGTTTGCTTAAACATGATATTTTTAGCCAGGTTGTTTATCCTCGCCAGTCAGCTGATGATTGTCTTAGAGATATCGTTGATGGTGAACATTTCAAAAATCATACATTCTGGCAAGAAACTTCCCTTGCCTTTCATTCTCTATTTTGATGAGTTTACAGCTGTGAACCAGGCTGGAATACGAGCTCCTGCTTACAAATATACTGCTTTCTACTATCAGTTAGGCAATATTGAACCTGCTTTGAGATTTCAGCTTCATTGTATATTCTTAGCAATCTTGGTGAAGAGCCAAAATGGAAAAAAACATGGGCTAAATAAAGTGATGAGACCTTTGACTGAAGAACCAGAGGGAACATTCAAATTCAGAGGTGCAACTCTTGTTGTTGTTGTTGCAGATAATTTGGGAAGCCATGCTATTGGAGGGTTTTTTTTAATCTGCTCTCAGATCATGTAGATTCTGCATGGTAACTCGAGATAATTTAAGAAAGTTGACTGATATTTCAAAATGTCCAGAGAGATCTCTTACATTCTAAAATTACCAAGTTGCAATGGTCGAAACTGAACCGACTTTGTAAAGTACATATGGGGTTAAAAAAATCGCCCCTAAACGTTCTGAAGCAATTTCATGTGGCAAATACTCTACCACCTGATATATTACATGACCTTTTTGAATCTGGTTTGGTGTCAGAAATTTTAGTTTTACTTGAACATCAGTATGTCTTATCTGGATACTTCAGCCTTCAGTACCTTGCAGGCAGAGTGAAGGAGTTCCACTACAAAGGAACTGATAAAATCAATAGGCCTGAGCTTGTTATTTTGAGAGGGTCTGCACACATTAAGCAAAACATTATACAAGTTTGGTGTCTCTTAAGGTTATTTCCATTACTAGTGGGTTATGCAATGCCAGAAGGCAACAATAAATGAGAAGTTCTGTTGCCTTTGCTGAATATGGTAGAATTGATAATGTGTAAATCAATGTCATATGCAAGCATTGAATTCTTAAATTATGCGATACAACAGTTCCATTCTTTTTATGAAAAAGAATTACCAAATAGAACTCTCAAGCCAAAGGGACATTTTACTTTGCATTACCCAGAGATGACCCGCAGATTTGATACACTGATTAATGTGTAGACCATGAGATTTGAGACCAAACATAGTGTTTTTGTTGATGTTTCAAGATGTACCAAAAACAAGAGGAATCTAGCCAAAACAATGGCAATGAGACTCCAGTATAAATTCTGTTCACATTTGGAAAGCAATGGATTTCTTGGAATAGATTCCTTTGACCTGACTAATCTTGTCAGATTGCCTGTGAATTCACTCGGAGAAGAGCAAAACCTTGTCAGTGCATTTGTTTGGAAGGCAATTTTATCACTAAAGCATCAGGTTGTACAGTCAACTGCCTCACATACAACATAAAGACAATGGTTGTCAGTAGCTATAAATTCGATAGTCTTCAATTTTCTTCAGTGATCTGTTGCTTTGTTCTTTGGGGAAAACCTTTTTTGTATTGTACTGTTGATCATCATAGACATCTTCATGCTTACATTGTAGAGCCAATGAGAAGCTATGAACTCTTGAGCATTCCAGATCTTTATTATCAATACCCATTGTCTCATTATGTGAACAGAGGTGAAAATATGATCATCCTACATCACTACATTCGTCGGCAACTGAATGATGACAAATTTTAAACAGAACTCGGTCTTCAGTGGTAAATGTTAACCTATTTTACGTAATTTGGTGTGTACCATCTAGTGACAAATTTCATCAAAAGATTTGACATATTTTATGTAAATTTGTTTTTGCCTTTTTGCGACAAATTGTATCAAAATTTTCAGAGATAACTTGTTATATTAATACGTATCATGCATTATTTGCACCAAAATCACCACTATCATTACCACCTATTGAGGTCAGACTGCTTATATTTGCTTACACCTTTTAAAGGCTACTAGTTGTTAGGGAAAAAACTAAATTACTTATTTAGCTGATTTATACCAGTCTTGATGATGTTAAATTTATGGAAATGTAAAATATCTTTTTGGTGTTTTGTAGTTGTTCTCCAATGACAATCTTTCTGCATGTGTATACATATAAATAATTTTTTTATCAGTACCATACTTTTATATTCCAGAGAGACGCTTTATCCTGCCACATTACCTGCAATGAAAGAAAAATTGTTGTGTCAGTGGATTATCTGGGACTGTTGCCCAGTAAGATTTCTCACAAGCTAAATCTGGATATAGATGCTACCAACTTGTCAGCTCAAGTGTACATGGAAGACTGGCAGGAGTGGGTGGATGTTCAATGGTCTGACATTCCAAAACCACGAGCAAAGCTGTGTGTTTCTCTGGTTTCTAATGCTGGAAAGTCTGTTGGAGAGATAGCTATTGTAGTAAATCGTTTGTAAGAATGCTCAACCCATTTAAATTTGAGTGATTATAATCATTTATGTAGTCATTGGAAATCACTCTTCGGAAACTTTATTCCCAAGAAAAAAATTAAATTGTCCAATAAACATTATTCAACAAAGCACAATTACTGTTATCTTTTTATTACAAATTTAGACCCATAAATAATTTACTTTTGACCAGAATCCACTGAACCCTCAAGTGCCTTTAAGCAAGCAGAGTGCATCTTCGCCTGGTCCCAGTACTGAATAAATTCAGTCCATATCATCATGGCAAAATATGTCCTAATGTATGTCAAACAGATCTTTCAATCTGTTGGAGAAATAGTTTCATCTTTCACTTGAGACAATTAGGCTTTAGTTAGTATTTCATTGCATCAGTCAACCCCAATTTGTAAGTGTTTTGAACTATTTGATAATCTTAGCATTCAAGCCTTGGCCAGTACCCTTTAAGCTGGAAAATTTGTCAAGTCTGCCTGGATCTACTGCTTTGCTGTTGTCGCGAGGGAAGCCTGTTGAGAAAGAAGGTCGCTTTCATTTACTGGATGCAGCCTACACTGAGGTTTCTAACTATACCTTATAAATGCTGTGCAGTGAATACCACGTGTACTATAGAGCATTATCCTTTCCTTGTGGCATCACCAGCACAGCTATTGAAAGAATTTAAGCAGGTAGTAATAATGAAAAGAAGGAGTGTCCAACTTTCTCTCTCAATATAAGGACTCCGTAAATTCTCACCTGCAGGACAGAAACATATCACCAGAAAATAATTGATTGCGAGCATTTCTAATGAAACAGTCCACACACATGCCTGACGTTACATCTAGTATTGCCATTCTTGGTATCCCTTTTCTTCTAAAAGAAAGTAAAAGTATCATGGTGGGTACTATAGTTAGGGAACCTGCTGAGAGTGGTATATACATTCAATGTGGTTCAATGTCTCAGTTTTGTAATCAGGAATTCCAACTATATGTTCAAGGCCTCGATACTTGTGCCACTGAAAATTTTATGGAAGTATTTCACTTTGTATGTAGGGATTTTTTTATACCTTCAACTTTGCATTTCCAACAAAACTCAAAAAACTTTCAACTTTGTTAAAAGAGTTGTTCTGAAGCTCTATGACGAGTCCAGGAAAATTACCAAATCTGAAAAAGATACAGACAGATGTGTTATTCAGTTGCTTGATCTCTTGAATGTCAAAACACATAGCAGCGGGAAATCTGTCAAAACGTCCAAAGGTAAACGAAGAGGAAAGTGTTCAAAGTCATAAGGTTATATTAGATCTGGTAATATTAACTTGTTATGTGTATTTGATCCAGGACGAATTTTCAAAAACCAAGTATAAAGTTCAGTTGTTTATTTTCAAATTGTTGCTGGATTTTGAATTTTTTTTGGTGCATGTATTTTGATGTACACTTATGTTCAGTTTGGAATAAAAATGGTGCTGCTAAAATGAATTTTATATTTTTCAGAATGGTGGCAGATTACTGGGACTTAGGCTGAATCATCAGATGGCAGCGGGGTTGACTGCTCAGTGATAGTTCTCTTAACCACAAATGACTGAAGATGGTCTCTTTGCCTAGCAGTGACATTGCACAGGTGGTCCTGACCGAGTCAACATGACTTATCTTTCATGGTCGAATGACAGTCATAATGACAGCAGTCCATTGTTAATGGATGGTCATAATAACTTGTTTTGTTTTGGAATTTCGCACAAAGCTACTCGAGGGCTATCTGTGCTAGCCGTCCCTAATTTAGCAGTGTAAGACTAGAGGGAAGGCAGCTAGTCATCACCACCCACCGCCAGCTCTTGGGCTACTCTTTTAACAACGAAAAGTGGGATTGACCGTCACATTATACACCCCCAAGGCTGGGAGGGCGAGGATGTTTGGCGCGACTCGGGCGCGAACCCGCGACCCTCAGATCACAATGTGCACGCCTTAACGCGCTAGGCCATGCCAGGCCCTGATCATAATGACAACCGCTCCTTAGACGAATAGGGTCACATTGACTATGTTATGACTACTCTGTTGTGGTTTACAGGTAGGTAATGCGACTATTGTCAGGTATTATGACTTAATATTCTGGGTAATTCTGTAAAACTTGAATGTAAATATCCAAATTTCAAAAAGTTTGTGTTTAATGTAACTATCCAGACTGTGCTTTTTGGATTAAAGATGCATAATATCACGTGCCATTTTAACAAGTTATCTGGAGATTAAGAAATTGACTTGGGAAAGTCTCTATAAGACTTCAAGGTGGTTTAACAACCAGCAAAAACAAACCTTATCACTTTTATATGCAAAAAATGGCTCTTTTGGGCTCAGAAAACACAGTTACCAGACATCGTAGGGAGACCCGCAAGTATGTAAAGTACGAAAGTGGCATGTGTACAACTACTAACACATACTCTGCCAAAGAATAGTGTTAGAGTTTTAATGTGTGGGTTGGATTCCTTACAGTTGTGATTGTGGCTTGTTGGCGATTAATGTCTAACAATAAATAAACAACACACAGCTCACCTGTTTTAAAATAATATGCTAAAGAAGTCAAACATATATATGTACAAATGTTCGTTAGACTGTTGCTTACCATAGTTATATCTACACCTATAAATAATTGTCTATTTTATCATCAAAGTTCAGGCTGATTCAACTGTTCTAGAACACAACTAACGAAACAAATTCTTCTATACTCTGTTATTACAACACATTCTGCGATAATTTCACTTTTAAAACTGCCACAATATGTTCTTTATGACTAAATTCACAATCACGCAGTCTAAATCCAGCTATTTGTAAACATACTGGAAATTCAATTTGCACAGATATCTGACCAAGGCCCAGAACTTTCCATACACTGAGATATATTGTGGTGCAAAAACACTTAATTAAAACAAGAAAAGATAGAAGGTTCTAGAAACGTGAAGCAATAATATAACAATCACCAATTCACAACAGCTGAACTACACAACCTTATGTAAATGCAATAAGTTATCAATTCTAAAAATAACTATATTTAGCATTCATGCTATATAACTCTTTAATTTCTAATTCTCACATTAAATTTTAATGAAAACACTTTTTATATATTTTACAATAAACAGCTCTTCCATATAAATACAACATTTTTATACTATATGCAAAGGCTGTCTTCAGTTAATGTACAAAATATACTCATATAGTTTGCACAAATATTTGCAGTCCCCTTGACGGCTTCAATGCAGAATCAGTAGCAGTCGTTCTGAAGAAACGACGCACAACTCATGCCTCCCTTACTGTCACTTTTACACCACTGGCATTTTGAGAATTTCCAGTCGGCAGATATAATGGCTGGGCATTCTCATTCAATCTCACAGCAGTTTTCTCAGCACTCAACAGCTTTGTACTGACATATGTTACGGAAAACAGTCTACCTGTAATTTCTTGCAGAATTAATTCTCCAATTTCAATATCTGATGCACCAGCCTGAACAGTAAACGGTTAAGTAAAATATGGCATTTTAAGGATCAGTGAATTTCCTAACACATTTTTCAACTTCTGGAATGCCATCAGCCGTGGTTGTTCCCATTTTGTCTTGTTGAGTTGGTCATTCTTGGATAGGTCAGTCAGTGATGCAGAGACTGTTGGTTCTACTAACTCCAGGAATGATCTGACTTGCTTTTTGGTCGCCAAAGATGGTGTATCTTGTTTGTGGGTTAGCTTCGTTTTTTACATGGTTATCTCTTGGTTGTTTATTTAATGTCCAAACAAGTCCAGCACAAAATAGCCAATATAACACTTAGATGGTATGATGGTCAGAACTGCTGCCCTCATTCGCCAAAACAGCTCTCTGAATGTTGTTCTTATGATACTCAACGTTGATAGTTTTGTGCAAGATCTTTCTGATCATGTGATTGAATGTTGTTGCTGAGTTGTCTAACCCAACTAGCATCCTCTCTTTAGATTGTGTCTCTAGTTGGATCTGTCAAAAACTTTTACTGATGTCGATCCTAGAAAACACACGAGTTTGTCTAGCTTTTACAACAGTGAAGAACAGGCTGAATTCGAATCGAAGGATCATTGATTCTGGCTTCAAACATTACCTAGTCATTTTGCTTGGTGAGGTCTCTCATTATATAGGGTATCTGATATGGTTTCACCTTGACATTTTTTCCACAAGATCTTTCTTGCTTGGTCTATCTGTGAAGATATTTTTGTACTCGTGTAGTAAAGCTTATTGCTCTTTCTTCTGTTTAACAGTGCATTCTTCACTGATGTTCATATATTTGTACAAACAATAACTCAAATGATGAAAATTCTGTACTCACCTATTGGACTTCTCAATAAGCAAACAGTAGTGGTTGCAAGTACCTGTCCACTCACGTGGTCTTTCCTAGCACATCTTCACTACATACTTTTAGACTCCATTACTTTCTCACAAAGTCCATTAATATGTGGTAGAGAACTACTTAGTGCTGATGACTCTGGACACCTCTTGAATCAATTATGAGCTAAACTGAATCCTTCTGTCACTCAAGACTTCTTTTGGAAAGCCTTCCTGACAAAATAATTTCAAAAGGGTTTCTGCAACTCTCTCCATTTCTATCTTTGGTAGCAATATGACGTTTGGATAACTTCTCACGTAGATAGAAAAGGGTAAGCACACAATTTGCTCTTGTCAAATACAGATGCTAATGGTCTGATCAAGTCTATTAGTACTATGCTGAATGGTCCTTCTGTAAGAGACATCTCATCCAGTGGCATCTTGGCAACCTTCCCTCTAGGTAATATCTTTTGGCAGATGTAACATGACCTGCAGAATCTGTTCACATCTCTGATGGCCCCAACAATAGACTCCATCACTTGAGTCCGATTTTCTGTTGGTACTATGCTATGTTTAACTTCCCCAGTACAACTGCCTCGATGAATCTGTTATACCTCTCCCTTCCGAATCCCTTTCCCCATTTACTTGTGCTCGAATTTCTCTTGAGCCATGTCCCAAAGTTTCTATCGTGAAGAAGGTTTCCTTTTTGCTTTTCTCTGTTCCTGCAGACCTACATTCAATATGCCCACTTATATTCTTGCTGTATGAAACTGTCAATCAGCACACGTAAATGTAACTTTTCTGTCATATTTCATCGTATTCTAGACTGGTTCCCAATGCTCTACCCAGTGTTTTGAAGGACTTTCTCTTTCTTTTCCTTGATATAGCCTCCATCTACTATTCAATTGTAGTTTCTTGGAATCTCAATTTTTATAAAATATTTCAATCACCACTGGCACTGTCAACCCATTTGCTAACTTGAGTTGACCATCAATCATACACTGTTTAATCATGAAGATACCACTTCTTTCTTGTTATAATACTGAGAAGTTGCTTTTATTCTGTTTTTCAGGCAGCCTGCATCCACAAACACGGTTATCTTTTCTTGGTTTTTGCCATCATCATAAGCTTTCTGCTACTGCTTTTTGTAAGAGATTTATCTCTTTTTTTATCTGGTAACTTCATGTCACATTTGGTGGTATCCTGCTTCTGGTCAGCTATACTTGGTTTTGATTTTGACTAGTAACTCTAGGACTAGTCAGTTATACGTTTTCCATGAACTTCGATATATTTTTCTTCCAGCTCATCCACGTCTTTTGGTGCTCTCTCTTTTAGGAATAGTGGCATATCCGAAAAGCACGTAATCATGGAATGTTCATGTGTTAGTAGACCTGCTACTCTATCGAAATTATCTTCACACTTGGTCATGTCAGTTCATCTTATTAAATATCACTGCGGGCATGTTGCAATCTGAAATACATTTTCTCTAATGCCATGTTTGACTTCTCTGAGCTTCCGGCAAGAATCTTTTTCGTTCAATGACACTGATCTAAAAACTGTAGTGTACATTAAAATGTATCAGATACTCTAAGTTAGTCACTCTAGCTTGTCAATACTTTGTTATTGTGAAATTAAGCTCTAGGTAAGTGCAGAATCACAACTTGATCTTGTTCAATAACAAGATCTCTTACGACAAATCAAACATTAGAGTTTTATGGATAAACCTGCTGTTTCACCGCTAAACATGGTTCCAAAAACTTACAAATAGTTTCAGCCTGACACGTCACGTAATAAACTGCGCTGAACCTGCATTTCAACCACAAATGAAACATATCACACGCAAGTTTTGAAAAACTCTAACTGGATCTAAATGTTATTAAAACCAGCTCTAATCCAGAAAACTTCATTGTGCATTTTTATGCGAAACTGAACAATGTGGATGCACTAAGTGCTACGTTTTTGCACCACGCCTTGCCTTTTGCATTTCCAAAGTTTGAGAAAACCGGGTTTTCCATGGTGTAGGGAGTTTTAAATTGTTTACAAAATTTTTTGAATATGTAGAGATTTCTAAGTGTCTATTTCGTGAGGATAATTTCAAATTAGGTCATATAGTATTCTCTATTCCATCTGTGTCAAAATATAGTTTGGAGCAATTTCACATTTTGTTTTGTTACAATCACATCAGATCACTGGGAAACTACAGTACTATCTATCATATATGCTTTGTATGTTACTATATCATCTTATATTTGGAAAGTTCAATACCAGACAATGACCTGTTTTTGTAAAAAATAGAAACTATCTACACAATACACAAACCAAGCAAAATAGATGTATTTATAAATATCATGTTGTATTTCAAGTTAAATGTTTTATATGAGCTTGTCAATCTTTTGTTTTTCAAATGAAAAGTTAAAAGGAGATTTAAAATACTTCTTGGGTAAAAGGGGTTGGTTTGATTTGAATTTCGCGTAAAGCTGCAGAAGGGCTCTTTGATCTAGCCGTCCCTAATTTAGAAGTGTAAGACTATAGGAAAGGCAACTAGTTATCACCATCTACCGCCGACTCTTGGGCAACTTTTTTTTACTAACGAATATTGGGTATGACCGTAACTTTATAACGCCTCCACGGCTGAAAGGACGAGCATGTTTGGTGTGTCGGGGAGTCAAGTGACTTAACCACCTAACCATGCTGGGTCAGGTAAAATGGAAAATATCAATCAAGCAAGGAATGGAACTAATTTCACATATTTTTTTGGAAATTATGATAAGTTGTGTATTTTCTTTTTTCAACGATTTATAATTTATATTGCTTTCATACAAATGTAATTAATAGTCAGCTTAATGGCTATGCTATAAGCGGAATTCCACTAGACAAGGCAAAAAACAAACAAAAGTCACTAACATATCTAGACATTCTTTAAGACTACCAGAGAATAATCTCAAGACTACGTGGATCATCCGAGATGTCCGAATGTCGAAGTGTGTAACGTTGTAACTCAAAAATGAGAAATTTAAGAATTGAATATGTTTGTTTGTTTGGAAAAACAATTTTTAATTTTAATTTCACTATCGAAAGTTTTTCTTCGTTCTACTTTTATCGGCTAATTGCTAAACGATTTGACTTGTTCTACAGAAACTTGCTTGTCTAAGCTGAGTCTTATAAAGTTTGTGTTTCTTCTTTTTCATGTTTTGTAGACCTAGAATAGTTTGTAGTTTGAAGTTAGTTTGTTTCATCCTAATCTCAGCAATTTGAACTAGAATAGTCTAAAAAAGGCTGGCAGGCATGTGTGACAATTGAACGATAGTCGTGTCTAATATTTTCTTTTCATAAAAACATTAATACTTGCATTTTTTTTGTTCCTTCCACGGTTTAGGATAAATATATTTCAAACATGTTGAATATTTTGAAGAAGCTTATGCATTTTCTTCATATATATATATACAGTGGAGCCCCTCACTAACGACTTCAAAAATGCCTCGACAAAAAGGTCGTTAGTGAGGGGTGGATACCCAATTCGTTACCAAGATTTAAATTATGTACGTTTTTATAATAGGCAATTGGTCTCTGTTCATTTTAAGGGTATGGAGTATTTAAAAACGAAATAAAAAATGCGGTAATATGTAATGCAAAATATATTTTCACTAGTTCTCACTACTTTACCTTGATTTTATGAGGCTATTAAATGTTTAAACACAAGTGTATTCACCATTCTATACACAAAAAAATGTTCAAATGCAGGTTTAAAATACGATCCTAAAATACATTTCTTAAAAAAAATCACTGTAAAATGTTACACGCAAAAATAATCAAATACAGACTTAAAATACGATAAGAAACTACAATTTCTTAAAGAAATCACTAATTTTTGTTTGTTTTTTCTTCGAAAATTGTACAGTTTCAATGTATTTGCTCACTGCTACCATGCAATCTACAATGTCCATTTTGCCGTGTTTGAGACCACACTGTAAAAGTTTTTCTGCATATCACATTGCAGTGGCACAGTCAATTGGCTCTAAAGACTCTACAGTTGTGTCGTCACATTCTTCATCATCATCACTCTCGATTTCTTCAGGACACGCGATAATATTGTCAGAAACTGAATCATCACAAACTGGAGTTTCGTTGTCGAAGTTGACATATTCGCCAACAGTTACACTATTCAAGACAGGCCTGAAGTCGGGGTCAGATTAGTTTTCTGAAACATTGTCTTCACTTTCGTTTGATACTTCCCCTAAACAGAAGTTAAAGCCGCATTTCAAGAAACACTTTTGAATTGTGGAAGTCTTAACTCGAAGCCCAGCGACGCGAAACCACACAAATGCGTTCAGAAGAGTGAATTTTTTGCACAACTCGGGACCTGTAGCCGTCTGGTCGTTATCCATGTGAAACAAAGGTTGTCTCAAGAATGTTTTGCGATACAGCAGTTTGACGGTCTGTATAACTCCGGCGTCACAAGACTGTAGCTTAAAAGTTGCATTAGGAGGAAGTAAAACGATTTTTATATTAGATAGAGGGATTGCAACATGGGCAGTGCAGTTGTCGATAAAAAGCAGAACATTGCGTTTCTGAAGTTTCATTTTGTTGTTAAATTTTTTTGCCCATTCGGTAAATATGGGAATTGTCATCCAGGCTTTTCGGTTGTGATAATAATCTACACCCAATGAATTCATACAGAATTACGAAACCAACGCGGCTTAGGACTATGACCAATTACAAATGGCCGAACTTTCTCTCCCGACATGCTACAGCAAAGCATTACTGTAACTCTTTCTTTCGAAACTTTTACACCGGATGTCGTTTCTCCCTTCTTGACCATTGATTTCGTTGGAAGTGATCTATATTGTATCCCAGTCTCATCAGCGTTAAATATGTCATTAGGGGAATAGCCTTCACAGATGGATGGGAGACGATTAGTCCAATCTTCAACTGCTTTTTGAGAAACTTCAGCACTTTCGCCACAGAGAATAGCTACTTTGATATTAGGCCTTTTTCCGAATCTATCTAACCATCCATTGCTAGCAGAAAAGCCTTCATTGCCAAGCTGAGACGCCAATATTAATGCTTTTTCTTGAATTAGTTTCCCAGTAATTGGTAGATTCCTGGATCTTGTATTCACAAACCACTGCTACACCTTCTCATCCAACTCGTCGTATAGGCATCTTCTCTTGTTCTGCTTTTTTTCTGGATTTTCGCCTGTTTCCCACTTTTTCAAATTTTTTTTCTTTCTCTTTAATGATTGTCTGAATTTGGGTTTTACCAACTCCAAGATCCGTGGCGATTTTTATTGCAGTTTCCCCTTTGTCGTGTCGTTAAATGACGGAAACTCTCTCTTCTAAGTTAAGCAACTTTCTCTTCGACATTCTAGTGAAAAATTTACCAATGAAAATTAATCTTCTTTTCGATTCGACGCACTGAAAATAGATTTATTGTTGAAGTAGATTACGTAATACTGTTTAACTACGGAATAATTAAACTCATTTGTAATATGCCATAAATGAGAAGGCAGATCGCTATGTAACTTCACAGAATATGCCACAAAATAATGTCACTTAGTCGTTAGTGAGAGGTAAAATAATCAAAATTGTTCAATTTGGTTGGTCGTTAGTCGCGTTTGAAGTCGTCCACGAGGGGTCAATTTAATGCAAACAGGGTACCGTCAAAAATTTTCCGGTTGTATGACAGGGGAAGTCGTTAGTGAGGGGCTCCATTGTATATATATTTCATAAGTATCTACATAGAAACCTAATAAACCATCAGCAGAGCAAATAGTTGAAAACTTTGTGTACAGTATTATTTTAGTTAGAAGAGAGTTAGGAATTTCCAAGTGACTTTTCAAAATAATCCACAGAAAACCTGCTAATAACAGTACGGCCAATACTTCTAATAGCCACCATACACTACTTGTTTCATCAATCGTTTTCGTATTTACTACATTATCTGGTATTTACATCGCTTGAAAACACAGCTGTGTGATGGAGCATAAGCAAACACTTGTATCTAATGGCTCAGTACACAATACTGTTTCTAGTATACAACAACGTTGTGTACAATAGCAAACGCGCCGCTTGGTGATGACAAATTTATTATGTAGTTGCAACATAATTTCCAATGTTCTGCAGCTTGAGACATAAGAGCTTTCATATAACAGCTATTTTTAAAGAAAATTCTTATTTTCACTGTTTTGATAAATTTCTTCGCTCTGTTGCGAAGGGCATTTATTCTTTTGCATTCTGTTCAAAATGTCTAATAAAAAATAAATATATTATTTGTCGTTGTTTTTTTAAAGTCGTCTGCACCTTACTGAAATTTTTATTTGCATCTATTAAGCTCATGGCCCTAATTTGCAAGTCTAATGCAATGCTATATTTAAAAAAAAATACGTATTTCATGCTGGGCAATAAGCCAAGACATTTTATGGCATGCTACTACAATATTGTAGACGCTGCCTACCATATTATTGCATAGCCAATCAACACGGTGAAACATTTATAATAATCAGTGGATAAATACAAACCTTATTTGCAAAAATGATACAAATTTGAACCCAGATTGGTACCGATACTAAACACACAAGCAGCATGTTCTATAACACATGGAGAATTCGGGTAATAAAATATACACACGAACATCATCTAGTAACAATGTTCAAGAACATGCAATACGTAATTTAACACATGAATAATCCGAACAAACTATGTGTGACCAAACTGAGCACATTCCTTTAGCTATGTTTGTAGCTTTTTATAAATGTCTGCCTGGCAGTTTATGGGAAGCTTGGCATGGTCGGAGGGTTAGGGCGCTAGATTCGTAATCTGAGGGTCGCGGGTTCGAATCCATGCTCACTCTTTCAGCTGTTGGAGTGCTATAATGTTCGGTCAATTCCACTATTCGCTACTAAAATAGTAGCCCAAGAGTAGGCAAGGCAGAGAGTGACTATACTGCTAAATTAGGGGCGGCTAACAAATAGCCCTCGAGTAGCTTTGCGCGAAATTAAAAAAATAAAAATAGGTTATGGAAGTATCGTTTCAGGTTTTAATGGATTTACCATTCACAATTTCAAGGCTTGGAAAATCCTTTTTTCAGGATTTAATAAATTCTGTGGTCTTCTTATCATAATTTTTTGGTTTCAGTGAATTCTACGTTTGTTTTGATACTATTCCAGAAACATGCACTTCACGTTTCATACTGATATTTTGTGAAAATGGAATCGTTATTCAAATTTGCAAGATATATATATATATAACCCGGTATGGCTAGGTGGTTAAGGAACTCGACTCGTAATCTGAAATTCGCGAACTCGAATCCCTGTCACACAAAACATGCTCGCCCTTTGAGCCGTGTAGGCGTTATAATGTGACGGTCAATTCCACTATTCTTTGGTAAAAAGAATAGACCAAGAGTTGGCGGTGGCTGGTGATGACTAGTTGCCTTCCCTCTAGTCTTACACTGCTAAATTAAGGATAGCTAGTGCAGATAGCTCTGGTGTAGCTTTGCGCAAAATTCAAAACAAACCAAGCTATATGTATATGTGGACAAGTGTAGTTAAGCAACTAAAGTGAATTAGTAAAATGTGAAGATAAAACAGTTAATTAAACCATTTTAAAATACCAGTACAATACGTAAAGCAACTGCAATATTCATATGACAGGTGACACACTAACAACATAATATTAAACATAATTTCAACCCAAAAATTAACTTGCTTAAATAGACAATTAACAATTAATTAGGCAGTCTCCCACTTCACAATATTCAACTACTTTTATAAAATAACCTACATCTTGATTTTATGAATGTTTTAAAAAGTAAAACTTGTGAATACTACTGAACATTTTCAAACCATACTAATCTAGTTTGTTAGCATTAAAACGAAAGCAATATATATTTTAAATGTGCAAAATTAGACATATCCACCTCTAATATCTTATACATTAGCTGAAAGTACCCACAGTAAACTCTTGGGCAACATTCATCTTACTCTCCTTCACAAAACTGGAATTTAACAGTTATTCTTAAAAATCATCCATGGTTCTAAAGTGCGGAGAACATTCCTGTAGTAATAGGACTTGAACTCTTGCATCACAGTCCGACCACGCTAATCACTAGTTTGTATATGATTGTACAGCACGTAATAACCTTTTATACAACGTAACATGGAATACACCATTAAAGAATTGAGCCATCAGCACTTCACTGCTGCACTTATAGATATAAAATATTAAATTTTTGTTTTCATTTTCATTTTAACCGTCCTGTTCAAACTATCTCGAAAGTTTGTTTTCAAATAATAATGGCTGAAGAGATTAATCATGTAGTTTAAATTCTTGCTCAGCTGTTGCAAGCAATTATTCTATTGCAGAAAATACATTTTTTTTTGTAACGTGAAACCCACGTGAGATGACGTTAGAGTCGTGAATACTTGCCAGCTCAGACAAACATGTCATAGACACGGGATTAGAAAATATCCTAAAACATAAAATTTCTTATAATTATAAGTACACGCTGAGAATTATTGCACAATGGCTTTAAATATTACATATTACGTAATTAACAATTCCAGTTACCGCTGAAAAGTATCACAAAAGAGGAAATCAAACAAAAACTAGTCATATAAGGGTATGTATTTGTGTATGTACTTTTTATAGCAAAGCTACAGTGGGCTATCTGCTGAGCCCACCGAGGTGAATCGAACCCCTGATTTTAGCGTTGTGCTAGCGGGGGGCCACTTATGTAAGGAATTCTCCACAAAGATAGATAACGGTCACCACAATCCTACATGTAATCCACTAGTTGGGTAAGAATATTTTTTTTTATTTTACACTTTAATATTGGTGAGTACAATTAGGAAAAGTTTTTAAAGCTAAAAATATCTGTGGATTGACTATACGTTTTTATTTGTTGCAACATCGTTATTAACAAAGTTATAAAAGTTTTAATTTTAACTTTCTAAATTTAAAGTTTTGATTTCAAAACAACAGGTGGCCTATTTTGACGCGCACACACACGTGTGTGTGTGTTTAAATTTCATTTTATTCAGCTTTACCCCTTATATCAGTGGTTCCCAACCAGGGGTGCGAAAACACATTAAATTTTTTTAGGGGGTGCGGGGCATAAAAAAAAGTTGGGAACCACTGCCTTATATGAAGAATGCTAGTTATAGTTTCTGAATAAAGTTTTTCTAAGTCCTCCTGAAAAAGAAAAACAGTTATTGTTTGGTTATTTATCTACATATTATAAAGGCTTTATGTACGAATAGTAGGATTGACAATAATATTATATCGTACTCCCGCCTGATACGGTGAGCATGTTAGACGATAGGTTTCGTTAACTACAAGAATAATCTAGATTTAAAAGGATAGCTTAGGAGATCACACGATTTACATTTGTAAGCTGAGCAGTATATAACAGTGCAATGTTACTCGGTGATTGTTCAGAGAACAATGTTACTTTTTAGTATGATACAGAGAACTGTATTATCACCCAGAACATATACAAAATTGAGAAAGTTCTAATTTACATGCCAATTTCACATATCATAAATCAACTGATTTCGTATTTTAGAATAATTTTATGCTATATTGCAGAATAATAACATTCATAAGGTGTCATTTACCAAACTGATAAAATATATTACAAAAAATTAGTTTCATGTATTAGAATGAATCAGGCGTAACACAAAACACAATAAAAGTTATTAGACAGAAACGATGTCGTGTATTAATTACATACTATGAATTACAAATTAAAATATAGAAATTCAGAATCTTCAATTATGTTTTAAGATATATTACAGACTGAATAAACGACATTAGATACTGCAAACGATTTGTAAAGTTATATTTACTACAAAACGAAAAGGAAAAGAAGTGGAAAAACGATACAGTGTTCCCTCGCCACTTCGTGGGCTCGGCCGACCCCATATATATATACATACATGTATATATAAAATAATAAACATTAAATCTAAAATATAGCATTAAATACCATTAAAATATTAAAAATAAATATAATTAATAGTGTAAAGAAAAAAAACAGGTATATTTTGAGATATAAACATATATTTGAGTTTATAAAAGGGTAAAAATGGAAACAGAACCAGCTGGAGAGGCTATAGATGTACGCATTGTGCGTCTACGAAGGCTACGCGAAAGATATGTAATTTTTAATTTTAAGGCTTAATATCTTAATAATTGTTCTTATTATTTCAGCAATAATGAACAGTATTGTAATGGGAGGGTTAAATAGTTGTACAGGGAGGGTTTTAAAAGTCTAAATGCACATAAATATATACGTAAAAATCGGCGATCCCACTTCGCGGAAAATCTCCTTTCGCGGGGGGTTTTGGAACGCATCTACCGCGATACACGAGGGAACACTGTATATGAAAAATAGATGACACTGTAATTAAAATGAATATGATCATTCTTTGTTTCATATTTTTCAAAATATTGAAACTTGTAAAATATTACAAAAAGAATAGGAAGCGTCTTTGCATAACATGTAAAAATGTTGCTGCTCAAAATTCGTATATTCATTCTTGATCACTTCACAGACAGATGTGTTTTGAGTTCACAACTGTGGACCACATATATACATTAGAGCCACGTAAATGCGCCAATTTTTTAATATTTCTATGGGGTGTTAACTAAACATTTTAAAGGGCATTTTACGATCAAAATTCGCGTGTTTCCATATAATGTCATACGCTCTACATCTGGTTCCTTTGAGAATTTATGTTTTATGCTTTTATCTTGCTTTTCATTACGCTTTTTGTTGACCAACAATGAAGTAATTATAGTTGCCTTCAAGCAAAGATTCTGTTCCCCAAGGTGACAGACAACCTGATGCAATGTACATTAATACTCTTTTTGTAAAATAATAAACTTAGCTGATAACTCGGCACAATATCATTAATCTTCTAGAGTAATACAAAAAATATATATCAAGGCTAATCTAATACATAACATTTCATTGCAGTTGCTACTCGAATCATTTCTAGTGTTTCTAATTCTTTTCTTGTTCATTTTTTGTTACAAGTTTAAAGATGTTATGATTCCCATTTCAAAAAGTTTTCTACTTTATTTAGTTAGCCTTCTTGTTTTATATCTTTTCTACTTATATCCATTCCCTTATTCTTTTTCTTATTTTTATCTTCTGAGTTATAAAATTAAGATTTGGGTGGACACAACGATTATGCACCTTTGCACTAAAACAAATAAACTTTTAGTAATCTGTCGATTAATTTTTTTCTCTACATTCCTTTCATTTATTTGAGCCCAGTGGCACAGTGGTATGTCTGCGGACTTACACACTAAAAACCGGGTTTCGGTACCCGTGGTGGGCAGAGCACAAATAGCCCATTATGCAGCTTTATGCTTAATTCTAAACAAACTAAAATTCATTTACGTAATATATTCTTTAGCATCTTGTTTTTTTATACATTGTTGTTTGTATTTTTTTCTTAAAATGTTATTAATTCTTACACTGTTTAAGGTTTTTCTCACAGTTAATGGTCATTTCTCTTGGTTATCATTCGTGCTGGACTACAGATCTAAAGTCCCTAGGTTTGAGAGGTGATGATATTGAATACTCTGAGTACTTTTAGTTCTAGACAAGTGATAAATATAACAATTAATCCTGTTATCGAATGTCAGGCAAATCTTCTATGGTGGTAAATGCTACTTTCTAATTATCCTCCGTTTGTTCAGTTGTTCAAAGTTAGAGAAACGAACAACGTTTCGACCTTCTTCGGTCATCGTCAGATTCACAAAGAAATAAAAATGTTACTGAACCAATAGCTGACCACATGTTTGAAGGGGGTTTGTGTAATTAAGTGTAGGAACATAGAGGGCGTGCTTAGATGCTCGATATATTTATTAATATAGGTATAAAGGTGTTCTATTGTATTGGTTTATTTTGAGCTTCAGTTGTTGTATAAGACTTCTTTAATTTTGCGTTTGTTATGTTTGCTTCTTTATTTAGTAACTGGGTGTTTTCTATGATTATATTGTGTTTATTCAATTTGCAATGTTCGAAAACGTATGAAGGTGACTTTTTCTGTTCTTTGAATCTGGTTTCTATTTTTCTACTTGTTTCTCCAATATAGAAGTCGTGGCAGTTACCACATTGTATTTTATAAATAATGTTGGTGTGGTGTTTATCAGTGTTGTTTTTACATAGTGCCTGTTTCTTGAATAAATTTGGTATTGACTGGAATGTCATATTTTGTTACTAGTTTTTGTCAAATGTTGGTTATTTTTCTGCTGATGTCGGGAATATATGGTATGCAGCAGTATATGGTTTCGTGATTTTTTAATTCATGGGGTATATTTACTTTTGTTAGTTGATTTTAATATTTGTCTAGGTGTGTATGTATAAGGTTTTCTACGATTTGTGAAAGAAACTTATTAATGTTGATGAAGTATTGTTTTATTTTGTCTAATTCGTCGTTAATTTTATCTGATGAGTATAGTCTTATGGCTGTTTTTATTTGATTTCCTAATATGTTGAGTTTTTGTTTTGTTTCATGTGCTGAGTCCCAAGGAATGTGTAGTCCAGTTTGGGTGATTTTTCGGCGGATTTCTGATTTAAATTGTGTATCAGTTCTTGTTATTTTGAGGTCAGTTAATTTGATCGATTACCTTTTTCTTTCTTTGTGAACTTGACGATGACCGAAGAAGGTCGAAACGTTCCTCTATATAGGATATTCTCAACCCATACCAGCCGTTTTTACATATATATTTTTCTCTACAAATGGGTTTTCTCGTCATCACGAAAGATAGCTATATTTATGCCTGAGTTCTATAGGTTGAGTTCTTTGGGAGTTTCTGACTAAACTATTTAGCACGTACTTTCTGTACGAACTTCTTAAAGAGTTTAAATTACAAGAACAAACTGTTTAGTTTTTGATAAATAATCCAAGGCTTTTAGCATCAGGTTTTAAAATCATCAAGAACAAAGTATGTTAAAAACGTATCTAGTTAGACTAGTGTATTTCAGAACGGCTGGTATGGCTATTAACACTTTCATTGAAAAGCAGAAAAGAACGCTTCGCCCTTCTGGGTCTTCATATTAACTCCAATGAGAAGTTAGAAAACCTTGCATAGAGAAAGAGAAAACTGTACCTTGTGATCTGGCTTTCTGCAAATAAAAATTAGAGGAGCCGTACGTATAACACTCACACTGAGGTACAAGAAAGTCGAGAGTATTTAATGCTTCTATTATTTTTGATCGAGACAAAAATAAATAAAACTTGGACGTCTGGTAGCAATCATTTTGTTTAGACTTCGTTTCTTTGTTTTAGTACAACTATTTGTACATGTTCCGTTAACAAATTTTCATCTTCTCGATTTACATTTGCTTGATTTCGTCTATGTAGTTATTCGAAATATGCGAAGAGATAGAATAAATAAACAAATACAGACGTAACACAAAAGTCTATTGCTTTACTATCAAATAGTTCTTGGTCCACTTACACGTACAAATCTAAATTCATTCCACAAAACCGTTTCAAAAGAAACTCTCATTATACACGAATATGTTCAAAACTAATTTCATATTACCAAAACCTTTTGTAAAGAACTTTTGTATCATTTTACCAGAAAAAAAAAAACTCTTCTAATACATTAATATGTATCAATCTACTTCAATTCTCGAACCCCACAGTGGCATATCTACAGACTTACAGTACTAGCAATTGGGTTTCGACACCCGTGGTGAGCAGAACACCAATAGCCCTTTGTGTAAAACAAACAAACAAAATCAGTTCTAGAAAAAAGAGCGTACAAATAGATCTTTCAATGTTTTAGGAAAAAATTAAATTGCGTTAACCATTGAATCTGTTTCAGTATAGTTTCTTGCAATAAAACCATTTTAATGTGAACCTGTATGTCTACATTTATGTCTAATCTAAATTCGTGTTAAAAGAAAAATATATGTAATTTCTCTATTCTGTTTTTTTATTCGGAAAACGTTTTAATACACACTTATGTCAATACATCCGATTTTACACTATGAAAATCTCACTTCGAAAAACAACCTGTCTCTCCAAAGTGTTTTCAATTTATAATTATACAGATTTGGTTATCGTTTTGTTACAGTTTTTAATTTCTTTGTTACCAGGAGTAAAGCCACGCAATAAGCTTTCTGAGATATGGTCACCACCTATACTGTATCCCGAATTTTATTGTTATTAGTACCCAAGCACACCGCTGACTACCAGAGGGCAAGTCTTATTTTTTAAAATACTCCAGGGCTAATTCAGATAGAATGGAACTTAATAATTTTGAAACCAAACGATATTAGAATCGATCTAAAATCTGACCTTTTTTTATTTTTGCTACATGTTTTCTATTTTTTTTCTACGACCCTTACTGCAGTTAAGTTGCTTTTAATAAAATACCCTGAAAATTAACTGTTTATAACACTATTCTTTTAATTGAATAAACTCATATTTTATCATGTATTGACAGTATTGAACCGTTTAGAAATATTTTCAAAGTTTTATCCTCTTTGTGTTGTTACTTTTGATAACTATGGAAATGAAACAAAAGAGTTTAAGAAATTTGGAGAACATTTATACATTTCGCGGGAAAGATATGAAAAACAACAATTTTCTTTGTTTTTTTATTTATTTTCTTCCTTTTCAGTGAATGGTCATGTCGAAAGAAATGTCAGTTTGCTTTAAAAATGGTGTATGGTCCAAATTCAACGAACAAAGCAGTTACATCTAAAAGTACGCTTTACATATTTTTGGTATTAATTCATTACTTAAGCTGTAGACAGTCAGTTATAATGTACGTTAGTATTACATATAATCCTACATAACCTAAATAACAATCTAATACTGTAGTTGTAAAACAAGTATATTTATCTTGCACACAACAGATGACAGATAATTTAAGTTATACAATATAACAAATTCATACCACAACCGCGAAACAAGTATGTTTGTGCTCCACGCTCTATATGACAGACAATTCTACATATCCTAAATAACAAACTATGATACTACACTTCGAAATAATTGTTTATATTTCACACATCATGAAAGAAATAATCGTGCACTTTGTTGCTTTGCTACCTAGATAAGCTACAATTACACAAAATATAAACGCAGCAGGAATGTAGCGGTCAAATTATCTACATTAAATCAACTTTTTTATATTTTTATGAATGCAACTTCAGAAAATATGTAGTAATTATCAAGTAAAAAAAGTGAAAATAGTAAATCGAGTTATACAAAGAACTATATGCTAATTTCGTTGTGTAATGTAACATTGGTGGTTTTTAATAATAGTCTAATCCTTACGATCATAACAACACAGATCTCTCTCTAGAAATACTGGTAGATACAGTTCAAAAATCGAGCGCTCTCATTATATCTGGCACGTTATGCTTCCAGAAACACTTATTCATAGTTTGTCATTCTAATGAACACACACTTTACAAATATTATAATTAAAAATATATACACAGAGAGAGAACATACAATAGAACTACTTCCTTATCATTTATTTTTTAAAAATAGTTATTTTCATGAATATAACATTAATATACTTCTGGTGAATTTACCGGCAAATAAGCATGGTTTAAAGATCATGTTAAAACTTAATAAGAACAGTTACTACCACTTTCCGCCATACCTTATTTAACTGTTATTTAACTCAGAAGTCTAAAATCTTGTCAGATCGATGATAACAGTAAAAGGCTCCAAGTTTAAATCGTACAAACACTGTATTTAATGGACATAATAACGAGCAAACACAACTCCTCACTCCGTCATTACTGTATTGTGTGTGTGTTGAATAAGATACCGCTCTCCAGTGACTTCTGCACCAAGTCATAGCAAATATCTTTCTAAAAATAACTTGGACTACTCCATTTGTGGTGGTGTCAACGTCGCCAACATCACTCTTCAGCCAAGTCTCTAATATAGAGGACTTTCGAAAATTATTTGTTTATTGAATATTCCATTTTTAAACGAACATCTTTTACAGAAATGACCGAAAAGTACACGAAAATAAGGCAAGCAAACTAGTAGTGCTTATGGATTTGTTTGAAAATAGAAACACGTAAAAAGAGAAAACATCTTTCGTCCATTGTTCACTGCACTATACATACATAAAAACCAGATGATCCCGTATCATACAAGAAAGTTGTAGAGTTGAAACGCAATAGATACTTTTTTAACATAATTATAGTGAAATATGAGCCACTTTAATTTGCGTGAGTGTATATATACCACATTCGAGGATATACATGTTTTACTAAAACATTTCCTAATAAAATAATCATCGTTTTGGACTTCATTGCTTTTGTGTGCGTGTTTTCTGATCTTATCCTCACGAGGATTATCGACGGTAATAGCAAGTACAGCTACCACTATTGAGTGTTAAATGTAAAGGTTCTCCCTCATTTGTCAATTGTTCCACAGTTTTAAGAAGTGACTTAGCTGCTCTCTTCAGTTATTCATCTAAAATTGTAACATGTAACTCTCAGCTTTTGTTATTGACTATATCTCTATAATTATTACATACATGTATTTAATCCTACACTTATATAACTGTTTATGATGATATGTAACTCAGCCGTTCTCTTGAGTTATTGGTCTATAATTATAGCATGTAACTTAGTCGTTATAATTTGATAATTCAAGCAAGTAATCAAGGCCTTCCCTTTAAATATTTTTTTCTATAACCATAACATATAACAAAGCCTATTTCTAAAGTTCATACTCCAAAATTATTACACTGAAGTCAGCTGTTTTCTTCAGCTAACTCTCCAGAATTATGATATGTAATTCAACCGTTTCCTTGAGATATTCCTGAATAATTACATTACGTAGCACAACTGTTTTCTACAGTCATTCCTATATACTAATAAAATGATATAAATTATTTCAGCTATAATTAAAGCAGTTCACACAAGTGTCTTCTTCAGCTTTTTATGCACAAATTCCAAACAGCACCCAAGTATTTAAGTTAGTAATTAAAACAGGTCACTTAAATGTTTTTTCTCTGTTGTTTCTTTCAAATTAGCGTAGGCCTGACATGACCGAAAGCGTTAAGGCATGCGCTCGTAATCTGAGGGTCGCGGGTTCGCATCCGACTCGCGCTAAACATGCTCGCCCTCCCAGCCGTAGGGCGTTATAATGTTACGGTCAATCCCACTATTCGTTGGTAAAAGAGTAACCCTAGAGTTGGCGGTGGGTGGTGATGACTAGCTACCTTCCCTCTAGTCTTACACTGCTAAATTAGGGACGGCTAGCACAGATAGCCCTCGAGTGGCTTTGTGCGAAATTCCAAAAAACAAACTTTCAAATTAGAAGGTCAAACAAATGCTCCTTTCAAGTATTTCTTGATTGTTAAAACAGATTGCTCGCATGTCACATTTCTAATTTGTAAATAAGTACAATAATTCCCAGTATAATTTCTGTTTTATCACGGTAACTGACGTTTTACTCAGTGTAATTTCTGTATAAGCATATTGAGTAACTGAAGTTCTTCCCAGTGTAATGTCTACAGAATTACAAGCCACTCTAGCTTTAAACTCTGTTACTTCTTTATAACTACATCACATAATTAACACTTCTCAGTATCATAATATCGAGTAAATTAAGTTTCCCCAAAACGGATTTCTGCATATTTTAAAGAAGTCATTTCTGATCCCCCTTCTTTACTCCCATATAGCCACATTTGATAAATAAAGTTTTCCGAGTGTAATTTCTCTATAATCACACTGATAATTTCAATAGATCATTTAATTATCCCCCCTTGCTTCCTCTATAATTACACTAAGTAACGGAAGTTTTCTTAAACGTAATCCATTGTAATTAAATTCAGTAACTGGCTCTCTGTGTATTTCTGTATATGTTACTTAAGCTTTCATAATTATTATTTCTGGCTAATTTCATCCTTCATGCAGGCTTGCAGTGCTAAAACTATGGTTTCGATACTCGTACTGGGCAAATAATAGAAATATTTAAACTCTTGTGCACTATAATTTTTTTTATAGTAAAATTAACTTTTACTGAAGTTCCTTGATTAAATTTTAAGCAAATGATACTACCTTGAATTATTATTATTTATGTTTTCTTCAGGAAAATTTAATGAAAGTGGTTTAATAATATGCAAAATATGCACCAGTTAAATATTTCTACTCAAAGCAGATGTTCAGTGCTGACATTTATTGGTCTAGTATATGTTTACTTCGTTTCACTTTATTTGAAGCTTTTTTTTATTTTTTGTCTGCACTGTTCCAGTTCACAGTAGAACCCAATCATGGCATTTTGCAGTGGAAAGAGAAAGCATTATGTTTTTATAGAAAACGAAATTGATGAATTAATTACAACTCCTGAATTTGATTTCGAAGATATCAAAACTTTTGAAAAAGATAAGAAATATACAGAAAGCAGTGAAAGTGAATATTTCTGCTTAGAAGGTCACAATTTAAACTCTTGACTGGTTATCACTTTTTAGATTTCTGAAACAAATGTTTTTATGGCCCCATTCTTTTTCAATTGTAACCAATTTTGTAGAGGTGAATAAATCAAATAAAAAAAATATCATTACAATATCATGTAACAGGTAATTAACAACATAATAGTTTCTTGTGTAGCTTTGTACTTAACATGAATCAAGCCAAAAATTTTGTATAATTAAAAGTTTTTAAGTACTACATGTCGTTTTGTTTTTTTGGTATATATATATATATATATACACACACGAGTTTTCATTAATTTACCAAGAAATGAGTATGCTCTTCATAAGGTTACTACTAGATCACTTCAAAAAATAAATAACTCATAAAACTAATTTTCTTATAGTGTTAAATAGATATCTTTAGGCCTTCTTCTAAACACTTTATATTCGTTATATTTTAAAGAAGTCAGGTTATTAAAAAACGGTTAAATATATGTACTGAAAAAAGTCATCAACTTCTAAAGAAAATAACAATCAAAGTGTTATATATAGTGCTCTACATAATAAAACGATCTCTGAGTGGCCTGAGACAAAGTCATATCCTTCAACACCCAGCTTTATAAACAGGATATTTTAGCTGCTTCATGTGGCTTTTATTGCAAATAGATTCGTTTCTTCATTATTTCTAAAGTTTATCTGAAGTTCACTGCTCGAGGACATAGTTTATCTTGTCATATTTAGTTAGCTAGGTGTTTATTGGACAATGTTGCACCAGTACAATACTTCATATCCTGTTCATTCAGAGCAGATTAATAGTTTTTGCATAATCAAAATATTTATACAGCTCTTATGTAACACCTTTTCGTAGTAACAAAATTAATTACACTGGATATGATTGTATATACACGTATGTTCGTTCTGTGTGTGTGTGTGTGTTGTTAATGACACTGTTTTCCCATCTTAAATAAAGATAAAACTGCTTTATCGCTTAAAAACTGATTTAAAATATTTGAATCACAATATTTTAAGTCATTAATGGATACCAGTACAAACAGCGTACAAAATATTAACGTTTTGTATGAAACAAAAATATGCACAGCTATTGGTAATTCTTACAAATACAAATAACAACATCGTGGAATGTGTTTGTATTTTATGCATCATTAGAATCAATAAATACAAACAGGCACTTATCCATAAAATTTTACACTTAGGTGTTCAAAATATGCATTCTCAAGGCGGCTGGTATGGGTATTAAAACTTTAATTAAAATAAAGTACAGAACAACGTTTCGACTATCTAAAGTTAAGACTTTCTTAACAAAAAAAAGTTAACTTGAAGATGACCTGAGAAGGTCAAAATATTGTTCTGTACTTTATTATTTTTATTAATAACCATACCAGCCATCTTGAGAATACATTTTCACTTCAAGTGGGTTTCTCGTCATCACGAGTTCAAAATATATAACATGTCACAAGAGGGTTGTACTCTCACGTGAAAATTCGTATTTGAATGAAGTACAGCTCTCGATTTGTGATCAAAATATAATAGTTTCATATAATATAAGACGCATCTGAGAATGCTGTCTTTAGCATATTTTATTTTCTTCACACCTCCCATGTCCTACCTAACTGTGAGTTGGCTGAAACTTAAATGATGTTGTTACATTACATTTTAAAACTTCTCCAGCTGTTCCTTGAAATTTCTGATGTAAAATTTTATCTTAGCTAAGAAACCAAAATCAATTAGGCTTAGTCGTACAAAACTTAGCACATTTATATACCTGCGTACAAGAAGAAAATTAGTTATACAGGCTCTGCGTCTCAAAATACAAGAGATCTCGAAACTTGAACTTACAATTATGTGTACGAAACGTAAATGCATCAACAATTTCCTGCGATTTACAAAGGAAACTTGAAACTAGTCAAATGTTCAGATAATTCGGTACAATTCTCTATTTTCAAACATCTTTAAAACTCATTACAACGGAAATTTATCCAATAATTCCTATTCTTCCTCTATAGTTCTTATAAAAATATCTTATGTATGTTTGTTTCATGTTTATGTTACATACATGTATTTCAGTTGATGCAGACCAACACCCCCTTTAAATTATTTAAAAATAACATTCTTTTGTACCAAGCATTCAGACTGAATTATTTTGTGTATACTATCAATATATTCCAAAGGTATGGTTACAAGTTGCAGAAAGTATAGTTTAGCATTGTTTACAATGTCTTCAGGTAAAATTTTCTTTTTATTTTAGGTAACTGTTCACCTCGTATTGTTTAAAAGCATGACATGTTTCGATCAAATCCCAAAATGTATATAATATGTTTTCAGTTATGTAGGTTACGTAACTCTTACATCTTGGAAAATGAATACACCTAGCTCCACAGTGGAAGACCGTCTCAAAACTTTCGGATGTTGTTTAAAAAAACAGACAGATAACAGTTCGCATTTCAGCGTCAGTTCCTTACGCCCTTGTTGGCAACTCTCCAAATTTTAGAAATATCTCATCTTCGAATAACCTTTTACCAGGTAAGAATAGAGCATATATTAGGACAAATATAACCATATAAGCTTACGATGTGAACGTTAAAAATGTATAAGAATGCCCTTCACGGATGAATGAACGAAGTAGCAGGTAGATAGATAGACAAATACAGACCAGCAGGTTTAATAAACAATCGAGACTAATCTTACAAAATTAACACAGAAGAACAATCGTAGTTACGTTACCCTTAAAAAACTAAAAATGCGTTGGAGATTAGAAACCAAGTTGCATTTTTTCACTGTATTATTTTTAATCCAGGATTACTCAATGTAAATTGCACTGAATATAGCATTTTTTAAAAATTAATGGGTCCTGTTCAACAACAACGACGACAGAAAATCAGAATAAAACATTTTAGACAAAATCCAGCGTGTGTGATATGCTGCTGCTGTGAAATGATTTTGAATAAAAGTTTAACTCTTGACGATAAAACAAGGCTGAAATCGCTGCTAATAATTATATCATAAGTTTTCTGAATCACCATTAACGAATTTCTTAAATACGTTTGAAATATTTTAAACGAACTTCGACCTTATCGATCCTGACGGATTTTGGTTCACGCAAGCTAGCTCACATTCTTCGCTTTGAACTCGCATATTTTAAACATAATATTTATTACATTAAACTCTTTATCTTGACTGGAATTAATAGTTGCTGCCTGTAACTTACCTGAATACTAATGCATATTTATTTTAATGTTGATGTTTGGTTCAGTTAAATATATATTTAGAAATGCATGCAACTTATATTGTTAAACGTGTATTGCGAAAGTCCGTCTATTCTTTAAATTCAAGGAAGATTATCGAATGTAAGAATCAACAATGTACTATGTATGTATGTAAAATTCTATAGATTGCTAGTATTATTGCCATCTAAATTTTCGAGAATCTAGCCTTAAAGTTTATAAATTTCAACACGCAGAGTTGTTTTTTTTAATTTCACGCAAAGCTACTCGAGGGCTATTTGCGCAAGCCGTCCCTAATTAGCAGTGTAAGACTAGAGGGAAGGCAGTTAGTCGTCACAACCCACCGACAACTCTTGGACTATTTTTAACAACGAATAGTGGGATTGACCGTCACATTATTACGCCCCCATGGCTGAAAGGGCGAACATGTTTGGTGCGATCGGGATTCGAAGCCGCGACCCTCAAATTACGAGTCAAACGTCTTAACCCACCTGGCCATGACGGATCTTATGCGGAGAGACAGTTTAATATTGTTGATTTGCGATAGTAGGTATACTATAAATCTTGAAAGCTATAGTTCTGATTAACGTTAATTAATCGGAAAAGTGCAGATATTTGACAAGGAACGATTTATATTTCGAATATTACAATCCGCTTATCTTCATTAAATTGACTTCGGACGTTAATATTTCAACGAGGGCATTACGCATCTTCGTCTGTGAAAAAAATTACGTGTGCCCAGCAAGAGTTAGCTTACCCGTTAAGTAAACTGTACCGATATCAACTCAAAATTGATTCGCTCATCGTAAACTATGAAATATTCACTTCTAGATCAGATAGAAGACTAAATATTGTTTGGAAGTTTGCAAAGCTTTATATATAAATCATTATTTGTAATGACTACTTGTATCAACCATTATTATACATTGTATTGTTCTTTATCAATTAAAATATATTGTGTTAAGACATTTCTGTGTATCAATCTTGTTAGTAAACACCATAAATTTGATACATATTAGCATTCAGTTAACTTCTAAATTAAAGTTACAGCTACTTGAAATTGTTTTACGTAACATAATAAATTGGAGACTCGTCCGAGATAAGTTGTAATAAGTAACATATCTCATCAAGATATGATGAAAGCATTCAACTTTTAACAAGAATGTTGGCTAAGGCTTAAGTACTGTGACAGCTGTTTTTTACACGATAAAAATGTCTGAAAGCCAAAATAAAAAAGACATCCTTGGACAACAACTTCTGGGATGAAATAGCTGTAGTTTGAACATATTTATTGGTTACATGAAAGAAGCCTTTTAAAATATAATTTAGAACGCTAGTATAACTAAAACTTCAAAGTGTATAACCACTTTTCAATATCACTGGCCAATCCAATACATCATTCAGTACTGTATTTTCTATATTTAGTTTTATTGTTTATTTTCCTCACACAAGTAACACAATTCCTTATACTTAAGGACTGCTTTTACTGCGACTCAAGTTGTTGTAAGTATTTTTAACAGTATTTCAAGGATGACTTCAATGCAGTAATTAAGGGTTTCTGTGTGTCCACCTTGAGGCCTGTTATGTTTATTCAACGGAAGTTCGCTAACTCATTCTTAACCTTTTGTGTGGAACTAATATAAATTCTTATATTCGAGTAATATTTAATGTAACCTATGTTAATTTGATTTTTTGAAGTAGTAAATGTTCAGAAGAGTGGATATTTTAATTGCAAAAATACACTTAGAAAGATAAATACTTCTAACGTCAATAGTCGTGTATACTAAAGAATTAATGCTATAGACCAATAAATATTTACTTTACAATGTAATGTTATACATATTATTGTAGTAAGTGCGTACTTTTCCTGAATACGCTACACATGACAATTCCGTTGTAGCAGAGTACGTTTTGCGTACTTCTTTTCATATATTTGCTTGTTCCTAAAATTTAATTCGTATAGTCTTGGCCAAAATGTTAGCATATTCTGTATAAATAAGATCATTACAAATAATGGTCTATACAGAAGAATTTTACAAACTTACAAACAATACCGAGTCCTATACCTAGCCCCCCAGTGGCTCAGCGGTATGTCTCCGGACTTACACGCTAAAATCCGGTTTTCGATACCCGTGGGGGGCAGAGCACAGATAGTCCATTGTGTAGCTTTGTGCTTAATTCAAAACGTCTTATATCTGGTCTGGAACTGAACCTTTTATCAACGTATACATATAGTAAATTAATTCTTTGTTGATAAACCTGTACATTTCTTTACACGGCTGGATAAGCGTGAAGCACCCTAAGTTTCACCCGCGACAATATCTAATGTCCTTGTGTAAATACTAACGTCCGAAGTTAATTCACTGAAGTAGAACAGTTTATAATGTTCGAAAACTATTAACGTTCCTGATCAAATTCTCTATTTTACTGATTGATAGCCCCCGCTAGTACAGCGGTATGTCTATGATTTTACAACGCTAAAATCATGGTTTCGATTCCCTTCGGTGGGCTCAGCAGTTAGCCCAATGTGGATTTGCTATAAGAAAATACACATACTGATTGATAGGCGTTAATCACAGTTGCTATTTCCGAGGTCTATAGCACACTGACTGTAGCTGACCAATAATAATCTATTATTGTCTCTCGACTAGCTGCTTTTATACGAATCACGCGAGATTCTAGAACGTTCAACAAAGTTCGAACACGCTAACGTTTTCGTAAAACAAATATTGATGCTTACTCTAAAGAATCTTTAGAAAACACGTGGGACTTGCGCAATACACATCCAACAATGTACGTCAATGCAAAAACGAATACTATACTAAAACAAACAGACATTAAAATAAATGTATAACACTAAATCTGTTACAGCTTTTACCCTTCTAAATAAATATTTATTTAATCGTCACTGCACGCCGCTACTTATTAATAAAAAATTTTGACTATTTAGTTATCATTTATTTGTTTAGTTGCTAAGGTGTTTGGACTAATAAACCAAGGATTCGTGATTCAGGGCCTATTACTACAAAAACACGCTCCGCATTTGGAGGCCGTGATTGTTGTATAAAGCAAATCCCACTATTTAGTCAAAAAGTGTATTGGTTTGGTTTAAATTTCGCATAAAACTACACGAGGGCTATCTGCGCTAGTCGTCCCTAACTTAGCAGTGTAAGAATAGATGGAAGGCAGCTAGTCATCACTACCCACCACCAACTCTTGGGATACTCTTTTACCAACGAATAGCGGGATTTACCGTTACATTATAACATCCCCACGGCTGAAATGGCAAGAATGTTTGGTGTGACCGGGATTCGAACCCGCGACCCTCAGATTACGAGTCGAGTGCCTTAACCACCTGGCCATACCGGGCCTAGTCAAAAAGAGAGCCAAAGATTTTAGGGTGGTTAATATTACCTAGATCTCTAATTTTCTAGTTTGAAATTAGAACTATAAGTGTGTAGGCAACACTATATAGCTTTAGTAGCTTAGGTATGCACATCTTAATGCTTATTTTTAAATGTGTGGCTTCTTATCTATCAACATATACTCTTCAAAAAAAGAAACGCAAAAGGGATATTTTGTTTATTTTAAAAAGAAATATATGTAATAACGTTACAAGCTCAGAGTATGTGATGTTACACGTGTTAAGGCACTGATTGTCAGAAAATGACAATAAAAGTTGTGCACTTTGAAAACGGAGGAAAACATCTGATTTTTTGCCAGGATGGAAGGACCAGTGTTTACCGTCGCCGAGGTGAACGTTTTGCAACAAATTGTGTGCAGGATGTTGACAGATTTGGTGGTGGCGGCGTCATAATGTGAGCTGCCATCGCCTACAATGCCAGAACAGACTTTTTGCACATTCTTAAGCCCCATGTGCAACCCATCATGGTAAACGTCAACGACGTTTTTCAACATGACAACGCCCGTCCTCACACAGCCCGACTCACCACTGTCTTCTTGAGATACCACAACAACAACGTTCTTCCCTGGCCCTCCAGATCACAAGATTTAAACCCCATCGAACATCTGGACGAGTTGGATCGACGTTTGCGACGGCGACAACCTCAACCGCAGACTCTACCTCAGCTTGCAGCATTCCATGAGCAGGAGATTGCAAGCAGTTATTGATGCTCACGAGGGGGCATACTCGTTATTGACGTTAAGTGACGTTAAACTTCAACTAGTTAGCGTAGACTTCGCGTTTGCAGACTTTGAATGTTTAGCAGTGAATGTGCAAAGTTTCACACATGTTATACAGAACTACCAGGAATAAACTTGTTAACAATTTGTCTCAAAATTTGCCTTTTGCGTTTCTTTTTTTTTTTTTTTGAAGAGTATATGTGGATACTTATCTATCTACTTGTTACTGTTTATTTATAAAATCGTGGATGCTTATCTACTTACATATGTAATTGTTTATGTATCTACATGTCAAAGCTTATATATTTACGTGTGTTGTCGCTTATTTATTTATATGCTACTATTTATAAAGGTACGGCTGCTTACATATTGACATTTGCATATACATTACTGCTTACTTATAGACGCGTGGCTGCTTATCAATTTACAAACATTTTGTTCCTTACATATCGACATGTTACCATTCATTTATATACCTGAAGCCGCTTATTTATCTGTACGTTAATGTTCATTTATATAATCGTTTGACTGCTTATCTATTAATATAATCGATTTCTTTTGTATCTATGCGTGAAGCTTTTACAATTGCATATGTGATTGTTTGCATATACACAGGTTACTGCTAATTTATAGATGCATGTGTATTTATCTATTTCAGTATACTGTTGCTCTTGTATTTATACGTTACTGCTTATTTATAGACGAGTGGCTGCTTATTTATTTAGTATGTGGTCGCCTATATATATCTTATAGTTTATTCACAGGTGTGTGGCTGCTTATCTATTTATATATTTGGTTGCTTATGTATCTACATGTTCATGAGAGTATTTATCCTCATCTGCCGGATACGTGTCATGTCTTATCTATATGCTTATTGATGTATTTGATTAGTATTTAGTAGTTACTTATTGACTTACCTTGAACTCTTAGCTTTAAAATATGAACATATATACACGGTTATCAATAGAAATAAGAAGTGTTTTGCACCTAAGTTCTACTCAGAAAATATCTGAATGAAATGTGGTGCGCTTACATTAAAAATAAAACTTACTTTTCATCGTTCTTCTCATACAGTTCGTGTTTGGTCCAAGACATTACCGAAAACCTATCTCAAAAGTAAACGTCCGAAAAAATTTTTCAAATTGATCAACTGATAACAAATTTCCTGGTTTCATATGGTTTCTATAATATAGGTTGCCTAATTTAATTGTGATCACAACCATGGTAAAGCAAATTGTAATAGTTGCACAGGTTACTGGGCACTGTTTAATGTTGCATGTTAACGTAGTTATCGAAGTTAGAAGTGATGCGTGTTCAAATTTAATTCATAAAATATGTCCGTACTAAATTTATGTCTATCTCTCACCAATGACATATTTTACAAGTACATTTATATAATCCTGGTTGGCTACTTTGTAAAATAAACAGTTTAAATTATGTCGTTTGGTTTATTTTGAATTTCGCGCAAAGCTACACGATGGCTATCTGCGCTAGCCGTCCCTAATTAAACAGTGTAAGACTAGAGTGTAGGCAGCTAGCCATCACCATCTATCGCCGACTCTTGGGCAACTCTCTTACCAACGAATAGTGGGATTCAGCGTCACATTTTAACGCAACCACGACTGAAAGGTCAAGCATGTTGGTGTGACGCAGATTCGAACCCGCGACCCTCGGATTACGAGTCGAACACCTTGACCATCTGGCCATGCCGAGCCAAATTCTGTCGTCCACCTTCTCTCAGCAACGAAGTGTGGTTCAAAAAGTAATCTCTATATAACGTTTCAAATCTTAGTGGTTCGCGTGTTTTATTAATGACCGTAAGTCACGCAGCAACGAGAGGAATGCAGAATTAAGTTTTTCTTACATTGTTTAATATTAAAGTTCTAAATTACAAAATGGGTGTTTTTTTTTCTCTCATCACTTCTCCAGATTTGTGTAAGCACGACTATATTTCGTCTGCATGCCAATGGCTACAAGTAATCTACTTCTACTGTCCAGTCAGAATTTTTGACAACGAAAAGAGGTTTGAAGCTACAATTCATGTGTAGGTGGATCTACGGCAATACTTTTAAGTGGGAATATAACCCTGATTTTCATATTCAGACAGGAAAGAAAAACCAAACATTTTTTTTTGCTTTGTGAGTGCGTAATTGCGAATGTGAAAACGTATCTATATATAATTTATTTATTAACAAAAGACGCCACTTTTTTGTATGTGTGAGTGGTAAAAAATGCAGTTTATTTTAATAGCAAATATATACATCATTATCTGAAAATATTCATTTCGGTTTAAACAAGCTAAGGTATTCTGTATAAATACTGTATATACTGATAAGAGAATATAAGCATAGAACATGTTGCATTTGTATTAAGTTTCTTCTGTGTACGACTATAGTATCAAACACACATACAAAGATGGTCTATACTAAAAATGTTACACATTTGTATAATTGATTTAGAGTAACAACATGTTAGTTACTCGTGAAAATTCACGCGAATCAATAACTGCAAAAAATATTAGCATTGTTTTCCATGACTATTAATATTTTCTTGCCAGTTTTCAAACACATCCTTAAAAGCTGGCCCCCCGTTAGCACGGATTTTAAACGCTAAAATCTGGGGTTCGATTCCCCTTGGTGGGCTCAGCTGATAGCCCACTGTGGCTTTGCTATAAAAAATACATACACAACTACATACCCTTACATAAGTAGTTTTTTTTGGCATAAATTAGTTTATGCTTACAATTAGTTTTCACCTGAACTGTTGCCGAAAGCTGAATTAATTATTCATTTATTTATAAAAGTGACAATCACGTTTATATGTTCAAATAAAGTGCTGCCGTTATGGTCAGTAGATAGCAATTTTGGATTGTTGCACTCAAACTCCTGAGTCACTTACTTGGTCGTTTAGCTCACGTGTATCAGATTCAGCGCCAGAAAACAATTTCAGTTGAGTTATAACGAGTTCTTCAAAACATTAAATGATTTCCAGTTATAAAAGTAATATTTTGATTAATGATGAGGTTCATATGCCACTTTTTGACGTCAGTAAGTGAAGTCAGGAAAAGAGAAATAAGTTCTATAATTCATCACCAGAGCCCACAAACTAAGCTGTATATAATATGGCAAATAATATTGTTAGCAGTTCTTCATAAAATATTATTAATTACGAGTTTGAGATTTAAAAATACCTAATACAATATTATTTTATTGTTCAATTGAAAGTGAAAGTACAAGTTTTTATTTTTGTGTATATTATTTTGCGTGACCGAAATTGTAACAACGTTTGATCAAACGTTAGTATTTTAATTATATACTCAAGTGATAAGTATTATAAACGTGTTTTATATTAAATGTATGATTTTATAATATCGCGGGACCAAGATTATAATTACAGTTAATTTATTATAAGTCGTTAAAAATGACTTTCTCTAGTCCCCCGCTGGTACAGCGGTATGTTTCGGGATTTATAACGCTAAAATCAGAGGTTCGATTCCCCGCGGTGGGTTGAGCATATAGCCCTTTGTGGCTTTGCTATACGAAAAGCAGACACACACACACACCTCTTTCTGTAAAATTATAAAGTATAAATGGACGTCTTTCTGAAATGTTGACTGTAATTCAGTAACAATATTTAATTCAAATCATATATTTAAGCTTGCTGATTTGAAATTCTTTTCTTCTTCCATATAGTTAACTTTCTAAAATACATGTACGTGTTTTGCTACACAGAAAATCTTAATTAGCTTTTGTCTGGGTACAAATGGATCTTCCTACAAAATCACTTAATATATTAAAGACGTTATCTAAAGTACAGCTTTGGTTAACGATCTTGAACATTCATACCATTTAAATTGAAGAAAATGCTTCCTCGTCGATGGTAAACTAGTTAACATTCATAGTTTAGATCCTGTAAAGAACATAGCACACATAGCTCGCGTTACAGTTTAGCAACAACCAAAGGAAAATTGATAAAATATCAAATAGTAGCTTACAAACGTGAATAGCCTAGCATTTTCGAAAACTATTATTTTATCTTACATTTATATATTTTTTCTGTAAGTCAAAATAACTTTTCACTTCCTAGAGATTCAGCGATAAGTCAAAAGGCATACGAAGCTAAAAATTGGGTTTCGACAGTCATTGTGAACAGAGCACAAACAACTTTGTATGGCATTGTATTTAACAACAACAAAATAGCATTTCAATGCATTTATGCTTGAATGAGCATCTGCATATATAGCTTAAGTTTTTTTACATACTTAGCTTTTCAAAGGGCTCTTTTCTATTTTCGAATTATTTGCATTTAATACAAGCAGTTATAATGTGTTCTCAAGTCGGCTGATATGGGTATTAAAACTTTAATTAAAATAAAGTACATAACGACGTTTCGACCTTCTTAGGTCATTTTCAGATTAACAAAGAGAGTTTGCAACAAAAACAGTTATACTATATTTATATCCAATTCAACACAAGAGTCAATGTTTGATTTTTAATCAAATCTCTATTGCAAACTAAATGGTGTTTATAACTTTTAGTACACATTCTGAGGCATAATAACCTTTACATGTGAAAATATAAAGGTCTGTGATACTATAATGTTGGTCTAAAATGACCCATGTTTTTATCCTAACTTGCCAATTTTGACCTAGACTTAAATTCAAGATTTTTATTCATCAATGCCAAAACTGTATGCATCCAGAAAATCCAAAAGCCATTTTGTGGTTTTTGTAAATTAAGATTTTTTGCTCTCATGTAATGTCACTTCTTTCAAGTATATTATCTACGATATCGCTAAAGAAGCATAACTTAGAGACCTGATTGAAAACACTATTGTCTGATTAACTGAATCAATGAACATGCTTATTTTTTTACTTTTTTGCATTTGAAAATTGAGAGAGATTTCGGAAAACCACTCCATTTTGCACCTTGCGTTGTGCAATGGATAAAGCCATATCAAACTGCACTATCCACCAAAAGTACTCTTCAAACCTATCACTTTAAACACTCCCCCACGGCTGAAAGGGTGAGCAAGTTTGGTGCGACGGCCATACAGTGGGTTTCAGGTATCTTTTTTTAGAAATGCACCCTAAATACTTTGACACGTGAATTTTGTAAAATTGTGCGATCTAAATGAATGCCAACTGTTGTTAGTTTTACAAAAGTTTTAAATACGTAGAAATAAAGAATTAATTTCCATAAATTTCAAAGTATATTTAAATACTTTGTAAATCATGTGTCATTATTCTTGGGTACAATACATAGTTATCTGGAAAGAAGGGGATATTTTCGAATAAACTTTGTACAGTTTTCACCAAATGCAAAGGTTCTTCAAATTTTTATTTGTACTAGGTTATATTTTCTGTTCAGTTTGATGCCAAACTTAGCTTACTCCTTACCATTCTACATTGCAGATCAGAATTCACGTTCTTCACTGCGTGAACATGAGTGTGTTTTAAGACTATTCAATTAGTATTCAAGAATTGGCGATGAGTGTTGTTAAGTTGCTGCCGTTTTTCTAGTCTACCAATTCAAAAATTGGAACGACTATTGCAGATAAGCCTTGTGTAGTTTGGGGCGAATACTCAAAACAAAATAAATAAAACGATTTAAGTTGTATAATCATGTACATCTTGTTTTTATATTTTTCAAACATGTTAAGAGTACAACACTTTAGCGGCTGTTAGTGAACACCTAAGTATCCTATCTCTTATGTGATCGAGTTTCGCTTTACCCATTTGCCATCAAAATTCGTAACACAGATCTTCCTCATAAAAATTTATTGTCATTTTTCAGATACAGTCCACAGAAATGTAACAATTTAATTATATCTAAATAAACCATAAATGTCTCATAAGTCATCTGTTTACTACACCTATAGTAAGACCAGACGGTAAATATGTACATTGTCATTCGTAGCAAAAAACAACAACAACAAAACGGAAGCAAGATGGAATTTATTTGACTTGCGATGTCTTAAAATTACGAATGTATTCATCATCACATGATTAATATTGAAACGAAAATATAAAAAATTCAAAAATTAGGCTTTTCGTATATCTCTTCTTTTTTTAATATTGAGAAAAATATTTTATAAAATAAACGTTCTGTTTCTCATAACACCTCAGTTTTTGAAATGTAACGAAAATTAAAATAGTAAAAATTATTTAGATTTGAACTATCTTGAATATTAAGTTATCCTAAACATATTGAACTTTAACTACAACTGCAAATATGTTTTGTGTTTAATTTAGCACATACATCTTTTACCATATTTGTTTGTTATTATATAAACGTAATGTTTACATAGTACCATTGTGACCATATATACGTGATATAACAAAAACCTACAACAGAGCATATAATAATCTCATATCCTAGAGTTTTCCCTTTTCCTTCCTCCAACAACCTAAACTATCGTCAAGTAAACTACTACTTCATTGGCAAACAGTAGTTAAGGCTAAATCTGAACTTGCAAAGATTTTCCTCGTTGTCTGTTATTTAACCACTCAGACTTTTCAATGATAACTTATTTACCCTCTTATACTGTTTAAACTTCTAAATCCATTGTTCCTACTTTACGATGAAAGGAGAAAGAAGTCCAATCCATTGTATCTTTCTTCCTAGCCCAAGGTTGCAAATAATGACAACATTCTAACAAAGCACTCCAAATACCCTCATACTAAAATTACAAACTTTAAATGTCTTGATATTTTAAATGTAAATAATTGTAAGTTGCATCTATTTCTGTGTTATAATGATGCTATTCCAACTGTCATTGGGGCCCGGCATGGCCAAGCGTGTTAAGGCGTGCGACTCGTAATCTGAGGATTGCGGGTTCGCATCTCTGTCGCGCTAAACATGCTCACCCTTTCAGCCGTGGGGGCAATCAATCCCTCTATTCGTTGGTAAAAGTGTAGCCCAAAAGTTGGCGGTGGGTAGTGATGACTAGTTGCCTTCCCTCTAGTCTTACACTGCCAAATTAGGGACGGCTAGCACAGATAGCCCTCGAGTAGCTTTGTGCAAAATTCCAAAACAAATAAACTGTAATTGACATTTTCTTTATCAATTACAAGCAGTTTTTATTATATTGAAGCATTTACAACTATAAGTAAAAATATCTCTACTTCTTAAGCACAGCTACCTTTTCAAACTATCAGATTAAAATATTTTAATTCATAAACACTGATAAATAATGGCTTTGACTGAACTGTAATTACGTAAGTTAAGGTTTAATATTTTTTAGATGCTTCACATTTTCTATATTAGTAGTTTCAAAGTTATGATCAACCTTTATAGCGGGTTTAAAAAGCATGTACACATATAACCATGCTAAAAATAATCAAAGACAAGAGAAGGAAAGAGCAAGAGATAAGTGGACAAACAGTTACTTAGCTCAACACTGAAAATGAGAGCGATAACGTTAAAAACGATAAGAAATTTGCGATTTAAATCAGAGTACCTGTCTTCATAAAGGGAAAATAAGACGAATTAAACTTTACCATAACTTTTGTGACAATTTAGGAAACGAACGATAAATTTTAGAGGTGAACGATCGCTTTCTTGTTCTTGTATCTAGTAGGAATGTTCCCATCCTCCTCAATAACCACAGTGAAATACTTTGTATTGTTTGTGTTGTTTTTTACTACTGGATTTTGATTTTAATGGTATAACTAAGAACGGATATACATTTTATAGAATTATTGGCAAACACAAGTTACATTTAGCATGTTTTATTTTTCGTATACATTCAGTAAAAATATAAATAACTGAAGGTACATGTAATAAACATTTGATATAAGAAATGTTTACGGTAAACATATAGATATCGGGAAAGTGTAGATGTTAAGAAAGAAAGGGGATTTTCACTGGAAATGATTATAGTGTAGTCAATGAATTTTAATCGGTCAATGACCAACTGCTGGTAGTGACATAATATATTGTGTGTTCCAATATAGGTTTAATAAATATATTGCAGCTGAGAGTAGCATTGATTTTTAACAACACAAAGAAGAAGAGCCAGCCAGCTATGGTGTTGTACTCAGTAACTATCTTCAAACTTCAGTGTGTATTGTCACAGAAATAGAACAGATTTTCCCGCAACATGATCATGCTTAGTTCTGAACTCCTCGTCGAGCACTAAATGATGCAACTGTACAGTTCACGTCGACAGCTTTTTCTCAAATAGTTCAGAATTAGCACCCTATGACTTCCAAATTTTTGTTTCGTTCAACGTTTTATACTTTTAAAGCAGCTTTACGCAAATGTATTCATAATACCATCCCTATATTTCGCTGAGTATATTTAAAAAAAAACAGTTCAGGAACGATGGATGAAATACATGATCATTACCACTAATTAAGGTTAATCGCAATAATGTGATTAGGTTGGTATAGAAAATAAAAGCCATCTATTTATTCTGCTTTTACCATCCCTAGTAGACATGTAAAATATGACTAAAAGAAAACCAGATAATTGGTAATCAAAATCATTTCGTATAAGGAACAACTTGAATTGTATTAAGTGTCTTCTTAGGCATATGGGCTGAATAATCTTGATAATATGACACATGCAGAACCTCTGAAGTGCCGCAGAACCCTAATAATCACGTTCTTTTCAGTAAAAATAATATTAGAAGAGTAAATAAACCTATAAACATACTATCTGAAATTCAGATTCCTTATAATTAAATTTAAAAAAACATGTTTTCTAAAGATAAACTAAAAATGTATTTGATTTTTAAGAACATTAAAGTTATGTAAAAAACAAACGTTTAATATTTAATACACGATTTCTAAATTTACACAAATGAGCTCTTGTTTTTGAAACCATTGATACTTTTCCCACAAGGGATCGAAACTGGAGTTTTTCTATTTATTCAATTTACATATATTTGAAAATATTTTCAATATCTAATCTATTATACACCCCCACATTCATTAAAACGTGGTTTTATAAGAACAAGAATTCAAAATACAGACCCATTAATAATCTTTATAGTGGTGTCATCAAAACATCGTTAAAACTAACAAACAATATTGGTAGATATCGCTAAAAGGTTTTTTCAACACTTACAAGTAGTCTTGTGTTAAAATATTCAAACCATCACTTAAGTTTTCGTTATCACGCATGGATAATTCGTTACTACAATGGAGCATTCTAATATGTAAGGAAAAGTATTTTTACTTTTTACCATGTATAGCTACTTCTATGGGAATGACACTGTTATTTAATATCTACAAACATTGGTCTTATAATTACCGCGATAGTTTCTTTAACAGATGAAAGAGTTTTATATCATAATAGTGCAATTCAAATGCCATGAAATGGTTATTTAAGATTTATAATCAATTAACGGCTCTGATAAAAATTTTCATTGAATATTTCCGTTGTCACAATTCGTTTATAAATAATTCTATTTGATTTATTACTGGTATTTTTATCACTCTGAACCGTCACTTAAAATGTTCCAATTACAACAGCATTATTTATACTATCTATGTCTGTTTCCTTTGGTGCTGCTAAAATGATTACTTATTAAAATAAACGTCTAATATTAATACTATTTTGTTAATTCTGAAATGTTCTTTAAAACTAAACAAAATATTCTATGTAATAATGACGCTTCTGAACTTACACACAAAAAATGTAATCTATACAAAGTTGTTCTCACCTGTCTTACAATAGCGCTGTTCGAACTATCAGACACGCTACCATCGGAACGTTTAGGACGACCATGTCGTCTTGGCATTGAACAAGACTGTAAAACGATAAATCAGTTAATCAAAATCAATGATATTTACTCAGTAAATAATTCGTCTCATAATCTCATTCTCCTCCTCCTTTAATGTCATTTTTCATTTAATCTACAACTTATAATTCAGCTCTCGAAGTACCTATTGCTGATGCTGAAAGCCCACATCGACTTTAACAACCTTTTAACTGGCACACAAGAGGCCAATGAGGAAGATACTAAACTGTGTCAAAATTTATGGCAGGCTTTTAACCATTTGGTTAAAATAATTTTAACATTTTCTTTTAATCTTAATTTGTCTGGTGCGCCAGTAAAAAAGGTTGTTAATGTCATTCATCCAGACATTCAAACATGTCCTATATATTAATATCATTGATCACTTATAAATACGCTTAATCTTTCGACTATACACAAGTTACTGTAAAAGGGATCAACTACTAAACAATAACATGATACAAAATACATGTTAATTTAGCGTTCCTCAAAATGAAATGACACATAATCTGTTACAGGAGAAACATACTGCATAACACATACAAACAAAAGAAATATATTTCCAGATGTCATATTTTATGTTGTAGCGTTAAACAGCACGTAATAGTAGTTTTAGATGTTTCTTTTGGATAAAATAATAACTATATACAACGGCAAGAACTCGTACTATGATTGTTCTGTGTGTCAAGTATTATTACTTTAAAGAACCGGAAAATTTAATTTTAATTGAAAAGTTAATTAAATGTTGATATGTAGTAACTTTATAATACTTGCTAACAAGATTGATATAATTTTCTTTCTTAACACAAATATATTTTAATATACAAACAACAACATAACTTATAATTACAGTCATTACAAATATTGGTTTACATTCAAGGGTTTCACAAACTATTTTGAATCTTCTATCCGATCTAGGACTGAATATTTTATCGATGGTGTAGGTTCACGACAAGCAAATTAATTCTGAGATGATGCAGTTTCACCTCACTTAAGCTAATTAGATTGGTTGGCCTTACACCGGTTATAAGCTTGCTTTTTACGGAAGAAGACATTTAATGTCCTCGTAGAAATGCAAACATCCGAAGTTAATTTACTGAAGTTAAAAAAATTTGTAATGTTCGAAATATATAACGTTCCTGGTCAGATTTTGTAGTTTTCCGATTAATAAGCGTCAGTCACAATCATAGTTTCCTAGGCTTATAGCATACTGACTGTAGCTGACCAATAATAATTGTTTCTCGGCGTCTTGTGATGGTTTGCTTTTTTTTCCCCTCACACGAGATTCCTGAACGTTCAATAATTTTCGAAAAACACTGTTACGTATTTTTTTAATGTTTTAAGTTCTTCGTAGATTAAACGCGACAGAAAAACGCAGATAACAGCTTGTATAATTTATTAAACTAACCTATTAACAAATATAACAGATATAACATAAATTATATAATAACAGTGACAGATATTAAGTTACGACATTCGAAATTAATTACAAAACAAAATACTAGTTTCAAACTTCAAAATTAAATCACAATACAAAACGGTACTGGCCTGTATCTAATACAATTAATTAAAATGAAAGTCTCAAATTCCAGTCTAGGATGTGAATTTGGTCCCACGAAGAGATTCCGAAGCAGTTCACAGTTCAATAAATTCGCCGACTCTCAGCACAAGCAGTAATTCAGATGTATCGTAGAGATTGACGAAATAAAATCACGGCTTCCGTAGATCTAATTTCAATCACAAATCCAAGTTGAATATTCACAGCAAACACTTAATCTTTCTCAAATAACTAACTTTCTTCTTTTGAAATGAAACTGGTGTTTGAATCTCACTCTTTGTCTTCGAATAAAACTAATGACTGAATCTCTCTCCCTCGAATAAAACTGATGACTCTCTATCTCTCACGTCACCGTCTTTTTTATACCGATAGGCCTATTTCTCGAACAATCTCGCAATTTCCATACAACTCCAGAGCTATCCACGCATATTCGTTCTTGCACGAGACTACACTTCTAGACAGGAAGTCACCAGCACTCATTTACAAACATGTGATTGGTCTACTTAATTCGAGAAAGTTCTAAAACGTTACCCTAAATAAATAACATATTTTAGTTTAAACTTCGAAACAATAATATCAATATGGAAAAATGAATAATACAAATGAAAATTCAAACACAACACGACATGTTGTCGTTTACAAAATATTTACACATATACATAACACTCTCCCCCTTAAAAGTAAAAAAAAAAGTTTGAACTTGTGAAAACTTTTTTTTTTTGTTTTGCTTATTTGTCTTTTTAAACCAACTTAAAAGGGTTAAATCCAGTAGATTCTGAAATAACCTCGCGAACTTCAAGCAGTAACAAGGGAACACCCTCAACCCAGTTCTTTGAGTGTTTGTGGCAGTAATTTGGTGGAAACGATCAAGAACACCTTGTGACTCAGGATGGTAGGCACTGGATGAAATTTGATGGACCCTTAATTCATGTATGGCTTGTTCAAATAGCTTGGACATAAAATTTGTGTCTTGATCTGATTGCACAACTTTTGGAATTCCGAACATGGTAAAGGATTTGACAAGAGCCTTGACGATGTTGGGAGAAGTGATTTTTCTCAAAGAAATTGCCTCAGGGAAACGTGTAGAAGCACACATGATCATCAAGAGGTATTCATTTCCTGCTTTGCTTTTTGGTATTGGGCCAACACAGTCGATAATGACTCTTGAGAATGGTTCTTCAAAGGCAGGAATAGGCTGCAGTGGTGCTTTGGGAATCCCTTGATTTGGTTTTCCAGTGATTTGGCAAGAATGACATGCCTTACAAAAGCTAACAACATCTTGGCGCATCTTTGGCCAATAGAAATGTCGTCGGATACGATCTAAGGTCTTTCTTACACCTAAGTATCCCGACAATACATGGTCATGAGCAAGACTAAGAATATAATTCCGATAGTATTTTGGAATGACGATTTGATGAATAACATTCCACTCTTCATCAGCAGCAACGTCAGGAGATCTGTATTTTCTCATTAGCACACCTGACTTCTGGTAGTAACAAATAGGGACAGTTCCTATTTCATTTTCATCAACAGCCAGTTGTAGAAGAGAACGAGTTTCAGGATCATTGTCCTGTTCCTCAATAAGTTTGTTTCGATGAAGAGAGTCGAAAAATGTCTTAGAGTCATCAGTAGAACTTAAAGTTGAGTCAGAAATCTCATCGATGTGAGACATGAACGTATCAGACAAAGAGAAATCCTCTTTGGACTCCTGAGAACGTGTCTGAGAACGAGTAACAGCACAGGCGGGAAAAACATCAGGAAACTCTTCAACGAGTTGCTCTGTACTGGGACTAACAACAGGTGCTTCAACAACACGAACCTCTGGTACCACATTACTACCAGCCAAATCATTCCCCAAAAGCATAGACACACCTTCAACAGGCAATGAAGCTTTAATACCCACAGTCACTGGGCCTGAAACTAAGTCCGAATGTAAATCTAATCTATGAAGAGGAATAGAAACGACGCCACCTTCTACACCAGAAATGAGCACATTGGCCCCAACGGATGACTTTTCAGAAAACGGAAGTACACTTTCCAAAATCAAACTCTGAAAAGCTCCAGTATCCCGCAGGATTTTAATTGGTTGTAGATGTGAATCGCCAACAAAAGAAACAAAACCTTCAGTCATGAAAGGCTTAAATTTGTCCTCAACAATATCTCCAGGTACATCAATAATATTGGACTTAGAATCCACAGTGGACTGAACAGGGTCAAAATCATTGGGAACCAATGATATATCAAACAAGGGCGAAATGAAACTATTGGGTGTTTTTGAGCTTATAGCACTCAGAAATCAGATGGCCAGGTTTCTTACAATTAGCACATGTTTTGGATGAGAATGACACGGTTTTAGTAGATGATGAGCTTATAGAATAAGATGGAGTCTTCGTTTGAGAGTTAGAAGTTTGCTCTTTTTTGTCTCTGTCGACATTTGCATAATATTTGAACAAGTCATTGGGTTTCTTTGTTGTGTGAGATGTTTTGCTTTTGTATGAGAAATCTTTGTGAGTTAAAGCATACTCGTCTGCCAAGACAGCAGCATCATGAATTTTGGAAGCTTTTTGTTCATCAATATACGTTTTTAGCTCTACGGGAATACATCTTTTAAACTCTTCGACTAACATGAGTTCTCTGAGTTTCGCATAATCATCTTTAATTTCTCTGGAATCACACCACCTGTCGAACAGAGTTTCTTTTTCACGAGCAAATTCGACATAAGTTTGGCTGCCAAACTTTTTGTAACCGCGAAATTTTTGTCTGTATGCCTCTGGCACCAATTCATATGCATTCAAAATGCATTTTTTGACGTGCTCGTAATCATAACTTTGCTCGGCTGTGAGCTTGGAAAATACTTCCTGAGCTTTACCCTTGAGAATACTCTGAAGTAATACTGTCCAATATTCGGTAGGCCATTTTAGCCTAAGGGCCAATTTTTCAAATTGCTGAAAATATGTATCTACAGCTTTTTCATTGAATGGAGGTACTAAAAGAATTTGTCTGGAAGCATCAAAATTATCCAACTGCATTCGGACAACCTTTTCTTCTGTCTGTGCCTTTCTCATACTGATTTCTTTATCAGCTTTAATGCGTTCTATTTGTATTTCGGCATCAAGAACAAGGCGTTTGTTTTCTTGTTCTGCTTCAATACGTTTTTGTTCTGCCTCAATACGTTTATTTTCTTGTTCTGCCTTAATACGTTTATTTTCTTGTTCTGCTTCAATACGTTTTTGTTCTGCCTCAAGTCGTTTGCTTTCAATTTCTAAACGAAATTTCATTTCCATTTCCATTTTTTTTAATTCGAAATCTGGGTCAAAATGAGCGACAGGCAATTGTTGTGCAACTGTTTGACCAAATCTTCAACAATAATTTGTTTAATATCTGCTTTCTTCATTGATTGCTTCACTTCTAAATTAAAATGTTTACCAACATCAAGTAATTCAGATTTTTTTAATTCACTGATTAATTCGAAAGAGGAATTCTGATTAAATTCGTTTATAAAATCTTCAAGTTCGAATGCCATTTTAAATATACAAGCTGTCTATCTGTATAGAATATAAATCTTATTTTATAATAAAATTAAATTGTTTGTTCGATATCCCGGACGAGCCCCCAATTTTCTGTTACGTATTTTTTTAATGTTTTAAGTTCTTCGTAGATTAAACGCGACAGAAAAACGCAGATAACAGCTTGTATAATTTATTACACTAACCTATTAACAAATATAACAGATATAACATAAATTATATAATAACAGCGACAGATACTAAGTTACGACATTCGAAATTAATTACAAAACAAAATACTAGTTTCAAACTTCAAAATTAAATCACAATACAAAACGGTACTGACCTGTATCTAATACAATTAATTAAAATGAAAGTCTCAAATTCCAGTCTAGGGTGTGAATTTGGTCCCACGAAGAGATTCCGAAGCAGTTCACAGTTCAATAAATTCGCCGACTCTCAGCACAAGCAGTAATTCAGATGTATCGTAGAGATTGACGAAATAAAATCACGGCTTCCGTAGATCTAATTTCAATCACAAATCCAAGTTGAATATTCACAGCAAACACTTAATCTTTCTCAAATAACTAACTTTCTTCTTTTGAAATGAAACTGGTGTTTGAATCTCACTCTTTGTCTTCGAATAAAACTAATGACTGAATCTCTCTCCCTCGAATAAAACTGATGACTCTCTATCTCTCACGTCACCGTCTTTTTTATACCGATAGGCCTATTTCTCGAACAATCTCGCAATTTCCATACAACTCCAGAGCTATCCACGCATATTCGTTCTTGCACGAGACTACACTTCTAGACAGGAAGTCACCAGCACTCATTTACAAACATGTGATTGGTCTACTTAATTCGAGAAAGTTCTAAAACGTTACCCTAAATAAATAACACATTTTAGTTTAAACTTCGAAACAATAATATCAATATGGAAAAATGAATAATACAAATGAAAATTCAAACACAACACGACATGTTGTCGTTTACAAAATATTTACACATATACATAACAAACACATATTGTTAATTACTGCTTTCGAGAATCTTCTACACATTTTAAGAACAGGCGTAATACATTTCCAACAATATACGTTACATGCATCAAAAACTACTGAAACAAACGTAGGCACTCAGTGATGTCGAGAAACCCACTGCATTACAGCATCTTACTCTTAACCTCAAAATTACAAGAAATGACACACAATTTAAAACAGAAATCCACCGAAAAATCACCCATACTGGACTATAAATTCCTTGGGACTCAGCACATGAAACAAAACAAAAACTCAACAAACTAAGAAACCAGATAAACACAGCCATAAAACTATGCTCACCAGATAAAATTAACGATGAATTAGACAAAATATAACAATACTTCATCAGCATCAATAAGTTTCCTCCACAAACCGTAGAAAACATTATACGCACACACCTAGACAGAAAGCAAAATCAACCAACAAAAGTAGATATATCTCACGAATCAAAAAATCGCGAAACCATATACTGCTGTATATCATATATTCCTGACATCAGCAAACAAATAACCAACATTTGGCCAAAACTAGTAACAAAATATAACATTCCAGTTAATACTATATTTATTCAAAAACCAGGCACAAAACTAAGGTCTATACTATGTAAGAACTACACTGACAAACACCACACCAACATTATTTATAAAATACAATGTGATAACTGCCACGACTTCTATATTGGAGAAACAAGTAGAAAAATGGAAACCAGATTTAAAGAACATAAAAAGTCACCTTCACAAGTTTTCGAACACTGCAAGTCAAATGGACACAACATAACCATAGAAAACACTAAAATACTAAATAAAGAAACAAACATAAACAAACGCAAAATTAAAGAAGCCTTACTCATACAACAACTTAAACCCAAAATAAACCAATATAAAGGAACGCCATTATACCTATATTAATATTATAGATAAAATTATATATTCAAACATCTAACCCCGCCCTCTACATTCCGACACTCAATTACACAACCCCTTCCAAACATGTGGTCAGCTTCCGGTCAGTTACCTCTTTCTTTGTGAACCTGACGATGACCGAAGAAGGTCGAAACGTTGTTCGCTCTTCTATTTAAATTATTTTCTGAACCCAAACGAGCCGTTTTTATATATAAAACGTAGGTACTAAAATAAGCATACAATAGTAAATCCATTACAAGGCAAGAGCAGTATTAATAGATGTTTAATAATTTTAATGCAATGTGTAGTCATACAAAAGCCAGTGCCAAGAACCTGAAACATAAACTATATTTCATTTTTTGTTATTTTTTTTATCAAAATCAAATTAAACAACTTTCAATTGACTGAGACATTCGCACTATTTCGTTGTTATCTGCTCTTTATGAATAAAGGATAGATCAGCAAATGAAACGTAAAGTGCTACACATGCCTTGATGGAAAGGATTTAGCATTATAGGTTGGAATTACATGAATACTTAAATCAGATAGAAAATATATGAATACTATGTTATATAAATCCGGACAAGACTCAACTGAGCTTGCGCACATTACTTTTCCTTCAATTAATTAAAATTTAAGCCAAAAGTGGCTAGTTCGTTTACACTTGAATCACAATAAAATTCACCATTGTACAATAAACATAATTTTTACTTTTTGTTACCAACGCTAGAATAATTACAAACATAATGCCTCTAACCACGCAACTCTATTAAGGCATAATTTAAAAACTTAGCAATTTTTAGTGCAAATATATATATAAAAATCATACCTGTTACACGCTTTACCTAAAAAATTTGGAAGAATTTCAATATACATCACACTTTTCGCTTAATGCTTAAATTTTCTTTATTTACGTATAATATATAAATCACCTTATCCTTTTAGTGATCATCTTCTTTTTATTGAAAATAAATTGATAAAACCTACTGTTTATACAAACTTTGGTAATCAAAAATAATTTTCATCGGTGAAAGATCTGGTCTCAACATGATATTTTGTGCGATTTTCGATTTTTCTTCATATAGTTGGTAAAACTTAAAGACTTTTTTCTATTAAATATTTAACTCCTCTAATCGCAGGTGTGAAAAGGCTATATAAGTGTATACACTGTATACAACAGTAGTACAATCCGCATATTTTACTCCTTTGAGCACAAATATGAAAATGCTATTTAAATTCGTACACTACTGCAATACGATCTATTTGTTTTACTACTGTACATACAAGCGTGAAAAGGCTAAATAAATGTGTACACCGCAGTAGTACGATCTGCTTTACAAGCTCTCGCAGTCTTGTTGAACTAACATATTAATAAAAACCAAGAGTATTATGAACAAACACTGAGAAACACATTCAATTCCAACGCGTGAACGTACCGCAACTTGACAGGTTATAAATTGAAAACACGCAAATCATGTAACTCTGGCAGCGACCACTATGGAAAATTGCTTGGTGTTTGTTAACATTATAATAAATATCCAGTACGCATAAAAGTTCTGATAATTCAGTAAAAACCATCCTTTATAACGGTTAAATTAAACTGTGCTTATTTATGTTATCACAGAAATCCCTAGTTGTAACGACTTATAATAATTCACGCATTAGACAGTGTGAATAATTCCGTGGAACTTGTTTATTTTACAATAAAACTATATTTAACGGCTTCTAATAATTAAGGCATTATCCAGCTTGAATAACTGCATGGAGTTTGTTTACACTGCAATAAATAACTGCACTTATACGGTTTCTAATAATTCAGGCATTATGCAGAGTGAATAACTTTGTGGAACTTGTGTATGTTCAAGTGAACATTTCAGTTAAACAGAACTTCAATACATCAAACAGTCATACAAACACCTGAATTGGAATAGCTCTCTGGTTGGCTGTAATATTTTAATAAACATTATGCAGAAACGGGTTAAAACACAACAGTAAGCTTTGTCAGATCAATTCATAATCATAAAGCTAATTCAACACCAACTTTTTTCAATGCACACTGTATACACACTGTGTACTTATTTTACAAAAAAACAGATAAGATACATAAGATGCTCTTATTATAGAATAAGTTAAGGCATAAGCTCTTCTTCTCTCTTTTTTTTTTTTTCCTTAGAAATTTCGAAGATATATTTTGTTGGTTAATTCTATGAGCTGGAATTACGTCAGGCGTGGTCTTAAACTTTTGCCAGTTGGTTTCGTCGCCTACTGTTACATAGAAACCAAGTACAACATTTTTTTCACCACGGAAGCTACTTGGTATTTTGCTAAAATACAGTCTCAAAATATCCAACATGTACTGCATCTTAGTTGATAATCTTCTTACCAGGTTGTTTTAGTATCTTTTGTTGCTATACATGCTCAATATGATGAAGCACGTAATACTTTGCGTTTTGAAAATAAATATATTGAAATATTCAAAATAATTACAATTGCGTTTCCTAAGCAAATAATATATATATTTCTATTCTGCTAAAGCATATACCGTTAAGTTTGGACTATTTCAAAGCAACACATCTGTATTATTAAAAACAACGTTAAAATTTTGTCTCCGTCGCAGTATATTCACTGATTTGGTTATTTTTTAACAACTGAGATACTGTATTAAAATATTTGTAGAAAATTGCAGAAAGTCTACTTGAATAATTTTCACTCTTTTATTAAACATTAACTGTTCGACCTCAGCCGACAATTTTGTTTAACAGCAAATAATACATATTGAGCGATCTCGTACTGTGTTGTCACAATCGCTCGTTACTTAGCAACGACAGAAAAACGTTACCAGTGCATTTCTGCAAGACTTACTCCACTGCTAGAAAGCTGTCCTCATATAATTTAGACGGTACGTGTCCTCGCATTTAATCTAAATGGTATGTTAAAAAATAAATTAGTATTTATAATGCGTATACAAAATGTTAAATCAACTGAAATCATCACATCAACGAATTACATTTATGTTCTACCGTAACACAGTAAAAACGCAACAATTAGTGCATCACACCATTACGATTATATTAAAAATAGTTCTAGTATGAGTATTTTGAATATTTGAAAATTAAATGGCTAAAATAATAAATTAAAATTATTATTTGATTAAATCTGTTCATTCGGAGCTTTCAAGTGTAATTTATGTTTGGAAATATAAGTAATAAATATTTCTAGATAATTATTTCTTATGCTAAATGCGACTAGTTACTTTATAAAGAGCTATTAGTGCCTAAACAATCGATATTGTCAAAGTTCTTTGCTGGTATAGCCTGAACGAATACAAGTATTTCTCAAAAGTCCTTGAATAAAAATACTTTTTGATAAAACAATAAACCACATGAATCTTCATAGTCTAGAAAAACACTTTACAATGTTTTCTAAATTTATTCACAAGTAGATGTTTTACAATACCAACTGTACACTCAAAAGCATAAGCCTACCTTTGACAAACAATATTTTGATAGTAATGATTCGACAGCTGTCACTAAAAGTATTTTCAATTTTGGTTAGTCACAAGCTGAACGATCGATAACACTGTTCGTGCGATGAGGTCTAGATTAGTATCTTAAAAAAATATATCAATAAGAACAGGTTTATCGAGCAATGATTCGGTGCTGTGGGTATGTTCAATCCTGGCATAAGATCATTACTATTTTTTATTGAGAGAAATGTGCAAAAAAGCATAAAACCATCTTACCTGTGAAAGTGAATGGGGATGCATCGGTCGGAAGGAGACTTGGGTTAACTCATCCAGAGGGAAAGCTTGTTGTTCGCCACAGTCTGCAGATAGTTCGGCTGCCATATCGATGGCATCAGATAAACTACAAACACATGTATTTATCGAACCCCCTGACGATCGTGATCACCAATAGTACTCCTGTCCCATTTGTTACACAGATCTTAAAGCTTTAGTCACGTGATAAATAAGCTAATAGATGTAGAAATGCTGGTATCCCTACTTCATTTAATAAGTGCACATGTGGTTTGATGGTTGCTCACGGCACGCTAAAGCTGTGGCTTGAGTGGGATTTTAGTCTTTTATTTACGCAAAGAGCAGTTTCATCAGAACAAGAAAAAGCCTTTAGCGTTTGTATTTAAGCACAAGTTAATTCGCGTTTTCTTTATCCCTTTTAAAGTATACATTTTGTTACAATATACAGAACTTACCACGAGAACAAAATTTGTTTTTATTTTCAAAATAACACTTAAACAGATATATTCACAATTCTACAGAACATCATCATAGTTAGGCGTAGTATACAAAATACTTTTCCAACAAAAAGTCTATTCGGTCGTTTCTTCCTTCAAATATTTTATTTTTTTCCGAATTTATTTCTTTACTACTTTTATCCTTTATTTATGAAAATACGCATTTACAATAAATATGTTATATAAAATTCTTCATTTTATACTTCATATCACAATCTATCGGTATTCTAATTAGTTTCAAATTATATTGTAAAAATATAAAGTTTGTTATTTTTATTTTTGTTAAAGTTATCGGCTAATCATTATATTTTATTACTCCATTCACTACAGATGTGAAAATGCTAAAATCCCAAAGTTTAGTAAGTATACATGTGTTTTGAGAGATGTTCGCAACACCCTGCAAGAGAAGTTCGTGCAGGAAGCCACTATTTTAATTACAACAAAAATGAAATAATGAAACAGTATCAGTTCCTGTATTTTAATGCGTTTAACCTTCCTTACAAAAGAACTGTATAATAATTTTGTCACACGTTTCGTTGACTCCTAAATGAACATTTATTGGATGTTCATGGGCAACTTTCAAAATTCCAAAACGATATGCTTTTAAAACAACTATTTCATAATTGAAGCTAGTACGTTCGGTAGTCTCCGTTTCCTCGTAAACACATCATTTTTGAGAAGATGTAACCATTTGGAACTTTCTCCAGTTCATCTTGTGCAGTGCATATTTAAATACTGTTGTTGTTATTATTTTTATTTAAGTACAAAGTTATTTGTGCTCTGCCCACCACGGGTATGGAAACCAGGTTTTTAGCGTTGTAAGTCCGCAGACATACCGCTGAGCCACTGGGGTGTATTTAGATACTGAAGAGATCTGCGGATTCCTTTCTTGCTCATTGATCAGCTTATTTCTCGCAAACGGAACTTTACCAACTGAATTAGATCTCTAATGTCCATCATTGGCATTTCCCAAGGAATTGTCAGAAGAAAAGTTATTCTCAAGATCCCTGTCAGATCCAAAAATGTTTGAGAAAAATCCGTAATATCATCCTCTAGACATGTTTCTAGCATTTTTTGGATTAATTTCTTAACCTTAGTCACAGCATACGAAGAAAACACGTCTGGATTCTCCTCAACAACAGCATCACTCACCTGCTAACCATCTTGGGTTCGGCAACAACTTTCCCTCCAGCAAAATCGTTTCCAACAATAATGATACACCCTAAATTTGCAAATTAGGTCGTATTCTAACCACTACTTGTCCTTAAACTAGGTCTGATGTTAAATAAATGTTATGAAGAAAAGCATGAACGAAGCCACCCTTAATACCCTGAACAGTAACAGAGTCACCAGTAGCAGAACTTGAATCTCAGGACAATATATCCTCTAACAACAATTATTAAGTCGCCCCAGTATCACGTAAAATACGTATGGGCATAAGATTAGCGGTATCATATGTCAAAGACACAGAACCACAAAACATAAAGGGTCTAAATTCTTCTATAACTGCATCAGCTTTTTTATCAGTGGCCAAATTAACAACATCGGGTGAAATTATGTTCAAAGGCACTAAGCGCTACCTCTTTTTCTTTTTTCTTGTTCAGAGGCCAACAATCGAGCATAACATGAAAAAGTTTTTTACGTAAATGTCTGAGAGGCTTTGTTGATTTTGAGGAAGTTTTATTCTGAATATCAGAATATTTCGAACTAGAGAAGCTGGGTGTTATATAAGAGTTCTCAATTTTAGTAGATTGATCAGGTAGAGGCCTCTGTTGAGCTGGTCAAATTCCGTAGTTTTCCGATTAATGGTCGTTAATCATAGTTATAGTTTCCGAGATCTATAGCACACTGGCTGTTGCTGACTGAAAATAATCTATTAATGTCTTTCAGCTAGCTGCTTTTATACGAATCACGCGAGATTCTAGAACATTCAACAAAGTTCGAACACACTGGCGTTTTCGTAAAACGAATATTGTTGATTCTTAGTCTGAAGAATCTTCTGCAAATTGAAAGAACAGATGAGACTTATGCAATACGCATTCGACAATATACAGTCACATGTATAAAAAGACAAACTATACTGAAACAAACGTAGGTATCAAAATAAACGTATAACGGTAAATCCGTTACACTGCTTCTCTATTTCGTCTGCTTATTCTTTTTCACCGTTTGCTAAATGTCTCTGATTATAGTTTCTCTATTTATTTGTTAGTATGTCTTTAATCTATATTGCTTATTTATTCTTTTTACCCTGTGTCTAGTTACTCTACGTCTCTTTTTATTAATTTAACCACTTTACCTATCAGTTTGTCTGTTTTATCTTCTACCATTCGTTTAACCACCTTATCAATAAAGTTGTTTGATTCCCCTTTTCTTTCTATAAATTTAACCTCTCTACCTATTTATCTGACTATTTATTTTTTTACTAACAGTTTATCTTCTGTATCTAATCATTACGTAAAAAATCAACAAATAAACTGTGTTTTGTTACTTTTCGTTTAACATTTTAAATTACCCATCTTTGTATTTTGTACTGCCTATTTAACGTCTAACTACCTATTCACATGTACATTTATTCTTTCTTTCTCTCCGTTTATTCTCTTTATGTTTCAATTTGCTTCTTTATTATTTTAATACTACCTCTTTAACCTTTCCACTTATTAATCTGTCTCTCTGTTATTCTTTACTAAATACTGAACTTTTCTACTTATTTATTTATTTCCTTGCTTTATTTCTATCATGTTTGTTTTATGCCTACTAATATGTTATTTTTGTTACATGTTAAACCGCTTAACTTTTTATTTTTCTCTTTATTCCTTACTCATATAACAGTTGCAGCAAAAAATGTGAAATGCAAATAGCAAAACCGTTCATAAAAACCCAAGTTTTATGAAGTGCGTTTTAATAAAGAAATATATCTTAGACGCTAAGGAAAGTCGCGTATTTATACGGAAACAGTCTTTCTGATTATCTGTCTATCGATAAAATTTAAGGAGACAAGGTTTTAATATTTTTCATTTATCATTTCCTTCATTTATTTTCGGTTTCGTAGCTCCTCAACTCTTTACTCGATTGATTAAGAAATAAATTAAAATCTCTGGAAAGCACCTAAAACGACCTAACCGTACACAATTAATCAACTTACTTAAATCAAATAAAAGACGTAATAAATGTAATTAAAATAACTTACAGCTGTAAAAGTGCGATGTATTGTTTAATATCTCCGAAAAAAAAAGACTATTAGCCCGAATGCTTTCAGAAAGAGGACTTTCTTCATCAAGGATAAATGAAATATATGTATGTATAGACCTTTCATATTTTTGCCAATTCAAATTAAGTGCTATTATTACTTTTTAAATAATTGCTAAGCAAATCTTTAAAGTGTAATAAAATGAGAACAGAAATTACGGATTTTGAAAAATACGTATTCAGTTTTTTCACTTTGTAATTTATAAACGTAATGGTAGCTCTATTAGTTAATTCTTTATATATTTAGTCTTACATTTATTTTTATCATAATAACGAGCGTTATTATACATAGAAAATATCTTTATCATAAATTATTTTACAAACATGTCGAAGATGTACGACTATTAAGATACTATGGCAGTTGAACGTTTTGATGTATTTATTATTTCCGTTTGATCGGCCTGGCATGGCCGAGCGCGTTAAGGCGTGCGCTCGTAATCCGAGGGTCGCGGGTTCGCGCCCGAGTCGCGCTAAAACATGCTCGCCCTCCCAGCCGTGGGGGCGTATAATGTGACGGTCAATCCCACTATTCGCTGGTAAAAGAGTAGCCCAAGAGTTGGCGGTGGGTGGTGATGACTAGCTGCCTTCCCTCTAGTCTTACACTGCTAAATTAGGGACGGCTAGCACAGATAGCCCTCGAGTAGCTTTGTGCGAAATTCCAAAAAACAAACAAACAAACAATTTCCGTTTGAACATATTTCCTTCATGCTTTCGTAAATTTAAAAACAAACATTCATTACGAGAGGTTTTACTTTGAAGATCACAACTCTTTAGAACATGTACAAGTCATTGATTTTACGATATTTCAAGTAAAATATTATCTTTCTACTTAAAAATGACCAAATTATTTCGCTTCACTTTGAGTTTTGAAAATTACTTCTATATCCTAAGGCATTTGTAGCGTATGACTGAAACAATTTCCACGTGGTTACATAATAAACATGTCCTCTCTCCAATGACACAGCGGTATGTTTTGCGGACTTACCACACCAGAAATCTGGTTTGGATAGCCGTAGAGGCAGAGCGTAGATTGTGTAGCCCATTATCTCGCTTTGTGCTTAATTCCAAAGGAAGAAACATAATCAACATGTACAATCGTCAACGCTTATGTATCATATTAACTTGTAGGTATGGGAATATTTGTTGTTTAATAACCAGTGTATTTGTATTTACGTTCTCACAGAGAAACTTATTTGTCATTTAGAAACTCAACTGCCATGTATATAACTTTGATTTATTTTTTCTTTACCGATAATCAAATTGATAAATCGTAACATAAAAATTAAGAGTCTGTACAGAAGGATCTAAATTGTATGTAATGTAGTTTTGTTGTTAACATTTGTCTTTTTTTTATTCTAAAAATTACCATAACAGTCATTATTTTAAATATTTATAAAACCATTTGCTCTGTTAAGTTTAGTGGTGCTCCAACACCATTGACTAAATAACAGAAATACTAATCCAGCTGTTTTTTGTCGGTTGATCACCCGCATCACAGAAATTAATGCAAGCATTGTTTGTACTCTGAGGCCACCTGTTTGTTTAGTTAACAAAATAAAGTCTACCCATTCTGACGAAAGTTGGCAGGGATTTACATAAACGCTGAAAAAGGCTACGAAGACCATAAGGCTTCTAAAAGAAATAAAGGGTCACTAAAACGGAATCTTTGAAGTTTCAGATTCACTTAAAATATCAAAGGATTACCTAAGAATGGTGAAGTAATTTAATTTAAATCTTGCGCTATTAAGCTGAAAAATTGATTGTGTATTGATGAAATAAGATCCTTAACAGATAACAGTCTCTTAAAGGGTTATAAAACTTTAACTGACACCCTACAATATGGCACTTTTCTAGGTGAAGTGTTTGCTTACTCTTTTTCTTTTCTTTTTCGCCTGCATCAAGACGTAGCAATGATCAAACAAATAATAACAAAAATATGATATAAAATTTACAATGCACATAATTACTGTAAAAATTAATTAATCTTTTCACTCTACATAGCAAACAATAACTTGTAGACAAAAACGATTGTAAAGGACAGTATGTAAAGAGATGGTTTTAATTAGTACTTGGTATCGCAATCAAATTACTAACCAAGAGCTATTTAGATGATCAAAATAAGTCAGAAACAAAGAAAATAAAGAATTAAATAGAAAAAAAAGACTGAGTTCTTTACTAAGCATATTACTGGGAATAAAAAATATCTGAACAATTAGTTACGAGTTTGGTTAAGAAAGACAAAATATACCTGATATCCTATAAAATACCAGCTGCTTAAGATAGAAGATTAAGACAACTCAAATTAAGATAGAAGAGTGAACTCGATTGACTACAAGATGTAATAATTGTGGAAAACTTATAAAAGGAGATCACTGCAACTGAGAGAACGAGATATACTTTAAATTATGTTATTGGTCATGCTGCCACTAAGCTTTGGTTAATTGTCCATTTATTTTAAATACATTTCCTCTGATACAGCCATGTGTACAGTGTTGTTACAAGCCCAGCAATCTTGATTCTGAAATGATGTATTGTGCTGTGGTAAAACTTGTAAAACATTTTAGCATTTATCTTCATGGAATCGATAACGTATAAATCCAATCTCATTTAAAATTCAGAAAATATTGTAAATTTTTGCCTACAAAGCTATGCAAGTACATGCTCAGAGTTAAATGTTCTCTATTAGCCAACAAGTAAACCGTGAAGTTTTCAATCTGAGCTATTTGAATCTTACCTTGAATCAGAGGCAGATTCAACGAAAGTGAAGTAGCATTGGTTGGAGTAATAATACAATTAATCATCAGAAATGCCAATCAGACTCAAGACCGACACCATATTTCAACCATAAATACAGTTGAAGTTGGAAAACAACAAGGTGAAACTTGTCTCTCTCTCTTCATTATTTCGTTGTAGATCTAGGTTTGAAAACAGTGCTATGCTATTTTTGATACAAAGCCTAAACTATATATCCTGTCTGACCAATAAAATACTCCACAGTAAAAGAGAAAAGAAAACCTGAAAAGTTGCAGAACTTTTTGTTTCACATTTAAAACAAAGTATTTTCAAAATTATAATTCAGGTAGTACAACTATGTATTTAACTATGATCAAGAATATGCAAAAAGGAATAAAGATAGACAGGAACTAATTTGCAAAGGAAAATCTTTAATTAAAAAAAAGGTTTTAGTCTTTTATTCATTTACAAAAAAACTCATAAACTTATCAGTAGAATTAAACTCCCAGATGGACAATAAATAATCATAGGTTCAGAAGTACAAACATTTAGTGTACTTTACAACGTTAAAAACCATTATCATCTTCTCCAAAGTAGGAAGATAAAACACTGATGTATTTATTTAAATAAATGTCAGGGAATAGGTGCTAATGACGTGAAATTGGTAAAGCAGTCCCTTAACAAAGAAGGAAGTGTCAAAATACAGAACAAGTAATAAAGGTTAGACTTAATCAGGCTAGGACGACAAGTTTTTTTTCCTAAATAAAGTATCTATCCAAAGAATGAGCAGCGTATCGTGAAGTGAACTACTATGCTTAACTTCAGGAGTACAGTTCAAAAAAGAGGTGAATTTGTCTTCAACAAGCAAGGTGAAATAAGAAAGAACAAATAAGAATTACTACATTTTATAGAAAGAAAAGAAAAGCATTTGATAAGAGGACATCAAAGGTAACTAGCACCTCTAAATCACATAAATCGTTGTGTCTGGATACTGATTGTCATTACGAACCTAAACAGATGTGTACTACATTGATATAATTAACTTTTCCCAAGATTTGTTTACACACAAACATATAAAACTTACATAAGTATATGTTTATTCTACAGAAGACGCTTTGAAATGTACTTATATAACCTAACAACAAAAGCTTGTATTAAGTTAAATAAAACTGCACAAGTGTATAGATATGAAACCTGTGTTGCAAGGTAAAACTGGAATTAGATCTCAGGACATCGAGCTTACGACATAGGGTACTGCACCCTAAAAAGAAATATAGATAGTGCACTGACAGATAACAGATCTAGCCTTGAAGAAGCCGCGTGTAACAATTATAATTGCTGAAATGCTTATTAAACTCCTATATGAAGCAATTCTGGTAGGTCTGCTAAGTTTCTAAGAGAATAGCAGTCACAGAAAGATGCCCAAGCTAAAAACACTGTCAATTTCCCATGTGATTTGATAACACAAGTTACCAAACTAAAGTAGAAGTGTAAATAACAACTATAGTTGTTTTCACTTATCTGAATCAAGTGGTAGATCAGTATAGCTAAATATTCACACATTAATTGCTTATTTTTAGGGTAAAGTATCTAACCTGTTAAAATATTTTCAATGTTAGAACATGAAATTAAGATATGAAGTAATATTTTATCCATGAAAAAAGATATTTTCAAGTTTGTTTCAACATAAAACCGTCATTGATCGAATGATGCAAATTGAAAACGTTCTTATAGAAAAGCAGCATTTTATGCCAATTCACATATTTTGTATGATAGTTTTATTTACAGATACAAAAATAGAACAGCGTTTTTATTTTAAAGAAGACGCAATTGAAATATAACAACTCCTCTACATACATTTGATATAGTAACAAAACTATGTATTATGGTAAGTTTAACTTCAACAGAAAGGAAGAAATGATGATGCTGTGTTTTTTAGACGTACGGTAGACATACATATCTGAACAAAAACGTTTGTGCTGTTCCATTAAAAACAGTTTGAAGAAAAATATTGTATTATACACGTACCAACAAAATATAACTTCATAAGGAAGGAATGCAATCCTACCAATATATATGAATTGTTGACAGAAATATTTATTATTCGTATAAGTTTTATAAGCTGGAGTATACAATAGCGTTTATGAAACCATTATGCAGTTGTGCTTTTTAACTGCAAAAAACGTTCCTAAATTACAACTACTTAGATAAGTATATAGAATTTTAAAAAATCCGTTTCTTGTACTGTTGAACAAGTTATTTCCCTAAATCTCCACTATGTGTAAGTAAAATTAATCTCTCGAGTTCTTTTAATTAATTGATATAAATTTTAAAACTTATCTTAATATTAAAAAAAAAAAACCTGTAAAAACAACAACATGTAATTATCATTTAAGGCTTGTTTGTTTTGAAATTTCGCACAAAGCTACTCGAAGGCTATCTGTGCTAGTCGTCCCTAATTTAGCAGTGTAAGACTAGAGGGAAGGCAGCTAGTCATCACCACCCACCGCCAACTCTTGAGCTGCTCTTTTACCAACGAATAGTTGGATTGACCGCAGATTATAACGCCTCCACGGCTGGGAGGGCGAGCATGTTTGGCGCGACGCGGGCGCGAACCCGCGCCCCTCGGATTACCAATTGCACGCCTTAAGCGCTTGGCCATGCCAGGCCATCATTTAAGACACAAGGAAAAAGGAGCTCTTGACACTAATAGACAAGAAGTCCCAAAGAGGACGGAAATATGATGTCATAGATTATAATGTAAATTAATAGTTAACTAATTAATGATATGTATCGAAATTAATAATTTATTACTTATAAGTAATTAATTGATTGATTGATTAATAATCAAATTAATAATACTAAGCAAACTGAAAGTAATTAATATTTAATTTACCATTGTTAATTAAGGTTATTTAACATGCACATAATTATATCCAAATATTTGATGTTAATGGATTTTTACCCAAGACATTAGGTTGTCTTTGCTGATAAATACGTTATCATACTGTTTGATATATATATATATATAGTTCGCATATAATTCATCTATGGGTTTCAATCGAAGATATTTGCAGCAGATTTAACGTTATTATACGTTGTTGTTTTGAATTAAGCACAAAGCTACACAATGGACTATCTATGCTCTGCCCACTACGGGTATCAAAACACGGTTTTTAACGTTGTAAGTCCCCAGATATATCGTCGAGCCACTGGGGGCGTTGTTATACGTTTATTTATGATATAATACCTACACTTGTTTCTTTCTGAATAGTTTTGTTGTTGACTGTGTATTGCACAAGTTCCACCTGTTCTCGAAATTTGTAGAAAATACTTGAAAGTAAACATCAACAATGTACTAGGTGTTTATGTAATGCTAATGTCTGACAGTATTGTTGCCAAGTGAACTTTCTGGAAACTTGCGTGATTTGTATAAAAAAACGCTCCAAGACAAGATATTATTATTTTACAGTTTGTTTGTTTGTTTTTTTGGAATTTCGCACAAAGCTACTCGAGGGCTATCTGTGCTAGCCGTCCCTAATTTAGCAGTGTAAGACTAGAGGGAAGGCAGCTAGTCATCACCACCCACCGCCAACTATTGGGCTACTCTTTTACCAACGAATAGTGGGATTGACCGTCAAATTATACACCCCCACGGCTGGGAGGGTGAGCATGTTTAGCGCGACGCGGGCGCGAACCCGCGACCCTCGGATTACGAGTGCACGCCTTAACGCGCTCGGCCATGCCAGGCCTATATTATTTTACAACTACAGTCAGTGTCCAATAGGCCTAAGGAAGCTATAACTGTAATAAACGCTTATTAATCGCAAAAATGCAGAATTGGACTGGGAGCGTTTATAGATTTCGAATATTACAAACTTCAATGAATTGTTTCGGACGTTATTTATTCTAAGAGAACATTAACTTTTCTTTGACAGATTGTTTAAGCAGAGTATTTATGATGAAACTATGTAGAATTGACGGCAACTGCCTGTTGATAAGACGTAAGTGTAGAGGACGTCTTGAAGACGAAAGGCGTAAGACTTTCGAAACGTCGTCCTCTACAGTTGTGTCTCCACAACAGGCATTTAAACATCCATTCTACAAAGTTTCAACATTAAATATCTTCACTGGAAGAAGTGAGCTTGTAAGGATGTGAGGTTGACTGAGAAAAAAAACGTCTTTAGCTTAGGCAAGGTTTAACACTTAGAATTAATTCGCTCGTCGTGGACCTGAACCATCGACAAATTACTCTGTTCTGAACCAGATATAAATATTAGTATTGTTTGTAAGTTTGTAAAACTCTTATATATAAACAGTAATTTGTAATAGCTATTAGTAATAACTGTTATTATAAATTGTATTGTTTTTATGTTTGTATATTGCCATATACATATGTTAAAGGAAATTGTGTGTATCAATGTTGTTGGCAAATAACATAAATTTGATCCATATTAACAGTTAATTAATGTCTAATTTCAATTTTCTGATTATTTGAAATAGTAATGCGTAAGTTATATAATATAACAAATCAAATACTCGTGCTTCCCAGTGACTCAGCGTTATGTTTTCGTAGTTACAACGCTAAATCCCATGTTTCGATACCCGGGATGGGCAGAGCACACGCAGACCCTTGTTTGAAATAAAATTATAATACGTAACATATTATATTTTTAATATCATTTATTACAATTTAATTGTTAAATCTCAACAAGCTGCAAAGATGTTATTTTTATAATCCTTACCTACTAATTAATATTCAAGTTAGCAGATGATTTTTCCCAAAAATGAGGTTGTGTTTTGGTTTTGCTTTATAGAAAATATACCTTCGCTTTTTATTAATGCAACAGTTAGTAAAACTTGAAAACATCATACATGTGACAAATAATAAAGTTTAAAAAATGAATTTTACAAGTACTGTGATTTACTATTTTCACTTCAATAAATAATATTTATGCACTCGAGACAGTTTAAATACTTTACAAGTTAAAATAATTATCTGAGCGAGGTGTGTTAAACATCATACTTTTTTACTAACAGTTTGCATTTTTTGTACTTACTTTCCTTATGTGATCACACGGTTCCTTCAAATGTTAGTAAGTTTCTCAGGTTATTCCTTTTAATTCGTTTGCTATACACAGCTTTTAATCACATTCTAAATGTCGAGTTATTTGTAACATAGAAAATATCTGCTGGCTTTGGTTACTCCACTGCTTCGCATTAGTCAAAGACTAATTTTTTTTTATGGCACCAGTACTTCCAACAGTAAGTCTAGATTATCAAGCCCCTTTTTCGTGAAGAAAGCTATTTGTTAACAATGCGAGCTGAATGAATACTAAAATCAAGGTTCCCTCTTATAATTGCTAATATTTTTCGTTCAATTCCACAAGAAACAGAAACACGCTTTCTTTAAATTACGAGAATTATTCTAGGCTGTTTTCAATTCCATGCGTCGAATTATCCCAAACATTTCCTAAGTTTTTAAGTGTACATATACATCATATTGTGGAATTCCCTGAAAAAATATATCCTCCCAAAAGCCTTGTATGTATATTTTCCAAGTGTGTATGTTCTTTCAAAGCAAATCTGGGTTATCTGTTATGTCTATCGAGGGAAAATGGACGCCTGATAGCCTTCACACGTTTTCGAACACTGCAAGTCAAATGGACACAACATAACCATAGAAAACACTAAAATACTAAATAAAGAAACAAACATAAACAAACGCAAAATTAAAGAAGCCTTACTCATACAACAACTTAAACCCAAAATAAACCAATATAAAGGAACGCCATTATACCTATATTAATATTATAGATAAAATTATATATTCAAACATCTAACCCCGCCCTCTACATTCCGACACTCAGTTACACAACCCCTTCCAAACATGTGGTCAGTTTCCGGTCAGTTACCTCTTTCTTTGTGAACCTGACGATGACCGAAGAAGGTCGAAACGTTGTTCGCTCTTCTATTTAAAATATTTTCTGAACCCTTGTTGTTGTTGTTTTGAATTAAGCACAAAGCTACACAATGGGCTATCTGTGCTCTGCCCACCACGGGTATCGAAACCCGGATTTTAGCGTGCAAGTCCGCAGACATACCGCTGAGCCACTGGGGGGCTTTCTGAACCCAAACGAGCCGTTTTTGCACATAAAACCAACTTAGATTTATTATGCATTCTACATTATTGATAAATATAGGATATCTTCAGCTAGTGCCGAATAAATTGTCTAATATCGAAAACATCAAGGTAATTTTCGATTTTTTTTATAATAACACATTTATTTAAGCTTTATTTTACTCCTATATAATGTTACTGAATATTATTCAATAATAGTCTGCATTCATTTCTACTAATCTGACATATGCATTCGCATCCGCTATTTGTCGATTTAGTAAGTTGATTTTAATGTCTGATTCTAACGATCTGTAGTGAGGACATATTTTGATTACCTATATTGATAGTTTATATATATATTCGTATTTGGATTTTTTGAATTATTTATGATATGATTCATCTATTTTTTTCATATTTCACTAGGATCGCAATGAGTCCCTAACGTAGATGGAGCAGGAATGAGATTTTTTACAATGGTAATAAAATTTCTGTAGATAGTTTTTTTTTTTAGTTTTACATATTTTACTTGCGTTTTCTTTATTTTACAGACTTCAAGTAAATGCCCCTACTGTGACATCTTAATGTTAGGAAATTTTCGATATAACATGTGAAAAATAATATAACACATGTCAACTTCATGTAGTGCCATATTGAATAAAGTCTTGTATAGGTGGCCTCTCAAGAATATTATGAATTCTGTTTCTAATAATTTAAAGGAAAATCTACCAGCAGTTATCGTGTGTATAAACTTATTAATATATGCTCACGTGATAAGGTTGTATTTTTATCTGACGTGATCTGTCAAATATAGAAAAAGTTAATCAGAGTAAAAGAGATATAACATTAGTCAAATTATATGAAAAACTGAAGATACTACTTTAGAAATACATGGAAGTCGTGGTCGGTGTAAGATCGCTAATATCAGTACCAATCATTTAAAAAACAATTAGTTGTAGTATCATAAATAATGATGATGAACTATATCTTGCTAAACCTATAGGTTAACTTGGATCGTTTCTAAGATACATTAAGGCCAAACTTATAGGTTTAGCAAGATATAGTTCATCATCATTATTTATGATACTACAACTAATTGTTTTTTAAATGATTGGTACTGATATTAGCGATCTTACACCGACCACGACTTTCATGTATTTCTAAAGTAGTATCTTCAGTTTTTCATATAATTTGTCTAATGTTATAGGAAACAGTGAAGACAGCTGTTTACACGGATGACTTGATCTAACCTACGTACTTGATCTAACCTTCCTGTAGGACCTTGTGGAATGGAAGAAGTAGTGATATTTGAATGATATTTTGACACTCAAATCAACATGGAAAATCACACAGCAGTATGTGAGCTTGTAGAAAAGCTAGGCACAAGTAAATCAAACATCGCCAACCACCTGAGTGCAATTGGAAAGACGAAAAAGTTGGACAAGGGGTTTCCGCATAAGCTAATTGAAGACCAACAAAATCGGCGTTATGAGACCTGTCAAGATGACGCTACAAAAAGTGAACAAATTGGTAATTGAGGTTCTGCGTTATCTACCTTATACCCCAGACTATTTCCTTACATATTTTTATTTTTTAAAGGACTTTGACAACTTTTTGAATAATAAACGCTTTCAAAATCAAGATATCTGTAGAAAAAGCTTTCAGGGAGTTCAACGACCATAGAAACTCTGATTTCTACACTAGGGGTATAAATAGTATCATTTCACTATAGCAAAGGTATGCTAAAGCAAATAGTGCTTAATTTGATTAAAGTATGATTCATGATTCAACACTGGTCATACTTTCCCAAACTTCGCAGTTCAAAAACGACATTTGATTTGGACAACCTAATACCTCAAATGTTTGAAATTAGTTCTGAAGAAAAATGTACTTTGATTTTTATTTAAAATGTTTGTACAGAGGCTGCTTTCTCTAGTTATTGGTTGCTATGGTTTCTGCTTATAAACATTTCTCTTGATGAAAAATGAGTTTTGAATTTGAATGTGGTGGGTTGTTACGTGGTTTAAAACGCATTTATTCCAGTAAACACTATTAGTAAATAAAAGTACGTTATTGGAGAAAATATTCTGAGTTTCATTGTCATTTGATTTATCCAAAAGAAAAATTTTGTAAATAATGACAGACCGCCTTAGACCTCTCGGAAGCAGACCTAATCTTATTGGTATTGGCTGTGTGAATTGGACCAACGTTAAACTTAATGATACCAGTACACTTTTCAAAAATCGACATGAGAATGGTTTTAAGCTTAGAATATGCCAAAATGAAAGTACAGTGGTAAGTTCACCACTTATTTATTATACTTTTGATCGATATTGCTCCGTTGTACTTATTATTAGCTTTTTTTGTGTTTCTATTAAATAAACTATAACTATATTAAAATGGGTACATAAGGTCTATAGGCCATATCCTTTATGTATGACAGATTTTTTCCCATTGAAATAATGTTGCCATTAGGTTTAAGAAATAACCAGTTAATGCACATACACAAAAAAAGTCAGTGAATATTTCACATTTATTTTGCATTTTCGTAATAGATCTTCATTTCAAAGAATGGTTTCATAATTGAAGTTGATAAGCGAAGTATCAGTTTAAAAATGTTAAGTTTATTTTATGTTATGCCGCATTAGAAAGAGTGAGATATAAACCTTTTTCATTTGTCTAGGCTTCATATCCAATTTAATGTTAAGAATTGTTAATAATGTAGCTTATGCATTAATTTTATATCAGCTTATTTATTAATTTTCAGTCATTTAGTATGTTTCATGAATTGACAGTCCAATCATTATAAATGTATGATGTAAAAGTTATAAAATTTGTATTGTGATTAAATTAAAATATCACTGTGCCAGTTTTGGGGGTATAATAATGACCTTAGTTCAAATATTAATTGGTGGTTTTTTTTGTAATTTGAAAACTTCATAGACTGAAATGGCTTATCCTTGAAATAAATCTGTTGCCTACTATAGTATAAAACAGATAGCTTGAACTTTTACTCTTCAGACATTTTACTGTATCAGTCTATAAACACTTAAAAAACATATTTGGCTTCTGGAGTGATTATATTTGTAGCATATTGCTGTTATGTAAATGCTAACAGCCAAAATAGTCAAAACACTGGTATCACAGTAGTGTGATCTGAGGATACTGAGTTCAAACTGTAATTAGGGTAAATTTGTTAACATCTTGATATATTAATTTATTGTGTGAAACTGAACAAATAAAAGCAAGTATCATATAATTAAAAATTTTTGAATGATACTTTATAAATTTATTACATCATGAAAAATAATGTGTCATGAAAATACCTCACAAATGTTATGTTTTTCTTAACCTGAAGATGACCTGGGAAGGAAGAAACATTGTTCTCTTCTTATCAGTAAAAGTGTTAATACCCATACCAGCTATTCTGAGATACCTTAAAGAGGGATGAAAAAAGCCTGAACTTCTTACATTCATCATTTGTCATACTTGTAAAACAAATTCATTTTATCAAGCATAAGAACTGCATGTTTTATTTACTTGTATTTGCTAATAATGATTAAGAAAAAAATTATTGATTTTTGGAAACGTTTTGTGCAAGATAATTTTACTATTTTATACAATATTAAATTCACAGTAATGTTAAATTGTAGTCATTCTCCTAAGTTTTAAGGACAGAGCATTGTTTCAAAACATATACAGGAATTCCAGGTGATTATAAGTATAGTATCTGTTTGTTCATTATGTATATGATTAATTAGTTGGTGGTAGTATTTACTAACACATGGACATACAATTAATAATCAACATAGCAATATGCCACTCACAACACAATAGTCAATCAGCTGTTAGAGCTGCTTTGTGTACTATACATGGGTATATTAGTTTTTCTTATCATGTGAGGCCAAAAGATAAACTATGCATTATACATGGGTATTCACAGTATAAAACAATACATACGTAATTTGATGTCACAACCACTGCATACTGAAATATCCACAAGTAAGGATATAACTTTTCATAAAAGGAAGTAAATGTAGGGATGACTGATATCAATTCTTCAAAAAGAATGGGAATAAAACAATAGAGATGTTATGTGCATCATCCTTACATAATACCACAAGCACACAGTGTGGTAGAATGTTAACAGACCAAAACAGGATAATTTAAAGTACCTTGTGATTGAATAGTATATTTGTATATATATATATATATTGCTATATGTTAATTCTTGCCTCAGTTAATTTGGTTGACACTGTTGTTTTGGTTTTTAAGTTGTCATGTAATAAAAAAAAGTAGAAGAAAGACAAACTAAAATTTTAACTTTTTGCTGTAATACTTACAAAGATCTCCAGAACTTGTGACTCAGTCATTACATAGATATTGTTATAAAGGAAACACTGTAGTATTGTACAGTTCTGATTACATACTGAGGAGATATTTAAGATACAATTTCAATGAATAATTTCAGCCATTCATACATAGGTAATGCTATCATCTTTCTGATATTTATTTTCATCAAAACAGTTTAATTGCTTGAGGAGTTATGGACTGTTAATTTCACACCTACAACATTATCAGATAAATCAATCCATAATCTTACTATCCAAACCAAAAACATTTTTGTTTTCAGAAAATGTATCTATCTCTATATTCATTTTAAGAGTCACCTATTTAATTATTCAACATACATAAAGTTTTTGAAAAAAAATTTGGTCATATAGTAGATTTATTTAGATAATATTTCATCTTTAAAGATGACCACATGATTACATATAACTTGCAAAATACAAATACATTCAAATCACGTACACATCTAGTCAAAGTTGTTTCAAGGACTTTATGTATATCTATTCCTATATCTAGATTTCAAAGTTAAAATATGTTTCATTAATATTCAAATTAATATTTCAAATGCATTTTATAATTCATCTAGACTCCAAACTAGGTCAAAAATTTTAAGCCTCTCTTTCCTTATGTCTTAAACTAAATGTAATTTTATATCCTATATTTGTACGTTTTTTAATAAGTTGTTAACCTTGTGTATTAAAATGGTCAGAGTTACACATAAATATGCATATGAGGCTTCACCAGAGGTTTGTACTAATCTACCAATAACCTTCTTATTTTTAAGTTCAAGATTTCTGTAAGTTGAACCAAAAACCTCATATATGTTTTACACAATAAATAATACTCATCAAAGAGCTTTAAAAATTTCATAACAATTACATTTAAATCCTTTTTTCTTCAATAATGTTAAATCTTCTATTGCACAAGGAGTAAGTCTTTTCTAAGTGCATAACTTTAAATTTCTGTGTCAGGAACCATCCACTAGCTGTCTATATCTTTTTGAATAAGAGAAGTATTTTTAACAAAGACATATATTACCAGCATTTTGATGTCATCAACAAATTTACAAATATTATTGTCCAAAAAATATCAAAATAATTATTATTAATAATGAATAACACTTCACTAGTTATTTTTTTCAAGTCAAAAATATGCTGGAAGACTGAAGTAAAAGGTCTTACCTTGTTTGGACTGTGGTCTTTTCATTTAATATCAAACTATTCAATAATGTGGCAAAATATATTTGCAAGTAAAAATATTGCACACAGTGAAATCTATTTAGTTTTAATGAGAATCATGTGTACTTTTAAAAAATGTTATTATGATTATTAATACAATTTTTGTGTGAAATTTACCTTAATCTTAAATAAAATAACTTACATGTATGGAAATCAAATTTACTTATTATGTCTCAGTAAATGAAATTTCTTGTTACCAACACCTCAAAAATTGTTTTGATAAGCTATATTTATTACTAATATTTTAAGGTATTTTTGTTATTTTAGGTTTATGTTTATTATTTCTCATAACATTAAGTTAGACTAACTGTTATGAAAGTTAGTCATCAATTATTGAATGACATTTCTGATTTTTCTGTTAACTGCTTTCTTATTGTTTGTAAGCATGATGAGAACAGTTTATTTCTTCCTCTAAATGTAGCTTATAAATTTTAATATAACACAGGGATTACAAGGAACTGTTTTCAGTGATGTCGAGAAACCCACTTGTTGAGAACTTTTATATGCAAAAACGGCTGTTCTGGGCCCAGAAAACACTTCAAATAGAAGAGCGAACAACGTTTCGACCTTCTTCGGTCATCGTCAGGTTCACTTCGATGACCGAAGAAGGTCGAAACGTTGTTCGCTCTTCTATTTGAAGTGTTTTCTGGGCCCAGAACAGCCGTTTTTGCATATAAAAGGAACTGTTTTGTCTTTCAAGGTTGTCCTTTAGCATCCACCTTGTGTAAAAGTAAAAATATTTAAACCCACACTTAATATTTAAGGAACTCATCAATTCTCTTCTTAAACTCCTGTAAAGTACAACTGATGGGAACTGATTTTATAAATAAGTCTCTTCATCAGAGAAATAGAACTGTCTTAAATAAAGCTTTGTTTTTCATAAACTTGTTTTCTTTTGTCCTATTACCTTTATAATATAGCAAAAACAAATCAGAGGCCTTTATCCTATTGATCTTCAATATAATATGGTAAGATCACTTCCTAAACTTATTTTATTAAAGTCTAATAATATAGGAGATCATAACTTATATTTATAAAATATCCTTTCCATCTCATATTAGCCCTCCTCTGAGTCCTTTCCAGTAATGCTTATTGAAAAACTTGTTTGGCCCTGGTGTTATCTATTTTTAATCTCCCAGTCTTTCTATTTAACACCAAGGGATTAATATCCATATGATTCAGATTAGTTTCAGAATGTCTGAGATAAAGATGGCAAATTTGTTCATAGTTTTCTAACAGTAGCTTAACTAATAATTTTTATTGAAAGATACCTATACTTTTGAATTTAGTCATTATATATAAAAATGCACCTAAACTTCTTTTATTTTCCTTATTAGCAACAGAATATTGTTTCAATGGCTTGATATACTTTTCCATCATTATGACAAAATTCTTTTTTTCAGTGATACCATAGTTTCCATTTTTATTAGATGTGCAATCCATATATCATGGTAACCCAATGCACATTACCTTGCATTCACTCTTACTAAAAGTCATTTTGTCAAATATTTGTGTAGTTTACCAATTATTTCAGGATATTCTGTAGCCCCTCATCATCCTCAATACAGCTAAAAATACCAAAGAGTTTAATGCTATCAACAAACATTATTAATTCATTTAATATGCCCTTATAAATATTATTAATGTAAGTTTGAAAAAACAAAAACCTAAGTGACAGCAACAAAGATCCTATTTGACTGGACTTCATTAATAACAACTTTTTACTTTCTCTCATCAATTCAACTACCTAATTCTTCAATCCAGACTAACACCTTCACACACATTTTCTGTCATTTAGATAACAAGCACTGTATCTGAAAAAAAAAAAGTTAACAGATTACTAAAGCAATCTTTCAAGTTGCTTTCATCAACAATTTCAAAGATGTCTGTTATTTTGTAAAGCATCTTATATCACACTCTCTAGAATTTTCTTACTACCAACAAGAATTTCCAATTATTTCAGGATATTCTGTAGCCCCTCACCATCCTCAATACAGCTAAAAATACCAAAGAGTTTAATGCTATCAACAAACATTATTAATTCATTTAATATGCCCTTATAAATATTATTAATGTAAGTTTGAAAAAACAAAAACCTAAGTGACAGCAACAAAGATCCTATTTGACTGGACTCCATTAATAACAACTTTCTCTCATCAATTCAACTACCTAATTCTTCAATCCAGACTAACACCTTCACACACATTTTCTGTCATTTAGATAACAAGCACTGTATCTAAAAAACAAAACAGTTAACAGATTACTGAAGCAATCTTTCAAGTTGCTTTCATCAACAATTTCAAAGATGTCTGTTATTTTGTAAAGCATCTTATATCACACTCTCTAGAATTTTCTTACTACCAACAAGAATTTCCAGGAAATTTTTATTACTCTCTTTATAAACAGGAGTAATGCAGCAGCTCTTTATTCCTCATACATCTACTCACTTTTTTTATTAACATCAAAATGAAGGAGAGAGTTTAGCATAGCTGATCATTGACCTCTTTTTAAAATTCTGAAGATAAACCTTCTTTAGCCTTGGTTCCTCATTTATTTTTTATCTGCTTAATATTAAGGTATTAATATCTGTAAGATTCATGTTAATTCAAGTATTTACTACAAAATAATCAAAGCCAGAAAATATTGCTATGCTTTCTCTTGTAAAACCAGAAGTGAAGAAAACATTTAATTGCTCCAAAATTACATAGATCTTAACAAAAACTTTGCCATCAGCATTCTGTATGGATCCAATCCTTATTTTAAGAGTTTGTTTATTTTGAATGTACTGAAAAATATCCTGAATGTTTAAAAGTTGAAGTTGTAATTAAGTTGCTATTACTTGAACTTTATATATAATACATATATGTGAAATAGATTATTTGTTATTATTTTAAAGAAGTTTAGTATAAAATATTATTTAAGGTTTCTGCATACTGTAATTCCTTCTTTACTTTAGGCTTGTCTTACAACCTTAATTTAAATTTATAAAACAACTATAATTAAAATACAATTTATATGACATCAGATTTAACAGTTGGTTTTCCCTCAGTTTGACTGGACTCTAACGTCATGATAAACCACAGGATGAACAACATCCATATATTCTAAATGGATATGTGTATGTAAGATGTACAAATATTGATGTGACCTATATTAATATATAAATAGCTAGCTAATCAGGTAATACATAAAACAGTTTTGAAGAATGCAATATATGTATAGAACAAAAATTTACAATAAAGGAAAATACTACAGTACATAATAGAATAACCTTTTCAATATATGAGCAGAACTGAAGGATACATAAAATGACACTTTAAGTATGTAATATAGATCTAAATACAGCAACATAGTTATCATAATATATAGATATATTTATTTTTCATCATACAATAAATAGGAAAAATAATAGGCATGGAAATTCTATTCCTTGTTTAGCATACTGCATGCTTCAAAAAACTTTTAGAAATATATAATAAAATGCCTGTCATATTATATAGAAATAATTAGAAAACATAAAAACTTTATGCAATACATTCAGTATAAATGTTACAAATACAGAGTAAAATAAATGATGAAAGCCCTTCAAGCAATTACAAAAAAGAACAATTTTTTTTATTCCATAAATGATCTGCAACTTCATTACAAAACTAGCAACAATCTTTGTAGAAAGGAACACATTGCAGAAGTAAATACTATGATCTATTCACACACGCACAAAAAAGGCAAGGTAAGTAAACCAGTTATGCAAAATGAATTCAGTAGGCAAACTCAGGTACAGATTGAAAACCAAACTGGTGCATTACTTGAAATGTGAACTTAAAATGAGGTGAGAGGTCTTCCATAAGATACAGCATTGCAGATTTCAGCTGAGTATAAATATAATTTAATAGAATAGAATATTCTGAGCTTTCTGAAATTGAAAGAATAAGATTAAAAGTAGCATTAGCATGAGGCTTAAAATTTACATTTAAGTAGATGAATAGAAATAACTTAAAATTGCATGTAAAATCGAAATTAGAAAAAAATTATGTATAAACATAATTAAATGAAAACTTGCACAAATGAAAAACCTACATAAATTCAATAATATTACAAAAAAAATACATAACAAACAGTCCTTTAGAGCAATACAAAGAAAACATAATTACACTTTTAATACAGCCAATCATAGTTTTGGATTCACATTTGATAAAAGTAAAAACACTCTTTAAATACAAACCATAAAGTCATGTTATGGTATCTAAATATATTGGATGGGATACAAGGTAAAACCTTAAAAGTGACCTAAGTAATACTGAAAACAGAATTTGCAATAAAACAGTTTTTTTTAATATAAGTGAAAAAATCAATAATTAAGAACATTGAATTATAACTAATAATACCAACAAGGTATCTTACTTCCAGATACATACATAACTATTCTTGTTCATTGCTTCTCTTTATTTGCAAAACTTTTTATTCTTGTCACAAGCCTTTTGCTCTGGTGCACCCTCGAATAACATTGTTTAACAAATCAATTCTTGCATGTAAACTATCATGCAACAAACCTCTACCAATATAAGCATCACACATCCATGTAACTCATATGACTCTCTCTTTGCTATTCTACCTAACTATCCCTTTTCTTTGGCAGTGCTTGTGTTCAAATGTTTAGTGTATTTAAAAATCTAAAATAAAACAACATTTTTATAAAAGAAAACTATGTTTAAAATGGGTTTGATAATTCTTATTGAATTCACCATACAAATTAAAACAAGCATTATGAACAGGAACTGAAAGACCCAGAAAACCAGGGATATACCAATTGTAATGTGAGAAATGCACCTGCACAGTGCTGACTTATAGAAGGCAAAGTTTTCATATTTGAAAGAAAAGATAGATTACATATCTTTTAGGATTGAGTGCAATTTTTATCTCGCACAGGGTACCATCAGTGATCAGTATGGCCATTAAAAAAAAAAAAAGACTAATACAGCATTTTGTCTCTTTCAGTATCAGAAACTAACCTAAATGTCAAATTGCTCTTTTGACATGCACTGTGTCACTGGTTGACTAATCACAAAATTGGATCACAAATATGCTATAAATTAATTCCACATATACACTATGGCCTGGTGTAGAAGTGTTCCATGAAATGACACACAACCTCTATCTGAATCCTACATAGAAAGTAACAACAATGGTTGAATTGGTACACAATCTGTATCAAATTTACAAAGTTTCCTATTAGAACTAAAAAAAACTGAAAAAGTTTTGTAAGGTGTGAAATATATATTATAGAAGAATGAGATGCATAAGATTTGCATACCACAACTCTCTTCTTTGTTATCTTAGGACTATCCTAAAGCTAACTAAGTATAATCCTTATGTTAGAATTAAAATATGATCTGACAAAATTAAAAACTATGATGTGATCAGACTGCATGCTAATTTTATGTAATAGGATGCATTAAACAGTCTATATACATTTTATGACAAAGTCATAAGCGTGTAAATGACTTCACCTATCAGTATCACACAAAACAAGAACCATTTAAACATTGAAAGTCAAACACTTTTTAAGTACATAAAATTACAATATGAACTATTTATACAAAAATAAAAAAGAACACAAAATATGTTTTATAGAGAAGGTTGGGCCTTTAATTTCAGTACACAGTAAAAAAAAAATTCATGTTGAATATATGTAAATATAAACATCAAAATTTACAAACACAAATACTAAAAAAACAAACAAAAACTTTAAGTTAATTCTGTATTAAACACAACCATAATTTCATTGTAATACCACTACTAGCAATGGATTCATGATGGGGAATTGTGAAATCTAATAATGGAAATGAAGATGGTTGATAAAACACAACATTTTATTGACAGTGTTCAAACATTTCAGAATAAATACACTAAATCAATTTTAAATGCATTCTGAAAATCATGATAAAAAGATGATTATTAACTAAAATTTGAATATGGTATCATAGCCATTAGTTTATTTAGTTATTAAGAGAAGTTGTAAATGAATGAATAAAACAATGATTATATGTACATATAATTTAGTTTAAGAACTATGTGAGTTTTTAAGAGTCAGGCACACTTTAGCTATCAGTAAACTCTTTAATATAGAGTTTAAGGTCTCAAGATCCTGTAGTAATGATAGAGAAACTGTTAAATGAAATACAGTAATTTCAGAATGAGTGGCTGCAATTAATTAATGGATGATCAGTTCTGTTAGATACTCTTTAAAGTTCACAGACTTTAGTTTTTGAGTGGCATTTTGTTTTGCCAACTTGCATGACCTTACTGTCACTGTTCATATATTTATACACAATCTATGAACATAAAAGTTAGGAGAGTTTTTTTTTTGTATTGAAATAAGTGTTGAATGAGAAGGATAGGTCTCTGTATTATTCTGAGCAGAATTTGACAGCAGAAATTTTTTATTAGAGAAGAGAGTTGCTTTTTAATTTGTAAGGATTGTAAACTTGTAAAAGTAAGGGAGGAAATGAGGGGAAATTTGGTGACAGTGTGCACTTTGGCTTGTGGTTGGAATTTTTGCTTAGGAAATTGCGTGTAATCTTTGTTAAAAAATCAGCTAGCCATTATTTAACACATGTTTATGTAGAAGATTAATTTTTTGTGTAAAATAAAATAATTAGAACAAAGGTTAAAAATTCTGTTTAACAATGGTATAACCAGATTACTTTTGAGAAAGTTGGAGATAAAACTGAAATTGAGTTATTTATGGTAAATAGAGCTAGAAAAGTGTTTATCTTCTCTGGTAATCTTGGAGTCTGGGAATTGTAAGGGATAATTTTCTTCAAATTTGGATGTGAGGTTACAATTTGGATGTTGGGAATTAAGGTAAGAATGGAACTTAAAAGTGTATTTTGATTATAGGAACAGCAGGCATCATTGATACAGTATTTGTAATGAACAGGTCTGAATTGACATGAGCAGTTTTCTAGCCATCTGTGTTTATGATGGCATAGAGGATTATTGATACTGCAGAAATATCATGGCAATTCCATTTACCTGGCCATAAGTGATTTAACTGAAGAGAAAAAGATTTAATTTTGTGGAATAGACAAGAAGTTACAAGAATTGTTTATGGGTGAAATCAAGATACTGCACAGTGTCAGTGGGGAAAAGAAGGTCCATGTTTAAATTTAATTTCATTAAGTGGAATAATGAAATAGAGAGATTCAATATCAAAACTTCCCATCAGGTATTGATTGAAAAAGTGAATTTTAGAGATTTTAGAAGCAAAGGTAAAAGAATTAGTAATAATAAATTTCTTCAAAGTGAAAGTTTTAAGAATAGAAATGATATCTATTGACAGGTTGTAATTGCGAGAGCCTAGAGCTAAAAGAATAATGGAGTTGGTATTCAGTTTTGTGTACTTTGGGTAGTCCATAAAGAATACTGGATTTGGGGCCATGTGGGGCAATTTGTTGAAAGGTCATTTCATATATAATATTTTGACTTTTGAGGATTTTAAGAAACTTACATTCGTATTAAAAGATTGGGTAAGTAAGTTTTTATCTAGTTTTTAAAAAATTTATAAGGTTCACTGAGGTGGTGGCTTATTTTTCAATATAATCAGTTTTATTCATTATGACAATACCATAACTTTTGTCTTGTTTACTTACAGTAATGTATTTATTTTTGACATTATTTTCAGGGCTTGTTGTTCAACATTGTTTAATGGTGAAGCAGGATGACAGCAATTATGTCTGTAGAATAAAAAAAGAGAAATATACAAGATCTTGTGCTGTATCATTATTCAGTTTAGTTAACAATGAAAATAAAATAAGCACTATGTAAGTTGTTTTTTTAAAAGTGTAAGCATAATTAGCAATAAAATTGGCTAGCTTAAAGCTGGAGTGCTAAAGGCTAAAGCCTTTGTTTAGAGCTTGTTTACAAGTATTATCATATGGGAGACCACTTACATTAAATATTGTATTATCAGGATTAATAACTGGAGAGAAAAGTGAATAAAATTGTGTTTTGTTTTTTTTTAGTTTTCTATTTTGGGCTTGTTCTTGTCATGCTATTATTTTCTGGATCTTCTTATGGACTAAACAGGTCAAATGCACAAAAACAATGTATATAATGTACTTCCAGAAATCTTGGCATTGTCATTTTATGTTAGGTAGAGGTTGTCAGTAGTGATTATGTTTCAGTTTAAACTCTTCCTCTGGAAGTTTGTGTTTGCAGCAGGGCTGGATTATTTATTAGACACAGTGCCTAGGGCCTACAAAAACTTAAGTTATATGATATATTTTTGTATGCATGCATTAGTTTGTGTACTCACATTCACATAAATATACAGCTAGTATTTAACTACATTTTATTGACACTCATAAACTGCAAGTATACATTATATATACATATATAAATACTTAAATTTCAAACCATAATTTTTATATCTATAATTTATCTAACTTTTGGTTTGACTTGTATGACTGGTAAGGCCTATAAACAGAAAGTGCCCTGGCCCTATGTTCATCTTCATCCAGCATTGATTAGCATGCAACATATGCAAATGAGTCCCAGTGCTACTTTGAAATGAAGAAAAATGGCAACAGTTTATGCTGTCTGGATTCTGTAAAAAACTACTACAAATATTAAATTGAATAAGATGTATAACACAGGAAAACATGTCAATGAATGGGTGATGCCTGTTAAATTAAACTGAATTAAATAACACAATCATTATAAGCAAAGTCAAAGGTAACAGAAATAAAATTCAAAACACTGGGAATAATTAATTAAATGAATGTAATCATAAAAATAAAATGTTTATTAAAAATGAATTATGTGTATAAACATTATTGAGATAAAACTGTAGCTTACAGAAAAAATAATGAACTGCCCTTAAAATGTAAAAGATACATAATAAATAAACAGCTTTTAATAGAATTATTACCCAGGAACAAAGAAATACTTGAAGATTGATTAATGTTTGTTTTAGTAGTTTTACTCAAGTAAATATGCAAAGGAAAAGGTTAATACAGGGTGCAAAGACTAAATGAGCTATTAGTGGGATATGCCTAGAGGAATGTAAACTGGATGGATATTTAGGGCACTGCATAAGGTTTTCAGTTACAGTACTGCTTGAAGACATACATAATGAAATGAGTCCAACACTGTCAAAATAATGTGTTTTTTTAAAAGAAGATCAAGAGAAGATAGAAGGATAAACATAGGCCTTTTAATTTGGCTTTTGTTAGAAATGTATTGAAAAAGGCACTGAAATACTATTAATGATCTTCAATATGACTTTAGGAAAATGTTTTTTGTCTTATTATCTTATTAAATATTTGTAATAATGACTTTTATGTTTTTTTTGGATAAGAATAATCTTGTGTATCTTGATTATGAAAGATACTTAATTAGTTGCTGCACAAGATTTTTTTATTATGTTGGATGTTATTGGTGTTTTTAGAAAACCTAAGTAAGTGAACAAAATATTGGCATAACATGCTGAAAAGCAAAGATCAGCAATAAATTTGCATTTTTCATACTGATATAATGATACTAATGGAGTTACTTTAGGAATCATTGCTATTCATTATTAAGATAACAGTTTGTATTATGTAAAAGAAAATGATACAGGTAAGATTGTTGATAAAGATCTTGAGCATAGAAAGAGACTGAAAGAGTAAAGGTTATTTTAGAATGTTGGTATTTTAAAATTTGGATTGTGAAAGTAAAATAAGTTTTAACATTTATTTAACACTATTCTGTCACAAGATTTATCACACACTGACTGTATCAGTTTTGTTTTCAATTTTTACAATTATTTCAAAGGAGAGATCTTGACATGTGTCTATCAATTTTGTTTTTAGTTTTTAACATCGGATCTAAAGGACAGAGCAGTATCTGAAAAGAATGATCTTGTACCTCAGTTGCCAACTGAAAGCAAGCCAGTATGGAGAAAATATATTCCTACTGTCACAGCCACAGTACCAGAAAAACAAATGGATGTTACTAGACGTGGATGCTCAGAAGTGGTCATAAGTAGTTGTATTTTCTATTAACTAGGCTTTGGAAAAGAAAAACCAACTTATTGTTTGGTTTGAAGTTTTTATTACATTTTACTCCAATAAAACATATGTGTGACTCACTTTACACATGATCAATTTCATAAAAGATTTTTTTAAGAAATCAGTACCAGAACAGGTACATTTTAATTTGAATATGTTATAACTCTTGTGTTTTATGTGTTACAGTGCTTTTCATTTTGTATTTAAAATGTATTCTAATGTTTTATTGACTCTATTTGTATTAACTTAAAAGGCTAGTTAGTGATTATTTGTTACAGAAAAGTGTCCTTATGGAAAAGGAAGGACAATAAATGGAACACTGAGAAAAAGGAAAGTGGCTAGAAACACAAAAATACTTGGAAACTATCCTGCCCTGAAAAAGGAACGGGAAAAGTTTCGTACTTTTTTGGTAAAATTATTATTGTGAGTAAAAATATTTGTTGTAAAATCTCTGCCATATTTTATCAAAAATATTAGGCTTAAGTAAATGATATTCACATTGATGCAGTGGTTGGTGATTAAATGCAAAAGTTTATGCCTGTATTTAATGACTTGTGCAATTATAGGACTATCAACTTTTTTCAGTTCAGATTTACTATTTAGTCATTTTAGTGAAATCCATTATGAAAAGGGCTTATAGTATTGGTAAAAAACTTCACTAGGTTGGAACATTCACTGTTTATTGTATCATTTTTTGTTCTTTTTATTATAAAGAAGATGTGTAATATAGTTTTATAGTATATAAAATGACATTAATATTCTGTTGTTTAAAAGTAAAATTACTTCAATGTTATTGTACTTTTGTAGGAAAATTATTACAGCATTAATGTAATTCACTACAATTTTACAGTTTTTAATGTATTATCTTCACTATGCATATTCTTTAAAAGTGTTTCATTCATAGACTTTCTAAACATTGGTCTCACTTGTCTGTAGCTTTCCTATTCTAAGTGTTCATGCTTTGGTTCAGTGTACATATGTTAAAGTACTATTTAAAGTGTAGATACATTTCTTTACATTCTTTCATCTAGCTTCATTTATGGGTGACTTATATTATACCATAAAAATGAATCAAAATAAAGTTGCCTTAAATGCAAGAGTTTTGGGGTTTTTCTCTGGATCCTTATTGATAGGTTGTCAGTAAACCAGAGTAAGGTTCTAGGCAGCCTTTATTCCCCCTAACCTTTTGAGGTTTATCCTCAGCTTGGCCATTTTCATCCTTATAAAATTAAATACATTTGTAGGACAAAACAACAAAGTAACATGTGAATGAAAACATTTTCATGCATGTGTTTTTTATTAATAAAAATAAATTTTGTAAGTTATTTTTCAGACTTCACTCTTGTTTTGTGAAGTATAGCTTCAATTCCTTTTGATACCGAGTAGTGTGTCATTTGATGTATTCATTTCCATCTGTGGTGAAATAAGATACATGTTCATCTGATAGTCTGTTTAAAATGGTGGAAATTTGTTTAGCTTAACTTTCTTGACATACTCTAGGACACGAGTGAAAATATGGGTCTGGAATGGCCTAGTGACTAATGTGTTTGACTTGCAATCTAAGAGTCACAAGTTCAAAATCACATCACCAAATGTACTCATATTATGTGGTTGCTGACTGGGCCAGCTATCTTTAAAGGTTCTCAGCTTATAAAAAATACTGGCCAACCACAAACTAGTTGGGATTGAGGCTGTAAAATAAAAAAAGAAAGTAAAAGTATGGTAGCAAAACTTTTACATAAGCTCCTGTAGAAATAATATAAGACATTCTGTAGTAATTATGGAATTATTTACATTTATTTTACTTTCTTAAAATTATTATAATAATAAAGTAATAAAAATTTATTATAATAATAGTATAGTTTTTCTTCACAAGAAACATATAGTGAGCATTTCATATAATGAATTTTAGGAAACAAGTTAAAATGTTTCACTATTGGTAGAAAGTATTTAAAAATGCTTGCCTTATAGTTATTGACATTTTTCTATTATAATGTCGATAAAGCAGCATTAGGTAGTGAATTACTTAAATGAATTTACAGTGAGTTTGAACTAGATGTTAACACAAGCTTAGTTAGTCATAACTTACAAGAAATGATGCAATATGGAAATGGAAATGCAGCATGCTCTTTCTACTTCAGTATGTGATGACCTCAGTACAATCAGCTCACTGTATAATGCAATCTGTTTAAACAATTACTATTACAACGCTTCTTCCTTAATTTTTAACATAATTTTTAATGTCTATTTCAATACCATTTCAGTGTGTTCTTGCCAATTCAACTATACACACAAATGAATACCTATAATCTTTGATAGATATTTTGACCTTTTTTATCTGATTTTAATCTTTATTTTCTTAAAACATTTGTTTGAAGCTTTTTAACATATAAACCTGTCTAAAACAAACTATACAAGGTATCATATTAATGGTTTTGGGTGTATGGAATCACCTAACCATTTTACTTATAAATATATGTGAACAAAATTATACTATAATAGCTAATTTAATTACAACTTTATTTTATCCATGTAATAACTTTCTGTGTTACTGGACAATCTGAGCTGGTAAAATATAATATTGAAGTTAAATTATTCAGCTAGGCCAAAGTTAGATTGTTAAAGACCTCATCCTTCAGGACAGTTATTTGTAAATTTCTATACTTGTCTTAAAGTATTGATTGTATGAGAATTTAAGAGGAAGCACTCTTTGTTTAAGATAATAAAGTGTGTATGAAACCTAAATGTTTTTCTATAGATCATCCCTCTATTTGTCTCATTTTAATGTTTTAGCAAAGCTCTTAAGTCCAATTTCCAAAATTGCTTAAAATCTTCATCTAAATTTAATAAAATCTTGAAAAACAAGAAAAAATAATACATTGATATGATGTTTCATTTAGTATTTCCTTTTTTTGGTTGGTTGTGACATTAAGGGAGCTATTTCTTGTGTACTCAGTGTTTACATTTGAAACTTTTCTATGATGGTTTTTATAGGCCAGATGGAATTCATCCAGCTAAACATGAGAAACAAGACAAATTCAAAACTGAACAGTCAGCATCAAGCATGACATTAAATAACAGCGAAAAAGATTTGTTGGTAAGTATAATTTTGATACAGTTTTTGTTGATCTATATTTGAACATAAAATTGTAAAGTATTCTGCAAATTTTGATTCTAGATTCATTATTAACAGCTTTTATGAGCTCTGAATTATGTGTACTACTTGAACTACATAAAAATAATTATTTAGTAGTTTTAGTGGATAAAGAACATATAGATACTGGAATATACAGAGGGTCAAGTACACAATATTAAAATGATTTTCAATATTTAAATCAGCAAGTGGCATAACAACACTTAGGGAACAGAATTTATCAGAACTATATTTTGACATTGTTTTGCATTTTTTAGGTACTGTGATTTCACCAAGAATTAACTTTTTTTGGAAATGGGTTGTAACAGTCTTTTTTAATACAAAATATTCCTACACTTAGATCACAAAAAATTGTTTAAATTGGGAATTTATAATTTCAAAAATTGGAATATATCTCGTGCTTAATAGCTGTGGAAAACAAAGAATGGATTAACTTTGGACACCATGACAATTCAAAAAGAGACCTACAATAAATCATACTTCAGCTGTAGTAAGCAAGGTGTAGGATTTTGTAACAGGTAAGAATCCACAAACACAAAAATTAACAATGAGCAACATAATTAAGAAAGATCTTTATTTAACATGACCAACAAGATATGAGTTCACCAAGCTAAGACTTCCTGTTCAACCATTGCATACCTCAAGCAGTTGGCATATGAAATGGGTTGCAATGCCTATGGATTACTGTGTAATCAGACTGTTGATATGGGTTTTGGAAAATGGTCATATAATAGATAGATCATGGCAAGTCTGTAATTTGGACCCAACAACCTTACAAAAAATCTTTAGTAATAGAAACTGTGCTGCATGATTATTGTCAAAATGCATGATCTTCAGACATAGTATGATCAGATGTGACAATACAGACTGTAATGACATAGTGAGGCTCCAAACTCATTTTATCATAATGTACTGAACTTTTTGTGTTGAAGGTCATGTTATTATAAGTACTAATTATATATTATATCTCATAGATTGTAACTGGAATGTTTTATAGTTTTTGGAATTCCTTAAATAGAAAGAAATATTCTGAACAATTCAACAAAGGTTAAGTAATTGACAATCTTTTTTACCCATCCTTACTTCCAAGAATTTTCATGACTGGTTATGATGACATGCACTGCAGTAACAAGGTCAGACTCCAAACTCATTTAATATGATCAACTCAACCCATGTACTGAAAATGTCCAGCTCATTATCACTACAGATGTAGTTTTGTATCTTAAAAATATCATCTAATGTACATTAATGATTTAAAGCATAGGTAATTTCATTATCAAAGTACTTAAATTACTGAATATTTTCTAGTTCAAAAAGAAAATCTAAAAAAATTGAACTTTTTTAAATATAAATATGTAAAACAACAATACAATAAGTATGAAAAATTGAAATACCTTTGCAAAAGGATCAAACACCCTCATAAGAGTATTAAGCAATAAGTATGAAACATTTTGAAATATTACTTGGAAATGTAAGATTAAAGTACACACACAATGGTGGAGTAAATTAATTCTTAATAACTCTGTAGCTAAATAGGTTGTGATGAAATACTTTTCTTTGATTATTAATTGAATACTAATGAAATTGAGCCTGGTGTGATTAGTAATGACTAGTTGCTTACTAATTCAGACTTTATGCAGCATGTTTAATTTTTTGTTTAAAATGTTTCATTGGATTTCAAGGGAACTAAGAAGGGAATAGGGTTAAAAGCTTGGAAAATAATACATTTAGGGCCAAGGATTGGTTTGAGTTTTTGTAAAGCAACCAGCAACCAGTTCCAAGCACTTGCTGGTGATGAAGGGGAACCGATAAAGGAAACAGATGGTTTCACAAGAAATAACAGTGTAAAGAATAGGGAAGTTACAGTTGTAGTTGCCTCTATTGTAGGCATGTAGATACAGTAGTATGTGGAGTAAAGAAGGAACAAAATAACACAATTATGCTATCTAGGGACAGGGATACAGGATATAGCTGGTAGAATCAGAGAGATAGTTAAGGATGCTAGAAGTAATGCAATTTTTGTGATACATGTTGGGACTAATGATGTAAGGAAAGATGGATCTGAGGAACTTACTTATAAGCATAAAACAATGGTAAGGGCATTTAAAGAAAGAGGTCAAAGCTTGATTTTGTCAGAGATATTACCAAGAATAAATTGTGGGAATGAGATATTAAGTAGTTCAATGGGATTAAATGCCAGGCTTAAATCAATATATAAGTTTGAGCAAATAGGATGGTTGGATTTGAAGGATAATTTTAATGGGAAAGTTAATATTTTTGGAGCAGGTGGTTTACACTTAAACAAAGCAGGAGCTATCATGCTAGAAAGTGCTATTAACATTGCTGTAGTGGCTGATTTAAATCAGGGATAGATAGTGGTGAGGATTATGATATTATTAAAATAGGAGATATGATTGACAGGAAAACATGTACAAAAGGCATAAAACATGAACATATTTTAAAATATATGATTAGTTGTTACTATTGTAATGTTAGAAATAAAAAAATTGATGACTTGAAAGCAGTGATGAAACTAAGGCTACAGATTGTTTACTAGAGGAGTAGCTTTATATATTAAGAGTAAATTGCATCTTGTTGAGTTAGAGTTTATAAAAGAAAATAGACTGAGGTTGAATCAGTTTGAGTTGGTGTTAGTGGATGTAAAGAGTCATGTAATTGGGATTTTTTATGTACCACCAGGTCAGAATTTAGAAGTTAATGAGAAGCTGTAAAATGAGACCAGAATGATAGCCCAAAAATAGTATTATATATTTTAATTTCAGGGGAAAGAATTGGGTAAATTTGAAGTCTGAGGGTGAGGGAGATAGTTTTGGAAATTTTTCTGGATACTTTTATACACCAAGTGGTGATGAAACCTTCAAGATAGGAAACTATATTACATTTAATATGAGCATCCAATGTGAAAAATGATAGAAAGAAGATTGTAGTACAAGCAACCATTGCACTCTTAGGTTTGAGGCTTTACTATGTATAGAATTGAAAAAGAATAGTACCTGGATTCTAAATTTCAGGAAAGCTAATTTTGTTGGAATGAGACATGATATGGTTTCTACAGACTGGATAAAAAAGAGTTGGTAGGGGATCTTGAACAGATGTGGGAAATATTTAAGGAAAATATGACATGCATAAAGAACATACATATTCCATGCAAATAAAAGGGGGGAGCAATGGAGTGAAACAAGTCAGTATGGTTTAGTAAAGGTTTAAGAGATCATATTAGAAATAAGCATCATAAATTCAAGAAATTTAAACTTATTGGAAGTAATAAAGACTTGGTGGACTATAGGAAATCAAAAGAACTTAACTGAAAAGGAAGTTGAGAGGGCAAAAACTGTATGTAGAAGAGGGTTGGCTGAGAGTTAAACAGTTAATAATCATTTAGGTATATGATGGATAAGCAAAATGTTAGGATGGAGGTTGGGTCTCTTAAAAATGATAGTGTAGAGCTGATCTCAGAAGATTACAAAATGATACATTCTTTTCAATTTTCACAAAGGAAGATACAAGTATTATGTTTTAGTCAGAGCACTTAATGTGTGAGGAAAATACTGATGTAAAATATATCATTTTAATTATTGAGACTGTGAGAGAAAAACAACTTTTATCATAGAGTTTTAAAGATTTTATTTGTGAACCTTTAGCAAATATTTTTATTGGTTGTTGAGTCGTGGAAGAGTATTAGAAAATTCAAGGTTTTCTAATGTTAGTCCAACATTATAGGCTATTCATCCTTGAATTGTTATCACAAAACTTCATTCACCCAAGTTCACTTCTGTATGATATGTTTATGTTCCACTTTCCTTTTTCCATATATACAACTAAAAATTAAGTGTCATCCTGTTCCTCCTGTGTTGAAAGAATTGATCATCTACAGCTTGCATATCCTTATCAGAAAAAATACACATCAAAATTGCTTAAAAGTAACTGCAAATGGTTGAAAATGATGCTCTTAAGTGATTCCTCCTGATCATGTCGTTTTTCTTCCCATCCATTGTTGGTAAGGAAGCTTTCCAAATGGGAGATTTGCCTTCTGAATGTTAGTATGCCACAGTGAGTTTTTCATTTTCCTGGCTTCTGTTTCCCAAGAACATCAAAAACATCACCTCCTTTCCTGAACTTACAATCTGAGCAGATAAAAAATAGAGATCACGTATGACAGTTTGGCTAGCAAAAGGTTGTAATTGAAATACATTGCTCTCATGTCATTTTTTCCAGTGAAAAAGTTTGTTTCTCAGTTACAGAATTCTTCTATGGGAAAGCTTTTGTACCTCAGAATACAGAAGAAGAGTTTTCTAGTTAGCAGATATATCTTTGTACAGCATTGAGAATAGCCATTTTTTCATGTGGAAATCAGCACAAACAATATTGTTTTGCTATGAGAATTGTGGTTCCACTTTTACACTCCATCATGGCTGCAGCACACCACCTATTGTCACAGCAACACACTTGCTCCAAGGTATATTTACACCTTTCATGTATTCATCTGGCTTAGAGAAAATAGCTTTATATGTCACTTCAACTCTGAATGGCAAGCAGAAAGAAAATACATTTTTTTACAGCTTTTGGATTGTGAAATGGCAATATGAAATGGGCTGTGCATCATTTTTTATACCCACTATTCATCAGATTAAAGTGAAAAATAGTGCTTCCAACAATTTTTTTTATCAGCTGTTGCTTTAAATCTCTGGTGATCATAGTAGATCTTTTTTTTCATTTTGCAATTGAAGAGAGGAATTTGCTCAACCTTATTGACTGCTAGTTAGTTGTCTGCCATGTATGAGGTCAGCAATGATCTTCAAACACAGCTTGACATGTTTTCAGCCTCTGTGTAACATTTTTTGTTTTGTTTTTTGCCTTCATGAAAACATGAGATATTTGTTAAGATACTAGAAAAAGTGGTTTTCCAGTGTCTTTCCTTAACATCAACTGGAAGGAAGTTTGCTGCTTTCACACATACTCACAGGTACTTTTGAAGAACTCTATAGATTGTTTTGGTGAATTCTATGCTTTGTTGTTAAACGTATCTATAATTTTTGAAGATGCAGGGTGCTATTTACTTTATTTGTATTGTATTTGACACTACAAAACACGCATTGTACTGAAGGGTTGGGACTCGTTTACTTGTTTTTGAGAGTAAGGAAGCCATACTTGACATACTCTTTGCTCCATCTTCTCTTCTTGGGTTTCAAGGAGAGTCTACTTTGATCTTTCCATTTTATCTTCAAAGCAGACTTTTTCTTGGTAGAATCATTATCTGAGTCACCAGCAGTATCATTCCCAGCTTCAACTTCAAGTTCTATATCCTCAGTTTTATCATTCTTTTTACAAATGACTTATCTCTTTCCACACATGCACTTGCTCTTAAGCATCATTCCAGACTTCAGTGGTATTCTTGAAATATCTCAACAAACACATATCTTTAACTGCAATAGAAATCTGTTATGACTATAGATGATTAACCAGGAATAAAAATGCACTAACTGATTATAGATTATAATTTCTTTATTGTTTAATAATGGTGATTTAAATCACTTATTAGCATTAATTGTAACTGATAATTGTTGATCTATTTATCTGTGTATATATATAAAAATATATATATATTATTTTAAAATATGTATATGTGTATGTGTATATACATGTATATATATGTAAAGATTTTGATATAACTTTTATAAGTACATTGATTTTATTTAGTTCATTAGTAACTAAATTGATTTTTCTGAATGAAATTTTTTATCTATATTTAACTTTACAGGTTTTTAAAATATATGTATGAGCAGATAAGATATGGGTAAGTTATCACAATTAAACAACCAACAAGAATAATTGATCAAGAATCTATGCCTAGTCCTTGAGCCTAGCAGTGTAAAACAAACACATTAGGCTTAGCAATAGCCTGGCCTTGAATAGGCTAGTATTTACTACTTACTATTGTGTTCAAAAAACACTTAATTAACGTTTAGATATTAAATTTTGACTTAAACATAAATTTATATAATCACAGACTCATTACTTACAAATATAGGAAAAAAGGAGAGAGAGAGAACAACAAAATAAACTTATCAGTCTTACTAAATTAACAATTTATTAAAATAGAGTAAGCAAAAAAGAAATGTATAGGAAGCAAAATTTGTACAGTAACAAAATTATTTTTAATCTTCTAAAAATAACATAACTTTTAATCTGGGTATACTAAAATGGTTATTTTCATCCCATACACACTGAGGACAATTCTGAATACTTCATTCTTTTTAAAGTCATTTACCCTCATTATTTCCTTCAGTTTTCATTCACCTATGAGATACCCATCACCTTAAAAAATTTAATTTACCCCAGGGAGAACCATTTACTGATTTAAGGAGTACTGCTTCAGGCATTGGTAAACTTTTTTAACTTACTAGCTGGTGTGGCAGACATTTAGGTTTATAACTTTAACAGTGCAAGACAACCAGGGGTACTCAGAAACTGGGTTTTCTCTTCAGCTTTACAAGTGATTTTTATGGTAGTTGGCAAACAAGAGTCTAGGGAAATCAGTGAAGAGGCTAAGATAATTATGAGTGATTGAGTGGAAGGTATATTTTGAAACTTTACAAAAGTGCACCAGTCTTTTATACTCTTATATTTTTTGAGTCATTGTGCCAACATGTGCTGATCATGTGACCACCTTCCACCATTGATTTTGTACTTTATGGTAATGCTACCTCCACCATTCACCCTGGCAACAGAATATTCACTTTCTCAATTAACATTCTTGCTTATAGAAGTATGTTTTGTATTCTTCATGTGTCTGTACAATATTTTATTGTGCTTGATTACTACTTAATATCAGTTTCATGTTCAAGTTTCTACTCACTTGTTTTTGAGATGTTACTGTTTCCAAAATTCTGGTTTGTTCATATGAATTTAGGTTTATTATGGTGGTTGGTAATTGGTATACAGCAGTTATAACACTAAACCCTGGACTCAGGTTTTATAATGTCTTCTAAGGAAGCACAGACTTTGGTTCATGGGGAGTTCATGTCTTACATTTGGCCAGTATTCTTTTTTCCTTTCAAGATAGATATTGTTCTTTTTTGCTACACATCTCTAGTAAGTATTTTAGTGTGTATTTCTCCTTCCCCTTAGAAATACCAATGTTCAATGAGTTGATGTGTATGGATTTTATTTTTTCACTTGATAATTTATGTCATCCATTTATGATCAGTGTTGTGTAAGTTAAACTTTTCTACTTCTTTTACCATGTAGATTATTTTAGGTTACAACTTGGATTTCAAGTTTGTTTTATGCATTAATGTAGTTTAATAGTTTATATTTTGTCACTGTTAATGCTATTTAGTTATCGCTGTAAGTTCCTTTTTTTATATCTCTATTACTAGTCATACCTCATTGAAGATACGTTTGAGTCAATCTTCGTTTTTGTTAACTGGGTGTTTTTTATTCTCGTGTTCTTTAAGGATAGTGTTCTTTTCATGTCCTTTGTCTTATAGTTTCTTTGATTCGGTTTCTACCTCTATGGTTATGGGTCATTTGTCTAATGATACCCCTTTAGTGGTTTTGTACTTTAGGTGCTACTTATTGCTTTGTGTTTTAAGTTGGTTATCTTAGTTTTGCAGGTATGTTCCTTTTAAGATCTTTGTAAACAACACATTTCTAAATTTTAGTTAGTTATTATACTTTGTCCAATTTTTTTAGTTTTTGTCTTTTTGACTACATTTCATGACAGTTCCATTATTTATATGGATTTTCTATGAGGGTTTCTGACTTCCATTTTGCTCCTTCTCTACTCACTTCTTAGATCTCCTTTTCTCCATAGGATGATATCTTGTCTGGTTGTTTTGCTCAGAATGTTTGTGTCCTACTACACAACAGAGCTATATAAAGTGTGGCACCCATTCAAAGAAGAGTTCACTTCTGTCCTTCTTTGTCTCCCTATACATGGGAGTTTAAAATCCTTTTCTAGAACTGTCCTGACTTTATACTTCTTTGCAGACATCGTGCTTCATTATGGAATCCTACCTCTCAATTTGATGGGTTGTTTGCCCCAGTATCATGTTTTTTTATTTCTTTCCTCCAGGTGAGTTTTGGCCTTCCTGTTTTGGGTGCTCATAAACTGTTTTTCTTTGGCTCTGTATGTGTTTTCTTATGTTGTATACTTTTGCATATCATACTTACTCACTGGGTTTTCAGATTCACATTTTATGGACAGTAGACTTGTGCTCACCTCTTTTTGTGCCTAGTTTGTCACTCGCACCCATTTTGTTCTTCAAAATCTTCTCAGGTGGATTATTTTTCTGATTGGAGAAGCCCTTTACTAATCCCTCACAGTTTCTTATTCATTTGGGGTTTTTTTCATTTCTTTTTTTAGTTGAGACCAACCTTCTCTACTTGCGTTTCAGGATATAAAGTGGACAGTCATGCTTAACATTTCTTCTTTTTCTCTGTGTGTCCACAATGCTCTCTTTCTTTTGGTATGTGGTCTTTCTTGAGATTATTCATTTCCTTGGGTCAGACACACATGCATTACCTTTCCTTATGATCTCTTGGACCCTTTTGTTTTCTTCAATTCCCCAGAGTTTTGGGGTCAGTAGTCAGTCAAGGAGGCTTTTCTTCATATCCACAACCTGGTACTTTGGAAGTTCATTGGGCTCTGTATCTTTACACACAGGAGAGAATGATCATATTCCTGAGTTATGATTCTTATGGCTGATTTCTTATCATGTCTCCATCAGGTTCTCCACAGAGTGGAACTCTTCACCCTTTTTTTGTGGGTGTGTTCTCAGCAGGGAACACTGCATATATATATGTATATATGTTTCCCATTCGTTGGTATGTCACACTTTCATCCTCTTAATCTTCAGTTCCTCACCCTTCAAAATGTTTTCAGTCAATATTGAAGGGGTTTTCACCTATATACCTATCTTCCAGTTTGACCCATATTTGGAATCTTTTCTCCTATTTATATCATACCTTGTTGTGCCCTGCTAGTTTTTCTGTATTGGCCACTCAGATGTGGTTCCCTCTGCTCTGGCCCTTACTTGAGTAACACATCTTATCTTTTTTTTTTGTTCTGTCCTCTGCCCAGTCACCTACTATCTGATGTTTTTCATTCAGATGTCTTCATACTTCTTCTTTCAAAGTGATTTTGGCTGGTCATGTGCCTCAGCTCAGGGGCTCACTTTTGTATGTTTACCCTACATTCAGACTTTTTCTCATTTAGTCTTTTCCCTTATATAGACTACTCCTTCTCTTGTTTTGTTTGTTGTTCCATATTGGCCAGCTATGACATAATTTCTTCTATTCTGGCTTATCATGGAGCAACAGACCTTCAACGTTTTCTGTCCACCACAATCAATCATTTTTTGTTCAGAAGTCACCATACTCATATCTTTCTGTGTCTTTTGTCTGTGTCAGTGACTCACCCCTTTTGTTGCATTTTTTCATTGACTACACCTTTCACCCTTCCTTTTTGTCTAAATAGCAGAGATGTAAGTCTTGCTTCAGTCTTTATTCTTTTTCTCAGGGCTATTGTTCATCTGGTTGTTTGTTCATAGTTTGTCTGTTTCAACTGTTCCACTTTATAGAATTGCCCTGTTGAATTCCCTTTTCCAGAAATTTTTCTCTCTGGTTTGTTTTATTGCTTTCATCTCATCTATCTGGCATGTTCTGCCAGATTGGGATCTTCATATTGTTCTTCCTACCTTGTCAGGTTCTCCCTTTGAACCAGATTGTACCCTGGCATTGCAGCGTGTTCCTTGTAAAATATTTCTTGTAGGACTTCAATTCCTCACTCTTAGCATATGGTCTTCCTCTTTCTGATTTTTATGACATCCATATGAGAAAATGTTCTCATATGGTTTTTAATATTCCTTACTTTGGCATTCCTTTTCTAGGCTTTAGCTGCTTGGTTAGGCTGTTTGCCTTTTCTCATCTTTCCTTTTCATCCTTTTCCCACTTGTATTCTATTTGTTTCTGTATCATCTCCTTTGTCGACTTCATTCTTTGCTCTGTTGCTTGCCTCATACTGTCTCCTTTTATTGTTTTTGTTCCTGTCTGATTGTACCCTGGCATTCATGTTTTCCCTGATCTTTTCCTTGTTATGTTCACAGACTGAGTGCATCAACTCCTACACCTGGCATATTAAGATGTATCCCTGATCAGTTGCCATCTCCATGTTTCTTTACAACTAATTTGTCATCTAACTCTGTCTATACCTGCTTGACTCCATTGTCATTTGAAGGGGATCATTAAAGCTAGTGTGTGAACAACTCCCTAAACTTTTGTCACTCTTTCTCTGCACAACCTTGATATGTCGTCCTCCTTTGGTAATTCTACACATATCTCTTCACCTGTGACTGGTAAAGGCAGTTCTTTTTTTTTCTTTTATTACTGTTTATCCATCATAATTCAGGATCCCACCTGATGGCAAATGTTGCTTGGTCAAGTATGCTGAATTTTATATCTTATCACTATATTTTTCTATTGCTTACTATGTAGATGGGGTGTTTCTGTAAGACTTCGGAACACTTTCCCAGTGGTATGTCTACATATCACATTTTGTATCAATATCTGCATGTATATATATCTTGAGAACCATCACTCGTGGACCTCGTGAGTAAAGCAGATAGGGATTTTGCCCATTAATGCTGACTTATGATTTTTACAATTCAGTTATTTATGTTTTTCAAAATAGGAAAGCACAGACATCCATTGCACTGTCTTTGATGGGTCATTTCTCTGGACACCCATTTTTCTTCTAGTGAATCATGGGGATCCTTGCAACTTCTGGTTCTAGCCATTGAAGTGGAGGACCTTTGAGGTTTCCTTATGAGCGAGTTTTGTACAATAACACAGTTTCATAGCCATATGTGCTCTCTTGATGAAAAGAGGATTATCCTCATTATATTGTATATTATACACACAATATGGCATGAAAATTATAAAGTGCTTTCACTCGGTGTTTCCTGCCCAAATGGGCTCCACTTAACATAATGATCGTATACTAAGGGGCTTCTCCTAGTTGTTCTTGTGTGGATGAACTTCACTTGGATGTCTTGCTATCAATCCAAGGCACTTACCCTAGATGTTTTGCCCAGGCAAATTGCACTTATTGATTTTACACACTTAGGCAAGACACTTCCATGTTGTTTTTCTCCTTGGACTGCACTTGGCAGAATATATTGTATTACAAGTTGCTTCCCCTGGATATTTTCTGCTCAGGCAGAGCACGCTAGGCCTATTTATATGTGGTTTTCTAGTTTTAGCCTCATATTCTATTTGTTTCTGCCTTATGTATCTTATATTCTTTACTGGATGAAGAAGTTCCAGAAGTTGTGTTATATCCCTCAGGTAAGCCTAGTATTTTAATTGTGGCACACCTGATTTTCTTATAGCATTCACTCTCCACTTGATACTTTGTTTTTTGCATTTTCACTACCTCCCACACCTATTCAGTGCAGGATTTCATTGTGGGGTGTGCAGATTGTACCATTTCAGAAATTAACATTTTCTAAAAGTGAAAATATATTTTTGATAGGTACTTATATCATCCTGTCAACTTCACACCCTTTTTTGTCACTGATTTTCTGGAGTTTTCAGTTTTATATATGCCAGTTTTTGAATGTGATTTTTGTGCTGCAAAAATAGAAGGAACTACCTCAACTAGTATAGATGGTACACTGGGATTTGTGGAGTATGATCACATGAACAGTAAGTGTTGTTGCAATGATACAAAAAAATATAGAGGTACAATAGACTGATGCACTTGTAAAAAGTTTACCAGTGCCGAGATGGCAAATGAAGGTTGAGATAGCCATGGGTGAGAGGAGTTTAGAACCTCTTGTAAATTCAATACATTTTCAGTGTTAGAAAATGTTACCTTTCACCTCCTTCATTTAATGTTATGATTTTTATTCAGAATAATTTTCATGTTTCTGCAAAGAAACAGCTGTTTCATAAGTAACTAGTCATTGATTGCTAGTAGAATTGTAATATCCGAATCATTTTTTAAGTGTGTATTTTATGATTGGATTTTTATTCTTTCTCTGGACATTTTACAAACAATAAATAAGATAATAAAATGTTTTTTCATTAAAATATTGATTAGTAACAATCAAATGAAGCTGTTACTGTATTACAGAAATAACTTATTATTAATGGTATATTATATTTTTCTGAGACATTTTATGCTACACCTGTCAAGGAATAAATCAAGTTTGATCACCTAGATATTTTCCCTCCAGAGATACTATTATTACATCCATCAAGGAATAGACACTGAACACGTGTCTCCAATGCAAAAGGTGTGGCTGGAACATATTATGAGTTGGGTATCTCCTTCTTTAAAGGTAAATTAAAACACTAAATGGTTTCATTCTTTTATTAAATATAAATATTCAGAATGCTGTAAAGCAAATAATTATATTATGTTGAATGAAGGGGACCTTTAAAAAACTGAAATGTTATGAAACCAAAATAAACTATGCTTGTGAATATATAAAACAATATATGCTTTGTTTCACTTTTGAATTTGTTTAGAAAAGTACTCCCTATTTGAAATTAAAATTATCATTAAACTATAAAGTAGTATTAAATAATACCTCATTTTGGATGTAAACATTTGTTAAACATATTTTGAATTAACCACTCTTGAGTAACAATTCTGACATATTACCTTGTTTATTCAAAGCTGTTTACATAATATTTTTGCATTGTTTCTTCTTATGTCAGTTAGGTACTGAAATATTAATGTCTAGGATAATCCAAGAAATTCAAGAAGACTATCTGCTGAATGTAAAAAAAGCAATAGGTAAAATGTTATAATGTTTCTCTGCATGTGTGTAATACATTAATTACAAGTAACTTTTAGCAGTTTTAAATTTAATTAATAATTGTTATCTTTAAAATATAATATGTGTTAAGTAAAAGAAAACACAACAGATGATATTTATTAGTTTATACAAATTTCTATTACATATCTGAATTAATTGATTAATAAAATGAATACCAGTTATTCAGTCATTATCATTTGATGTTTCATTTATTCAGAAACAGAGTAAATTATTATGATTAAACCTAGTAATGATATACTGACAGAACGGGATTAATAAATTTAACAACATATTGGTTAATTTGTTCCCCCACTGGAACAGGGGTTAGTCTTAACATTTACAATGCTGAAATAAGGGTTTGATTCCCCTTGGCAGACACAGCAGATAACCTGATGTAGCTTTGCTATAAGAAAACAAACATGGGTAATTTTGGTTAGTTAAAGAGTTACTTTTTATATATCAGAAAAAACGGTTGTATAATATTAAATAAATAAAAGGAGTGTTATGTAAGAGAACATCTAGTAGATTGCTTCTTGGTGTGGATATCTGTACATGACGAGGAGACCTCCCAGATAAGGTTCTGTCTTTTCAGTTTACCTCCTCTGGGATCTGACCATCCACCCACGTTTGCCATGTTTGGTGATTTGTGAAGGGAAAGAGAAGATTGTGGTTGTTGAGTAGTCCAACTTCAACACACCTATTTGTTCTTGAATCCCTGTTGATGAGTGACCTTGGGATGGCTCCATCAGAGTCAATTAGTTGGTCCTTTGGGGCTAGAGTCAACTGAGTACCAGCATCAGATATCCCGAACAGGTGTTTTGAACCTTTGTCTGATGCTGGTGTTTGGGCATAGTGTCTACAAAAACCTTGGCAATGCTGCCAAGCCTTTTTGCTTTCAGCTTTGTAGCACATCCCTTTTTAGGGATCCATGGTGTATGGGATCAGTGGACACCAAGCTTTTTTCTTTCTCCTGGCTTCTAACACTTCTCACCCACACATTTTTCTAACACTTAGTTCCAAGCAATAGATGACTATGTACCTTGATTCATCATTTTACACTCACGATTTGAAAAGTCTCTTCAGCATATGCCACCATTTTCAATTCAGACAGGACTGGAATAGTTTGCTGGCTCTCCCAGATTTATCAGAAAATGAAGATCTGAAGACATTCTGGTTGAAACATCAAAACCAGAACACACTAAATCTATTTTGAAGTCCAATACCTTTGGGCCTTTTTCTATTCGTGTTGTTCCCCGTGCTACTTACTCTGAATACATCTTGAGGAGTTATATAACTGAGAGGGATCTTATTAACATCTCAGAGTCAGAGATTCTCACTGGTCTTTCCAATTAATGAGTTTTGGCCATATAACATACACTGCTGACCAAAATTTTAAGGCCAATGAACATAAAGAATAAATATGCATTTTGTTTTGTTAGATTTAACCACTTATTTGAGTAGAGTTTCAAAAGATGAAAATAAGAAAAAGGAAAATAAAAATAAAAAACGTTTTTAGCATTTAATATGGAAAATGTGAACACTAAGAAATTAACCTAAATACTTGCTGGTCAAAAGTTTAAAACTGTACTGAAATGAAGCATTAATCAATAAACACATAACAAAATTTAGTCATTTGTGTTCAAGCATTAGCGTTGTCAACATCTCCCATTGACATCTCCTGTGTTACAGCCAAAGGCTAAAAAGTTGACAGAGTTTGAATGTTGCAGAATTATCGAGCTGCAAAAGCAAGGTCTCTCTCAACATGCCATTACTGGTGAGATTGGGCACATTAAAACTGCTGTTGCAAATTTCTTAAAAGACCCTGAGGGATACAGAATGAGAATTTCAAGTAGTTGGCCCAAGAAAATTTCGCCAGCTTTGAGCAAGAGGATTGGATGGGTTGTCTGGCAAGACATCAGCCAATCATAAAACCAGATTAAGGCCCTTATGGATGCAGAATGCAGCTGAAGAACAATAAGAGGACATCTATGAGAGAAAGGCTTTAAAAACCATAAACGTCTTCAAAGGCCATGCCACCTTTCCACACCATGAAACAGCTCGGTTAAACTTTGCTTAGAAGCACCAAGCATGAGACATAGAATTGTGGACAAAGGTTTTGTTCTCTGATGAGAAAAAATTTAGCGTGGATGGTCCAAGTGGCTTCCAACTATACTGGCATGATAAGGATATCCCACTGGAGTATTTTCTACACAACACAGTGGAGGAGGATCCATCATGATCTGGAGTGCTTTCTTCTTTCATGGAACTATGGAAGAGGTTATACAAGGGTGTCAAACAGCAGCTGATTACATTGACATGTTGGAGAGAGCATCCTTCTAGACTGAAGGGTCTCACTTGTGTGGAAATGACTGGATCTTTCAGCAGAACAAAGGAGTTTTTCATGGTGAATAATATGATTCTTTTGGACCATCCAGCGTGTTTGCCCAAACTGAACCCCATTTAAAATGTTTGGGGGTGAATAGCAAGGTAAGTCTGTAGAAATGGACGTCAATTGCAAACAGTGCATGATTTTCATGAAGCCATCTTCACCATGTGGAATAACATTCCAGCCAGCCTTCTGCAAATGCTTATATCGACCATGCCAAAGCAAATGTTTGCAGTTATTTGCAATGACAGCCATGCTACTCACTACTGAGACCTCATGTTGGGCATGTCCTACCCTCTTTAGGACTTCTTTTTGGTGTCATGTCAACTCCTGTCTCTGTTCCTGGCTGCTCAGGTCTAACTCCATCAGCCCCAAGGTGCCAAATCATTATGAGGTCCAACCAACAGTCACTAGACTCACCATCTTCTGACAGATATTTCCTCATTTGACTTTGAGCAGAATTCACAGAGGTCAACAGACTTTTGTCTGCTAAAGAGAAGTGGTGTGGTCACAAACCAAAGGGCTTTTTGCTTGCATTCCCAACAAAATAACAATTGCAACACTGAATGTGGAAAGGAAAAGAAACTATGACAGTTGAGCAATGACTTGTAGTGTAAGCCTAATCAAGTATTATTGGAAATACATTTTGGATTTATGAATCTGGGGTGCATTTCATACATAGATTAGATATATAAAGTTATTATAAAGAACAATTTATACAAGAGACCATGACATAACCAGAATTTTATCTCAGCATGATGATCTAAATACCGTTTCTTCTAAGCCTAAGTATAACTTATGGTTAAAGGTACTTCATGATTTAATTTTAAAGTTTGTTTTGAAAAAGAAAGAAAGTCTTAGTATGCTGGTAAATATTTTGAGTGTACTGCAAATCTCATGCTTTTAGTAGGCAAATTTATTCATTATAAATATTTTTAAACTATTTGCAGTTGAGTTTGTTCTTCGAGATCCTCAAGAAACCAAAGAGACAGAAGAGGAAATCCCTGCTCATAGAGAAGAGTTGAAGCTGGTTCCTAAACTCTGGCAAAAAAGATTTACAATTGCTAGAAGAACAATAAAACAGCATCTCCATTTATTGAACCCTTGTGTTTGTGGTTTACTGAACTTATGGAGCAGAGACTATGAAAGCTTTCATCTCTTAGACATTCCTTTTATCATGAGTAAAAATGAAGCACTTGACCTTTCTCAGTTTCAACAGTTAGTTAGAAAACAGTTGGGGAGCTCTCATGATGTGCTTTTGAAAAGGTAGATAAGTATTGTTGTGCTAGTTTTTAAATATTTTGTGGCAAATGCATTTTACTAAACAGGATTGCAGAGAAAATTGGTGGTATGGTACTTTAACTCTGTTCACAGATATAGCTATTCTCATTCATTGCTGCTTTTCATATGGAAAAATTATTTTTCATGCCACAAGTCTTAAGTTACCATGTACTTCATGATCAGTGTTGATTAATTGCATCTTGCATCTAAATCATTATCAAAAACTCTACACTAATAGAAGTGTGAAACAATCTCCTGATACATGTTACCCCTGCTGTTCAACTCTACTGTCTATCACTTAGTTTGACAATGCATATGTCATTATGTTTTCATTATGGTTTTCAATCGTGTTTTCTTTTTTGACACTTAGTCCATTTCTTAATTTTTTTCTATTTTAATTGAACTGTTTTGTAATTTATTCCACAATTGAATTGTTATTCTCATTTTTGAAATGTTTGTGAACATAAGGATAACTTACTTTTTTCTTAGTTTTTCATATATTTGTTGTAATAGTGTTTTGGTTTGGTTATTCAACTTTAATGATGATTTCTGAAGTATGTACCAGCATATTTACACATGCTACAGATGGAGGAAACTCAACTGTCAAATTATAGGCACTCATTTGATGAGAGATTGATCATTCTATGAGCCAGTCTTTTTCTCCTGATGTTGTATATTTTCTTGCTGAACATACTGAGCCTGTTTGGGATGACAAGAAAGTTGAAAGCCTTTTTCCTCCAGCTGATTTTGCTGTGTCTTTTTATGCTCCTATTGTGGAATAAACTAGGTTTAATATGGTTTTTTTGGATATGCTTTTTCAGATGTATTCTATTCTATCAATTTTTCCAGTTTCTTATAATCATCTTCCTTCCTTGTTAAAAAATGCTCCCTCCTCCTAATATATTGTTTCTACACCTCCCCAGATATTAAAGTTTACAGAGAGTATTTGGATCAACTTTCTTTAGCCTGTCTGCTATCAGTTTGAATTTTCATTTCTTGATTCTTAACAGTTGGAATTGATTTTGCCCATGTCGGGGTTGACCTTGATCATTTTCTTCATTTATTCCATGCCAAGATTTCTTGCCATCATCTTATTCCAGTGACTAACTTATGATACTTCTCCACCATCCTTTCTGAGACAATCCATTAAGATCCTTAGAGTTTTATAAAGAATACCCTTTCTCTGATTATATCCACATTAGCATGTTTGGCTCTTCTCTTACACACATGGGTTCCCTGTTGTTGGGATCTTCTGGGGAAGAGATGGTGTATTATAGTTGTCTCTGTTTCCTCATTCATTTAAGTTCATGTCCACTGCTACTGTATTGGGAGTCACAGTGGATAAACGTGCAGGTTACTATGGTTTTTTTTCTCTTGTGCTATTTTTGTATACTGAGGATGTTACTATGCTGGGGTTAGTTTCTGTCTGACTGTTTATGAGTGGGATATTCACAATATGGGGACATTTTTATTCTGAACATCTGGATTTTGGGTTCACAGATTGATGAAACTTCTTATCACTTTGGTATCATGTACCCTATTCACAGGTTGGTGAATATTGTATTTCCCTTTGGTTTGCTGAACTTGAGTCTAATGATTTTTTTTCTCTGTCCTTCATTTGTTTCAGAAACGTTAACAGTACAAATGACAAAAATTTGTTGAAATTTAAATATGTAAACATTGATATGTTCTAAAGCTAACACTAAATCCAGTGTTTCTGTAATAATAATAGAATAATTATATTGGTGACAATTAAGTTTCTTGGAAAAATATCAAACAGGATATTTAATACCTTTGTTGTCTGATTGTCATAGAGTAGCACCAGCACCACAATCTTTGGCATCAACATCTAATGGAAAAGGCTTATCAAATTCAGGTGCTACCAATACAGGGTAGGTGCACAATAAAGATTTGACATTTTCAGCATGTTTCAGACATCTTGAACTCTTAATTTTTCTTCAGTGGATTTTTTATGGTACAGTAATGTCAGTATTTTGTTCATAAAAGTTCATGTAATAACCAGCCATTCCCAAAAATCTCCTCAAAATTTTCTTGTTGGTAGGTGTTGGATAATTTACAATACAATCACCTTTGGCTTGAATTGGATAAAATTGGCTTTGGCCTACTATATGATCTAAGTAAACTTTGGCTATACAAAAGTAACTTTTCCCAAATTTACAGTGGAATCACCTTTTTTTAGCCTCCCGAAAACACCATGTAATCCATATAAATGTTCTTCCCATATGTCACTGTAAAACAAAATATCATCAATATAAATTCCAACATCTGACAGGTTGTTAAGATACTGTTTCATCATTTATTGAAAAATTAAGAATTTTTCATTCCAAATGGCATTACCTTGTACTGGTACAACCTTTCAGGAATAACAACAGCAGATATTTCTTTTGTCCTGTCAGTTACAGGAACAGCCCAGTATCCCTTCAACAGGTCATGCTTTGTGATATATTTGGTTTCTTCAATTTTATCAATACAATCCTCTATTTTTGGAATGGCATAAAAATCTGTCTTTGTCTAAGCATTTACTTTGTGAAAGTCTGTACAGAATCTAACTGAACTATCAGATTTAGGAGACAGTACAGAAGGTGAAAACCAATCACTTATACTTAGCTCTATAATGCCATTTTCTTGCATATAAGACATTTCTTTTAATATTTTATCAGGCTTGATTAGATTTGGTATCCCAACATTTTTCAGTCGTAATTTCATAGCTGCAATTTAGCAGCCAACAATTTGACAGCCAAGCTTGTTGGCAGTGGACTGTTTCGCACCCAGGAAAATTGGCAATGGATGATTACCCAGCCAAGTATTTACATCAACATCAGAGTTTAAGAAAAAAGACTCATATATTATACAGCCATGTAGCCACATTTATTTGCAGTTAAAATCATAAAGCCATGCTGCCACATCTGTTCACAGTTTAAAGCAGTAGTCTTAAAGTAGTCTTAAGTGCATCCATTGTATCATGTGCTTGAGATTGTCCACACATGGTAGGCTTGCTGCAACAGCTGGTGCTACTGTGGTGGTGTTGTTAGCCAAAATGGTAATAGGCAGCTTTGCTGTAGCACCTGCCTGTGTTTTAATTGCAGATACAACTTCCAGGACTGATTTTTTCAGTCCATGGGTACATGGCTGTGCTCCTTGAGGCAAGCTGTAACTGCATCATCTTGGACATGAATCCACTCTGGGCAGTGCAAAGTTCTGTAATTTTCACATATGTAGAAAGTTACCTGATTGCCCTTCTTGCTACCCTTATTGAATAAATAAACGTATCCATTGTTGCATGCCTTCATTTTTCCTTTATTTGATGTTATGTAAGTTATTGTGTTGTTCATGATGTTACTAATTGGCTGTTTGAAACTGTTTCAAAATAAATCAATAAAAGTTTAACGAGAAGCCTATGTGTTGAAGTTCTAACAGTAAATGCAGACATTTTATATCTTTTTTTCCAGGTTTAATAGTGATGCCAATTTTCAATTCATTAGATTCAAACGATAGGGATGTTGTTTCACTGAGAAAGTATCACCTATATTTACATCATGAATAGTTGTGTTTGTTTGATAAGGAATGTCCAGAAATATACATTTTTATTCTATTAATAAACTAGCAAATTGATTTTTTTCTTCAGGAAGCAAGTGATCAAGTTTTGATCAAACAAAGGGATAGCTTTAGGAAATCGAGTAGATGTGTACATAAAAGTTAACAAATACTGGTTCTTTAGCCGAATATTTGGTAAGAGTCCAACACAATCACATGAGTGAAAGGGTCATGAAAAGCTGGGATAGTTTTTCTGTTTAAGTGCAAGGTATGACAAGTTTTACAAAACTGAAAAACATTGTGCCCAATTTTTGGCCAAAAGAAATGACTTATAATTTTGTCACATACCTATTTGACACCTGAATGATCTCCCAAGAGCGGCTCATGGGCATCTTTAAATATTTCACTGTGATATGCATTGGGACAACTATTTGATAAAGTATAGGTCAATTTTTTGAAGTAGGCATATCTCGTAGTCTCTATTTTCTCATGAGCACATAATTTTTGAAAAACGTAACCATTTGGAACTTTCTCCAATTCATCTTTTGGAAATGCAGATTTAAATAATGAAGAAATCTGTGGATCCTTTTTTTGCTATCAATCAGTTTGCTTCTAGCAAATGTAACTTCACCAGATAAACCAGGTACCTCACATGAAACATTGTAACACACTGAGAAATTTTCAGTAGGATAATTATCCACAAGATTCCTGTTAGATCCAAGAAATGTCTGAAACAAATATTCTTCTCTGTATAATATTTTCCTCTGAATATGTATTCATCATTTGTTTTTAGCTTAATTTCTTAATCTGAGCTTGAGTCACAACACACAAGGGAAACACATCAGAATTTTCTTCAATAACATTATCATTCTCAGATGAAACAGTGATCAGCTCACTAAAAATTTTGGATTCAGCAATAACTTACCTCACAGATAGATAATTTCCCAGCAATATTGACAGAGTAGGTTTTACTCCAACCAAAAGTGGTCCCAAAACTAGGATGCTAACTAAATGTTATGAAAAGAAACATTAACCAAGCCACCATCAGTACCCTGAGCAATAATTGACTCACCAGTGGCAGGACTTGAATCTAACAACAATGAATGAGTCACCACAATCTCACGTAGTGTAGGTATGGGTATGGGATTAGCAGTGTAATTTATCAAAGACATAAAAGGTCTGAATTCCTCCTTGACTACATCAGCTGGATTTCTTTAGAAGAATCATCAACTTTATTGGATTGATTAAATATAAGTTTTCACTGAGATGGTAGGAGTTTCATTTTATTAAAATTGGTTTTATATGTTAAAGTGTAATCATCAGAAAGAGCAACTACTTTTTTTAGTGTTTCAAATTTCTTTTCCTCAAAATAAGTTTTGCATAATGTTTAAATTCCCTAGTTATATATAAGTGCCTTAGTTTGTTGTAACTGTTGCCAATATGCATAGAATTACACCATTGATCAAAATATACTTCTTTTTCATGGGCAAATTCTATACAAGTTTGATTATTTTGCTTGCAATAAACTTGAACATTCTGGTCTCCAGCGCTTGCCCATGTGCTTTGAGAACAGCTGCTTCATCCTTGTCATAATCTGAATAATCTTCTAGAGAGAGAAAGCTTTATCAATTAAAATAGTACTGATCATTATTCATTGAGCTATTCCAAGGTTTGGGCAACTTTTTCAAAATGTTAGAAATATTTACCAACTTCATTTTCATTGAATGGTGGTCCTTTAACATGTCAATTAAGTTCAGAGTTGTCATTTTTGCCTTAGTCAATATTTCAGCCAAATTTATTATTCCACTTCAATAAGAGCTTGTTTGGCCTCGAGACATTTACTTTCTCTTTAAACTTTGATATGATATTATTCTTGTCTTTGATACAAAGTTATCCAGCCTTGAGATGTTTACTTTCTCTTTTAGGTTTGATATGTGCTTGCTCTTTCAATACTGGCTTATTCTTTCTCAACTTCAACACAGACTTGTTCTTCCTAATTTTTGATACAGGCTTGTTCTTTCTTGGCATTGATACAGACTTGCTCTTTATCAGCTTCAATGCAGGCTTGGTCAAACTTGATTTGTTTGAGTTTTAGCTGGATTTCCAACTTTTATTTATCTCTTAAACCTGATTAATTAGTGGGGATACAAGAGTATTCCCCTAATGCCTCAGACAACAAATCATTGTTGACTAGTGTTTTGATAATATGCTTTTTTAGTTGATTTTATTGATTTCTTAACCCCTAATACCAATACTTTGGCAATTTTGAGCAATTCAGTTTTGTTTTATTTTTAGCTGTTCAAGCGAGGGTGATTAACGAAAATCTTGATAATCAAATATTGTTGGGAATGATAAATATAAATCGAATTATAATTTGAATTTGAATTTAGATTGAATTTTGTCTCTGATTCAGATCCTGAACAAGTCTCCAGTTTATTCTGTTGCATATTATTATTTAAAATAGCCTGAAATTTAGTTGAATGATAATTTAAATTTAAAAGTTAAATACATGCTGATATGTAATAAATTTCTGATATTTGTCGACATGATTGATACACACAGTTCTAATACAAATATATTTTAATATACAAACAATATTGCAATTTCTAATAATGGTTATTACAAATAATGATTCTTAAACAAAAGTTTTACAAATTTACAAATGATATTGAGCCTTCTATCTATCTAGTAATTCCTTGATATCTTATCAAAGGCTCATAATGAGTAAATCAACTCTGAGTTGATGTAAGTGCAACTTACTTAATGGGAAACAGCCTAGCTCTTCACTGATCACACGTGAATATTTCAGCACTGAAGTTATATAATTGTTTCTTAAAAATGCTAATGTTGTGCCCTAGCCAATTTACATCTTCAGACACATCCGCTTTACTCTCACCCACATTACTGTCTTTAAAAGGATTAAGCTTCTAATGTCAAGTGTCAGTCCCTGTCCAGAGATTGTTTTCTCTCTTTTATATTTGCATCTCCACCTTTTCCACACACTTTCCATGTCCTCCTGATAACCATACTTTGATATATTTTCTTGTATATCTCTACTTTGACTTTTTGACAGACTTTTTCTTTCCCTTTGACAGTGATTTTTTGGGGTTCACACTCAAGTACTTTGGTTTTTATTCTTCCAACCCCAGTTTTCATCAATTTGGCTTAAAATTTCCAGTTTCAAACTTTAACATACTTTTTCTCTTCCAGCCTTTCTTTGTTACGGTCTGTTTGGTTAGGACTCTTTCCTCTCAGGTACATTTGCTTCTCTCCTCATTCTGTATTTTGTGCATAACTCCTGTTCTGTGCCAGGAGGTTTTGGGGAGCATTCCCATATTTTTGGAGAACAGAGCTGAGTCTGTACTGTAGCATTATCATCACTACCTTGCTGTTTCCTGTTCTATGAGTTTTTGTTTTCCTTCTATCACAATTTTGCACTACACAATTTCCATATGAGTGTGGAAGTGCTCCTTTTTTCTACTTTTTATTTTATATATCTTAGGATTCTGCTTTGTGGCAAAATTTCCTAACTAGGAACAATTATTCTTAAATCAACACTATAAAATTTGTGTATTGAATGTGCCCACCATTGAAATGTGGCATTCCACAAGATTTAATACTTCTGGTATTTTGCTTCATAAAGATATTTACCCCCAACCACAAACTCATGGACTAACATGAGTAAAACAGATGAAAACTGTTGCCCGTCTCTGATGATTCATGTATTGTAGGTTACGGAATAGAACTGCTCTTTTTAAAATAAGGTGTTACAGTCATCCTTTGCACTGTCACTGGTGCAGTGTTCATCCAGACTTTCCTGTGTGCTATTTCCATCCTTCTTCTAGTGGAGTATGGGAGCTCTTGCCACCTACCAGTTCTTAAGTGCTGGGGTAGTTGACCATGGAGGCTTTCTCCTGAATGCCCTCAATTCCATTCAGTTAAGATAGAGAAGTAGTGTTACACCCTCATATTACCACACATCTGATGTACCACTTTATTAGCCATTAGATGAAGTATGATGCATTTTGCCAACATGCAATTTGCCCATCCACCTGAGGCAACCTCTTTCCTACTGCACCCTGAATGTCAGTTCCTGGTAGATATGGTGATGGTTAGAGCTAAAAAACCATGTACATACTCATTTGTGTGGTGGGTACCCTCATCCTATTGCAGAGTGGACAATACATTCCCAGTGCTGTCCTACTGCCTTTTAATATTGGTTCCCTGTAGATATAGTTGTAGTTTTGTTGGATGCACATGTGATAATCATTGGCATGGAGGCTGTGATGAATTTACTATTATATATTTATTTTAATATCAATGTTTGCTTTTAGTTAAATATGTATATATAAATGCTTGTAAATTATGCTGTTAAATCAGTATTGCGAAATTCTCACCTATTCACTAACATTGTAGAATGTACTTATCTGTATGTTCATACCAGTAATGTTGTTTTAGCTGAAATTTATAGATGTTGCCTCTCAGTTATAAAAGATAGCTGTTGCAGTGTATTAAAAGACATTATATATTGTTGGTTTGCTACAACTGGTATTCTGTAAGCTTCAGAAGCAATAACTGTGATTAATGCTTATTAATCAGGAATCTATAGATAGTTGATCAGCAGTGTTTATAAATCTAGAAGACTACAAACCATTTAACTTTAAAGGATTAACTTTGAATTTTAGTATTTCAACAAAGACATTATATAAATGTAGTGGTGAAAAACTTGCATGTAATCAGCAAAGAGCTAGCTAGCTACTTGTTAAGTGAAATATACCTATGTCAACTCAGAATTAATTCACTTTTCATGAACCCTTGATAAAATATCAAAGAAGTGCTGGAAGAAAGAAAACTGTGTACAGACATGCTGGCAAATATTATAAATTTGATACATATCAACATTAATTATCTTTAAATCTAAATTACAATTTAACTCAGTTTTAGGCTATTTGAAATCATAATGTGTAACATAATAGATTGTAGTCTCATCTGAGATAAATTATAATATCTAACAAGGCTCATCTTTCCTACCAGTTCCCATACAAATAGTGTAATGTTGGCTGACAGTTCAACTAGTGTTAAAGTCAATATCCCATTTACAGTCCAATGTACCCTAGACATTTTATACCTGGGGCCCCATAATTTCACATGTGTGTGGATGGGTACCCTTCTTCTACTTCAGACTGGGCAGTATATTCTCAGTGCTACTTTTTTGTAATAGACTGAAGATTCATTTCTCTGGATGTTCGTTCTTGGTGGATATGGTGAAGGTTCTGTTGGATTTGCACGTGTGATTATGCAGATGGGTCTCTCCTCCTTATTGCAACAAATTTTCACGTGAATGAAGAGTATACATGATTCAGAAGTGGTATGGTCTTCCACAGAGGTGTTGTCTTCCATTTATTCACACACTCAATGGACTTTGTTTTGCCCCCTTCTGAAGGAGTGGTCATCTTCTTACCAAACCCCCTCAACTCAGTGGGAGATTCTAGCTATTTGAGAGATGAGGTAAGATATCGTATCAGAAGTTCACATTTTTGAACACTGAAACAGTATATCTGATAGATTTCTCCAGTCAGATTTCACACCTGACTTCCTTAATTCAGATGTTGGTTTTCAATGCACTGTCTAATATTGAAGTGATTACAGGCTGCACCAAAGTGAGGGCACTAGTAGTGATGATGTGAATTTTCTTGAGCTCCTATTGGTGGAGAGTTGCTGCAGGAATGATAGTATATAAATGTTTCATATGAATACCTGTAAGGGTAGGTGGGATCAAGGTATCAAGACTAGTTGTGGTTAAAAACTTTCCACATTTAGAGATCAGTATAAGTTGAGAAAAGGTATTTATAAGTAGAGGTAAGTATCTATTGGAAATACAGTTGCATCTCTTTATACCTATACTAATTAATAACCTAACATCTAACTGCAACGCTCCCTACATTTTTGTACCTGTTTATACTCTCGTCCCTAAGACGTGTGCCTAGAAGTGGTAAGTTGCAAACTCTTTCTTTTTTAAACTGAAGATGACTTAAAAAGGTTGTTGTCTGCTTTATTAGTAAAAATGTTAATATCCATGCAACTCGTTCTGAGATACATTTTTATTTCAAGTAGATTTCCCATCATCAAAAACATTAACATTTATTTATTAATGAAGAAAATGACATAAAAATTTCTTTCATGTAATTAAATGCCATTTGGCTCAAATTGCTGGCATGAGAGACAGGCTGCTCAGAGGCTATATAGACATTGGATTAGTCAGCTCTAGATACTGCTGATTATCTCAGTCAAAGTAAGCTGGTGTTTAAATTCTGAGATGCTTCTTTGATCTTATAGAAGGTAATGCCATTTTTTTTTAGAAAGAGATTTATAGTTTTCAAAGGTGAAAAAACAACAACATGAAATTGTGACTACTTTTACTAATATTTAAAAAAACTGCCCACAAAAACTTACCCAAATACAATTTTACTTTGTATAAATAAAAAAAGTCTGGTTACTTGGGATATTGACAAGAAGAACCATCAAAACCGAAAATGGTCTGGAAGATCCAACTATATAATAATAAGGAATATTTCTTGGCACCTAATATTAAGGTGTACAGTACTATGCCAAAGTGTTAGGAAAAGGGAAAATGTTGTCATTGTTATTATTTTATGAGGCTAATTCTCCCATGCCATTATAGAATATAAATTTCAACACTATGGTAATGGATCACTGATCCCTGCTGAAAAATTTAATCAACCAGGGTGAAGAAACTTAGCATTATTTAGAATTCCCATATACTTGTACCAAGGGCACGCCATAAGGATTTTGCATGAATGAACATACTGATCAAATTCATGGTCTGAAATAACTATCATGGTACCCCATTTGCTGTCTTAACTATCTAGAAAGAAGCTAGGATATGGTAATACTATATGCTAGAAAAAATCAATTTAATAACATTCTACAAATAAACATTGATAAAAACAATGTTTAACACTGTATATTAAGTGTAGCTGTCATGCCACAGCACAAAAAGCAAATAGAATTGTCTTTAGAGGAGAGAGTTTGCATAAAAGATTTATGTGATGCTGGTTGGACTCTCTTATAAATTTCTGCAGATTTGAAATAGTTCCCAAACACTATAAAGTACATCCTACATCATGAAACTAAAACAGGTGAATTTGAAAATAGGAAAGGAAGAGGTAGAACACCTAGACTGAAAAATACTGATGTTAAGTATCTTTGTTTATACAGCATTTGGGACAGAAGGAAGACTGCCACTGATCTCAAGCATGAGATAAACGACCATGTAATATAACAGAAAGGTATCCAAATCTACACTATTGAGAAGACTCAAATAAAATAGAATATTTGGTTCTGTAGCAGTTGATAAACTTTTATTTTGATCTCCAAATGTTATCAAGAGACTGAACTTTTCTAAAAAAGTACAAAAACTGGACTGTTGATAATTAAAAAAAGAGAATTAAGCACAGATGAGTACAAGTTTGAAGTATTTGGTTCAAAGCATAGGTTATATGTCTGGCAGAGGAAGAGTGAAATATACTAATCTTAGAGTATAGGAACTATCATAAAACGTTTTTTTTTGAGGAGATGGGGAAGTCTGTTGATGCATCAAAATATATTTGCAAAATAGATGGAATAAAAGACTATCACATGGATTGTCAAGAACTGATTCATTATGATATACCCAGTAGTTTGCATATCATTGGTAAAGAATTCTACTACTAAGAAGATAACAGTTACAAACACTTATCCAACCTATACATAAATTAGTTAACTAAGAATTATTTGAATAATGAAATGGCCTCCATAGATCCCTGATCTTAACCCAGTTGATCAGATTTGGGATTTGATAGATCAAATCTTGACAAATCAAAAACTACAAAGAAACTTTATGGGAGTGTATTAGAGATATTTGGAGTAAAATCCCAAAGAATGCTTTGATTAAATATGTTGCAAGAATACATGAAAGTCTTTCTTCAGTTATTAATGTGAAATGCAGACACACAAAATATATTGTGTGCTGAACTCAAGCACTTCCAGTGATTTTATGTTGTACTAAATATGAAGATTAATAAAATTTTAAAATTTCATCAGTGATTTATCTTCCATTATCCTTTGAAATAGTTGAAATCTAATTTTTGATTTTGTCCCAATACATTTGCACATAACCATATTTTCAACTCTTTAGGCTGATGCAAAGAATCAACAGCACAATAAAATAGGTTTAAATATCAGCTTATAGTTGGTTCAGTTGTAAGAAGAAATGACTAAGGGTAAAGAATCATATTATAGGAACAAGTATAGATTTATTCACTTCTACTCTAGAAGTCAAGGAAAAAGCCATAAAAGATAGATAATAAGTAGTAGATCCTTAAAATGACTCATTACTAACTTATTAGGTTTCTGATTTGGAGTATATTGAGGGAGATTATCCCAGGATATTCTATGAAGAGTTCCATTAGAACTGAGAGTCAGTTGAGTCATCTAATCTGAAGAGGTTATAGTGTATACTATCTCTTCTATGATTGAAGTTTCTAATAGTTTACTGACAGTTAAAATGACATCAGAAAACATTTATTGGCCTTTAGTTTGAGAAGATACTTTCACATAATATCATATTGATGCACGACTATTGAACAACCACCTAGGTCATTTTCTGGATCAATAGAGATAAATTCAGAGATCAAAAGACTGCAAATTCTGAGAATGCATGAATCTTCTGTGGTAATTATGGAGAAAAAGTAGAATGCTTTACTTCTCTCTGAAAACGATAGGAATCAACACCGATAAATTTTTTTTTAATCTGTTGTTAAGAAATAAGTAGTTTTCTTAACCAGAGTAATATGAATGTTTTCACTGCACTTACATAAAGAGGTTGGCAAGTGAGGTAATGATTACAACATATCCATGACAAAATTTAGCACATACTAAACATTGAATAATTTCTTGGTCATGTCTTCTGTGAAAGTCATGATTAAGATATATATGTCCTTGCAGCTCACTAATGCCCTCATTCTTGCATTTACATCGCCATGTCAACCTGCTACTAAGGCAGGTTATCGTAATTGTAGAGTACAGTCATACATTCTGAACTCTCTCCAATGTTTCCAGTGTCAATGGTTCGGTCACTCAAAGACGTCATATCGTGTTTTCTTGACATGCTTATTGTAGTGGCAAGGATCATGATACCTATGAGTGTGAAATGGACCCTTATTGCACCAATTGCTATGGCTCCCACTCATTTTACTTTTGTTCTTGCCCTAAATGGTAGGAAGAAAAGAGGTGCAGTGTTTGAAAATGATTCATAACATTACTTATCCTGAGGTTCGAAAAATGCTTTCCACCACCTTATCCTGGATGTATGCTGCTGCACTTCATTCCACAACTACATGGGAGTGCAGACAGATCTCTTTGTGCCTCCAAAATAATCGTTTTCCAAACAAATGAGGTCTTTTGACCTCCATAGTTAAAAAAGTTGATGAATCAACATCAAAACCTATATCTGTCCCTTACATACATTTCACCAAACCCCAAGATCCACATTTTATGGTTTTGGATACAGGCATTTCCTTGGATACATCTTCTTTTCCCACCACAAAATGCAAAACAATCCTTTGTTCACGTTTTCAGTTACTGGAATCACCTTCCAACAGCAAAGATCTGCCCAATTGGCCAAAGGCAGGATTCATTGAGGTCGATAGACCTCCCTTGAATAAGGACAGTAAGGAAAAAAGACATGGTCCTAAACAGAAGGGTTCTCTACCCAATTCGCCCTTATGTAAATAAAAATGGCCACCCTGATACAATGGAACTTTTGAGGTTTATATTCTATTCTGGATGACAACAAAACACTAATTGCTTCCTACCATACTGTATGTCTTTTCTCACATTTCTGAAATCTTCTGACACAGTCACCTTTTGGCTGTTTACTTTATACAAAAATGGCAGGCTGTGTGATGGATGAGTTCATGGAGGGGTAGAACTGTTGGTTGATCAGCATGTGCCCACCATGTGTTTGCCACTCAACACACCTATGGAGGCCTTAGCTATCCGTATTTCCTTGGGTCATACCGTCACTGTTTTTTCTCTCTACCTGTTTCCTGGAGTGACATATGATCAAACATACCTTAATGCTCTCATTTGAACAGTTACCATTTTCCTTTTTCATCCTGGGGAACTTTAATAGACATCATACCCTTTGGGGAAGTGCTATTATTGATAGGAGGGGTCACGATGTAAAGTGTATGCTCTTTGATGACAACCTTTCTCTTTTGAATACTGGTTCTTTTACTTATTTCCATGCATCTAGTTAGTTCTTTATTCCTATTGATCTCTCAATTTTCTCCCCTTCATTATTTTTCCATTTTTCATGGAAGGTTGACAATAATCCATGATCCTGAAACTGAATCAGGCAAACTGGCCTTCTTTCACTGCTCTTGCAGAACTTGATCCTGCCATTGTTCGTAAGTCATCAATAGATGTTGTCCCTCAGGGCTGTGTTCTGAGTGTCACACTTTTCAGTTTTAAAATTAATGCCATCACTGAACAACTCCCTCTCACTGCTGCAAACGGGCTCTATGTCTACGATTTTTATGTCTCATGTCAGTTGTCGAACATGAGGTATATTGAGCGGCAGCTACAGATTGCCCTCAATCGTTTACTGAAGTGGACCACAGCAAACAGCTTTAACTTTCCTCTCTCTAAAACTGTTTACATGCACTTTTGCTGCCAACAGGGTATTCAGGTGAAGTTGTGCTGCCTGTGGTCCCTGAGACAAGGTTCTTGGAACTTATCTTATGCTGACCTTTATACCACACTTCAAGCAGCTATGGGTCAAATCTACAAGAGCACTGAACATCCTCCGTGTCCTCTCAACCACCACTTGGGAAGCAGATCGACGTTCTATGCTAAAGATATGTAGTGCTCTTATTAGATCAAAACTTGACTGTGGATTACTGATCTATAACTCTGCCTGACCTTTGGCCTTAGAGATGCTAGATTCTATTCATCATTAAGGGCTATGGCATCAGCACTGGGGCTTTCTGCACTTCCCCAGTTTTGAGCTTATACATAGTCTCACGAACCTTCTTTGCACCTCCACTGTTTGTGACTGTCTTTACTACATCTTTTGTTCCTTACCAAAGCATCCCACCTGGAGTTGTGTTTTCCTTCCTCAGTGGGCCATGCTTTTTCAGACCAGATGGTCTGTCATTGCTCCTTTTGGCATTTATATCAGGTGCAGTTAGATGAATTGGGTCTGTCCTCAATAAACATTGCTGTATCCACTGGTTAGCCCATTCCACCATGGCTTCTTACAGTTCCCAATTGTGACCTATCTTTAAGTCATCTGAGAAAAGTAGACACTCCTGATTGGAAATACTGCCTGGTATTTGCTGAACATTTTTTGAACCATCCTTCCATTCCTATTTATATAGATGGTTCTAAATCAGGTTACTGTGTGGGCTCTGCCACGGATTGTTGTGGTTCGGTGGTTGTGCACAAAACCCCCACTACAGCTTCTGTGTTTATTGCTGAACTGTATGCCATGTCCCTTGCCCTGGATCACATAGAAGTTAAGCAGTACTCAAACTGCGCTATTTATACTGACTCGCTTAGTTCTCTACTGGCCCTGGAATTGCTTCACGTTAGTTCACACCCTGTTCTTGCTGATATTCAAAACCACTGGCCCATTTCTCTTAAGCATCTACTTCTATCGAATTTTTCTGGATACCAGGCCACTTTTGTATTCACGGGAATGAGCTTGTTGACACTGCAGCTAAGATTATCTGCTCTGGCACTATCACTGCTGTTCCTGTCCCATACATAGGCTATGGTCCTGTATTCAAGGCTCAGCTCTGTGCCAGCTGGCAGTCGACTTGGAATGAGCAACAAGAAAACAAGCTTTTCCAAATAAAACATTGTATTGGACTTTAGTTGTATTCTGTCAGGATTGGAGAGAGTAAGTTGTTCTAACTAGACTATGCATTGGCCACAGTTTTTTAGCTCATCATTTGCTTTTATCTGGAACTGATGCACCAGTGTGTAGTTTGTGTAGCACTCAAATGACAATAAGCCACATTTTACTTTCTTGTCATTGTTATGACTCTCAACAACGGCACCATTTTAAACATATTCTGTCCTAAGGTTTGTCCATAATGTTAGACAGTGATGGTGACACTGTCCACCTTGGTAATGATTTTAGTTTCTCAAAGATCATTAATCTTTTTAATACTGTTTAAGTTTTTAAATTTATACATTACACCTTTTTAATGTGGTTCCCTTTTAAAAATCACAGTTCATCTAGTTCGATTTCAAATTAGAAACTGGCCTAACATGAAATAGCTCGAAGCTAGGATTGGAAAAGCCAACATCAGGTGACTAATGCTGTTGTTTGAACTATTCGTTAGTCATCCTGACAAGGCATTATTATAATTTTGCTACTCGTCTTTTAAAATCTTTTTATTACTTTCCCTTTTTGGAAATGGCCATAACATCAAATAACTCAGAACCAGGATTGGAAAGGCCAACTTCAGGTAACTGATGGTAGTTTTTGTACTTACCTGTTAGTCTTCCTGGTGAGTTATCATTATTACAGTTACACTACAGAAAGTCTTTTACAACTTGAATTTCTGTAATTTTTCTCTTGACTTTGTAGGCTAGATGTAAACATTTTTTTATGCTATTTATGTTGTTGTTTTTAACTTTGTTTTGTTTTACCTTAATTTCCTTTTATGAATTTTACTGAATTTACTTTTAACTTTTTACCAGATGTTTGGTGCAGATAGCCTGACTGCTTTTTGCCTTAAAACACTTAATCAAACAACAACCAATCAATAATATAACAGTGAACTATCTCTAATATCATGCATCTCTTGATCTCCACAAAAATGAGAGATTCGTGAATCTAATTTGGAGAAGAAAATTGCAGTGACTTGTAACAAATGGAATGAAAAAGACAAAAAAATTCAACACTATTTATTGTATCAAGGGAAAGTAAAGGACATTCTAAATGAGAAAGTTTAACTGTAGTACACATTTTCAGTATTTTGAGTAAGCATAAACATTGATAAGACTTCAACAACCGAGTTTTGGCCTTCGTAAAAGACAAACTTCTCCAGATTCAAATGAAGGCTTCATCATAAGCATAAAATCTGCTTATCATAAAAAAATTCAGAAAAGGGTACCAGGACATAGAAATATCTTTGTTTCTTGTGGCAACTATAAAGTATCTTCACAAACACAAGGTCAAGTAGAATGCAATTAAACTATCCCACAAAGTAGTACGTTGTTTTCCTTAAATTTTGAGTCGCAAAGAAGTAACACCTCAGGTTTGATGTTTCATGTGACAGCTACCAGATTCAATCAGAATTTAAAAAAATTAAAGATTGTTGTAAATAATAAATAAATGCTATGGGAAAGAAGGATATGTAGTATTTGTATACTTAATCATTCACATGTAAAATATAAAATAATGAGTTCTTTAAGAAAGCAAGTTTTTATATCTTCAGTTACAGAAAATGTGGGAATACTAGGACATTTCTTAAAATTCTGTTAATAAAATGTAGATTTGTAAATCCTTTTTCCTTATTATTATAATAACAATTGGAAAACCGAAAAATATAATATTATGTAAAATATAAGATAATGAGTTTTTTAAGAAAGCAAGTTTTTATATCCTTAGTTACAGAAAATGTGGGAAAATCAGGATATTTCTTAAAATTCTGTTTATAAAATATAGATTGGTAAATCCTTTTTTCCTTGTCAGTATAATAACAATAGGAAAACTGAAAAGCATCAACTTGGATTGTGATGTTTACAACACATTAATAAGTAGGTTTTCTTCTTTCAGGTGGTTTACAGCTGTACAAAACATAATTCATCAAGGTATGAAGCAGAAGCATGTTCCGTCTCCCACTAATCAGCTATATCTGCAGTCTTTCTTTGACAATGTAGCAATGCTAATGACTCTGCAACTCCAATCTCTCTGCAAGGTGTCTATGGAAAAATACACTGAATTTTTATGCACATCTAAGGTAGTTATGCCAATATTTGCATAACATTTTAAAGAAAGATGTTTAATTTATCTTTAGAAAAACACGGGTTGCCCTATTTCCTATTTGTAAATGGATAAACTATACTACATTTTGTCTTTGTTTTTATCTGTTATAAATACATAATTAATTTTTACCTAAAGGATTGATTATCTGTAAAAGAAAGTTACCAGTAATACAAAAAATGTTTAAAAAAGCATGTTTAATCTATAGATTAAATGTTTTATTGACATCTCTTTGAACTGCATTGTTAAATACTGGACCTGGAGCAAATAAAGTTGAATAACTCTGGAATTTACAATCATCTAAACTGAGACTGAAGTGAGAAACCTAGTAGTGGACACTTCAGAATAATAGACTCATTGAATGATGAATGGATGCAAAGAAAATACAAAACACTCCTCATTTATGAAAAAAATTTAAGCTGAACAATCAACCAACTACATCACTGCATCTCAAACTATGATCAACTGATCTTGCTTGAGATGGAAAAATGTGAAAAATTCATTCAAAAAATAAGTTAAATGGAAGAGTAAATAGTGTGCATAAGATAAATGAAGAACAGAAACTAAACCTGTTTGGAGTAAAACAACTTTTATAGCTCATTAAAGAGAATCTTCATGTACTCAAAGCCATATGAAATTATTTCATAACAATAATTCATACATAAATACTCCAGAGCTGATGAAGTGCTGTTTCCAGAAACATGGTTTTCATGTTTTATCAATAAAGTTATTTTAAATTGTTGACTCTTTCAACATTACTTCATAATCTATTTTGCATATACAATACAATTATTTTATTACTAGAACTAATCATTCCTTCATTTATGTCATTAATGTAAATCAAAAAATGAACAAAGGTTCTAAACCTGACTCTCACTTGTGATATTAATACAGTATGACTAAATTGTATTTACAGTAACAATCTTCCATTCAGCTGCTCTTCTATCTAGTTAAGTAATTTATTTCTAATACCTACAGAGATAATTCCTTTTAAATGTTTTATGTAGCACCTTGTTAAATGCTTTCTGAAGGTCAATATACCAAATTCACACCGTTATCTTCATCTACATAAGCAGTAACCCTTTTAAATGACTTTGTAACGCCTCTATTATCAGACTTTCTTTTTTTTTTCACAACTGATGTAAGATTAATACACTTATAATTACTGAGAGAATTTTTATTGTCTCTCATGAAAAGAGGAGTGAAATATTAGCTAACTTACGATCCTTTGGCACCTGCCCACTATTCAAGAACTAACAAAAAAGAGTAGCAAGCAGCTTATTTATCTAATCCTTAACCTCCTTCAAATTCCTTGTGAAATATCTAGCCCAGTAGCCTTATCATACTTTAAACTGCTCAATGTTTCCTAAATATGCTCAGAATTAATGAAATCATATTTTTCAACCTGTTCAAGATTAGGAATACCTCTTAAATATTCATTAATTAAAACTGAAGAAAAAGCAAATTTAATAACACAGCCTTCTCATAATCATTAAATATAGGCCTCCCTCTATCAGTCCTAAAAGGTTTTACCTTATCTGAAGACTTCGTTTGCCTTGAATATGTTTATAGAGAGCCTTATTGTTAATTTTTACATTTTTAGCCAAATTTTTCATATATCCTTTTTGATGTTCTAATTTTATGTTTCACCAAATGTCTTGATCTTCTATAATAGTATAAATCTCTCATCATACCAGTCAATTTATATTTCTTAAATATACAATGCTTTTCTTTAATTTTATCTCTTATACCCTTTGTGAACCAACCTGATTTTTTATTTGCAGCTACCCTTTTCTTTCTAAAGGAATATGTTTGTTTAATTATTTTCTCTGTACTTACCCCACAGACAATCCTATTCATATACTTTGTCAAGGAATCACCCATAACTACAACCTCCTTAAATTATCATCCACATCCTTCTCTGTTTCTTTTGTTGACTTTCTCTCTAGTAGTTCCTTGTATATACAATTCAACGAATAAAATATTTTGTTCAATAGAACAATTACAATTACCTCCACTATATAATATTCTTTCTAACTTCCTGAAAGTCATTGTTAGTTGATGTACCCTTTCTTATAAAAGCTTAAGCTCTTGCTGCCATCTCCCACAGTTTACACATCTCCTTATTTATAATAGTGATAGGCATAAGCCTCTTGTGTCTTTCTATTTTCTTTAGTCTTTAGTGGTAGCCTTAGCCAATGGAAATTTGCTACACAACCTTCACCAACCCGTTTACAATGTTTCGGAGGTAAAACATCTGAATTATAAAATTCAAGTTATCATTGTAGTCATCTTTGAATATCAAAGTTAATGTTTACTGACACTCTCGTACAACTCACATGAGATTTGCATTTAGAATAAAAGTAGAAAAACTTTAATTTACACACAAAGAGAAACAGTCCTAAAACTTTTTTTCTGTACTTTCAAAAAAAGTTTACAGACAAGTATGCAAGTGCAAGAACCACAACACACTGCTGAGTGTATATTCTTCAACATTAAAAAAAAAGTTAAACTACAGTGATACAAACTAACAGCTTTCAGAGAAGAAGGAAAAACAGTTTTGGTTACTCTACCAAAACATTTTTGTGTATACATGTATTATGATTGTTTCTCTTGTTTATTTTAATTCACATTTAAATTTTGTAAGCTTGATTAGCTTATAATTAGTAGGATTCATTTCTTTTTTTGTTTTTTATTACTTTACCTAAAATAGCATAATTCTATGTGTATTGTGTGATTTCAATGACCAAGCTTGATTGCCTTGTAAAAGAACTTGTATCTGTTATTTTCTAAAGTTTACCACAGAAAAGATATTTTCATTGTTTACGTTGATTTGTTGTTTATTTAGCATTGTAGAAAATTTACTTCCAAATATGGGCTAAATATACTTTTCTTTCTTCTTTGTGGATAATTATAAGCACTGATGAAAGTTAGTCAACTAATCTGAGCATAATGTTTATGAGTTTTAGACATACACCTTAAATTACTATCTTGCAAACCTATTAACTATAAAATATAATGCTTTTCCTCACAACACATACATAAGTAGAAAATGAACCCAGCCATTTACTTCTACAGCTCTAAACCTTAGCTGTACAAAAATATATTTTATACAAATTGAGAGTTTAAGTATGGTGAGCAGTTAGTTTTAGTTGATAAGTTCTGTTTAACAGAGGACTGGATTTTAAAATAGATACATGTTTGCATGCCCATACAACCTTCACACAGTTGTTTACTTGCTTGTCAAAAAAAGAAAAAAAATATGTTACACATTAGTTAGAAAACATTAAAATATTTTCTAAACTTTTACAAATAAGTTTTTTTTTAAGCTTTGTTGAGTAGATGAGATGCTACCATCCAGTATGTTGCACAAAAATATCTATTTATCTATAGAGTAAAAATTATATACATGTTTTTTTTGTTTCAGGAAAATCACATATTTGTTATAAAATTGGTTGCAGTTGGACATCAGATCAAACTTGAACCAACTTACCATGATTTTGAAACAGTTTTACTGGATGTCTTGGATTCTTTGCTTCATTCTGTCAGAATAATTCCTCGAGTTGAAAATCATCTGAATACAGTATGTTTTGGCTCTTAAGTATAACCCAGAGACAATTTAGATAACATACTAAGGATATATGATTAATAACTTATTTTTATACTCTTATTTATACAATACAAAGTTATATTTAACAAGAAACAACTAGTACAAGTTACTGTTTCTACTCTTGTGTTGCATCAATGATAATCACAAAATAAAACAACTTAAAAGGTACCAGAATAAATTTATATGTATATTGTAAAATGTCTGTTTTAATAAACTCTGATATATCTTAAGTGTCAGACTTTAATGATATTAAGACATTGTGGCCTATATTTCTAGATTTATTCATCTTTCATTATGTGATAAATCCTTTCTCAAAATATATTTGTAAAAACGGCTGGTATGAGTTGAGAAAATTTTTATGTAGAGAAGTGAACAATGTTTCATTATTTATGCAATCCATACCAGTCATTTTTGCATGCCCCCCAGTGGCTCAGCTGTATGTCTGCAGACCTACACGCTAAAATCCGGGTTTCGATACCCATAGTGGGCAGAGCACAGATAGCCCATTGTGTAGCTTTGTGCTTAATTCAAAACAACAACATTTTTACATATATATTTTTACCTACAAGTGGGTTTTCTCGTCATCACAAAGTATTCTTTCTCAAAATATTGTTCAACTAAGTTTTTGGTATTTTGAAAATGATATCTCTTTTGCCATCTAGAGGTTTATTTTTTCTAATATTTATTCTTTTTAATAGCTGCTTTTCAGTGTTTGAAACTAGCAGTAATCCATAATTTCAAAGAATGAGACTGTTCCCACTCCATACCACATTATCAATTATTAATTTTATCAACACACACTATTTGAAATTATTTATTTTCTAGGTCAAACAATCTTGTACCTGATTATCTACCTTTTGAATATCATAAAATGTAATTGGTAAATATCAGATGCACTTTTGAGGCTTTGGTTTTAATACCACTTAATATGATTTATAGTTGAACTTAAAATGAATTTCTTTTATACCTCAAATACTTTTTTTTGTATAAATAGGAACATACAAGAATTCTAGAATCCAAATCTCCACTTCAACCTGTTATCTTAGAGGAAGTGATTACCTCTCTTAAGACACAGATATTAACTGTTCTTAAAGAACAATTCCAGCATCCTCAGAAATATATGAACAACTTTAATAAGTATCTTTACATTTTAGATGGTGAGGTATGTTTTCAAGTTATTAAATTAGGAAATTTATCTGCATCATTTGATCAATGATCACGTTAAAATATAAAGAATTAATAGTTTTTTCTATTATATTTAATCATTTTATGTTTGATTATGATTGCTAACTATGAGATGATAGAAAAACTGCTTATGTTTGTGCTGTCTAACATGTTACTTCTAGTGGTGCAGCCAAGTACAAAATTTAGTATGAACCCACAGCAATGATGGAAGGGCAGGATGTACACAGTCCTTTTGAGACAAATTACAGATTAAAAACAAAAACTCTACATATGACTTATTTAGACATGGGAACTATCATTCAGTCTCTAACTGAGTAGGTTTGAGTAATGTGCAGAATAGTTACAGTCATGCCAAAGCCATCCCATGCCTATGATACTCAAATATCTGATATATCTACTCAACACATGGGGAGAAGACACAGTAGTCCTTAGACTTGATTTGATTCAGTGAGCTTTTTATATGTGTTGTCTACAGAGGCCATTATTAGATTAGATTAGATCCAAATGCAAGCCCACCAATATCACTCATAGGAGGGCCCTAAGAGTACTCTCAGAGTTGAATAGATATCAGTAAAATAGCAGGTAAAATACATAGTTGCCAAGGGGGATAACATAGAGAACTAGGTTTATGTGCTGATCCATCAAAACTTTCTGTAGAGGCCCTGAAGGTGCATGCCAATTGCAAGTGAGAAGTGTACATGCACAAACAACATTTCTGCTTGATATATATATGTATGACAGATGTAGTAGACATTTAAGAGCATTTGTAAAATTTATAAGTTATTTTAAATATATTTATAATTACAAAAACAAATCTCAGCAAAAGTGACTGAATTCTAACTTTTTAGCAGTTCCTAAACCCAGTGGGTCAGCAGTAACTTTGTGGATTTAAATCTCTAAATTCATGAGTTCAATTCACTACAGTGGATAGAAAATACAGTCCAATGTGTAGGTTTTTACTAAAGCAACAATAAATTTTCTACTACATTTCTTCCCTTCCTAGTACAGTGGTATATCTCCAGGGGTTCGATTCCCCTCAGTGACTTTGCTGTATGAAAACACACACACACACACAAAGCTCTTTTTATGTATTGTCTTCAGAGGCCATTATTATGAGATATTTTTTCGCTATAATGTGTTTTTTCCAATTTAAGAATTTACTGAAGACCTTTGTAAATAGAACATTGTGGAGACTTCAGGACCAATTAAATTATACTAAACATTTGCAAGATGTAAAGAAATACATGTTAATGAACTTTACAAAACAAATTAACAATAATAATAAAATATTGTGTAAATTACAGCAATATAGCAGGCTAATGTTAAACAATATAAAGTTCTGCATTGGACTTTGTTAGAATACTATATTCTGATAGTAAAAATTTTAAATACTTTTGTTATTTGATTTATTAAGTGGAATATTTAGTATCTGATATTTGTATCTGTATCAGTCTGTGTTACTTAAGTGTTTTAAAACAAAAAAAATCATAATGTCTGTATCATTTTGTTCATTAACACTACAATGTGATTGTGTTAGTAAACAATGCTTGTGTCTTTGGAGAGTTTATTATGTAACTGTGTTGGTAAACTTTTGGTTACATAGTAATATTTGTATTATTTGATAATTGAGTTTAAAGCAGACAGTGTGATTGTATTAATAAACTGTACTTTAGCAATAAATAATATAAGTGTTATTATATTATTAACACATTGTATTATATGTGTTGCATTGTTTTAATAATAATTATTCCAGTATGATTTCAAACACAGCTATCTCAAATTTCTTTTGCTCTTTAAGCATTGTTAAAAACTTTTTTAATCAGTGCACCTGTTTATATAACCCCATCAATTTTGCACCATTTCTAAAGATGTAATATCATGTGACTACTTTCTACCAATAGTACTGTGCTACCTATATTGAAGCAGCTTAGCTCTTTCTGCCATTTTTACTCAATCTTCACTTTTAAGAATTGGCAGATTCTAAAAGAAATACACAAGAAAAATGTTAACTTCTGATATGGTCTTACCTCCTTTCACACCTTCTCCATTAGTACAGCATTGTTTAGTTATGTTTTTTTGCATGCTACTATCATTTATAAACATGCTTCTTTGTATTGATTTTCTTGCTACTAAAATATAAGAGATCTCTTGAATTGCAAACATTGTGTCAACTATGCATTTCCTCTTACAGTAAAAAATGTTACTGTTAGACAGCTTCTCAGGAATCAGGTTAGACTTCATCTGCAAAGAAAGTTTATGTCTTAATTTGCAGGAAGCTACATTTGTATGTTTAACAGTTACTTCTTCTTATTTTTCATGTGGCATTGTTTCTGAGGAAAAATACAATTAATGAGAAAACAATTTGGACTCTTTTTCTCTAGTAGCTTATTTTAATCTGTTACACTGTACACTTAAAGAGTTTTCACCTTCCACCCATTCCTGTACTGCAATGTCATTCACTTTGGTGGTGAATTGTTCTTCCTGTCCTTTCTCCTGTTGCTTCCAGCTCTATCAGGGAATCCATGATAAGTATTTCAACATGAATACTTCACACCTGGTTAATACACTTGTAGCTTGGCTCCAATGTCCTTTGTGTGTGTTTGCCCTTATCTAAAAATGGAAAAATTAAGTATTTTGTGCCATCACTGTTTGGACTTTGCTGTGTTAGAAATTTATGTGTCATTTGTCATTTAAGTGTTTTCAAAAGCATTGCAAGTTAGATATTGATTATTACTTTGTTGTTTTTCTTTGCATATTCATTAATATTAAGTACATTGTTGACTTAACAAATTTCAAGGGCTTGTTAGGTTATTTTCACTATATTCTTTAACTAAGTATGTTTAAATTGATTGCAAGTTACATATGATTACTACTTGTAACATCTTATTTGTTATTCCAGCTCCCAAATGGTGCAACAGTGTGTCTGTGGATTTACAGTACCAGAAACTGGGTTTCAGTACCCATGGTGGACAGAGCATAGATAACCCATTGTTGAACTTTGTGCTTAACTTCAGACAAACAAGCCTACCCAGTGTGGGTTCCGTTGACAGCACTCCACCACAGACCACCTAATTCATCTTGAAACATCTATCAGAGAGGCCTTTCTCAACCGCCAACATCTTGTATCGATATTCTTTGATGTAGAGAAGGCTTACGACACAACATGGAGGTATGGCGTTTTGCGAGACCTCCATACATATGGGTTACGTGGCCATCTACCCATGTTTATTAAAAATTTTTTAATGGACAGGAGATTCCAAGTTCGTGTGGGTTCAGCACTTTCACATTCTTTTGTACAGGAACTTGGAGTCCCTCAAGGCTGTATATTGAGTGTCACACTCTTCAGTATAAAGATAAATGCCATCACTGAACAACTCCCTCTCACCGTTACAAATGGGCTGTATGTTGACGACTTTCACATCTCATGTCAGTCATCGAACATGAGATATATTGAGCGGCAACTACAAACTGCCCTCAATCGTGTACGGAAGTGGACTCTGGCGAATGGCTTTAATTTCTCTCTTTCCAAAACTGTATGCATGCACTTTTGCCGTCGACGAGGTATTCACCCTGATCCTGAACTTCATATCGGTGAAGTTTTGCTGCCAGTGGTCCCTGAGACAAAGTTCTTGGGGCTTTTCTTTGATTGTAAACTGACCTTTATACCACACTTAAAGCAGCTTCGGGTCAAATGCACAAGAGCACTGAACATCCTCCGTGTCCTCTATTCTACCAGTTGGGGGGCAAATCGCTGTTCAGTGTTAAAGATATATCGTGCTCTTATTAGATCGAAACTTGACTATGAATCAATGGTCTGTGGCTCTGCCAGACCCTCGGCCTTAAAGATGCTGGACCCCATTCATCACCAAGGACTTCGACTCTGCACTGGGGCTTTCCATACCTCTCCAGTTCAAAGCATATACATTGAATCTCATGAAACTCATCTACACCTTTGCCGTTTGCAACTATCTTTACAATATACTTCGAAACTTCGCTCCTTACTAAAGCATCCCACCTGGGAATGTGTTTTCCTTCCTCGGTGGGCAGTACTTTTTCAGAACAGACGATCTGTCATTGCTCCGTTTGGCCTTCGCATCCTGGCGCAATTGGATGAATTGGGTCTGTCCTTGGATAACATTGCAGATTCCACAGGTCGACGCATCCCACCATGGCTTATTACAGCCCCCAAGTGTGACCTTTCTTTCAGTCACCTAAAAAAGGTGGATACTCCAGACTGGAAGTACCGTCTTTTATTCAATGAATATCTTTCAAACAATAATTCAGTTCCTATTTATACAGATGGTTCCAAATCAGGTAATTCAGTGGGCTCTGCTATGGTTTGCTATGGGTCAGAATCCCCTCTTCAGCTTCTGTGTTCACTGCTGAACTGTATGCCATATCTCTTGCCCTGGATCATATTGCAGCTGAGCAGTACTCCAACTGCACTATTTATACAGACTCGCTTAGTTCTATACTTGCCTTGGAATCGCTTCACATTAGCTCACATCCTATTCTCGCAGATATTCGAAACCGACTGGCCCATTTCTCATTAGCAGCTACTTCAATCCAGTTTTTCTGGATACCAGGCCATTTTGGTATTCGTGGGAATGAGCTTGCAGACATGGCAGCTAAATATGTCTGCTTCATCACCATCACCCCTATGCCTATTCCGTACATGGACTATGGTGTTGTCTTCAAGGCTCGGCTCCGTGCCAGTTGGCAGTCCACTTGGAGTGAACAACGCGACAATAAACTTTTTCAAATCAAACCCAAAATTGGAGTTTGGCCATCTAGCTTCCTTAAAGTTCGGAGGGAAGAAGTTGTTCTCACTAGGCTACGCATTGGTCACAGTTTTTTAACTCATCATTTTCTTTTATCTGGAACTGATGCACCAATGTGTAGTTTGTGTAACACTCAAATCACTATCAGCCACGTTTTACTTTATTGCCATCGTTACAATTCTCAACGACGGCAATACTTTAAACATATTTTATCCCAGGGTCAGTCTGTAACATTGGACAGAGTTATTGGTGATGGTGACTCTGTCCACCTTAATAACGTTTTTAATTTTTTAATGGCCATTAATCTTTTTAACCTCATTTAAGTATGGTATATTTATTCACTACACCTTTTTAATTGTAGCTCCTTTTTTACAGTTTTATTCTCTCTCATTCAATGTGACATTAAACAATGGCCAGAACATTAAATAACTCGACACCAGGACTGGAAAGGCCAACTTCAGGTGACTAACGCTTCTGTTTGAACTACTCGTTAGTCATCCTAGAGAGTTACTATTATACTTTTGCTGCATATCGTTTCACACTTTTACAACCTTTTTGTACTGGCCATATCGACTCATAACCTGGAACCATGACGGAAAGACCAACTTCAGGTGACTGACGGTGGTTTATATACTACCTGTTAGTCTTCCTGGCGGGTTATGATCATTCCCATTTTGCTACAGGTTGTCCTTTACAACTTTGTTGACTGGATGTCTACATTAGTTTTTGCACCATTTCCTGTTTTAATTGCCATTTTGCTTTTATCTTCAATTACCTTTACACATTTTACTCCATTTACTTGACTTTTATCTTTTTACTGGACATTTGGCTACTCTTTATTATGATTTTGCTGAGTGTCTTTTAAAACTTTTATTCCATTACATTTTGATAATAGCTACTATGACACATAACCCGGAACCGGGACTGGAAAGGCCAACTTCAGGTGACTGACGGTGGTTCTTGAATTTACTTGTTAGTCTTCCTGGCGGGTTATGATCATTATTATTATGCTAGAGTAAATAGTTTATAACTTTGAAGACTGGATGTCACCATTTTCTGTTTTGTTTTTACCTTCATTTACTTTTACAAATTTTACTCCATTTACGTGACTTTTCTCTTTTTACTGAACATTTGGCTACTCATTGTTGCGATTTTGCTGTGTGTCTCTTAATACTTCTATTCTTTTACATTTTGATACTGGTTGCTATGACACATAACCCAGAACCAGGACTGGAAAGACCAACTTCAGGTGACTGACGGTAGGTCTTGAACCTGCCTTTTTGCTAGAGTAAATACCTTACAACTTTTTACACTCTGCCTTCTGTCTTAACGTTGTAGACTAGGTGTCAACATTGGTTTTATACTTTTTTGTTTTACCTTCATTTCCATTTGTGTCTTTTACTACATTTTTACTGGTTGCAGATAGCCTCGTTGCTTTGTGCCATAAAACACTAAATCAATCAATCAATCAGACAAACAATTCTTATTATCTTTTAATAATTTTCTTCATCAATCTTAATTGTGTGCTTTATCATTTTAATTTTTGTTAATGTAGGACTTAAATATGTGTCCTTTTCCCTTTAGGTTAATTTAGAGGATTTGTGAATTAATTCTTAATGTATTTTCTTGGTAATTTTCATTGGTTTGCAAATTTTTTTTATTATTTTGTGGACTATGTCGATTTAGATGGTTTGATATTTATCAGGACTTTTTTAACTATATATGTTACATATCTCTACTGGTAACATGTATTTCACTAATCTATAAGAATTATATTTTTCATTGTTTTTATCTCCATGCTTTATTCTCATAATTTTTTTCAGTGTTAGATGTAATTGTGTGTCCTTTGTCATCTAGATTACTTCAGATGAATTGTAAGTCAGATATGGATTATTAATGTGTTTTCTAGGTAATCTTAGTCATTTTGCACAGTTATTATTATTACATATTTTATGGGATAGATACACTTAGATTGTTGTCTATCTGATACTTATAAGTACTTTGTTAATCAGGTAGATTTAGATAGTTTGTAGATTTCATACTAGTAATATGTACTTGTTCTATCTGAATAAATGTTGTTGTTTTTTTGTAATTCTTCACTTTGTGCCTTATCATACTAATTTTGTAAACTTAGAACTTAAATGTTTGTTTTGTTCCATCACTGACATGTTTTATTTTTTCCTAGTTACAGAGCTGAGCTTTGCTTTGGTTTCTTTTCTTATGTTTATGACACTAGTAATGTCATTTTATCCTCGTAATCTACGGCTTGGAGATTATTTTTCCATATCATCATTCTGAAGTCTTTGGCATTTCATCAAGCTTTATCCTACTTCCTTCCTCTCTCTATCATGGAGTGGGTGGTTATGTTACATTCTGACACCTCCACTGTTGTAACTCATATCACAGAGCCAGGAAGTAACAGTTCTAGGTCTCTGTGTTTTCAGATTTTAAATCTTTTTTCTGAGCCCACAATTACCACTTTGTGGTTTTTACTTGCCTTTTCTCCTAAATCTGGTAGTGGATTGATTATCTCCTCCTAACAAGATTCTCCATATGGAGTAGTCTCTTAATTCACAGGCCTGTAGGTGGATATGTTCTCAGTTGGAGATATCTCATTTATGCCTTTCTCCACTGGGTCACCAAATTTCCATTTCTTTCTTCTTCTGTTTATTATCCACTAACTTTGGGTGGTAGTCATGTTCAGTCAAGTTTGGAGGATTCTTCACAATTATGCTTACTATCTTATTTGATATTCTTTCAAGAGTTCTATTTTTATTCCAAAACACACCATGTCTTGTTCTACTAGCAGTTCTGTTTTGGCCAATATAACCATCATTCTCACTGCTCCAGCCTTTACTTGTATAACCTTCGTCTACCCTTAAATCTGTATTTGTTGATTTCAGTTGTATATTGTTCGTCCAGATATCACCACACTCTGCATTCACACATGGCTTTTGTCAGGTGCATTGTTTCAGCCCTGGGATTGATGTGTTACATCTTTTTTTTTTTCTTGTACCTTAGTCCTTTTTTCATGTCCATTTACCACATAGGTGAGAGTATACCTTAAGCTTTGATCTATTTTTTGTGAGTTTCTTCCTTCCTACCCTTCTGTTCATTCTCTTTCCTTGTTCTTCACCTGGTTGTTTGACAAAAGGTTCTCTACTTTGGTCATTTCTAGATATCAGACAGCCTTGTCAAACACATTCCTTTTCTGTAGGTTTTGTCTTTCATTTCTCTCCATTTTTATTATTTCAAGTCAAGCATCTCTATGTTCCTTTAATATGCATGATTGGAATCTCAGTATGATTCTTTACATCTTTACCATAATTCCTTTGAACTTTCATTTTCATGTTCCATCATCTTTCCCCCCCCCTCAAGATTTTATTTTCTTCTTCTCATTGCTCATGGAAATCACAAATTAGATATTTCTATTTTCAATGTTACCTGCTTCTTCTATCATTTCTCTTATGTCACACTGCTTTACTGGTCTTTCATCCTTAATACTTGTGCTGCTCATGGATGCTATTTAACTATCACTTTCATCTCTCACTGGTACTGATGCTGATCAACTTTTGTCTGGTTCTCTCCTTACGGTTTTATGTGGTATTTTCTGACTACTTTTGGGGTTAAATTTCCCAACTTTTATACCGTGGAAACCTTCCATTTTTCATAATAACTCATTACGCTGGTGTATTCTAACTCCTCCATGGAAGGCCCCCACCTTCACATTGTGTTTCCTCACCTTATTCATCATTTTGTCATATCTTTTTGTCTGGTCAAATATGCACTATTGACATCATGATTACACTATAACACTCACTGTAGGAATGGGATGTTTCAACAAGACCACTTGTAGCATACCCCATGGTATGTACATGTATATATCATTTGGAGACCATCACTCATGGACTTCTTGAGAAAAGCAGAAGGGGATTATCACATGCTTCCTGACCTTTTGATTGAATTAATTGGGAGTGATATGCTTTTAAAAGTAGGGAATTACAGATACCCATTGTACTTTCTCTAGTGTGATGGTCCTCTGGACTCCCCACCACATTTAATTCCCCCTTTTTTCTTTCAGTGTAACATAGGAGTTCTTACCCATTTCTTAATCTCTGAAAAGATGGATCATGAGTGAGACTAGAAATTTACTTTACCAGTTATAAGAGGGCATGGCTGATCTCCCTTTTTTCATTTCCCCTGGATCCTTTTTATCAGGTGGAGTGCTGTCAAAATAAAGTAACAAATAGGTTGGAGCAGGCCCAGCCTATACAGAATCATCCTCTTAAATTTAGGTGCAGGATGACACTTTCCTATTCTTATAGTTGTTTATGGTAGAGACTCCTATTCTCATTAATTCTGGTTGCAGGAGGTTCTTTTCCAGCTCCTACAATTGAGTTTGGGGGGACTTCACCTGCTTCTCAATGACAGATACAGGACATAAGTGCATCGTTCCTGTGGTTGAGTAAGTGTTCCATAACCTCCTAATAATTCTAGATGCTGGATATCTCTTTCCTGTATTTATGACTGGATGATGAATGATTTCTTTTCTTGATACTGGTTACAGATATTGCTTTGTTCATGAGGTTGATTTGAGGCAACACCAAGACCCTGTAATGCTAGTTTTGGTGTATTATACTTCTTGTTCCTAAGGTAGTTTTGGGAGTTTGTCCAGTTTCAGCCAGAAGCTAACTTCCACTTCTTAATTCCTGCATACTTATGATTAGGCTTTTTAAGTATATATATAGATAACACAGTCCATGTGGCCTAGCCTCTATGTTAATGTCATAATTTATCTTTTTTTTATCATCAATCTTCTAATGCCAAGGACAAGTCATGAAATTTCATTTATCTGGTTGAGGTTGCATGTGTATGTAGTTAATTCTGTTTATATTTTACTTTAGATTACACCTATGTCAGATTCATTTCCTACTTCATGAACAAAGAGCATACCTGTTCCAGAAGTTAGTATGGTACCTCATAAGTGTGCTTCATTTTCATCTCAAAGCACATACATTTATTCAGGGCAGTCACTTTTCACTTGCTTCCCACATTGTATGCCAAAACTTTGCAGTGTTGAATTCAAGTTTTGTATGAAAGGAGGAAAGACCATATTGGAAGTTAATGTATTTCATGCACTGAAAATGCATTTCTGATAGTTGCTTACTTCCTCTGCCCTTGGCTGATGTTATTCTTTTATAAATGAAAGTGAGGACTGAATGACAATAGCAGAGGGAGGTAGTTGTGCAAATATAGGTGATGCAATACTATTAGTGGATAGTATTCACATGATATGTATATGTTGAGATATGATGTAAAATTGGTGAAGTATATTAACTGGCAGACTGATCATGAAAATGTTTCACAATGCTCAGAGGGCAGAACAAGGTTGAGATAGCTTTATGTAAGACAAAGTAAGTACCTACCGATAATACAGCTTCAGTGTATGAAAAATGTCAACTTCTGAACTTTAAAAAAATAATTTTTTGCATTTTGAGTTTATAATTCTGTGTCTAAGGTTTACTAAACTCACTTTTATTATTGATTCAAAAAACTATTTTTCTTTCTTTGATATAGTAAAACTTTTGCAATAAGTCATATACATGCTTTTTTTTTTTTGCAAAGTTTCCTGTAAAGATAAATTCTCTTCATTTACATCATTAGAAATATATAAATACTTTTAATTTGATATTTTATTAATTTTTTTAGGTAATAAATTTTTCCGTAGAAACCTTCTATCTGTTTTTCCACTGAATTTTCAAGAACCTTTTTATGTGTTATGCAGGTCTTTGATTTGCACTACCTAACACTATTTGAACTTATTTTTAAGAACTTCATTCATTGAAGTGTTCAGTTAGAGATGTTATAAAAGGAAAGAAAAAGGTGTATAACAGGAGGTCCTAATTCTAAAATAGTTTTTGCTATCCTAAAATATGTTTTAAATCTGTAAACTTTGTTCAAAAACAGTTTTATGATAACATTTTTAATGTATTTTTTTAGTTTATGATTTTTTATTCCCCAATAATGCATATTCATTAGGCTGAAAAATCACTATTTAATATGCTTGAGTCTGAGAGCAGCTTTGAAGTGTGGAGAAAACAGGTTCATGAGTATAAATCTTGGATCAACAAATTTATGTACACTGCAGACAAAATTGTTGATCTCGGAATGTTTCAGTTGGATTTTCGGGAACTTTATGAGTCTTTAGCTAGCCAAACAGAGATCCTTTTGGAAAAGTTATTGAATCACATCTCAAATGAGCACCAGGAAGAAAGTAAAAGGTAACACCATAAAAAAACTAAGCACAGATTTTTAATGTTATAAATTCTAAATTTATCTAATCAGTTTATCAACAGTAAGCATAAAATTGAGAGGGTATTAGATACATACTGTTAATTTAAAAAGTGTGTAGCTCTTTTTATTGCACAATAAATATTATTTTACACTAATAAATACCTTCACAGTTAGGTCATCTAGCTTATTATCCTATCTATTTGACAATAGTCATTTTATAAATTTATTAAAATATTTTTAAGTGGATAACCTATCCTGACATAAAAAAGATAGCAAATAAAAAAATTGTGCATAAGTTGTTAAGTTGTATTTTTGTAAAATCTATTAAACAGAAGAAAGTATATATAGAAGGAAGTAGGAATCTATTGTTTATTGGGTTACTATTCTCTACAAATATTCAAAAAAAGCTAAAAGATAACCCTGATAATTTGTGAAAGACAAATTTAAAACATATATGATCCTTACAAAAATTATGTATGTTATTAGTCACAAGTAATCCAACTAGTTTAGAACTACATCAGTTATTACAGATCATAAATAAAATAAGATCCCTTAATGAAAATCAACCAGTATAAAAAAAATTGTAAAATATACTTACTGTTGTAAATCAAGGAACTAGAAAATGAAATCCTAAAATAATTAGATTGCATTGAGTCATTTGTAGTACTCTTGCTATTTATGATTTTTATTGATATAAAACTGAAACTTCTTTTAAGTAATAAAGTCTTATCTCATGGTAATAACTATAACCTTTGTTGTTTGTTTATTTATATCATTTCTATTCTTCACCATCAGGTTTTCACCCTAATAAACATAATAATAGACTTACACGATGACTGAAAATTTTGTACAATTGAGAAAAGCCTTAATCCAAAAATTGTTGGATTAACATGTTTGTCACTAATGAAGTACTAATGAGTCATTTCTATTAATCAGGCACTAATGATGTGTTAACACATCAATTGGCAAAGATGCTATGTGTAAGCAAACAGATAAACAGTCCTTTCGTATTGTACAATGATCATGCATGTGTGTTGCCCTCTTTCGAATAGTAGAAAATATTTTTTTACTAAAATTTCAGTTCACAAGACCTGAGATTTCTGCAGTGCCTTGTTTTGATTACTATTATGGCAACTAGATAGCAAAGTTGTTTAGAGTTTTACTCTGAATGAAACTGCAAGTAATTTACAAAATTCCAATGCAGAGTCATTTGAAGAGGATGAAGTAGGTAGTAATTATTAACACAGTGCTTGTGAGCCTGATGATTGAAGAGGACTGAAGTGTAAATACTAGGTTTTTTTTCAAACTGCTTCATCCATGTCAGATACAATAACCCAGACACTGACACTGCACTGGAATACTGGTATAAACTGACAGGTGGCTGATTGTTCAAGCTAAATGTATCAGTCCAACTAATATTTATTTTATAGCATAGCCTCAACTGGTTACAGGTTTGCTACAAGAGGCTGTTCTAGTTGGAATTTTCAAACTGCTTATTGTGGAGGATTTTGTGAATAGGAAGGTCACTGAAGGAATAGGTTTGCTGAACAGTTATTGGGATTGAACTTCCTGTTTTTAATGTCTCTTTGACACAAGTAAACAATAGAAGTCACTGTACATTATTGGCTTTGTGCATGAGATATAATTACTGTGGCAGTAAATGTGTTAAACCACATGTTACACTGTATACACTGTATTCACCAAAGGTTAAGATACCTGTGTTTGCACATATGTTTGACACACAAGAACATCAAGAATTAATGATTTATTATTAAAGAAAATATACTTTGATTATACAGATGTTAAAAAACTAAAAACTTAAGAGAAATTGTTTGATTGCTCTATATATTTAACATGCAATTTTTAAGTCTTCTTCAGAAATGTCTACTTTTATTTAATTTTAACTAACATGGCATTACATGTATAAGTTTTTATCTTGTAGGATTTGTGATGAGTACAAACAAATTGTAGATAAAGCTTTAACCATACCAAAAAACACTCAGGAGTTGATGAACTCTAAGGTAAGAAATGAAAATAATATTGATATTTATTATGTATGTTACATATTATAATTTATCTATTACTCTACAACTAATTATGCTACATACGTTACATATTATGATTTCAAATAGCTAGAAATTTTAATTTTAATTTAGAAGATAATTAAATGTCACTATGTATTAAATTTATGATATTTGCCAACGGGATTAATACACACAAGTTTCTTTCTTAACACAAATCAATTTTGATACACAAAAAAAAACAATACAATTTATAAAAACAGTTATTAAAAATAGTTATTTTTTTACTTTTGGCTTTTTGAGATAAGTCATGGAAGTTAAAAATTATACTCTGTTATAATCAAATTAATCCTTTATTTTATTTTTGAGGCATTTATTGAAGATGTAAAAAAAAATAAACTGCCACAACTAAAGGATGTCCTAATGGAGTGTTGTCACCAAATATCTTATATTGTGGAGTACCTACCACTTTCGCCTTTAGAAATCCAACAAAACTCTGAAGCATTTCAGTGGCAAGCTGGAATGGATGAAGTATTCATTAACCACCATGCTATTATACAAGAAAAAGAAGCTGAATTTCAAGAAGCCCTAAAGGTTTTTATGCTTGTGGTTTTAATGTCCAATAAACTGGATTATTCTCTACATAATTATTCAATTTAGTGTAATAACGTTTAGTGTTTTGTAGACTAGTTAAAAATACTGGTGATTAAGGTTTCTTTCACTTCATGTGTTATTGGGTGTGCATGATATTATAAACATTTTTAAAGACTATAAAATATTTCTTAGATTCAGCACTTCAAAAAATATTTATTTAAAAATGTCATTATTTTAAATTTTTTTCAACTTTTGAAATGCATCTGTAGCTAGCACAAACCTTGCTGTACTATTATAGTTTTAATTTACCCATTATGGTTTCTTTTCACTTCTGTTGATGCATTTTGCTTTGCTTGTTTTAAATTATCAATACATTGATTATGTTAGAAGTGAATATGAATAACTTCAAAGAATTTGCATTTTGTGATATTGAATGCAATATCAAAATATCCAATACAATGCATTATCTCTTCACACATAAATAGCTATTCTCATTCAGTATAGCCCTATTTATGCAAAAAAAAAAAAACTTTATGCATGCCACAAATCTTCTGTCTCCTATCCATGGAATTGGCTGATTCCAATGTGTCTCTCAATCAAATAATCATGAGTCAACCCAAGGAGTGCAACCTACTTTAAGGACACACATGACTTTATCTTATTTTGGTCAGGCTCATATGAGAACTCTCTTGTGGGCTTTTCACAATCACTGGAACTTTTCAGAGATTCTCTGTTGGCTTTTATAATCCTTTCTCTTACCCTTGTCATCCTTTGTTGTTGGTGACTAGATGTAACTCACGTGTCAGCTGGTTTCCTGCTTCATCCTTCTCCCCTGGTTTTCCACATTTCATTGATGCATCCCATGTTGGGATTTCGATTGTAGTTGACATACTGATGGTATTATCCTCATCCTTCTCCCACATGGATGGTGGTACCCAGCAGCATGTGTTTTGGATGTAGTTGATTTGTCATGTAGCAGTCCATTGCACCCTATCCACTTTACACCTAGGAGCACATCCTCTCATTTTACCCACTTTTATACTTCTGGAATTGAACTTTCTAAATATTGCATGGTTTGGATCACTTTCCAGACCTAGTTCTATTCCATTTGAATGTGTTCTGTTTTCTGCCCATATATGCAACATCTTTCTCAGATGGACGAAAAGTATATCTGTTTCAGAATTTCTGTGGTTCCCCTCATCAGACCTTCAAATCTGCTATTTCATTTTAAGGGGTGCCCTTTAGATGCTTCTTTATTTTCTTTGCTTCAGTCCCTCCACCTCTTCAATATGGGATTCTAGCTATGTATGCGAGAGGAGTTAAGGTACCATATCAGAAGTTATAATTTTCCTTTACTGAAAATGTATTTTAAATAGATACTTACTACCTCTCACGCTTCTCACCCTTTCTCTCACTGTGTACCAGTGCTTCTGTCTTCTGCCAAAACTTAAAGTGGCAGTTCTGTAGGATGGAATAAAGAGAGTTGCATGCATCATTCAGGTATGCCACACTTCTTTCAGTAAAGGGTTCATGCATGATAATTTGCATGACAGACACATGGGAATCAGTCAATTCTAATAGAAGAGAAATAAAAGGCTTGTGATATATGTAAATATTTTTTTGCATAAAAAGGGCAGTATTGAACTATTTATGTGAGAGGAGATAAGTATTTTTTGATATATTGTTTAGGCAGAATATTCATGATGAAACTTTGTAGAATGGACAGAAACTGCCTGTTGTGGAGACAAGTGTAGAGGACAATGTTTTGAAAGTCTTCCACCTTTCTTCTTCAAGACTTGAAGATGAAAGGCAGAAGACTTTAGAAACGTCATCTTCTACACTTTTGTTTCCACAACAGGCAGTTGTCGTCCATTCTACAAAGTTTCATCAGGAGGTAAGTAGTTATATAAGTATATAAGTTATAGAGATAAGTAGAAATACATTTTCAGTATAGGAAAATTAAAATTTCATAAATTAGATGCTAAATTCATTAACAACTGCAGTTTTGAACTGTATCATACATATGATGGGAAATGTTATCTAATCATTGTGATATGTATGGTGATAAAAAACAACTTAATCTAAATATTGTTTTAATACATACTTTTCATTACTGGTCATAGTATTTTGTTTCCCAATATGAGCAAAAGTATTTTTACAACCGTTTGTCAACAACAAATGGCGAGAGCCTTAGTGACATACCTAAGCGAGGTTGTTGGATAGCTTCAATCCATTTTGATAGATTAGAAAGGAATATTTATGTAAATAAAATCTACACCAATTTGTTTATTGAGGAATGTTTTCAAGTTTTGGCAAGTGAAACTGAAGTAATTCAAATATTATTGAAAATAGCTAGGGCTAGTCTGAAAAACTTAGAAAACGTTTTTTTTTTAATTATTAAGTAATGTATTGTCTCAATTTTGTTACTTGGTTTTTAAAACTCAGGTTCATAGAGGGATGTTTATTAATGAGTTAGAGAGTTATGGCTTTCAAATTGAGGAATTGACAACAATGGGAGAGCTGGAAGAGGTGTCTAGATACTTGAAGAAAGCTAGAAAACTAGAAAAACACCTTCAGGAAGCTGCTGATAAAGTTGACCAGTTCAATATGGAAGAAGAATCCTTTGGTTGGTCAACAACAAACTATCCTCAAAGACAACAGTTGCTGGCAAAACTTCTACCATATCTGAAACTATATGAAGTTACTGTTGATTTTAACAAGAAACACAGGTACGTTTAGGATATTCTAACAGAAGCCATTATAATAGATAACAGATGTTTAAAATTTCATGTATTATCCAAAAATTTATGAAATTTTTGAATATTTAAATATAAAACATATATATATATATACAATGATTGATAAACAACAAGTTTCTGATTAAACATACTTAACTTAAGTGCTTGGTTAGAAGGACCACTTAGAGCAGTAAACCCTGATCTTGTGGAGCAAGAAGTTGGTAACTACTGGCGCATCATGTACAAATTGGAAAAAACCTTTAATGACTGCCCAACTGCTAAGAAAGTTACTCAACAAGTAAGAAATCTACATTGCATGAAGTTCTACTATGCAACTGTAAAACTAGATCCATGAAGTTTTACTATTTGTTATAGACTGTTTAAAGAATATTTTTTAAACAAGAGGTGCAATAAAATCATTTAATGTGAATTTCCAAATGCAACATAGCTATTTGTATTGTTTAAAATAATTCTATAGTTTAATGTAGTTAAAATTATATTAAATCAGGATCACTTACATAAGTTTTTGATATGATGTATAATATTTCCTTTTTATTTTATGTAGTTTAATCAAAAATAAGCAATTGTACATTAAACATGAAGTTTGTGTTTATTTACACTGTATTATCAAAATTATTGGAAACACACACCTCCAACTGCTAATGGACTCTTTTCCACTGACTCTGTTTATGAATTTCATAACAGTCATAGATATTTTGAAATAATTCTTCAAAGACAGTATTGAAAGATCACAAAATCTTTCTTACCTGGAATTAGTTTATCAGTAATCACATGAGTTAATACAATAACTTAAAGAGCACACAAACTCCATTTTTTTTCAAAAGGTTCAACAATTTGAGAATTTATCAGCTTTATCATCAAAAGTTACCCACTTTTGTTTACTGTATTGCTTGCAAAGAAACTTTAAAGTTTTAAAAACTCCACAAGATTAATACAAAAACAACACTAAAGTTAGCCATACTTCTCATTAGCTTTGGCAAAACATACTTGTAATAAAGTAATTATATTCATTTCTGGACCACCTCCATTCATAATTTAAGGAGAGTAGAAAATAACCTTCAAAACAGAATTAATTTTTCAAAAGATAGGCTTTGGGGAAAAATAATAATGACCTGAACTGTGAAAAGGGAACCATTTTACACCATCTAGGATGATAGAAGCTGGTTAGTTCTTGAAATACTTAGTCTTCTTTTTTTTTAAACCATTTTAAATGGTGTGTTCTTTTAGTTATTTTATGTTGTATTCTAGCTACTTTTGGATTTTTAAAGAGTTCAATGTGTGATTAACACCTAAGTTAGGCTCATTCTCTAATAATTTGGATATTTGATTTTAAAACACAATGTAAATGATTATGTTGTCCCAATACACATAGTGACATAGTATATGTTTAAACTTTTTTCAGGTCAAGACTAAAATTGAAGACTTTAAAGACAACTTGCCTTTAATTCAAACCTTGTGTAATCCAGGTCTACGAGACCGTCATTGGGATCAGATTTCAGATGCAATTGGTTTTCCACTCCATGCTGATGACAATATTACACTGGCTAAGATCATAGACCTGAGCCTTGATGAGTTTGTGTCTCAGTTTGAATTAATCAGTGAATCAGCCAGCAAAGAATACAGTCTGGAAAAAGCCTTGGAAAAAATGATACAAGAATGGGATGATGTGAGACATAGCTTATGTTTTTTTATTAAAGGTTCTAAGATACAGTAATATTAACACTATAAAACAATTTAAAGAGAGCTTGTGCTTGTCATTGATTTTTGAAATGACAATGTACAAAATGAATATATATGTATATATTCATATACATTTGAGTTCTTTATATACTCACTAGTAATTGGTGACCATCAAAAATACCTTTTTATTTTTTTTCTTCATATATTTTATTATATTTTAAAACCCACTGGAATATAAGTTAACAAATATTAGGTAACATTCATGTCAAAAATCAAAAGTTTTTTTGATTAATTCTACCGCATGAATAAAATGGAATAGTAAACCTATTAGATGTAATTGCTCTTGCAGTAACTGATTAAATTTTGGTTCTGGTAATTCAGTATTGTTGACAAATTTCAGATGGAGTTTGTCATGGTGCCATATCGAGAAACAGGAACCTATATACTCTCATCTGTAGATGATATTCAACTTCTCTTGGATGATCACATTGTTAAAACTCAAACTATGAGGGGTTCACCTTTCATCAAGCCTTTTGAAAAAGAGATTAAGTAATATGTGCAATGTGTTGATATATTATGTTTACATTAATATGTCGTTCATTTACCTCATTAACGATGTGGTAAATGAGGCTGCAAAAAATTAATTTTTTTTTTGTTACATAGTTAATGGTCATTCTCAATTTTTTTTTAAGTACAGATTTAACCATATACATGTGTATGTGTGTGTATTGGTTTCTTAAAGAAAAATACACTTAAAGATAGATATATAAATGAAAAAAATCCAAAAAGGACTATGTTTGAAATGATAGTGTAATAGAAACGTGTTATACTAAGGAGTAATCTTTACTGTGTTTTTAGAAAAACTTAAAGGTAATGTTTCATAAATATAAAAAAAGGTTTGATAAAATATTTTTATCAAATTAATTATATTCTATTGATATTTTCTGTGTTAAATATTACTTTTATTTTATGATAAACTATATATACCTGTATATTTCATATACTATATACTATATATTTCAAATTGTGAAGTATTTTTACTTTTTTATTTTTCATTTTTACAGAGAGTGGGAACACAAGTTGTTGATGCTACAAGAGATAATTGATGAGTGGTTAAAAGTTCAAGCTACATGGCTATATTTAGAGCCAATCTTTAGTTCCCCTGATATTATGGCTCAAATGCCAGAGGAGGGAAGGTATGTACTACAACTATTTTAATATTTCCTCAATGTTTTTAGAATTTTTATAAGTAGTATTGCTTGTGTGAAGACAATTTACACATTATTCTTTTATCTCTGACTTTTTTTATTCACTTTATATACATATTTATGAATAAAAATTGGTATTTTAAACATAAAATATCATTATTAGTGCTTTGTGAATTCAATTGTATTCTTATACTTTTCAGTTGAAATAGAAAAAATGTAGTTGTGATAAAAATAAAATGCAGTTATTAAAAAACGTTCCATACAGGAAAGAAATACAAATATAAAACATATTTTCATTCGTTTAAATCTATTGTTACAGGTATTACCATCTTTAAAATAATTTTGTGGTAAATTTGAACTTTAAATGTGTTCCAACACCCGAGATGTTTTTTATATAATTGTTTGAATAATTACATCATCTTAATACTCTTATCATACAATACAGACGATTCACAACTGTTGACAAAAACTGGAGAGACACCATGAAAGCTGCTGTTTTAGACAGACATGTACTGGCAGTTCTCCAGGTTGAAAAAATTTTAGAGAAACTAAAGAAATCCAGTGAGTTGTTGGAACTGATTCAAAAGGTAAAATTGCAGTCCTTTTTGTTGAAACTGTTTACTCTCATTCAGAAGATAACTTGAGTATACTCAATGGCAGTTTTCACTTCTGGGACGTTCCCCATCATAAATGTAGAAAAAGTATCTATAAAAAATTCAAGAAAACAAAATGGCCATAAATTTTACTACCTAACTTAAATAAAGATATATACACATATAAATCAACTAAACAAAATAGTTAATTGTTTTTTTTTATTTGTTTATATTTTATAACGTTAATATGTCCTGCTGAGCACTCACCTGTTGTCACCTTCACTTTACTACTGATATATAATTTTTATAGAAGTCTGGCCAACTGTTAGAAATACCCCTCCTTACATCCACTTCATTGCTAACTTTTACTCCAACTTTCACACTTCACATCTGTAAGCAAATTGCTAACATAAATGCACATGCCACTCATGTGCTAGATGCCATTTGTGGACCACTCCACTTTTCCCTGTGCAATTGCTTAGTTTTAAATTATATTTTGCTTTCCACAACATTTCAGTTATTGACATAATTGTTTTGCTATTATCAATGTGTTTTAAGTAAAGTTTTGTGTATATTTTACTTTTAAAATCAACAAAATGGATTGCATATTTTCAAATAAGCTCAGTAAATTCACATTATTATTGCACTTGTGTTTAATTAAACCATCATTTGCTGAATTGTATTATATTAATACTGATAAATATTTTTAGGTAGTTCACACTTTTCACAATAATACATTCATTAATATAAAAATGTCTTACTTCTGAGACCACACCTACCTCTTCACACAGAAAACAATCTTTCTTGTGCATCTGCCTAAGAGATTTGCATTCTACAATTCTTTAGACAACTTCTACCAACACTCACTAGATTTCTCATGATTTCACCATTATATAATGATGTTATTATATAATAAAAGCCCACCACTAATATGAGCATGACACAACCTTCCTGTGCACTAGCTTCCCCTATGATTTTCCAATAAGATTCTTCTTTAATCTTCCTTAGCACTGTGTGTATTTAATGTATTTTGTTTTATTCATAACTTACAGAGGTTTGCAATCCAATAAAGGAACTTTGTTTTCTTTAGTTTATCAAACTATGAACTATCAAGTTCATGCAACTTTGGCATCTGCTGAGATGAGGAATAACCTTGCAATAGTCAATTTCCTAATTTGGCTACTGAAGACATGTTAAACATAAATGGCATGATGGCCATTGTGCATAGGGTAGTAGGTTTTATTATGCAGCCAAGAATTATTTCCCCTCATTCTGAAAAGGAATATGATGAGAAAGACAATTTTTACTGTTTGTTTCTCCCTTCTGGTTATGCTTTGAGAACCTATCTTGTCATTGAGGAGAATTTTCAGACATCCTCATGCTATTTGGACCTTATCACTCTATCTCTCATTCCATTGTCTTACAATATTTCCCATTCCCTACATCACAACTCCCAACTTAAATAATTTTGATTCTTTTCCCATCTTCTGATATTGATGTTAATATTGCTTCCTTTATAGACCCACCCCATGCCAGTGGTCTTATTGCTTGTCCTTCTTGCTTTCTAATTCCATTATCATGGCCTACAGTTAACTGAACTTCCCCCTTCTAGAGTAATAGACTTTGAAATGTTTGGGAGCAAGCCCACTGAGGTCAATTTCACTCACCAGTGCTCAGTTTTCATGTCTTTGCTTAATACTACTTTCTGTGTTTTATTACCTTTCCTCTCTTTACTTCATGTAAGAGACAACTCATCAAGCCCTTCTTGATTTTTCAGGCAATTCTTGTTCCATTCTCCTTTCTGCCATGGTCTGTACTACTACCTCTACTCTTTCCCTGTTCACTTGGATCATTATACTTTTCTCACTTCCTATATTTTTTACCCCTTTTCCTATCTTATCCTTCTGCTCAATACTCTTCAGTCCAGTGTCAGACTTTCTAGATTCATCAATAACAATGTAGCAGATTCAGTTGTCATGGGGGCTGGTCTTTGTGATATACACATCTTTGTTAACAACTATCTGCAGATAGATGGGTCAAACTTGTTAGTTTTCATTTCCTGTCCCTTCAATTCTTCTTTTAGTTCATAGCTGGTTAACTTCACTTCTCTCTCAAATTACATTCATCTTCAATATCTGGAAGTTACTGTGCCAGATCTATTGCACAAACAAGTCATAGAGAGGGTCTTACTTTCACCTGTTTGTGATCCCTAATAAAACTGGGGACTGGAGGCTGGTAATCTACTTTTTCCACTTTCATCTGCTTGGTGGTAATCCCTCATTTTTGCATGGAAAATTTCTTTACTCTTTGTTGGTTTTTTTTCCTTGGACTTTGGATGAGCAAGAGTGGTGTCTCAGGGATGTTTCTTCATATTCCCAATGCTGAGTCTTAAAGATATTTCAAATTTATTTCTTGAAATCATTCCTTCCAGTTCAGGGATCTTTTTTTATTTTCGCATTGCATTGACCTCCTGTGTCTTTAACAGAATGGTCAAGGCTTTTGTGTACCATCTGAAAGAACTTGCTCTATGATTTTCATTATTACATGGATGATTGACTTCTTCTGTTCCGTTCACAGGAGAAGTCTTACCTTCATACTTTTCTTCTGTAGGAAGCTGTTTTTGTAAGATGGCTTGCCAAGACTTCTAAATTCTTTCTTATCCCATCAAATACCTTGTTTTTCTGGGAGTATTTTTTCAACTTCTTTCTCAGCTGGGCCGAATCTTACCCAGTCTATCTGCAAATGATGGAAAATTCTCTCACAAGGATGTGAGCCTATCCTACTTGTGTTGCCTGAGAGGCTCTATTGTTTTTAGTAACTATACCTTTCCTGAAACTGTTTATTCCACTGGGCCATTCTCATATCAACCATCTTTGAATGCCCTTGTGCAACCAGTGTAATGAATCACAGGAACCTTTGGACCTACTGTTTTTCTTCTCACAAACATTTTTGGGTGGCTGTCTACCACTTTGATACCACTATAAATGTTCATCTACTTCCACCCAAATCTTTCTTATGCCTTTTTTACCAATATATCCCTACTAGGAAGAGAAGCATTTCTGAATGACAACCTTTTGTTGAACACTCTAATCAAGGATGTATCTTCACTTTAGCTAAATGTACACATACATTTGGCAGTACTTTGAGCAAGTTCCTATTTTCTACCCCTCCTGTTGGATCATTTAGTTATGGTTCACTCTTTAAACTTCACAGTTGTTTCTTACATCAACTGTCAGAAGAGTATCAGATCCAGTACTTGTTTTCAAACCCTATACTTTCTTTTTCTTGTGTCACTTCTCAATACATTTGCCTCATTGTCTGTCATGTACTATATGCTGTAAACCTCATTGCAGGCCATATATCTTGACCAAACTTTGTTCTGCCCCATGGAATAGTTTATTGACTTTGGGTTTTCAGATGAGTGAGCTCTCTCCTGGGTAGTCTATGCATCTGTGCTTTTGCCACACCTCCATGATTTTTATCATGGGCCTTTGTGGCACCTCTTTGACTGCCTTAACACTGGTTTCTTTTTTTGCCTTCTGTCTAGCTATCTTCCTCTTTTCCTTCCTCTCACACCTTCTTTCTTGCTGCAGTATCTTGCTGTTTGATTTCATACTTGGGATTTATCCAGTCCATTACCTGTCAAACCAGATTTTTATATGGTGGTCTTTTTCCTGTCTTATTCTTGTTGCTAATCTACCCTGTCTATCTACCAGTGTAATAGTGTTTTTCATTCTGACCTATCCATCACCATCTTCATCCTGACTGTCTCATTGTTGGCCTTCTCTCTTTTTTTTTTTAAATATTTTTCAACAAAGGGTTGGCTCTCTCTACCATTGTTGGTTATTAGGCTGCCTTGTCTACCACCCATTATCTTTCCTAATTCTGCAAGGTATTGTCTTCCCCAGTTCTATTCATATATTTTCTTTCCTTCCATAGATATCCCTGCCCTGTTTCCTTGCCCAGTTTGGACCTTAATAATCTTGCATACTCTTACCCAGTTCTTCTGAGCCAATGGTCACCTACTCCTTATATTAAATTTCCCTATAGTTCTATTTCTTCTTACTTCTTCCCTAAGGTCACCATCTCTCAGACTTCTATGCTTTGAATTCTTTCCATACCCTTTTCTATCCTCCATATCTTTTACTTTATTATGCCTGATCTTTTTTCTCTCTAAGACTTCAGTATTTGGGAAGGTGATTCCTCCTTGTCCCATACTTCCCTTCCATTTCACAACTCCATGCTCAATCTGACTTGTGTCTTCTCTTGCATTATGTTCATGCTGTATTTTGCTACCTAGCCTGCATCTCATAATTTCTTGGCTCCCTTCTTCATTTCTTTCTTCCCTGGGATTTTCATCTTCCAGGGACTTATCTTTATCTAAACTTACAGGCTTAATTTGTCAACTGATGTAGTTGGTCTACTTTTCATTGGATGTCAATACCTGCAGGCTGTTCCATATTTCTTCTCATCAAATCTCCCACCTCATCCATTCTTTTGCTTCTTGTTTTTGATGGCTACTTGATAACATTTTTCAGACTGACATGTGGACTACATCTCTCACTTTTATCTTCATCACCTGGCTGTCTCATCTCCTGTGAGTTACTGTCTATCCCAGTCTGCTATCTTCCAATCTACTTACATCCTTAGTCAGATGAATAGATTTTCTCTATTTTACAGGATTCTGTAAAGTGGCTGGTGGTGCCACTCAGAGTACTTTTATTTCTCAAAATTTTGCACAAGTCATATCCCACAAGTATACCCATGTGAAGCTCCTGCTATTGGGTGTCACACTCAATGAGTTTCTTTGGGTGCTCTCTGAAGGGAGCTGAAATAGGTAAATCTTGCACCAGTCCCTTCACTATATTAATGTGGGATTTTAGATTTTGTGTGAATAAATGTATATTGTCTTGGAAGTTAACGTTTTCCCTACCTTAAAATATGTTTTCAATAGATACCCACTTCTGCACAAACTTCCCCCTCTTCTTCCACACTTCTAGTACAACTTCATATTCTTTCCATTCACAAGTTATGGTGTCCTCATATTGGTGGAGGGCTTTTGCAACATAATAACATTTATGCAGTGCTAATCACAAAGTGACTTAGTCTGTTGCTTCTATCAGAATTTATTTAGTATACAATAATGTAAGGATGAAAGAAGCTATTCTTCTCATGAATCTAAAACCCCTCCTCAAATTAATCAAAAATCTAAAGGAACTTCTCAACTATAGGGCTTTATCCTTGTACTTTCTTGCACAAAAATCTAAAATTAATACAATTTTATTTTGTATCGAGAAGACTAAAGTTACTAGTGTTATTTTTGCTAAATCTTATTTTATTGTTAAGTGAAAAACAATATTATTAGATTATCACTTTGCTTTATATTCTCATATAATAAGGTACTGTAATCAAAAAACTAACGTTTTTTTACCAAATAATTCATACTACATTTCTAGAAAGATTGGTACAAAAAGTAATTTTGTTTGTTATTAAAGTGCAAAATTTGTAAATTTGTCTTTCTATATGTTCAATGTGAAACGGTAAATGGTTTCAACCAATGAGATTTTGACTTTTTAACCATAGTGGTTAAAAACGTTCAGATGAAAATGTATTTGTTATTGCAATAATAGCAACAATTTGACTTTGTAATAATTAATATACTTAATTTTTTGCATCATTCAAATCATAAATTGATATTTATATCTATTATAATCTCTAAATTATATTCAAAGTTGTATAATTGTTGTAGTTGTGTTAGCAGCTTAAAAACATGTTATATGTATTATCATAAAAGGATAAGCTATAATAGATTTGTAACATTTGTTGAAACTGATGTCCAAGGAACTCATTAAAAATATATTGGGATTGATTGAACATAATATTTTACAAAATACATTTTGCGTCAGTTAGTGCTTTATTTTGTATTTTCATGTTTGTATCTCATAGGGCTTAAATGACTACCTTGAAAAGAAACGCTTGTATTTTCCAAGGTTTTTCTTTTTATCTAATGATGAACTTTTAGAAATTTTGTCAGAAACAAAAGACCCAAAGAGGTGAGTTTGCAAGGAAAGTGTTCTATTCCCAGTTTATAAATAGTATAAACCAGAAAAATATTTTAGTTTATATTTTGATGGTTTATGTTATAGATTTGCTAAATTTTTCACTCTGCTAGCTGTATTTTCTTTTTTAAAAAATTCTTATTTTGTTTACAACCCTTTGATTTTGTGGGGACTTGTTTTAGAATATATTGGCAAAAACATTTAGATTTGATGTATGTATATAAAAATAAATGTGTAATATCTACTTAAAATAGACTGACTGGCTACTTTATTAAAATCTCCTTTGCTTATTTGTAGAACTCACTATTTATTTACTTATGCAAAATGCATTGTCAGTAAATGCACTTACTAAAGTGAATGTATAATCCTTGTAAATGCAGAAGTATGGCTATGTTGTCGTTTATACTGCAAGGGAATGGGTAAGAGTAATGATTTCTCTTACTTCCAAAGGAGCATAGTTGTAAGTTCTTGTCTCGCTGAAGCATCATTATTAATTACTTTTTTAACCAAATGTTCAACTGCATTTGTTTTCAGAATCCATGAAAAGTGGCAGTTTGAAGGGGATGTACGCATGTCACTAGAAGCAATTATATTCACTAACAGCAGGCATTTTTTGAGGAATAAGACAGTTGGACAACTTTTAAAGCATAATTGTCATCATATATATAACAACTTATTCCATCAACATTAATCAAAATTTAAAATATTCAGCTATACTGTTCAAAGAAAACAGTAAAAACTGTTATATGGCAGCTAAAAAGCAGTCTGAAAATTATTTATCTCAGATTGCAAACAGTAAGCATAGCTTCAGTGCTAATTATGGTGTATATTGTAGGCAGTAAATTAATGAAAGAATTTGACGTGATATGATAAACCACATTCCTAATTTTTTGATGATACAACACACTGGTGGAGAAAGACATTAATTAGTTAGCCCTGCTTTTGTTGTTTTCAAAAATATAAGATTTTCTTTCGTTGTTTGCTTGTTGTTATTTTTTTTAATACAGTGTTTCGATAGACTTAGGAAGGTTGTATTTATAACCATGTTCTAAATACAGTGAGGTTCCAACTATAATTTTTATTTGTATAAATTTATTTATTCAGATTTTTACCACATTTTTTTAGTTTAAAGCACAAGATTTCATCTTAATTACCTAAGCCTTTTACTTACTCAAAACATTTAGTAAACAGCAGGACCTAACAAAACAATTCAAATCACAAGTTGCCAAGCAAAAATGAAAAAAAAAACAGTAAACCTAAATAATTTTAAAATGAAACTTGTATAAAAGATATATTCATAATTAGAAGCACTAAAATTTAAAATCTCACATGATAAATAATTACTAAAAAAAGGACTTGCCCTAAAATACTCTACACGTTTTACTGTTTGTATGACATTATCTTCAGGAGTAACAATAGAGGTAATGTTGGGAATGGTTGTAAAGAATAATGATGACCTGCAATAACAACAACTGTTTATCAGATAGCATCTTGTATCTGTTAAAAATAGTATCATTGAAACCTTACCATGTAGAGTGCATAGAATATGCAGCAAACTACTGTGTAGAAACTGAACCTCTACAACTTGAATTGACTTTTAGTAATAATAAATATCTCTAAAAATTGATAAAAAAGACTGTCAAAAACTTTTTAATGAGGAAAGTACCATTAAACAGGAAAATAAACTAAGGATGGTGATATCTTACTTTTGAGAACTTGGAGAAAAAAGAAAAGAATAATGAATATCTTTAACATTCAAATTGTGTTCAAGTGTCCAACTAACTTGTGCAATATTTTAATCAAGATTAAGTCTAAATATCAGACTTCCATGCAAAAACACTTTGTTTGCAATGTATCATGTGAGCATAAAAAGAATACCTTAGAGAGACCAAATGTCTTGTTGATATTGGGATGAAACATCATCAGAAAGATTTTGCACATGCTTCTGTAGATACTTCAGGCATTGCATTATACACTTGAGAGGAAAACCACAGTGTTGATCTCAAGAATATAAAAATCATTGCCAAGGACTGTAATACCAGAATGAAAATCAATAAGGAAGCCATTAGAGTTGCACCTCATGACTGGGGTCCCGCCATAGGCATTAACCATAATCTTGGAGTCCCCCTTCAAACTTACTGGTTACTTATTGTTAAAGAAATCAAATCATTCATTTCTCTGTTGCTGTTATAAAAAGTAACCTAACGTTTTATTAATTTCTTATTGTTAATTTTACTTTTTGATGTTGTTTCTTATCTTTCTAGCATTATGTTAACAAACTACAATAATAATATAACTTGCTCTGTTTCTTGACTTTGTAACATTATTTTATTTTACCTTATTAACTTTTAGGCTTATTATTTTACAGAAACTGAGGGCACATTTTATTTTAGTTGTTGCTAGGCAACTTCTAATTTGAGTTATTCTGTTAGATTCTTTTGCTTACTAAACATTTTGCACTTGTAGAAGGCTTAGGTAATTGAGGCATTTCTAGATGGTACATCTAGAAAGAAAAAAAACTTGTGATAATAGTCCAAATAATTTGATTAATACAAATATGAGTACTCATTTAAAAGCCTGAAAAGTTATTTAATACTTATTGTTTATCAATTATTGTCTTACTCCCTGTTTCACCATGTTCTTAAGGATTTTCAAGGAACAACAATTTCTGTTAGAAAGTTTTCCTCCAGGGATAATGATAACATTTTACACTATATCACCTAAGTGAATTTCGTTGACACAGTCGTTTTGAATTTTGAGTTATCATGTAATATAAAAGAAGAAAGAAGAACAAGAAATTAAAACTTTTTACTGTGATATTTACAGACACTTCCAGAACTTATGACTTGGTCATTACATGTGTTTGTTATCAAAGGAAACGGTAATGCTATTGTAAAGATATTTAAAATTCCATTTTGATGAACAATTCTAGCCATTCCTACATTGTCCATACTACTGCCTGCCTGATAAATGTAAACTTTTTTTTACACAAATGCAAAGATGTAAGAAACAGCATACTTTATGTATGATCTTTTAGGGTCCAGCCTCACCTTAAGAAGTGCTTTGAGGGGATTACAGTACTTCACTTTACAGACTATCTAGACATAACTCATATGGAGAGCAATGAGGGTGAAGAGATAGAGTTGACAGAAACAATATCTACCTCTCGTGCTCGAGGACAGGTAGAGAAATGGCTTTTGCAGTTAGAAAGGATCATGAAAGATAGCATTCACAAAGTAAGTTCCTTTAGCTTTTGTACTTGCATACAATAACATGCACATGTGTTAGAACAAGAAAATATTTTCTCATTCTAACTACTTTATGGGACTAATTCTTTTATGTCATAACAAAATATGAATTTCAACACTACGGCAATGCTTTACTGGTCTCTGTTGAAAATTGAACGAGCCTTGTTGAGAATACTTATCATTCTGTAGAATTTCAGTATACTTGTACCAAGGGCATGATATAATGTTTATGCTTTAATGAACATACTGATCGAATTTGGGATATGCTAAAAGAAGCCAATTGATCAGCACTCCACTACTAAACCTTGATAAAAACAGTTTAATACTATATATTAATTTTTGTTGTCATGCCATGGCCCAACAAGTATAAATAATTGTCAGTAGAGTAGAGATTTTTATAAAAGCTTTACAAAGCTAGTTGGATTTCCCCTGACAAGTGGCTGCAGACTTCAAATGTTCCCAAACACTGTCAAGTACACCCTAGATCATGAAACTGAGATAAATAAATTTGAAAATAGAAAAGGAAGAGGCAGAATACCTTAACACAATGACACTTATGTTTTTTGTTTATGCAGCATTTGGGACAGAATGAATACTGCCATTGATCCCATGCATGAGATAAAGACCATTTGCTAAATGATAGAAAAAGTGTACATTTAATTGTATAGCTGTTAAAAAAATTTACTTTGATCTCCAAGTATTTTCAAGAGACTGAGATTTGCTAAAAAGTACAAAAACTGAATTATTGATGATTGGAAAATAGTGTTACGGACAGGTAAGTTCAAGTTTGAAATATTTAGTTCAAAGCATTGATTGTATAACTGAAGGAAGAAAAGTGAAAGATACTTACCTCAATATATAAAACCTACCATCAAGCATGGGAGGAGACAGTGTGATGGTTTTGGAGTGCTTTGCAAAATGGATGAAATAATGGACCAGCTCATGGACCATCAGTGATTAGCATATTATTGGTAAAAGATTCTACTACCAAGAAGCTAATGACCTTGAACAGTTATCCAACCCATGCAGAAATTGTTTAGGTAAGGAAAAAGCTGCTGGAATAACTCAAATGATGCAATGGTCCTCACAGAGCCTTAATCTCAACCAACTTGACAAATCTGGAATTTGATAGATCAGAAACTTGATGAATCAAATGCTACTTCCAAAGAAACTTTGGAATGTATTGGAGACATTTGGAGTAAAATCCTAAAGGATACTTTTGTTAAATATATTGCAACAATACCTCAAATACTGTCTGCAGTTATTAAAGCAAAAAGGGGACACACACAATATTAAGTGTGTGTTGAACTCAAATACTACCACTGGCTTTCTCTTGCACTCAATATGAAAATTAATAAAATTTTGAAGTTTCACATTTACCTTCCATTTGAAAGTAACCTAAAATTGAATTTATGATTTTGTGCTAATATCTTTGCACAGTACTGGAAGAATTTGCAAACTCATGCAGTTATCAGTGTTACCTATGCAAAGAAACACAATTTTAAGTCATGAATATCTTGGTATTATGTATGTGAGTAAGAATATTATAGAAGTTATATTGTTTATGCATTATGTATGTAAATATTATCAATTTGAAAAATGTAGAAGATATGGGATTTTTTTACCAGTAAGGGAAAATGTATTTAATAACATATTTTGGATTACTTTTGTAGTTAACAAATGCTCTTATATAATGCTATTTATACATATTATGCATATAGAAAATATTTAAATATATATATATATATATATATATATAATGATACGTCTTTTTATCATTTATAAGTAAAAATAATATACAAATCATTGTCTCTTTTTATATCATAATTTTATTTGAAAAGAATGTTTCAACACAATACAATCAGTGTATAAACTGACATTTTTTATACCATATTGAAGCATGAGAAATTTATGAGCCTTGCTATTTGTGTATGTATGTGTTTTGTAAAATTGAGAAAGAAGAATATATAAGTAATTGAGGATTACTGTATCCTGTGTGTCAAAATATATGTGATGTGTCTTGTACTTGAGAGGGTAAGAAAAGTGTACTTGTTATGTTGTATCTCATTATTCTGTTTATATGTTGTAAGGGTACCTAACTTGAAGTTTTTATAGGAGTAGAAATATTATTAGGTTGAGGAATAATTTGTGACCGTTTTTAAATAATTTCATTCAAGCATTACATGCAAGACTATACAATACTTCAATGCATGAACACATTATACCCAAAACATTGTACATTAATACAATATAAAAGAATAGCACACAATTTATTATGATACTTTATTTCATGTTAAGCGATGTCGAGCAAGCAAACTGGCGGCAATTGTGATGCGCTGATTTCTATTCTTTTTGCTCAAACAGTGTGGCACCCAAGCGTTGAGTTTCTGAGCCTTGCCCATTGAATGAAGGTGGCTCACCACAGTTTTTTTATCACAATCCATCTGCTCCACCAATTCTATAGTCGTTTGACGTGGATTTTCGTGAAGAAGCTGGTTCAATCGCTCTTCATCAAACACAGTTGGTCGACCAGTGTGTGACCCATCCTTCAGATCAAAATTCCTATTTTTAAAGCACGAAAATCAATGGCGGGCGGTACTTTCAGGCATTGCTCCTTTGCCATACACAGAACAGATCTCACGAGCAGCGTTAACACCTCGAATTAAATGCGAAAAGCAGATGGTGCCGAAAATGCTCGATTTTGTCCACTTGACACTCCATTTAATGAGCTTAAAATGAAAGCAAAAATTAAAGAAATATGAAAATCAAACACACCATCTAATATTTTGCAAAAGCGTTTCATTTATGAATGTATTTTTTTAACTTGAAAAAACGCTCGCAAATTATTCCTCAAGTCAATATATGAATAGTATATTTTTATTTTGGCAAAATATGTATTAGGAATCATTGTTATGCATTATATTTGTATGTAAGAAGAATGTACTATTCATGTATTATATTAAGATGTATTTTGTATTATCTTTATGAATAAGTCATGTTTTTATGTTGTTTTGTTTATATAGGATATAGGTACCATGTGTGGAAAGCAAATAGATCATGTATTTTGCTAGATAGGTAAAAATATGAAGAGATTGTGTTTGTATTTATTTTATTATGTGTGTGACAGAATATTATTTAAATCACAGGTCAAAAGTTTTGCACTTATTTATATAAGTAGGAAAATTGTAGGCAAGTCATAGTGGATTTCAGGCATTTGTAAGTAACAAGAATGTGTAAATCAGGGCTCATTTTACTAATTTTGTAATGTTTACTGAATATTTTTGTTTCATGTATTAATATTTTGGCTATATTTAAAAAACCTGCATTTGATAGGATAACATAGGAACTGGAATTTACATATTCTTAATAAACATGCCTTGTACATTCATCAAAAATAAATGATTTGCCCTTCATGATTTGATAGGTGATATCTAGATCTATTGGATCATATTGTGAATCTCCTCGTGAGTCGTGGGTAATGAAATGGCCAGGACAAGCTGTTCTCTGTGTTTCTCAGACATATTGGACAGCAGACATTCATCAAGCTATAAAGAATGGACTAGAAGTATGTTGTTGATTTAACATTAAAAGTTTCACTAACATGATACTTGTAAATGTAACATCTGTTGAAATATTTTATTATTTTTCAAAACATGTAGTTTGCAGCATGAATATTTTTAATAAGGTTTTAAGATAAATCATTTTAACAGTGGAACAACAAAATTAAATATTTTAGCGTTGCATTATAGCAATTTAACTTTTTTTTTTACATTGACTACAATTTCAGGCTTTGGATAAATACTTGGAACAAAACAATAAGCAGATAGAGAAAGTTGTGACCTTAGTGAGAGGAAATCTTCCCCAACAGACAAGGACAACCCTTGGGGCTCTGGTTGTACTGGATGTGCATGCTCGAGATGTGTTGGCTACTTTAATAGAAAACAAAGTGGCATCTGAAAATGATTTTATATGGTTAAGTCAACTTAGATATTATTGGCAGGTTAGAGCTCTTCACATCAATAACTAATAAAGCTAGAAAAATATAAATGAACAAATTATAGCTTGAGATGAAGAGGTGTTGCAAAATTTCATAATATCAATTAATATTTCTTGTTTGTTTAGTTATTTTGCAAAAAGCTACACCATGGGTGTCAAAACCTGATTTTTACCAGCATAAATCCAGAGACATACCATTATATCACTAGGGGGCTAACATTTCTTATGTAAATGTATGCTGAAATTTAATATTAATGCTAATTATAGAACAGTTGAGATACTCAATTTTATTATTGCTAACAGGTAAAAAATCACTTGAAATATTCACCTTGACAGGAAAATAATGCTTCAGGTATGTGATCTTAGTACTGCCAACAGGTAAAAAACACTTCAGATACTCAGTTGTAGTAATAGATTAGGTCCTAGGCTGGTTATAAAAACAACATATTCAAATTAACAACTAAAATAAAAGGAAATACTGGAGCCAATTTAGTTATATAAAGTTCATAAGCCATATTTGATAAGACATACTTACTTCTTACATCTTACTTCTTCTTACATAATAGCTTTCCTCTATTTGTGCTGCTTTATATATGCAAATATTTTCACTCACCACTAGTATTGAGGGTCCAACCTAAATTCACTTGTTTCCATAGTGTGTTACTGTGTTGTAACATGCAAATGAGCACATGACAAATCTCTACCAATAGGAGTGTGACACACCCTACTAGTGCAGCTGACTTTCTCTTTACTGAAATTTACATGATTCAGCACTTACTTATGCACATGTATAAATCTTTGCTTCTTCCCATGTTTCATACTTTACCTTTTATCATAACATTTTCTGTTAACTTTACTTAGTTTGTGGAGGGCTTTTGATAATTTTTCCTTTCCTTATTATGAGTTTGCAAGTTCATGTGATTGTTACTTCACCTGGTGTAGATTCAAAGGATTTTATTTCTACTAAATGTTATGCTGGCATTTAAACTAAAGGTTCTTTCTCTAAATTACTGCTATTATAAATATTTTATTTAGTGTCAGCAATTGTCCAGAGGGGATGTTTGGCATGAATAACTGGATTATCTCTGATTTTTTTACTTAAAAACATATTCTCATCTACTCACTTCTGAGATATTAATTTTAAGGAAATATTTTTTGTTTAGTGTAGGACATGTCATTTTCAAATTGTTGCCATGGAAGTTTCCATTTCAGCTGTATTGTGAGATAGGAGTATACTAATTAAACAACTTTAGAAGCCTCTTCAATGTGGTATTGCTATACAGTTAGCTTTGTTGGTAGAATTTCAGTTAGAAAAATAACAATTTTGTATAAACCATTGCTAATGTTCCTGTGATACCCGTCTTTCATTATGTATATCTTCATCTGACAGTGATTACTATTAGTATGTATTTGACTCAAAAGGTAGTACAGTATTGAAATCAAATCACTCCTGTGCTGAAACAGCTCTTGGAAACCAGCAATGAACTCCAATTTTACTGGCACAAGCAAATAAAAGTAGTGATACATTCCACCTGGAAAGGATGCCAGTTTGGCACAGTTTAACCTTTTAGCTAGTAATTTGTACCAATTGTGCAGTTTGATAGACTAAAGCAATCAAAATAATGTGTCTTTCTCAAGGATTTGACAACCATGAGATGAAAGCAAAAAGTTGCTGAGCCTACAGCGCCCTTGTATTGATAATAGAAACTTTTGAATCTACCACACATTGAGTCATAACGTATTATCTATAACTATATATGAGTAAGGTTAATAAGGTATAATAAAAGAAATAATGTGTTGCCATAAGTTAGCAACCATTATATCAGTTTTCAGTCATGTTTTCTAACTGTCTTATGTAAAGTAACCTTCATCCCTCTAATTCTAAAAGGACAAGTTTGAAAATGGTTTTTCAGTTTAAAATGTTTAGTTATAGAGTAAAATGTAGAGGTGTATATGCATATACGAAGATGGCGCACAGAAGTTAGGTAAAGCACATTTCTTGATAGCTCATTTATTAAGTGGTTAAAATTCTACTTTATTTCTTTAATATTACCATCTGTAAAAAATGATATCAGAACGTATTCTAAGTTAAACTGTGAAAATATATATATAGACATGCACACTAAATTGTATATTATAAATGATAGTTTAATTTGAAATTTGGTCTTAAAATGGCTTAAAATAAGGAAAACATTCTGTTACTTTGAGAAGTAAAATAGCAATTATGCCACCTTTTAATTTTAGGATGAAAAAATGATAACTTCTATGATAAACTCATCTTTGACATATGGCTATGAATATTTGGGAAACACTGTTCGGCTTGTTATCACTCCTCTCACTGATCGCTGCTACCGTACCCTCTTTGGGGCATTGCATCTCCATTTGGGAGGTGCTCCTGAAGGACCAGCAGGCACTGGGAAGACTGAAACCACAAAGGACTTGGCCAAAGCTGTTGCAAAGCAGTGTGTTGTATTTAATTGTTCGGATGGCTTGGACTATATTGCCTTAGGAAAGTTTTTCAAGGTAATGTATCCTCTGCTCCTCATGAGATAAACAATTTCTCACTGTATGGTAATGAGGTTAAAGATATCCACTAAAGTCACAATACAAAATTACAAGTGAAGTTTTAATACTAAATGAATTGTCAGCAATATACTAGTTATGCTTTTTAAAAATGTTTGTATTAGAATCTAGTACGTACCATTTTTTGAACAGTTTGTATTTTCAGTTTACAGTTGATTGTAAATAATTTGTAATTTATTATGATCTTTAATTCATTAATATATGTATATATTGTCTTTCATAAGAAATAACATTCACAAATGTAAGGTGTTGCAATATTATCAATAACAATTTGCTTAATTTAAGATATGATGAAAGCAAAATTGATGGCTAACTTATATTAGAAGTTTTCTTCAGATATTAATAATTTTTATAGAATAATTTGAACAGAGCTTAATGTTTTATTCTAAGGGTCTTGCTTCCTGTGGTGCCTGGTCCTGTTTTGATGAGTTTAATCGCATTGATTTAGAAGTTCTATCTGTAGTAGCTCAGCAGATCTTAACTATCCAACGAGGAATTCTTACAAAAGTTGAAACTCTTCTATTTGAAGGAACAGAAATCAAATTAAATCCAACATGTTCTGTATTTATCACCATGAATCCTGGTTATGCAGGCCGTTCAGAACTTCCAGACAACTTGAAGGTGAGACAAGTCTAGTATGCTTCTCTGAACTTCTACTAACATTTTCTTTCCTTAGATATTGAATTGTATTTCTACAAGCTGTTTAAGGCTTTCCAACACTGTGATAAGAATAGAAATACCACTATACAGGTCTTTTAATTCTTAATTAAACTCTTCATTTACACTTCTTGTAAAGATTTGTGATTAATATCTGTGTAAAGTACAGAAGATTCTGAAAACTTGAAAAGGAGTAACAAGTCCATTAATTCATTAATACGATACTTCAGAATTTTCTTTTTTATACAAATGTAATTTAAAATTATTATAAAGGAGTTCTGCAACTCTTAGAAAATTCTTTAAACTATTAACCAAAAAGACTTACCTAATTTGGTTTTTTAGACAGATTTTATAAAGTATATACAAGAAATATTTTTACTCTATTTATTATTCAGCTATTAATATCACCTAAAGCAGAACATATATATTATATAAGTATAATCCTCTCTTAACACAGGCACCTTTTCCTGAGCATACCATGAGGCTATAGTCAGTTACATTCAATAGTTAAATAAGCTACGTTTTTATCATGGTATAAAAATGTGACTAATATTCCAAATTTTAGCAGTATATAAGATTTAAGTTTTTATTTTTAAGCCAACATCCTGAATTTCTCGTAATAGAAAGATTGTGAGATTTTCTCTTTAGTATACCCTCCTTAATGTTTTTACCACCTCTCCAAGAAGCACGAAATTTAGTTTTATCATTTTCCAGCAAAGCAAAACATTCATAGCCTTTAATCTTATTTGGTTATAGAGCCATCAAATTGAAAATCAGATCCCTCTTGCCATGCCCACTTGTTATATCCTCTCTTTCAGAAATTGCTAATAGTTCTCCCTAACTTTTGGTATGATGATGTTTGCATTCAATAGACAAGTAAGATTGTAGTTTATCAAATGATGTATGATATTACCTTCTTTTCTGTACAGAGAGTTGCCAATTTTGATTTTAATTCAGGCTTTATTTCTGCAGGAAACAGATTGATGAGCTAAGATAAATTTTTACAGCTCTTGTCAAATAGTTAGAAAGCTAGAAAAATTGTGATAGTCATAGAACATCATATGTTTTTTTGTATTTTCTTATTATGTGTTATTTGATGCATTATTTGATTAAGTAAAACATTATTTAATGCAGGATTACCATTAGTATACAAATATTTTTATGATACGGTTAGTTTAGGAAAATATATAATAATAATAATAAATATTCATGGAGTGCCTTTGCAAGCAGTTGCTAGTAGCTTATGCATTTAATTCAATAGCATAAAGTGAGCTATATGTTCCTCCAGCAATTTACAACTTATATGGCACGAGTATTAGTTATACATAGTTCAAAGGGAAATAAAACAATAAAATTTATGAGTTTAAAACAATTTAGCATAAACAAATGTAATTTTCTGTTACAATTTCAAGTTATTTTGGAAAAAAAAAGAGGATAATTTAGGTTTATTTTTATGTGTGTGTTTTTTATTTTTTTGCTGGTTATGAGGTGAGTCATCTTGACCAACCTTGTACAGAGTTACAGCACATAAAATAACATATAAAATATAAAGTTTTATGAAAAAACATTTGAAATTAATTTAGGAGGTTTAAGACACCATAAAATGAAATTTGAGATTTTTTTGATAAAGAAATTCACTTTGCATTTGGACTTGTAAGTGGAATAAACTATTTCAGTAAAGAAATATGATTCTTTGTTTTTCAAAAACTTAATGTTTACTGAAAGTCTGCAAAGTGTTTCAGATATACACACTTTAGTTACAGTATAGAAATCCCATGGTTACAAACTGAGTTAATTTGACCAAGTTTTTAGCAGTGGAGTTAACTGATTGTTTAATTTGATTTTTAGGCTTTATTTCGACCTGTGGCAATGATGGTTCCAGATTATGCTCTTATAGCTGAGATTGTCTTATATTCTTGTGGATTTGTGAATGCTAGACCACTAGCAGTGAAGATTGCAGCTACATATAGACTTTGTTCAGAACAACTCTCATCGCAAAGTCACTATGATTATGGAATGAGAGCAGTAAAATCAGTTCTAATAGCAGCTGGGAATTTAAAGGTATGGTGTCATTTTTACAGTTACAATGTTTTGAATCTGTCAGTTATATTTTGATTCAGTTGAATTAAAATAACAAGGATTAAATATTTAAACTTCTTAAAAGATACCTTACCACTTCTGATGTATAGCATTTTCAATTTAGTGTTGCCTTCTATATGCACAAATGTTTGTTCATCACTATCCATGAAATTCCCATTAAAAATCCCACATATGTGTAATATTGCTGTGCTCTTCCATTCAAATGAGTATGTGTCAACCTTGCACCAGTAGGAGTGTGGCTTACTCTCCTTCTGCAAGTTACTCCATATACACTTAATATTCAATCATAAAATCAAGATCAGGCAAGAAAAGGTGAATTATAAGAGGGGAGGATGGATGGGAATTGTGAGAGAGGTATTAATATTGGAAAATGTAAAGTTTTTTTTTTATTTTATAATATATGGTGTAAATTATGAAATTATAATTAAATATTGAAATTATTGAATAATTTTTTTAAATACTGCTTTCATAAATCTATACTGAACTGTTTTTGAAAATTTTTTTTAATGTTCAGCAAAAACAACTGATGCTTGTGTCAGAGAATAGCTGAAAAGTAGAAAAAAGTTAAAATGCTGTTTCATTCATTATGCAGTTGGGTAATCACAGTGTTATAACCTGTTGATTAAAATGTTAGTATTAACATGTTCAGTGTAATTTGTTTTTAGGTGTTGTTACTCCTTTGACCTGGGAGTAGCTGAAATATCAAAAAATAGAATGAAGATAATTAATATTTGAAATACAGTCATATAACTGTATTATAAAAACTTGAACAACTATTTTTATGAGCTTATTTAACTAGTTTAGTTATTTAGTGAGTGTGAGAAGTGTTTGCATTTGTAAACAGCTGAAGTATCCAGAAGAAAGTGAAGACATACTGGTGTTAAGGTCAATTAAAGATGTCAATCTACCCAGATTTCTTTCTCATGACTTACCATTGTTTGCTGTAAGTATATTTTTATATTACTGCATTATTTATGTAATCAAGTAATTTAAACTACAAACATTATGTCTCTTTAGGATGTACTGTTCTTGCACTTTTAACTATTAGCAACTATCTCTAATCACAGTGCTCACCTGTAGAAGCTAGTTTTGGAGAATCAGCACGGCCAGGCAAAAAGCAGAATCCCAAAATTATAGAATGATGCCTTTTTCCAATCATTACTCCCCTCAGCATGGATTCCTGAATGTGAAGAGGGGACCTCCCAGGGAAGGTTCTGTTCTTTCAGTTTACCTCCTCTGGGATCAAAACATCCACCCACATGTTTGCCATGCTTGGAATCCTGTGAAGAATAGGAGAGGATACTGGTGGTTGAGGGGTCCAACCCTAACACACCACTTTGGCCTTGAATTCCTGTAGAAAGGCAGCCTTGAGTGAATTGGCTGCTCCACTCAGGCAAGAGTCAACCAAGTACCAGTGTTGAATGTTCTCAACACGTGTTGTGGATATTGTATCTGATGCTGGTATTTGGGTATAGTGCTCATGAAACCCTGGCATTGCTGCAGTGTCTTTGTTTTGACATTGCAGTACACCCCCTTGTAGGGCTTCATGGTGGGTAGGGTAAGTGGGCACAGAAATTTCCTTTTTCTAACATTGATACTCCAATTAAAAATCTTAATTAAAGAGAGAAACAACAGTCTATAGGTAAGCAACCACGTCTTGAAGATTCTGAGTAGCAATCCTCACCATTTGTACCACCTATTGTACCTCATTTTCTTATATTGCATTCACTTTCAGACAAACGTTTAGGGTAAATGTCTCCCTTTTTCATTCAGAAGGGACTAGAGGAACTTGCTGGCTCTCCAAAGTCAATAAAGAAGCTTCAATATGGTGACATATTGGTGGAAACATCCACATCTCAACACAGTGAACTCCTCTTGCATTCAAAGACAAATGGGGATATACCTATTGAGGTCACACCTCATGTTACTTTGAATTCATCATGAGGAGTAAATTGTTGAGAGGGATTTGAAGAGCATCCCAGAGTCAGAAATTTTTGCTGTTTTTTATACCCAAGAAGTTTCTGCATTGAGGCATTTATCCACTCGCAAAGATGGAATTATAATGCCAACCAATGCCCTCATTCTCACATTTATGTCACCTTGTCTGCCTGCCACCATCAAGGTAGGTTATCTTAATTGCAGAATATGGCCATACATTCCAAACCCTCTCCAATGTTTCTAGTGTCAGCAGTTTAGTCACTTGAAAACATCATGTTGTGTGCTCGTTGCAGTGGCAAGGACCATGATACCTACAAGTGTGGAATGGACCCTTATTGCACCAGTTGCAATGTCTCTCACCTGTACTACTTTCATCTTGCCCTAAATGGTTGTAAGAAAAAGTCGTGCAACGTTTGAAAATGATTCATAACGTTACTTATCCTGAGGCTCGAAAATTGCTGTCCACCACTTCATCTTGGACATATGCTGCTGCTCTCAAAACACAATAAACACAGCCAAGGTCTGCCTTTATGGTGGCCTCAGTGATAACACCACAGTATTGAGAAATCATAAAATTATTTGAAATGTATTCACACCTTGACGAAGTTCCTAGGAGGAGTGCAGATGGATCTCTCTGTGCCTCCAAAAGAATTGTTTACAAAACAAATGAAAAGTCTTTTGACCTCCATGGTTAAAAAGGATTGTTGCCACACTAACTACCAGAAAATGGTTTCTCTCATAAATGATTTTTTAGACACAGATTAAAAAATAGGCACCTCAAGAAACAGTCAGATGCTATAAAGTGACCACTGAGGTAATTTGTAACCATTAGACTCAGACTTGCATAGGTAAAATAAAAATGTGGCACCATTTGAATCTGTTAAAAAAAAGACAGAAAATGTAGATAATGGGCAAAGCATGTAGCAGAAAAATCCATTAGTGGTACTTAAAAGTTATGGTGAATAGTTACTTTTCCTCATAGCTATAAAACATTCCTACCCCTAAGACAGTGAGTGAGCTCATTAAGTATTCATCATCTTATGAAAAACCAACATTATATATAAGCACTAAAACTTCCTGCAAGCAGCACAAGGATAGACCTGGAAATCATAAAGCAAGTTCTCATCTAGCTTGCTGAAGGCAATGAGTCAAAAATAGAAAGTGCTACCTACATAATATTTGTAACTGAACTCACAGGCAGTAATTCATAAAATTCTTAGTGGTTTGCTTTCCTATTAATAATAGAAACAAAAGTAATTGTGTGGTAAGATCATCACTTGTAAGTATGCACCAGACCCCCACACATGAGGTAAAGTTAATAGAAAAATTTGATTAGCTCACAAACAAAGACACTTTATCAAATCCAGCACAAGTATACTAGGAGAAATCAACTTCTTCTTCAACATTGATAAAATGAAAGCAGCAATCATAGAAGATCTTCATTAACATTCAGAAGGAATTAGTCTTCTTGAAAACAAAATACCATATGATGTGGCTCGGAAAAACAAAAGATGGGGAATAAGTAGGATAGTATATAACCAGAAGATCAACTGGTAAAATTAGTAAAAGAAGTATTTTCTGTCTTCTGCAAAAAAACTGTTTTTTACATGAGGGTTCAGTGGAGTTTTTAGAATGATTTGTTAAACATGCTTATCCTATCATCTTGGGGATGGACCTGTTATACTGTGATGATCAATCCTACTAGTAAAGAGTACACCAGTGGTTGGCAGTGAATAGTGTTAATTAATTGCCTTCCTTCTAGTCTATTACTTCAAAATTAGCAAAAGATAGTGCAAATATCCAACTATCATTTGAATAACTTTGTGAGCTTTATATTCAAAGGAGCAAACTGTAAATAATTTAAGTGGAAGACAAAGACAAACCACAATTGTATCTGCCAAGAACGTCATGAAATAACTTTTAAATGATCAAAGTAAAAGTGTGCAGGATGATTCCAACAGCAAGATCGTCTCACATGGGGAGGGCTGTCATTTGCAACAGGTAACATCAGATTGTTGTTAAGCTACTGTCCATATTAAAAACAAAATTGAAATAACTACAAAGAACGTTGTTTCAAGAGAGAAAATGTAGAGGATACCAAACAAGAAATGCAAAGATTAAAATAAATATGCTAGGTATGAGTGAAGTGAACTGGAGCAGGATTAATAACAGATGATTGTAGGGCTATATGAATTGTGAACGAGAAATATAAAAGGATAATTAATATACAATGGAATAAGTAAAAACCCAGAAGATGATCATTGGAAATGCATGATTATTCCAGCAACATCTAAGACATCTGTAAACATGGATAAGTTCAGGAGATCATACTATAAATAAAGCTGATTACATTTTAATCAACATGAGGTTTAAGCTTTAGTGCATGATATGTTTGAAATGAAAAATAAAAAAATACTAAAACAACCCAATTAGACGTGGACTTATAATCTGATATAATGATAAAAGAAAAATTATAAATAGCTATTAAAACCATTTATCGTGACTTGTCAAACATAGAACAAGTAGCATCTCAATGATAACAACTGAAACTTTCAGTCACTCAGTCAGTAAAAGAAATCATTCTAGAAAAAGAGAGAAAAAGTAGAAAGAAGTGCATGACAAGTGAAATGCTTGATGTGATGGAAATAAGAAGATAAGCAAAGGCAAATAATGAAAAATATAATAAACTGAATAAGGAAATAAGTTCAAAGTGCAATAAGGCAAGAGAAGAAATGACTTGGAATGCAGTGTGTTGAAATTGTGCTAAAATATAAACAAGACATAGATGGCGTACATAGGGTAAGAGTTACAACTGTGAAAAAAAGGCATTGGTAAGTAAAAATACAAATTTTAGAGAGGTGGTCAGAATATATCAAAGAACTATATGATGATAACCAGAGTGAAAAAACAATAATAATACGAAATACTGGAGGACCACCAGTAATGAAAGAAGAAGGAAAGAAAGCAATCAAGATGGTAATGAATGAAAAAGCAGCTCCATATAAAATGACATCTGAAATGATTCAATGCACTAAAGAAATTGGAATCAGTATCATCACACAACTCCTGAATAAGATATATGAAAGTGATGATATACCATCTGATATACCAAAATCAATTTTTATTGTATTGCTTTAAAAAAACAAGGAACAGGTGGTTGTGAATTACACATTTTAGTTGCATAATCAAATTCTACTGAGAATTCTCATGGCCAGAGTGAGAGATAAAGTAAGCTCTCAGATAATAGAAGCATAGTGTGGATTTATTGCCAAGACACAAGAAATGCCATATGTCTATTTAGAACATTAATAAAAAATACTGATTAAAATATATAAAAGTATACGTGTGTTTTATTAATTGCACTAAAGCATTTGACAGAGATTTTAAAACTTCTAGACTTCTAGATCAATACATATAAGTATTGATGGTAAAGACTTCAGAATCATTTGCTATCTGTGTTGGGAACAAAGCTCAGTCATAAAGATAGGAAAGATACTGGCACATTTTAATAAATTAAACAAGACATTAGACAAGGATCTGCCCTTTATCTTGACCTTTTCTCAATATATAGTGAAATGATTCTCAGAGGTGTAGAAAATAAATCAAGAATTAAAATTGAAGGAAATAACATCAACATCTTGATACTGTGCTAATTGCTGAAAATGAGAAAGATCTTCAAGAAATTGTAAATATAATTATTCACGAAAATAATGAAAAAAGAACTGACTATCAATTAAAAACACAAAACAAGACAGAATGTCTGGTAACCTCCAAAAAAGTAACATTACAAATTCATTGTTTCAACTATCTGGACTCATTAATAACATCAGATAGTATATAATTGAATAGAATAGGTTAAAAGGAGAATAATGCTTGCAAAGAATGCCTTTCAAAATATTAAAGCTTTAATGTCAAACAAAAATTTATCAACAGAATTAATAAAAAATGAAACATGTTAATGTTACATCCAGCCCATACTTATTTACTGATGTGAAACATGGACAATAACAAAGGAAGTTAAGAGAAGGCTTGAGGTAGCCAAAATGCAGCTCTTAAGTAGAATGCTAAAAATAGCATAGACTAGGAATAAACAATTAACAAGGATTAATACAAACCATGACAATATCCAACATCAAGAAAATATGAAAGAGTCAAGCCGAGTTCAGAGGTTGTGCAATGACAATAGAAAAAATGGAGCATGTAGTAGCAAACAGCAAGACGAAAGTAAAGAGAAACAAAGAATACAAATGCTTGATGGTTTCACAAAATGGTTAATAACCATGAATAAGAAATAGAACTGTTGAAGAACATCAGTGACAGAGAGAAATGGAAAGCCCCTCAGGCATGACACTGAAGAAGAAGGTTTAATTCTGAAGCATTTATTAGCACAGCATAGATTTGTTCTTCTAATTCTAGCCATTGTAAGCTGTCTATAATAAAGGAACAACTTATATTGTTAATCTGAAAAAAATAAAGTTCACAATACAACTTTTTTTTATTTACAGTAAGCTGTCTTCATTTGTATAGTGACATGGTTCTGTGGCATTTTAACTTTTAATTCAACTAGAAGAAGAAAATCAACATTTTTGTTTAATGTGTCATTTATATATGTGTAAAAGATATTTATGTAGAAGTTTTTTTAAATTTCTATGGTTATTATACTTGTGACTGTCTAATCTGTAAATGAATTTAAGAATTTTTTCCCTTTACTATTCAAATTCAAATGTTACTTCGTTACAAAAATATTTTTTTTCAACAGTGTAGCTTATTTATTTTTCTAGGGTATCACTTCTGATCTCTTTCCTGGTGTAAAACTCCAACTCCAGACTATGAATACTTAAATACAGCTGTACAAGAAAATTGTAAAATAGCCAACCTGCAGCGTACTGATGTTTTCTTAGAAAAAATCCAGCAGGTAACACTAAATGGAGTGAATATGATTGGTATTTTATAATCACAAATAGTAGTATTGTATGAAGTTAGATCAGGTTACATGTTAAGCTATGATTAATGTTTAGCTTATAATAGAAGTTTCATTAGATACAAAATTTCTAATTTTCTGATGTTGAAGCAAATTACTATAAAATAAGCTGTAATGAGTTTTGAAGAGTATAAATCAATTTGTTTACATTGAAAAATAAAGTGTGTTCATTTCATACGTAAATTTTATGTAAAATGTATTAAATTTGAAAAGATACTGTTTTACAAGAAGTTTCTAGGACAAGTAGCAAATTTTCAAAGTAATTTTAAAAATATAAAACAATTCTCTAGTTCGACCTTTGGTGATAGAATAGGTTTTAGAATATGTGACTGTGAATACATGTAGTAACAGAACTTCTTTGTAACTTAAAGATGTGAATTAGTGAAAGTAGTTTCACAGTTTGATTACCACCAACCTACATGAGTACACCAGATGTTTTCAGATGTATGAAATGAAGACTAATGTATTTTGTTTTTGTGACTTATGTTACCTTCATCTAAAGCACTAAGATGCTAGAAAACTTATGATATGTAGAAGAAACAATTTGCAACTTAATAAAAATATACAATGTGAAGAAATGTTTTGTATTAACTGTCAAACAGAAATAGGGGAGCTCAAAACTATGAAAGCAACATCTCAGTTATGCATAGAACTCGCTTGTCTCTTTGCTTTGTATATATTATATAAATTTAAAATGTAAGAAAATTTAGTTCATAAATTATGTCAAGAGAAACGGGAAAAACCAAGCTTTACTATTCAACCTATTAAATCAAAAGTATATTCTTAATGTCAAGACTTACTGATATAAAACCTGTTTCATACCACAAAAATGCAGACTAAGTATATGGAGAGCTTCAAACAGGTTTGAAAGTCTAGGTTCAAGTTTACTGCCAAATGATAAACTCCTTAACATTACACAGCCAATTTAGTTCTTTTGCTGCTTTTCTGTATTGCATTCTCTTTGCCATCATTTTTTATTTGATTGAATGGTATGGATGGCTATCAGTGAGTTTGCCAGACTCTCTATAATTCGTTGGTTTTAGTTACTAGAAAGGGATGTTATTTTTTTCTTATATTTTTAATACTTTTTGGTTGATAGAATAGTGTCTTTTATTATTGACAAAGGCCTTGAAGTGACATAACCTTGATATAACTATGATGGTTAATTTTCAGATGGTTAGTTTATTAAGTGGCAAATTGTATTTTTGCCTTATCTTGATAGCTTGTGATATCCCTCTTTTCCAGCTACCCTGTTCTTGGTGAGCTGCTGTTTATACAGCCTTCTGGAGAAAAAGTTGTTAAACCTTCTGTGATCTGGAACACCCACGATGCTTCTTTCTGTTAAACTTCTAGTTCTCTCTTCTGCTTCATGGCAAGTACTCATAAAAACCATTGAAATAGCATGTTTTTTGATTGATGGATCCATCTCTCATGTGATTAACTGTTTCTTTTTGTGCACTCTTAAGTGTGCTATAATACTGTCAACAGGTTCCTCTTCATGTATATTAATTTTATTTGGGTTTCGTTTGTATCGTGATCCATCCATCACAGTTTGTAGTCTTCTGGAATTTTTGTAGAAAATGCTGTATATCCTTTGTTAAGTTCCCCTAAAGATGGTTGTGAGTGACTCTTGGCTCTCTTTTAAGCCCTACTAGATCCTCTCTTCTTTCTGACTGTGTGTTCAAAGTTGTTCTAAATGTTTCTTCAGCACAAAATAAAGTTCTTTTCTAAATTGTTTTATTATTCACTCTCTTATTTTCTTATAGGTCACTAGTTGTTTCAGATTTTTAAAAGATCTTCAGAAACATGACCAAGCTCTAGTTTTAGTGTTACATCTGTCAAGAGAAAAAGAGTGGGGTGACATGCATGCAGCTTATCAATTTCATGTCATCCTTTACTTTAAATGCATGCTTTAAATAATGTGTCAAAGTTAATTCCATCATTTGTATAGACGTACATGTATGTTTTTCTAATTAATAAAAATAAATATTTACAACTTTATTTTATTGTTGACCATCTTTTTTATTAATCAGCAAGTCATTATTCTGTCTACCTGTATCCACTGAGTTTCTTATATTCCTGCAGATAGTTGTGAATTAATGTTATGGAAAACCCTTAGTTATTTTCTTTTCTAACATCAGCTTCATTTGTGCAGTATGCCACATAGTCTTTTCTCCAGTTGCTTCTTATGCAAGTTTAACAAATAGTGAAAAGAACCGACATTTTGTGAATACTTTCATGAGCTTTGGGATTGATTTCATAATGATATGAGTTTGCGTTTTCTGTCTTTTCCGTGATAAAATTAACGAACAGCTATGTAACCCTTTAACACTGAATTCATACTTCATCTCAGTGTAACACACATTAACAGTACAACATGTTAAGACTTCTGTGAATGTCATCTCTTAATCACTTTTTAAGTCCATGAATTTGTCACACTTCCTGATTTGTGAAAGTTTGTGGACAGTTTCATGCAGTTCCTTGTGACTGTGCTGTGACAAATTACTTTGTCCATCTTGTTGATACAAATTTTGCTGAAAATGATCTTAATAAACTTATTTATTTTGTTAAATACTAAAATGATAATAGCTACAAAAGATAGTTTGTGTACAATCTGGCCAAAGCAAAATAGTAAGAACATTTTTAAAATTATTCTGGATCAATTTCAATAATCTATATTTTGGGTGTATTATTTTCAATTTTTCTGTTTCTCACCATTTTCCATCTTTATTTTCCATTGAATAGAGATGATATTTTCTGTCCAGTACATGCTGGGAATTGCTTCAGAACAGGACAGTGGTGTTCTGGTGCATTAGATGAAATCTCATCCACAATGTATAGTTGGAATGAGCTGTCACAATTTTAGTTCATCCCTTTGATTTGGATCCCTCATGCTACCCCCATGTGGAGGTCAATTTGTAGTGGCTGGATTTTGGATTTAGAACTGAATCAGTCAACATAAGTTTTCATGAAAGTATAACTAGTTTCTCTATTTCCCCACACTCTTGATCCTCTCCATGTTGTGGATCACAATGGAAATACTTACAAATTAATATGAGTCCTACTATGATGTTATCCCTCAATAATATTATTATACAAAGGATGTTATTGTGCGAAGAACAGTTTCTGTCCATTTGGTTTTGAGTGAAATGGTTTACATTACAAAGACATCTTTACCGTACTGAAAGTCGGGTTTCCTGTTTGGTCATTTAATTTCTCTCATTGCTAACGTGTGTAAAATTCATAGATTGTGAGGTACAGGACCCTTTCCAGTTTACCACCTATTCAATGTAGGATTCTAGCGAGTGAGGAGAGGTAATGTACCATGTTGGAAGTTAACATTTTTCTTTACTGAAAATATATTTCTCAGAGGTACTTACCTCTTCTCCATTGAAAACCAGTGCTTCCATATTCTGCCAAAATCTCAAGCAATATTTCAATAGGATTAAATAGAGAGAGTCGCATGCATTAGGAGAATGTGACACACTCTTATTGGTGGAGGTTTGTCACATGTAGATTTACATGAAAGATGCATTTGAATCAGTCAGTTGTGAGGTATGTGGGAGCTCAAGGTTTGTATCATGTGAAAAAAAACCTAATTGTTCATGGAGGTCAGCTCTGAATGAGAAAATCTATTTATGTAAGAAATATCAGAGATATATTTTAATTATAGGAAAATTATAATATCTGGAATTAACTTGGCTGTTATTACAAACTTTAAGTGAAGTGATTTATTTTACTCTGTCAGCTTTCAAGATTTAAACTAACTTTTAGTGAATTATATTAAAGGTGTTAATAGTTCTATAGAGTCTTTTTCCTTCCATTGTCTGCCCAACTGTTGAGTTATGGTATTGAATGAAATAGTTTTTGAGCAGGGATTTGTGGGAGACAAAAAGTAGGTCTCAAATGCTATTTTTGCACATCTTTTATCTTGAGGGCACTCACTTGACTCATAATCTGAGAGTTGTGGGTTTGAATCCCCATCACACCAAATATGCTCATTCTTTCAGCCATGGGGGCATTATTATATGATGGTCAATTCTATTGTTCATTGGTAAAAGAGTAGCACAAGAGTTGGCAGTGGGTAGTGATGACTAGTTGCCTTCGTTTCAGCCTGACTTTGCTAAATCAGGGTTGGCTAGCACAGACAGCCCTCAAGTATCTTTTATGAAATTCAAAATATTAAGATTAATATAAATATAGAATATATATATATATATATATAAGCAATTAACTTGAATTTTACCAAAATTTTCTATGCTTTGCCAACTTTTCGCATCTTAACCACAACCTCCAAAACCATGTTGAAGCAGACTGGCAGTACAAAAGCTATTTAGAGCTATATAAATGGAATAAACAGTACATGATTGAATGAAATTGCCAAAATTCTAATGTTATTTGACATTTTTTTATGAAAACATCTAATGTTTGAGTTGTAGCTTGAAGCTTCTTAACACGCTCATCCCAGTTTTAGTATCTTACATTTACAATTTTTATTAAACTGCTATTAGTTTATAATATACCACTTATTATAATGTTAATTTGATAACTAATAATCCATATTTTAACAATATACAAGTTTTAAATTATAAAAGGCAATATTAAAAAAAAACCTTGAATTTCCTCTAGGCATATTTTCTACCAATTCTTGAAAAAGTATGAAATTAAACATAAATTACTTACTATAAAACTGTCATTGCTCAAACAAACCATAGTTTTTGTTGTCTTTAATTTCATTTGTTTATCGAGCTATTGAATAAGATATCATGCCCCTACTGCCACATCCACATCTTCTCTTTCAGAATTTGTTAACAGTTCTCTCTTACATTTAATTATACATTACCTATAACTAACAGAAAGTCAAGGTTTTCATTTACAAAATGACATGTTGTATTGCATTTGTTTTGAACAGATATACATATATTTCACTCAGAGTTCAACCTTTGTTCCCATAGGAAGCTCAGCAGTTAACTAGGATATGTTTGTAGCAGCTGTTCCACTGTATTGGCATATTCAAAGAATTCTTGTAAAGTGCTATTAACTCTACTTATGACAATATAGCAACAAAATGTTTAAATTAATCAGACAGTGAAGCCCAGTATGGGCCTGGCATGGCCGAGCGCGTTAAGGCATGCGCTCGTAATCCGAGGGTCGCGGGTTCGCGCCCGAGTCGCGCTAAACATGCTCTCCCTCCCAGCCGTGGGTGTGTATAATGTGACGGTCAATCCCACTATTCGTTGGTAAAAGAGTAGCCCAAGAGTTGGCGGTGGGTGGTGATGACTAGCTGCCTTCCCTCTAGTCTTACACTGCTAAATTAGGGACGGCTAGCACAGATAGCCCTCGAGTAGCTTTGTGCGAAATTCCAAAAAACAAACAAACGAAGCCCAGTAACCATCCACTTTAAAGTAAAAAAATATTATTAATCTTTCTTATTACTCCAACTTTACATCTATCATTATAGACGTTGCATGTTTAAATGTGTATTAACTTACAATAAATCAGATAATATACTTAAATGCTAAGCATGTCAACTGTGATGCCATATTCCACTGTATTGGCATATTCAAAGAATTCTTGTAAAGTGCTATTAACTCTACTTATGACAATATAGCAACAAAATGTTTAAATTAATCAGACAGTGAAGCCCAGTAACCATCCACTTTAAAGTAAAAAAATAAATACTTAAATTCTTGGTCACAACCTTTTTTATATTTCTAGTTTGTTCTTTAACATGTTGTGTATAAGTCTCTAGAATGACAATTGTTTGAAATAGTTTGGCCCATTGACTTCTGATTCGCTGTTTAGAGTATGGTCTACCACTGGTACTTGAATATGAAGGTGTCATATATGGAGTATGGCTTGTAAAAATTACGCATGCATTTAGAGCAGCCACAATCAGCGATAAATGTCTTCAAAACCTATTTATTAATTAAAATATTGTTTCTATAATTTGTTTAATATTGTACTTTTTTATATATTTTGATTATTGCATTGTGTTGTCCAAGGTTTTTAACATATATTTTGAATTTTGGTTTATGACATGGAAGTTTTACAACATGATCATGTGGCTTAATTGCTGTTAATCTATATATTTTGAACTTTATCACAAAAATAACTTCTAAATGTATAAGAGGATGGTTATACAACAAATCATGCATTTTTAACTTACATTTTTGTGATAACTTATGTAAATATAAATTTTAATTTTAATTTTTGCTTTCCATTTATCATTTTAGTTTTTATCTTAGAGTATACAAGATTCTAATTATGCAATTCATGATTTAATTATTAACATTAAAATAACTTATAGATCTATGAGATGATGACTGTACAACATGGATTTATGATAGTTGGTTTACCTTTTGGTGGAAAAACAAGTGCTTATCGTGTTTTAGCTTCTACTCCAGGTGACCTTCATGATGAAGTGAGTACTTGGAATTGGAATAAGTACTCTTTATTACTAGATACCTGTGTTCATCAGACATCAAACATTCATGTTTTTGTCAGTGTACAATATATTTTATTTAATGTCAAATAAAATGACAGTATGATTTTGTTTCAAGCAGTTTGACTTAAATTTAAAGGATATTTTGTTGTTAAATGTTTATATATTATAATATTTTTTTAGTCAAGCTATTGAGTAAGTAATGAGATATTTTGGTTTTGTATTTAAAAAGTTAAATACAGTTATAACTTGCATCATCTTTCTTGTCATTAAAGCTCAAATTTATAATTAATAAAACATAAATTTTAAATTTTGATTAAAATTTATGAATTTTTTTCAAGAGATAAGCATTAAAATATTGTTTAATGTAAAATTATAATTTGACAATAGTGTCAACTTGGAAATTTTTTCCTTACATTATAATATTCAAGAAACACCTATTTTTTACTTATAACTTTAGGGCTTAATGAAAGAAAATAAAGTTCAAATAACAGTTATAAATCCAAAAGCCATTACAATGGGCCAGCTGTATGGACAGTTTGACCCTGTGTGTCAAGAATGGTCAGATGGTATATTGGCTCTCAGCTACCAAGCATTTTCTGTATCACTGGTCAGTTTTAAGTATTATTTTGCTACTTATATAAAGTACATACATTAATATTTTAGTACTCTAAGGTCCAAATATTATTACACCTGCTGGAAGTTTTGTATTACTGTAATGTTCTTACTATAATGCTTCGTATTTGCAACAAACCAACAGTAATGTAGCATGTAGCATCAAAAATCAATAAAATGTGTATTATATTAATGAAAAGAAAAGGTTTGAGCTATTTCCATATGAGACTCAGAGTTTTTTAATGATAAACGTTATCATTTACATACACTAACCAACTTTAAATTTATTATGGTCTGTCAGAGTATTAGTTGTATAATGTTTTGAGTAATGAGCTTAATTCACATTTCATTTATTGCTTATTTCAATGTCAGTGTATATCTTTTCTGCAGAAAATTTACATAAGATGAAACCCAAGAAAATCTTGAAAATAAAGGTAGGTAAAAAAAAAAAAAAAAAGAAAAAAAAAAGATTTTCAATTACTCTACCTTTGTTGAACTATTCAAAATGTCACTCTCTATTTCAGAAACTTCAAAATCTATAAAAATATCCCAGCTACAATGTGAGATATCAGACCTAATTATCACCTGGAATAACATGCTCTTCAATACAGAAAGTTTAGTACATAATAAAATAATTTTGGAGCCTCATTATCACATTACTCTCCATGTCATCACATCTGGTCATACTCTATCTGTAAACCATATATTTTGACACTAGTTTTGCAGCACAATTTCCATAAGTAAAGGCTTTATCATAAGGTTGTTATGTCCAAATCAAACCACTCCTCTAGCAGTACTTTTTACGAATTATATGGAAGTTGTGGAATTACTATTCTCCAAATGTTACAATTCTTAATTTTCTTATGTTTTAGTACTGTAATTTTTATTAACACACTGTAAGTGATCCATTGTCAGAATATACAGTGTGCAGACCATGTGGTTTAATTTTCAGTTTTTTGCAAGTTAATCATTTAGTATTTTAAAATTATATCCTTATCAAATGTTATCTAAAATATGAATCAGCACACAGTTAAAAATCGAACTGAATATTTTATGCTTCTTTTTTTTTTTTTTTCTCTTACCATAGAATCCTGACAGGAAATGGCTTATTTTTGATGGTCCTGTTGATGCAGTTTGGATTGAAAACATGAATACAGTTTTAGATGATAATAAAAAGCTATGTTTGATGAGTGGAGAAATAATACAGTTGTCTCCAACAACAAATCTAATTTTTGAAACAATGGATTTGGAAGCTGCATCCCCTGCCACTGTAAGTTAATTATCTCTGATAGAAAAAAACAACAACATAATTTTAAATTTATTTAACTGATCATTGGGTTTTATGCATTAATATAGATAAAAATAGTATTTAGCTAGAGAAAACTTTTTGCACCAGGAACATTTTATAGTTTTGAAAAGTAAAATTTTATACAATCGTAAACACTTGAGTCTAGAAACAGTAATTACCCTCATATAAGTGTAATAAAAATTGCATAAATTAACTGTACATAAGATAAACATAAAATTTTGTGTAAAAAAAAAATGAATATGTATTATTAGTTCCAGTAATGAGCCAAAAGTAAATACAAACACAAGAAGAGTATCTTCCATCATTGAAGTGTGGTCATAAACTTGTGATGCTTATTGATGAACGTCACATATGAACATTCAATAATTAAGTTGCTATTAACACATTCTGTCTTTAAAAAAATCAAATGTTTAATCCTATACTTGTTTATGAAGATAAATATAATTGAAATTTGTGGATAATACACTTGATTTAATTTATTTCCAGAGTAAGGAAGAACAAGGGATAATGTTAATAAACTATATGGCTAAGCTACTCAATAGGCATGATACAAATATAAACTCCAAAAATTAACATTGACAGAGAGTTTTACTTTAAAAAATGATTGCCTCTCACTTTTATTTGTTTCCATATGGAACAAGTCAAGAAACCATTGTTGAGGTACAAAATCAGAAAATGACCAACCCTTCAATTTGTTCACCATTCTTCTTGTTTTATTTGAGATAAATCTACAATTGCTTTATCATCAATGTGTTTAACGTTAAGGTAAACCTATATCCACTCTATGCATTTCTGGACAGTGAATGATGTCATTGCTTAATTGTAATGACCAGTGGTAATTTTTCTCAAAATTATAATTCTAGTGTAAATAATACTATAATTACTTTGAAGTTCTTTTTTGTACAGAAATCTAATGTTTCTTTAAAAAACTTTGAAATAAGGTAAAACAAAAATTAATAGCCAATAATAGATGAACATTAGACAACAGTGTAAGATTAAATTTCAATACTGAAAGTCATGTAGGGATGATCTTCATATCACCCATACATTTTGTGTGTGTGTATACCATTTTGAGGATTATTACCATGTAGTGTATTCATTGTCCATTTAATTAACTAAATTCCACTCAAATTTATTTTGTAACAAGGTTTTAAAATGTATCTTTTATCTATCTTCATTTACAAATAGGAACTTTAAGATAGCCAATTAAAACTTTTGGTATTGATAACAATACATTTACTAACTTTAAATTTTTGGCATACAAAAACAAAACATTTACATACATTTATAGTTTTGAATTGAACGACAATACTGTGAAATTGCAAAGTTTTGAAATTTAATTTCTTTTAATCAAGTGTCAGCATATAATAATCAACCTTTTATTTTAAAAGACAATTTATATAACAGTATAGGTGGCAATTTTTACTTAGGTATCTTTGATAAAACACTAAAAAGTTATTCTTAACTTTAGGTATCACGATGTGGTATGATTTACATGGAGCCCACAGCATTAGGATGGAGACCATTACTACATTCCTGGCTGAAGACCCTCCCTGCTACATTAGATACACCTACTTACAATGAGATGCTGATCTCTCTTTTTGAATATTACTGTCCCCCTCTTCTTGCTCTTGTATTTCAAAACCCTTCATGGGTTAGATAAATCTTGTTCTTTACTTTTTATTCAATGTTAAAGTTTTCTTCTTCTTGCCTCTTTATCTTCAAGATCCTTTATGTTTTCTCAGGAAACGTTTCAGCAATTATGTAAATGTTTGTAAAGACGTCTATCAATAATATGTTGTTGTTTTTTTCAGGGTTTTCATAGGTCATAAAAATCTTTCAAAGTCATGGAATTTTGTAAACAATTTTTTCAGTATTTGGATATCTCAGCAAAATTCATTGTTTTTTCTTATAAGTAGATCCTGCAAAAGTCCAACCCTATTGCTCATTTATCTCTTATTTTTAATTGCAACATGCTGTACCATTGTGTAACAGGCTTTGAACTATATGCTACATTTACAAGCAAAAAACTATTAGAATAAAATAAGCTGAAGACTCTTTTGCTGGAAGTCTAAAATCATAAAATTGTTTATAAAAAAAGAGAAAGTAAATGTTCAAAATTCTCCTAATTCCATCTTCACCACATATTCTTCATCAATTTTTGCTTAAAATTCATTAATATAAAGAGAGACAAATAATTTGAAAACCACACCCAACAATATACAAGGAGTGTCATAAACCTAACAACAACTCATGAAATAGTCCAATAATTTTATTAGAGACAGCTTGTGAGTTTAGGAAATCTAATGCAGTCATTATTTTTACAATGATCAATTTAAGCTGAGATGTATTGAGTTGTATTTCCAAGCATACCATTCACTGACACTTGTAGCTATTCCTCAATCATCAGGGTTTCCATCTTTGCCCATCGAAGCATTGGTCTGATTTGTTTTTGCTTACTCCTGTCTTTTATACACCCCTCTCAACTGTTATATTCTCTACATTTGTCAGTGCACCCTCTATTCTAGTACTGTACATAAGTACCACATTCAGATATCAATTTTTCTTCAGAAAGCTTTTACATGCGAGTTTCTCAACATAATTCCTGTGATAATTAATGTTCTTGGTTGTGACTTTTGCCTAGTATCTTTTTATATAAATTATTTTTAATAAATTCAACTTAAAAACCAAGATTTGCAACATGCCATTTTCACAGGGGAGTCAGTTTCAGTTGAATCTGTCTGTGATCTCATTCATTGTGAGATGGAAACATACCTTCAGTCCAGCTACATCTCTTCAAAGATTCTGAAGCTACTTTTTTCATGATCCAGGACAGTTTGGAGAGAATTTGGGCTCTTTTTTTCTTCTGGTACCTTTGTTTACTAGGTTGGTTTCCCACAAGACCAATTCAGATCAGCTACCATCTGCTCCATTTCTGCAGTTTGTTATTTAGGTTTGGGAGCTTTCTGCAGTTACCTTTGAATCTAGTTCTTCTTTAATGGCTTAAAGAACTGAGAATAACTGCTTACTTTTCCTCCACCTGATGATACTATAAACAGTTGTTTATGCTGGGAGATTTACTCCTGTTACATAATGGGATAGATAGACTTTGCCCTACTCATTTGTCTGAACAGCATGCTTTGTCTGACCACTGTCAGGTGGACGTATGTTTTGATTCCTGCTTGCTGTTGTCAGGTGAGCATATATTTTGATTCCATAGTCTAGATTCTCTTTTGGATATGTGTGGTTCCAGAATTGATCCTGTGATCACTTTAACCATATTGCAGTTTCTTTGATTCATTTGGTCCTCACCTTTGTTTTGAGATATTTCCCAAACTATTTTTGTTTGAAGATTATTGGTGATCTCTTTATCAATTTAAGGATGTATTATAGATTTTGCTGACTTCCACCTTGGTAAAATTGTCAGCTTCTGCTCTTTCTTTGTTTCTTTGGCTTGTGTGTTGTTAGGATTTATTGGGTAGAGATGCCTTAATTGGAGGTAGTTTGTCCCACTGCTGTATCTCTTGGTCAGTTACATGAGGCTTCTTTTCTTTTTCTCTTGATGTTTGTGGATGTCACAGAGGTATTTAAATCACAAACTGATGTCACACATTTGCTTTATATTCGTTGTTGAAGTTGGCCTCCAGACTTTCTGTGGTTCTTTCTGGAAGTCATGAATTTACTGCTTGTTGTGTATCCCAACCTCCAGCTTCTGTTTCTCGCCCTGTGTATACTCAAAATAAATTTTACTCTTAGTTTAATGCTCCTGCACTCGGACAGAACATCACCAATGACATTAGTGACTGCTCTAAGTGGCTAGAATCTGTAGGGGTAAGGTTAACAACAGTTGAAGAACATCTGGAATTCCTTCACTACAGATCCATAGGTACTTCCAGTTCTGTTGTCAGTGTTCTTCATTCTGTTAACTTTTCCACCTCCCTTATTCTCCTACTCAGTGGTATTTCCATCCCCAACAGATCAGTGGAATATTGATCTTCATTCCAAGGCTATCAGAGAGTTGTTGGTCAAAGGGTTGATAGTTACAGTCAATCTTGTTCTTCCAGGATTTTATTATAATTTATTTGCTCTACAAAAAAAGACAGGAGATTAACAACTGATCATCTATCTTTCTTACCTCAATCATTTCTAATACTCTCCCAGTTTCACAATGGAGTCCTTTATCAATCTACATTTGTAGTCTTTCCAATATGTGTGGATGACCAATTTTGATGCTGCTAATGCATTTCTCCACATTCTTATAATGAAGTCCTCCTACTACTCTCTACTTTTTGTGCACAGGGTCAGGTTTTGTAGTTTAAAGGTCTATCCTTTGGCTCAGCATCTAAACCATATGTGTTCTGCAGAATTGCATGAGTTTTTCCTGTCACCGTTATACATTAGGCCTGTGCACACTACGTTATCTGGATGACTGGTTACTTCTGGCACCATCTTGTCATTTGACTGCACAACATGCCCTTATTCTCCTTTCAAAAACTACAGTGACTGGCTTTCTTAACAGAAATCTATTCTTTTGCTCAATTTGTTATGTTGTTTATCTTGGTGTCTTTTTTAACATGTTTTAAGCCAGGATCAGCCAATTACCATCAGGCTCAAGGCTCTTACTTACATAAATGGCCCTCTCTCTTTCGAGGATGTGAGAGCACCCCTCGATTCTTTGATTCCTTCAGAACAAGCACTCATACAGTCCCTTCAGTGGTTACTGTACAACCAATGAATCAGGAATTCCAGTCTTTCATTACGAGTCTCATCTTTTCACAGATGCCTTACTTCAGGGATGGAGTGCATATATCAAAAGTGAGAAATTCCAGAGTTTGTTGATAGAATATGAATATTCCTTTCACATAAATAATTTAGAACTTTTTGCTGTCCAACAGGCAGTAGCTAAAACTCTAGATCTATTGCAGGGGAAAATTATCATGATTCATTCTACAGTGGCCTCTTAACTTTCCTGTCATGGGGACAATTGTTCTCAGAACCTTTGTTTTAAAATTTGGATATTTTTTTGCAGGGATAACTCTCATGTATCAGCCTTCTGCCTTGCCTTGTTCTAGTGGTGATAAATATTATAGTAGATCACCTGTCTTGATCAAATCAATTCTCCCAGTCAAATGGATACTCCTTTGTAAGATTTTCTGATGGATTTGCTCTTAGTTTTGCATCTCATTGAAACTCTCAAATGTAGGTATGTTTTGGTCTTAAGTACCTCATCTTTTGGCTTTATTGTTAGATACATTCATTCCAGATTGGATGGGTTTCCACCTATATGCCTTGTTAGTTACGAAGAATTCTGGCTAAGATTTGATTCTCTGCTTTAGAGCTGTTGGTATTCCCAGATTGGTCAGCCCAACCATGGTTTCCTCTTCTACAGTATCTTCAAGAGAGTCCATCTCTACTTCTTTCTCTTTAGTTATATCTTTCGAGGCAATCTTGATTCAACATTTTGCTCTCAAACTTGGAAGTTATATAGTCCTTCATATGACATAAGGGTTTAACATTTAAATTTGCCTTTTATGTGTCTCGCTCTATTCACAGACCCACAGTAGTCATTTATCAACAGAAATGGCACACGTATATCCAGTGGCATCTTACAAGGAGAATGAAACCCCTTAACCAAACCTACCCATCATTCCTCATTTTTTACTCGGGTATAGATTCTTCTACTGCCATTTTATATAAGGCATTTTTATTGACTACTTTTTGTTATCCTAAACATCAATAAATTTTTTACTTTCCAGTGCTATTTGGCATTCTTGAATTGTTCAGTGTCCTTCTTCCCAGATGATTTCATAAATTACTCAACTGGAACGTTAGGGTAGCATTATATGTTTTGTCTTGATGTCCATTTTAGCCTTTATCCTCATGTACAATATGTCATGATGGATATTTTTGTTACTGATGTGGATTTTGAAGGTTTGGCTGTTTATCAATCCACTTCAGTCCTTTTATACTCTGATAGTCTCCTTTCTTCTGAGGCATTATGTGGCTTGTACTAACTCCCTTCAAGATGATGGAACTCGACTATTTATTGAGTAGAATCCTCCAGTTTACCAAGATTTATCCCCAGTTTCTTTGGTAAGCTGGCTTTCCAAATAAACATACTACTTATTTTGGATTTCCTTTACAGATTAAAAATTTTCTGAGAGTCACATCTCATCAAATTCATCACCTTTCTATATTTTTTAGTCATTTCTTCTTCTAAGAGTTTTTGAATACCATTATATAGAGGGATGAATATTTTTGTCCTATTCTTGTCTCTTTACTTTTTAAAGTCACTTATTCATTTTTTTCACTGTATCCCACCGTGAGTATTGCCCAAATGGGTATACTTTTATCAATCCAATTCCATACTATCAACCAACTTCATCATAGTTACTAGTGATTGCAATAGGCTCTGTAGAAATGAGGTGTTCCATAAAACCATATAGGTGCTCACCAAATAGTATTACCATATTATACTGGTCTACTGCACATGGGTAATCATTAGCAAAGCTAAAGGGAATCTTACCCCTCCATACTGACCCCAAATGTTTGTGCCCTAAGATATTTTGGGATAAGTCTGCTTTTAAAAAGTTAGGGAACGTGTTTCACCTATCTCCACAGTTAGGTATAGCCTATAATGATGATTACTCATTTATTATTCCATCATTCATATAGAAGCTAAGTTCTTGGTGAAGAACATACATGTTCTGTATGTAGTGTGGATCCCCAACTTGAATAACACTTATCTTCATACACCACTGATCTGTGCAGAATCTTTCTGTATGGATAATGCCCTTACCAGCCCCTCCACCTTCTCAATGCTGGATTCCAGCCATAAGTTTCAATGAATTGTCAGTTTCAGAAGTTAAACATTTTCTTAAATTGAAATTGTATTTCTGGTAATATTTACCTCCACTGATGCTCTCCCATCCTTCCTTCCCATTAAGAACAGGTGAGATGGTATCAATTTGGAAAAAGTAATAAGCTTACCTGAATGAGATGCTTATAGGATAGAGGGTGCATTGACATTGTTGGAGAGTATATTGCTAAAAAGATTGAGTGGGTTATAAAGAACTGGTACAAGTGTGAAAAAATCAGATTTGTACTTAAATTAGCAAAGATGGAAACCTTGATACTCAATAAACAGGTGTGACTGTCAGCAAAGGCAAGTATTATTGGAAATACATTTTCATTTTAAAAAAATGTTAACTTTTGCTTTCTATTAAAATATTTTGAGGGCAATATCCTGTTTTAAGAGACAAGCAGGACTGTTAATGCAGTATCTATATAAATATAATAGTACTGTCTGTTGTATAATCACACAACTACTTCTCAGGATGTAGATGGATCTTCACTAAAAGTGTGGTGTGGAGGTTAATTAAGTCTATGCAGGGGTACACATAAATTTTCAATTTTGTAATTTGTACTACTGTTTGTTCCCTGTTGATGTATTTTCACCAAATCTGGGTTGAAGGTTTGTTGGATCCACAGAAAATAACATGCAAACTCACACTTTCATATTTTGTGTTTTGCAGTTCTTAGAGTCGTTTTTTACAATTACATATAAGAGAAGTAAATTTTCACATCCTAAGATAATCTTTAGTTAATCATGTATTTAGAAAACTTTTGTTCAGGGATCAGGTACTTCAGCTAGTCATAATACATATTAATAATATTATTCTTTCCTATATAAAATTCTTAAACACTTGGTTCATGATTTAACATATGAATCACATTATTTAAAGCAACTGCTGTTTTGAGCAATTTTTTTTTGCAAATATAAAAAATGCAGTTGTTTCAAAGATTATTTCATGATGCTGATCCTAAACATTGTGTTGAAAATTACTGATCATTTGAATTTTTAGAATTATGATAGATTTATTCAAAATATTTTATTATCATGAAAATATTTTTTTAATTGTATTTAAGAATGCTTAATCTGCAGTGTTTGGTAGGTCTTTTTTCATGTTCACAGCAAGAGCAACAGGAATTAATGACTTAGTGTTTCCATTGTGCAAAATTACATCTTTTAGACTATCTTCAGATGAAGAAACAAAAAGTCTCCATTCTTGAGGATGATGTTAAATGTATTATTCTTCAATTAGTGCATCAACATTTTTACAGAAACAAAGTATTATGCATACATTAGTGGGAATCAAGACTTTAAATATGTTCTTGTTCCTGTAACTAATAAATTTTGTTGCTGTAAACAAGAGTAAAGAAGTTTCCCATTCAGCTTTCATAGAGATATGTCACAGATCAGATCATTTAGCTGTTTTTGTGTGATCAGATGAGGCTGTTTAGATGGAGATGCCACATGAAAAGAATTACTATATGCAGAGAATAAAGATGATTCATTGCAATATCTGGATATTTATTTTACAATAACTCTCCCATTTACATCCATGGTGCGTTCCTTGAAAATATTATGTTAAGCAGATTAACATAAATCAAACGTTACTTTCCCATTGACACAGGTTTATAAAGGAAGGATGCATTCCTGGAGATTAAGTTTGGGTGTCCTAAACAGAAGTATTTTTCGAGTCTAGGAAGTTAAGTCAAAGCCAGACCACACACTTCCCTTGGCCAAAGTCATGAATTGTCTATCTTATCAGCCAGTATTGAGTGCTATTCTTTGTTATTATTTTTTTTGTCAAAATTTCCACAAAATCCTTCACACAAAAGTGTTTTGTATTGATTTATGTATTTCTTATGGTGCAACTACTTGTTGTCATGATGCAGCATAGGCTTAACCACGAGACTTGAGTTTTCTGTTTTTAACACTGTTTTTCGACAAATATAACAGAAACTATTTGAGTAGATATTGCACTTTTGAACTTTACTTGATTTTTCAAAAAGATATATAAGAATTTTGCTTACAGAACTATAACTTTAAATATTAAGTTATATGAAAAAATAAAGTTTTACACAATTGAATTATATTGCAGGTATGATACAAGTTAAAAGATCATTTTTTTTTTCACTGTGCAAAGAGTGAGGCAAAGTGACCAACTGACTGAGTGAGATGCAACTGAGAGAGAGGTGTCTGACTTTGGCCCTTTTTATGCTCAATCAAAGAACTTTTAACTTCTGAAATTTCAAGTAAACTTAGCATGTGAAGATTTAATGATTCCTGGTTGGAGCAGATGAACATGGCAATGAAACAAAATATCAAGAAAAAATACCATATATGAACAATATATATGACATTTTCACCAAAACAATACACTCGCTGTTTGAATTTATAAAAAATGCATATCTTTTACCCATTAAATTGTCTAAATGAGTTTAGTTTCAGAGCATAAATCTATTTTACCAAGTTGATTGCATGGTATTTCACATTGTGCTGATACAATTTTGAGGTACTACAGTAACTCAAATTCTAGAGGTGAGGAACAAATTCTAAACACATTTTTTTAAATCAGCACCATGAAATTACTTTGAATCACTTGAGTTTTATCCATTAGCAAATGTTTTGTTGTCCAGTATTGTATAAACATGGGTTTGTGTAAAGTATAAGAAAATTTATACATTGAAAACCATGTTAAAATATAAAAGTTTTGTAGATCCACAAGCTATCAAGTCCTTTGTTAGCTGGAATTGCATTATTAAAGTGAGAAATGTTTAAAAGTGATGGAATGCAATTGTGTGAAAACCATGAAATACACAACATAGTTCATGGGTACAGCAATATGAGAGTGGTCTCAGTAACAATATAAGTGTGAACCTTACTTTAGTATTTTGGTTAGATTAGTAGCACATCATTAGAAATGTTCACCACCCTGTCAGATACAACTTAACATATGTTTTCCTATTAGGAAGTTGAAATAATATGTTCAAGAAATATTATTTGGTTTTAGTTACATGTTATAAGAATGTGGGAGAAGAACACAACACTTTACCTCTTGTTATTAAACTGAAGTTTGGAAAAGTTGAAGTATACTCTAAATAATTTATCAGTATGTACTTGTATAAGTGTTTTTATCACTCAAATGTTCACTGTTATTGTTACAATGTTTTATACAGCTGTTACTGCATTTTTCTATAAAATATACTAAAATACTGGTTGTTTACTTTTGTTGGAGTTCATTTTATTTTAAAAACCACTAAATTAGGTCCTGGAAAACCCTGGTATTTGTTCCTTAATTAATAGAAACTCTTGACCAAGAAAGATGCTATAGTTTTACTCTTCATGAATAAGAAATACAATAAGTATTGCTTTAATTTTGTTAAGATTCTTAATCATTGAGACTATTGTTACTTTTAAGAATTAAATACATCTAAAGCCTTTGGAAGGCTTCATAAATGAGATATACCTTTTATTTCAAACTTTTCATTAAGGAAAAATTATCTTAAAACTCTTCATCAACAAGATATTTGTATTTTGCAGTTCTTATTAATGAGATATTGCTTTTAAAAATTTCTCATCAGTTATAAAAGGTTTTGAAAACAAACACTCCTCATCCGTAGGAAAATGAAGAATTAAATGGGTAACAGTAATTTTATTCACTAGCTATCATCTGCAGGTATAAGAAATTTGTCTTTTTTTACAGGAAATAGAAATTGCTTTTCTAAGATAAGATGAATTTCATTTATTGCGTATTTCTATAAGTAAAATAACTCTTGCTCTTAGAATCCCTCATAAGTAAAATAAATAGATATTTTCATGTTTTAATGCATAAATTAAATTTTGATTATTGTAAAACAATTCTTTAGCTTGGATGATGGGTAGAAGGTTCCACTGATTGTTTGCTTTTCTTCTGGCCAGTAGTTAAAAATTAGGAACAGTGGCAAATAGCCTTAGTATCTTAGGCATAAGTACAAAATTCTAATACAAGTAAACTTTGATCATTTTAATTTTTAATAAGGAAAACTAGTTGTGATCATTAAATCGTTTTTTATGTATGAAGTAAATGTTATTTTTTCATAATTTTTATAAGTACTGTAATGCTTTACTGAAATCCTTATGATTAAACTAATGTTACATTTAGAAATCTTCATGTGGTTTCTTGTACAATATCTTGTCTTCAAGAGGACTCAGAATTTTTGAATTAGAAGGTACATTATTGAAAAATGCATAAAGTACTATTTTAGTTTACATATTTTTATCTACATTTGGTATATAAAACAATGATTCCTATAATGTTGTTTTTTATCACATTGATGTGATCATATCTTGAATACTAGTCATTTGTATTGAATATGCATAAGTGCTTCATTACTTTTATTTTTTGTTGTTGATATTGTATGTAGTCAATGCTTTCAACTTTCATTAGATATATTTTTAAGACATTAGTAATAGTGTGATGTTATTTTTAGTGACTGTTGAATATGCAATAAATATTTTAGAAGGGATCACATTAATTATTTTGACATGCATTTAACTATTAACTTTTACTTTAGTTTTCATTTAATATTTCAGTAATGTGGATTTTCATATTGGATATAATGATATGAATTTAATTACTATAATGTTTTCTATTGAAAGTGCAATCAGAATATAAAATGAAGAATTTTTTGGATATGTTAAAATGGCATGCAATCAATTTGTATTAAAATTAATTAAACATATAAAAATATTTTACTACTAGATGCAATCTAATTGCTTGTTGCTGGTATTGATGCTATGCTTGTGTCTTCTAATAAGGTCATATTAACAATCTATTCATATAATGTGCAGTCAAGATTTTAATGTTTACACTAATGTTAGTTTTCTAATTTATATGCTTGTCTTAATTTTTCCTGTAAATGCAAGAATTTATTTTTAACTAAAAGAATACAGTTTAATACAATGAAGTGGATTTAGATTCTATCATTACCTTTATTAACAGGAGTTGTCCCCTACCACAGAAGCTAACCGAGTCATGTCTTTAATGAACCTTATGGATTGCTTTTTAGACGACATAAAACATGAGAAAGTAATGAGAGACATCTCTGAAGATACTGTATGTATGTGGCTAGAGGTTGGTTACTTCCTTTTATTCATAATAATTATCTAGTAATGTTAGAAGTAGCCTACTTGTTAAACCTAAACAATTAATCTTTGGCCTCAGTTTGTGAATAAGTAATTTCTTTTGTTTATAGGCTTTGTTCATCAATGTTTCTTGACAAATGCTTAAAAACATTTAAATGGATGGTTTTGTCACATTCACATACAAAATGACTTTTATTATTTTTAATCAGTGTTCAGAAATGGAAGTTTATGACTTTGCTGATGTTCCATGATGAACTTTATACTTCTATGTATCAAATATTGAAGAAATTGGAAAATTTAAAAGATGTTTTAAAGATAATAAATGTAATGTCTATGTACCTATGATAGTAGGGGGGGTTAAACTGTTTGGGGCAATTTTCTAACCATTGTTCTTCTTAATAATAAAAATGCATTGGACCAAGAGAGTGTAGTATTGAATACATGGCAATATCATTGATTTGTTTGTAAAACTTGCCATTGTGAGTTCTTAGCAGCAAAGTTCATCAATTTCAGAAAAACTAACTTGAAATTAGTGACATTACAGTAAACATTGAAAACCAAACCATAACTTAGCTGAATAATTTCTCCAAAGATATTTTTGTATACAGAAATTTAATATCAAAGCTGGAATAATGAAAATTACCATCAAACTCTTACTGTTGCATTTCATTAGAAAATTCAAAACTTCTTTCCAAATGGTATTCATTACACTTTAGTAATCCAGCTAAAGCATGGATAAAATTTCAATGTTAAATACTGTAGATCTCAAAGCACACCTTTCATTAATAATTTCAAGTAGACCATTAACAGCTCTTGTAGGACTACATGTTAAGATACTGTTTTTCATCAAGAATATTATCCTTCTTCAGTTTCAGTAAGTACTTTTGCAATTTAACACTCCTTCTATCAGTAGGGTCATGTTATAACACAAACTTAGTTGAATCACATAAAAAGTATTCACCTTTCTTTAAATATTAATCTTTATCAAAAATTATGATACTGTTTTCTTTGTCAGATTGGGAATTATTAGATTGTGTAGAAAAAATGTTTTTGATCTCTGACTTTTGGAAAAGTATAAACCAGTGTTGTAAAACATGCTTTAATCAAAGTAAGCATCATTTGCTTCAACACATTTTTGCCAATGAGTAATGATGTTGTTTATGCCCCTGCTGAAGAAATCAGAGCTTCTATGGTCAGTGAACTTCCTGACAGCTTCTTCTGCAGCTGCCTGGTTTTGAAAGTGTTTATTGTTCAAAAAATTGTCAAAGTGCTTGATAAATGAAAATCTGTAGGGGAATGGTCTGGGGAATTAGTTGGATGAGGTAGAACTTTGATTCCCAATTCATTCAATTTTTGTAACATCATCCTTGACAGGTCTCATAATGCTGATTTTGTTGATCTTCAGTCAGCTTATGTGGAACTCACTTGTCTAACATTTTCTCTTTCCAATTGCACTTCGGTGGTTGGCAATGCTTGACGTACTTGTGCCTAGCTTTTCTGCAAGCTCACATACTATTGTGTGAGGGTCTGCCTCAACTAGTTCCCTTAATGTGTTTTCATCTAAGGATTGCTTTCTTCTATGATATTTGTGGTCTTCAAGACTTTCATCTCTATGTTGAAACATTTGGAATCAAATAAAAACCCTTCTTGTCCATGCTGCCTTGGGGATTGAGAAACTTATCCTGATTAGAGTTGAAACAGCAGACAGGTAAGACATCTTGTAAGCAACAACACCAACAATATGTTACTCAATATTCGGCTTCTAAATGTCATCATGAGAATTCCGACATTTATTTCTGGACAACCTAATAATTTTCATTTTTTGGCTCTTTAATTAGTAATGATAATGGTCACATCCTGTATGAAGTGTATTAATTATGCAGGCTCAACAGGTATGCTGCTTTTTGTCTTTTAAAATTAGTCATATATTTAGAATTATTACTGGCTAACATTTTGCAATAATATTTTGTTCTTTAGTATGAAACTTATAAAGTGCTTTAAATACTTTTGAGCAATATGATTGACTTAACTTTTATAGCATCTGTGATGCAACATTTTCCTTTTTAGCAATCAATAGCTACAGAAAGTTTAGGATCACTGTTATGTAAATGTTATGTAAATGACAACCATGTTGAGAGTGTTATGTAAACGACAATCATGTTATGTCGTGTATGAATTTCCATATTTATATTATTGTTTCGAGGTTTAAACCAGTGAAATTTAAAATAACATTTTAGAATTAATTAAAATTCATTTAGAATTATTTATGTAAAAATTTCTAGAACTAGATAGATTAATCATTTGTATTGGCCTGGTGTCTGTACTCTGGAATTCTGAGAAGTTACGCGATTAGTATATAAACAGATGGCAATGCGAGGGAAGTAAGTCATCTGTTTTTACTCGGATCAAGAAGTTTGTCTCATTTGAGAAAGTTTAAACGTTGCCGTGTGATTATTCAAATTGAATTTGTGAATAGAGCTAGATCAACTAAAGCGATAAATTTATTTTATTGCATCAGTCTTTATAATTCAGTCGAATTACGGATTATACCGAAAGCCAACACGTTTTGGACTGTGAATTTTTTTGAAAATACCCATTCAAACTTCGTAAATTTCTCCATGGGACTAAATTCCCTGCCTAGATTGGAACTTTGGATTTCGGATTTGGACACTCATTCTGGATCGTATTATAAAGCACAGGCCAGTACCTTTTTGTATTATAAATGGTTTTGAAGGTTGAAACTGGATATCTGTTATTGCTATTGGATAATTTATTTTGTGTCTATCACATATAAGTAGATCATCGTAATAAAATTATACAAGCTGCTATCTGTGTCTTTCTGTTGCATTCAGTCCACATAAAAAACGTAACAATCACTTCAAGAAGATTTAAAAAAAAGCAAAAATTTTAGCATGAGCTCTTGCCTCTTTTTCAGCTGAATTTATTTGTATATAACAGTTAATTATCAAAGAATATTATCACTTTTAAAAGTTTCTAATACATTTAAATGAATTCACTAGTAACTGTCATAGTTTCATGTCATTGTTAGTAACCATTGAACTAAAGAGCTTTTCCAAAGAAGTTTATCAAAATATTGTAAATTTATTAAACAATCTTCATCTAAAACATATGCTTGTGTGTTGGATGATCAATAACAATAGAAGCCGTGAAGTTTTTACAAGAGGTTTACTGGAGCATTTTTTATAAATTGAGAACCAATCATTACATTATAAGCATATTTCTTACACCTTTAAAGGTGAGCAACAACAGAAACTGAAAAATGACTTCAGAATACCTTGAAAGAATTATCTATTTAGGAGTTATATCTTAAATCATTATGAAGTAATACCTTTTAAGTTCATAAATAACATTCATGACAACATTTTTATTTTTTCAACAGTGTTTTTTTTTCTTCAATTTTCTGCTGTATGGTCATTGGGTGGAACTCTTAATGAAATTGGAAAGAAATCATTCAATGTGATCTTTCATGCATTAATGGAGGTTAAGTATTTGTACAGTTGATTTAATTATCACAAAGTTTTAATTGTATTTTTTATACATTTTGGGTAAGTAGAATATCACATAAGCTGTTTCTTCTTTTTATACACAGCTATATACTCAAAATAATATATCATTTGATATAGATGTTAATAGAAGGATTGAATTTTTTCATCAGTTTTCCTTTAACTAATACAGCAGAAATTATTTTTCTAGCTTCAAAACACTTTTAATGTTAATCTTATTAATATAATTCAATAATATTTAATTTAGGGACAGCAATGTAGATATGTGTGCATGTTTTATTTATTATCTGTAATTAGATAATAATGATATTTATTTTCCAAAAAACGTAATAATTTTTTCAGGCAAGCATTTTTGTTTCCTTATCTTCTAAATGTTGAACAATATGGCTTCTATAGCCTTGTTATTTCATATATAAACATAATATGGGAATGTTTTTGAATTATTAATACAAAATAAAATGTAGGTACTAGTAATATGAGAGTAAAGTAAAATGTAAGACTTGTATGGCCCTCAAATAACTTGTCTTGGTGTGACCAGACGGTTTGGGATCTTTTTTTGTAATCTGAAGATCTCGGGTTCACCCCCATCACCCCAAACATGCTCACTCTTTCATTTATGGGGTCATTATAATGTGATAGTCAATCTCATTATTCTTTGGTAAAAGAGTAGCCCAAGAGTTGGTACTAGGTAATGATGACTAGCTATCTTTTCTCTGCTCTTTCACTGCTAAATTATAGACTACTAGTGAGGATAACCCTTGTGTACCTTTGCACATAATTCAAATCCAGCCAAACCAAACTCAAATAATATTTTTTTTAACTTTCTAATTCCAACAAAGCTCCCAAATTTTGATATTCTCATTCAGTATTGCCTTCTGGAGATCAATTCTATGTAACTGGGTTTTGGATTTAGATCCAAAACAATCAACATAAGTCCTCACATATATGTTACAGGTACCTCTGTTTTCTCATACAATTACAGTCTTGATCCTCTTTGTGTTGTGGGTCATGATAGAGGTACTTGCAAATTAATCCTCATCATATTCCTGAATTTGTGTTGATTCCCAGTGGCCAAGATTTGAATGCATTTGATTTGCCACATATAGTCTGTTGCACTCTAAATCTTGGAGCGCATTCCTTATTTTACTCGTATTCTGTTCATCAGGGAGGTTGAAATTCTGACATATTGTAATTAGGACCACTGTACAACCATTTTCTCTCCCATTGGTAAGTTCTTCTCATAATTTTATGTCTACATATGTTTCCCACATATACTTTTCTTATTAGGGTGCCTTTCAGATACTTTTGAAGGATCCTTCTACTTCCTTTCTTGTACCATCCCCTGCACCTATTCAATGTAGAATTCTAGCCATGTATTTTTTAAATGGAAATAAGGTACTCTGTCAGAAGTTATAAATCTCCTACCCTGAAAATGTATTTCTGACAAGTACTTCCTTTCACTCACACATTCCCCCTTTCTTCCTCGCTATTGAGCAATGCTTAAATTTCTGCTTAAACTTGAGTTGATAGGTAAAAATAGTATAATGGGAGTCATGTGGGTGTGTGGCATTACTATTGATAGAGATTTTTTGCATCATAATTTGGATGCAATAATCAGTTAAACCATGTGAAATGAAGGGTGGGTAGGAACAACATGTGAACAACTTTTTGCAAATAGAGGCAGCACTGAACAAGAATAGTTACGTAAGGAAGTGGAAGACTGTCAGAAATACATTTTCAGCATAGAAAAATTATAATTTTAATTTCAAATAAGTAAATTGCAGATGTTAATGTTAATCAGACAACAGTGGAGTCAAGATACATTTATGAACTGACAACTTGGCCACTATTCTAACGTGTCTTCAGTAGTTCAGCATGAGTTATTTTGTGTTTGAAAGATGTATGTTTTATAATTAAACTAATCCAGTGTTACCAGAAACATCAAAATATCTCATTTATGTAACACAAAGTACATCTTAAATTAGTTTGACTACTTATCCATCTGCTAGGATAACTGAACTATCCAATAATTGATTATTTTGTATTTAATGACATTACCTTATTCCAGCAATGTCTGCTATAAGAGATGCTAGATCTTTCTCTCATGTCCAAAATCATCTGATAAATTTAAAAACACTGAGGTACTATAGGATTTTAGATATATTGAAAATACTTTCCAGTATGTGTCATAACACTTAATGCCACAGAACGTAAACCAGTAGATATACTAAAGTAATAAATAATTTTTCTCTTAGGGTACTTTGTCTAAAGAAGTCCAAGAGATGGTAGTTGAGAGCAATAAAAATATTCCATTTCATTTAAAGCAGCCAATACCCTCAAAACACACAGTATTCAGTTACAAATTTGACAGAAAGGTAACCACTTGAGCTTCTTTCATTCTTAATTTAAATTTATGACTCATTTGTAATTAAGATAGTGACTGAAGTCTTGTATTGCATTGATTATCAATTTTTATCATTGTGGATGCAAAAAGAAAAACTTCATCAAATATATGAAATTATGCTATACACTTTTAAATTTCTGAAAACTAACGTTTTTTAACTAATAATAAATTAGTAATAATCATTTGAGTCACAAACTCTGCAGTTTCTAAAATTAAACAGATAGTATGATTTAGAAGTTAATCTGAAAAAGCATTTACACATTATTTAAATTGTGATTCAAATTAACTTTAGTTATACTTGCTTTTGTTTTCTTACTGTGTATTTTTTTATTAAAGTGGGGCTTTTGACTGTAGTGACATGAGCACAACCAAGTGGTTAAGGTGTCATACTCTGATCAGAGGTTCTATAGTTTGTGTTCTTTTGCTGCCAAAGTAAAATCATACTTTGCATATTAGGGCTATAGGTGTACTATAAAAGTGATGGTCAATCACATTTTGCTGGGGGTGGCATTGACTAGCTGCCTTCCCTCTAATCTATCCCTTAAAAATTAAGGACAGCTATCACAAGTATTAGTTTTCCATAAAATTCAACAAATATGACATGTGACTGAGGTTTCTGCCAGAAGTATGTAACTAGCAAATAAAATTCAAGAAACCCTTCAGTAAATTAAATCAGGTAATAGAAGATAAATTTAACTTACTCGTGAATTAACTTGAACTTGCTAATGTGGTTTTAGTTTTTGTATGGAATATTCTTGATCCAAAATTATTTTAGCATTATGTTACAATTTTCCTTCTTAAATTTTACAGGTTTAATTTTATGATTAACTACTTAAACTAAATATATTATTAAAAAAATATTTAATTCAGTTTTGTTCACCAATTTGGAATTCTGATAAAGAATGTGTGTCTTCTTAGAGTCATATTACTGTTTCATATCTAACACAAACACACAGTAACCTAGTTTTATGTCATATTATGTTCTGCAGGTACATTGTTTAAGCTTTAGCAGAAAAATAGATAATTTAAACTGGATGTAACTAATAAAGTGAAGAGTTACTTCTTCCATAGAAAGTATTATTCTTTTTGTTTTACTTCTTTGTAGATGTTTTTTTTTAATTTTTACCAGGCTGGTGAGAATGGAAAATGGATGAGGTGGCAGGATCAACTGGAAGAAGTGCCACCTATTTCTCGTGAAGTACAAGTTCACCAAATCATTGTTCCTACTATTGACACTGTTTGTTATACATTTATGCTGTCATTGCTAGTATCTCATGAAAAACCAATGCTACTTATTGGTCCCACAGGCACTGGAAAGTCTGTCTACATTACTGTAAGTTCTCAAAGTTCATGTGTGTCTTATACTTGTATTTAGTTTTGTCACGTGTAAAAATTTATTTGATGTTAATTAATAAGTTGTTTTCTAGGGTGATAGTAACCACTGAATCAGAATCTAACAAGCATTATGAAAAATGCTTGATCAAAAATATGTTAACCCTGTAGGTCAAAGCTAAAAAATAAACTTATAAATTAATGAAACATCTCCTGTAAAAAATAAAATAACTAGAAGTACATGCACTAAGCTAACAATACAAAATAATATTCATTAATGTAAAAATTAATTTTAAAATATGCACTTAATTTTTAACATTAAAAATAATCCTGTTTAATGCAACTAGACATAAAGAAAAATTGTTTATTTTGTTCTTTAGAAAAGATGTAAAACTGTAAATTTTTCTTCTTATCAGCATACTAAATGTGAATATGGTTATGAACAAGTACTCACAGAAGTACACCAATCCAACATCAAAACCTGATAAATGTTACACAGAGGACTACAAATCATAAACAGAAGTACATATATCACCTATCGAGAGAATTATACTAATACTGTATTACTGATTACCTCGTTAATTATGACACCAGTATAAGCAAATCTGTATATAATATTCATAAACAATGAAAAGTAACTAGTGAAATCTGATTTCTTTACCCTGACACTGCAACTTTAATGTAATTAAAGTCATATGGCAATGAGATAATCTGAAGTAACAGAACTTATTATGAGTATCGTGTGTGATCAAGCTATGCTATCATAAGCCAATTCTATGCCTCCCACAAACATGGTCAAGTGAGGCAGAGAGCATTTAAAAGTAACAGATTACTAAAGGCAATTCTTTAAAATTAATTAAGAGGAATAAGGTATATTTAGATACTAAATGATAGATTAATACATTAAATTAATAACTTATAAAATTTATATAATAATAAATACAACAATTAAGTTTTTAATTATTAATTTGTTTTCCTCACCAAAACATGAATTTTGTGAAGAAAAAATAATGTAGAAGCCTTATCTGTTTTTGGTTTTCTGCTTTCATTACAGCATAATATTAATATAATTTAGATGAATTTAAAGCTCCATCAGTTCCACTTGGAAATAAACAAAACAGGCTTCAAATAGTGGTGGAATATAAGCAGTTTGTGGTTTTGATGTATAGTCCTTTACTGACCATATACTCAGACTTGGTTTATTCATTTAGTGTACTATTCCAAGCAGCATTATTAAGCTATAAATTCAGCAAAACTAGTCTGTTGCACTGGAAGTAATTAATAAATAAAAAAAAAGTCAACAAATCTCAATTTCACAAATAACCAGTTTGCTGAAAAATAATAACAGATAATTAATTGTGACTGTATTTCACGCTGTACAAACACCTAAAGTATTTTAGATTGTTAATGATGAATAAATTTCTGTACTTTGGCTTAGAAGAACAAAAATTAATAAACAGTATTTTCTGATATTAATGTAACTAAACAATTGAGACCATACTGTATTATATAATGAAATGTTATGTAACTTGTAACAGATGAAAAACAGTGGTACTAATGGTTACTTGATGTAATGAAAATATCCATTATTCAAAAACATTTATGAATCACTGTTTAAATATACTTTTCTTTTTTCCAAGGAGTATGGCCAAAAGTTTTTGGATGATTTTTATATTTTTTAAAAGTGCTTTTGTTGTTTAACCTGAAAAAAAAAATTAAAAATAGCTAATTGATTTAACACAAACAACAAAGAAGATGTAAATTCAAGCAAGTTTAGTTACATAAAATTATTTATAAACATCTCAATATTCGTGTACCAAACTACTTGCTTGTCAACTTCTAATATATATAATTTTAGGCTGGTTTCTGGGATCATGGCAGAAACACCACAACTGGAAGACAAGAGAATCAAAATCAAGACACATAACTATACAATTAACCAACTTTTATACTCAGGTCAAGCCTTTCTAAAGTATTCTACAACTCTACATCACCCATAATTTGCATCCAATTCTAAGTCATTCCAAGCCAGTTATAAACATTTCTATATTAATTTTTTGAATAGGCCTCTTAACGAGAAGTACATATAGGAACGTTTACATGTTAACTCAAGACGTGAGAACATAGATGGCAATATATAACCATTACATGTTCAAAAGGATTAGTGTATATTTCTCACTGTGCATTACTCAGTTGGCATGGATATGATTAACTACATGTAAATACTGAATAGAAATGTAGAACAACTGTGTACCTGAATAAAAATATATTCAATATTAGTTGTGAAGATTTAATTAGTAGCTGTTTTAGATGTGTTGCAATCATAGCACTACTTACAAATAATAATTCATTAGCTCATTTGTTTATTCAAGGGCTATTTTTGAATGAAATAGCTGCAAGTTTACAAATCATTGTTTGTCTTATTTCATTACACTAGTAAAATTACAAAATACTATTTATTATCTTTGCTCTTCTCCATGTCTGTGTTGAACAAAGTAAACTAATTTTTTTGAAACACACCTCCTCTTACACTTTACCTTTATCCAAATGAATGTTTCTCTTTTCTGCCAGTCTAAATTTTGCTATGAATCTTACCTCACTAGTTTCCACCTTTATACCCCTCTATATTGCCAATAGAAGCATAAATCTTGTGATTCTTTTCACCTAGGTCAGTATGCCCCTATACCAGATCTGTATATAAGAGCTCTCTGTTATTACTTCCTGTTTGCATCAGGGGAAAGTCTCTTTTCTGCAGAGGATGTGCAATATCTCATACACATAGAAGAGGATTCTTACATAATATCCAATGTTTCTATTCCTATCAGCTCAAAGTCTTTGCTCATGGAGGATCACCACCCAAACCAAAGAAGTGTTGAATGTCATGAATGGTCATGTTACCATTTTTGGACATACCATAAGCTTTGTTTTTTTTTTTTCTAATTTGGGCAACCTTAGTTGGATTCTGCACTTCCAGAACCAAATCAAGTAAGTCTTACTTGAATCTGCATAGACTGCAACACTTTCTTTGTATCTCCCCATTTCTAAAAGGTTTGCTGGTTGCTACCCACCTGGTTTTCAAGCTTTCTTTCCGGAGACAGACCATCAAAATGACTATAAGCTAAAGAAACTTTGTATTTTGACCATTTACATAATATATTTGGATTATACTGTGATAAATGTTAGGAACAGCAAGTGCCATAAATCTTAAATGTCTAGCACTTAGAAATATTAACATAAACTTATTCTGTAAGTTATACAATTCATTGTAAAAAATGTTTTTTATCAAAAATGTTTCAATCAGATATGTATGACAAAAGAGATTGTGCAAATCAATGCCTTTTAATGTGAGGACTCAATTTGGAAAATTTCAAAAAATCAGACAAAAAATGCAATGGCTTAGAAATATCTTATCACCAGAAAGGACTTCATGAGGCTTGTGACATGTCTGTTAATTATTATTATTTATAAAAATAAAACTTTTGTGACATGCCATGTCAGGCATGAATTTACAGGTTACTATTTCCATCATGGATACTAATCAGCCCTCTGTTATTCCACCCATTATTTAACATCTCTTAGAGGTTAGGAGAGTATTCTCATTTGAGACTGTCTATGATCTGATTTGTTGTGAGATGAAGACAGATATTTCGTTTGGTGGTATCTATCTTTGGGCTCTGAAACTACTTTTGCTGATGATCCAAGACAATGTGAAGAAAAGTCTGGCTCTTATTCTTTTTATTTCTAGCACCTTTCTTCATTTACTAGGTCAGATGCCCAGGATAACAATTTGGTTAAGCCACTTCCTTCTCAATTTCTTCAGTTAGTTAATCAGGTTTAGTGATGTTTTGAGGTTTTCTCTAGTTGCTTTTGAATTTACTCCATTGTTGATGGCCAAAAAGTTTAAGAGTGACAACTTAGTTTTACCTGCTGATATTGCCATTCCTTCTGTGACATTTACTGCTCTATTAGATGACAAGATAAATATACCTTGTCCCATTCATATGTCTGAATAGCATGCTTTTGCTTACTACCTCCATGTGGACGTATGTTTCAATTCCATGGACTAGATCCTCTTTTAGGTACGTGGAGTTTCATATTGAACCCTGTGATCACCAAATAGATCAACATTTCTGAGAATCTTTTGACCTTCATATGATGGGCAGGATGAGGCATCCCAAAGGCTCAGAAGCATGAATTGATGTCACTGTTTGCATTCTTCGTTGCCATTGGTGGCTTTTAGTCATTCTTGTGGAAGTCATGGTGTGACTGTTTGTTGTATGTACCAATCCCATGATACTGCTCCTTGATCTATTGGTACTCAGAATTGATTCTGCCCTTATCTTCAAGGTGGGGTCTGTTGAGAGTAGGTTGCCAATGTTTTCTGGACATTTGAAATTCTTTCACCACAGATCCATAGGTACTTAAGGTTCTGGTGTCAGGATTGTTTATTGTTTTAACTTCTCCACCTCCATTATTCTCCCAGTAGTATTTTGACTCTAACAGATTTGCAGAGTGTGGACCATCATTTTAAGGCCAACAAAGAGTTATTTTACAAGGGTGGGCTAGAGAGAGAGTTCATTTTATTCTTTTATGATTTTATATCCCATTTTTTTGTTGTTTCCAAGAAGATAGAAGATTAGCAGTCAGTAATTGATATTTCTCGTCCAAACTATTTCTTAGAATCTTCCAGGTTCACAATTAAGTCCTTTTGCAACAAACACTGGAACTTTTCAAGGTCTGCAGATGAACAAGTTCAATGTTTCTAACACATATCCCTACATTCCCATAGTGAAGTCATCTCATCACTATGCATGTTTTGTCTACATGGGTCAGGTTCAGCAACTCAGGGCTCTAGATTTTCACCTAATATCTGCACCATATGTCTTTTGTAGATCATACCAGCTTTTTCTCATCATTTTCATGCTTTGAGCCCGTGCACATGTCATTATGCTGACAATGTATTTCTAGCACCATTTCATCAATAGGCAGCACAACACATCCAGATTCTTCTTTCCAAAATTACAATGACTGACTTTCTTATCAGAGCCTATAGATCTATTTTCTTGCCACTCAATATGTTATCCATATGAATGTCTTTTTCACAACACTTTTAAGTCAGGCTCAGCTAACTTCCATCTGGACCCAGACTATGGAACAGGCAATTAGACTCTCACTCATATCCCCTTCTTCTACTGTGTAGATGGTTCTCTCTTTTAGGGGAAGTGGTCATCTCTCAAATCTCTGATTCCTTTAGGATGAGCAGACGTTTGATTCATTTAGCAGCTGTTGTGTACCAATGCACTGCAATTCACTGGATCATCAAGTCTCCTTGATTAGAAGTAACGTCAAGATCTTAAGTGTTGGTTGAATCAGGTATATACTACCATTATTGTTCTTATACACTCCCTCACCCAAAGATTTGTCTTTTCAGAGATTCCTCACTTCATGTATGGGGTGCATATACTGACAGTCAGGAATTCTAGGGTTTATGGATGGTAAATTAATCTTCTTTCCACATCAGTATTTTATAACTTCTTGCTGCCCAACAAAATCCCAATCTATCAAAGAGAAAATCATCATGGTTCATTCTGATAATTCTACAGTGGTCTCTTCAAGTTCTCATAAAGGGGAGTATGCATTCTCAGGAACTTTGTTTTCAAGCTTTGGCAATTATTCTCTGGGCTCATTCCCATAATATCAGCTTTCTGACTTACCATATTTCAGGTGTGATGAATTTAATAGCAAATCACCTGACTTGACCCACACAAATTCTTTTGACCAAATGGATGTTCCATTTCAAGGGTTTCAGGTGAACTTGCTCACAGTTTGGAAATGTGATGATCAGTGCATTTGTCACTTTCAACTATAGATGTTTTGGTCTGTGGTGCTTCATCTTTGGGTTTTGGTGATAGATGTGTTCAGTCAAGAATGGACAGGATTGCACCATAGATGCTTAATCTCAAGGGGTTTTTTTTTCAGGTGGACTTGCTCACAGTTTGGGAATGTGATGATCAATGCACTTGTCACTCTCATCTTCAGATCTTTTGCTCTTTCATACCTCATCTTTGAGCTTTTATAATAAATGCATTCAGTCAAGATTGGACAGGATTGCAACTCTATGCTATACACCCCAGTTAATTTATTACCCAGAGATCTGGCTATGATTTGATCCATTACTTGTCAAGTACTGTTGGTAGCCCTATGTTGGTTGGCCCAAACATTGTTTCTTCTTCTACAATATCTTCAAGAGTTTCCACCTCTGCCAATTTCTCTTTGACTGTCTTTGTTGAGACAACCCCCAATCCAACATTCTACATCCAGGCATTCTCCAGCTCAATTTAAATATATTGAATTTATGCATTCCTTTGCATGGCATAGTATCATGTATCAGTGGAAGTGGTACACTTATCACCATTGGTGTCTCATGAAGAAACTGAAACCACTTGACACAAATATGCCCACTATTTCTAGTTTTTGACCTGACTTTTTGAAAAAGGTCTATTTCCATTGACAGCTTTATCAACTATGTTTTGACACTATAAGCATAAAAAATATTTGGATTATTTGTGCTATCTGCTCTTTTCAAATTGTACAGAGTCCATCATCCCAAATGTCCTCTTTTATGATCCAACTGGAATATTAAAATGGTGATACACATTTTAGCCTCATATGCAAAGTATTACCTTTCCCTTAAAGTGATTTTGTCATTACTTTCATTTTGACGTTGTAGATCAGGGTTGTTTGCATTACATCAGGGAAAAACTCTTTATTACTCCACTTATGTTCTGTTCTACTATGATAGATCCTTTCTACTTAAGACCCTGGTGCCAGGGAAGGTGATAAATCCTTCTTACCAATTCACTTTTTTATGACTTTTCTATCTGATTGAGTTGAATGTGGCCCTTCTTTTTTGTCTTTCTTTTTGCTTTGAGAATTACAAAAGAGGGTTCTTGTCTCTGTATAATTCTGTAAAGAGACTGTTAATTTCTGTGCCATTGGTTGGTCTCAACTTGTTCCACATCCTTCTCATAAATTTCTGAGAAGGAGATATTGCTTTGTTTCTTAGATTGGAAAATTTGGATTTTGCTTTCCAAGCCAGGTAATCTCTGTTCTTTAGGTTGAGTGAGGCATGACAGTTCCTGTAATTTTGGGTTTGGTGTGGGGTATTTTGAGCTTCTTAAGGTTGTGGTAAGGCTTTGTCCACCCTTGTGTTGCTTGTCTTCTCTTCATAATTCTAGTACAGTAGCATGATAGTAGCTGAAACATTCAGCATGAGTTTCAGTAACACCACATTATTAAACAAGACCAAATACAAAGCAGTCTTCATACCCTAACCACTATGCTGTGGATCTCAATTTGGGTCCGCAGCCTATGATGAGATAAAGGATCTTGCTTACCTGATTGGAGCCTGGATGAATTCATGTTCTTGTTGCAAGGTTTAGATTTTGCCTCTGTGGCCAGTTTACCTTTACTGTCAAGGGATTAAATTTCATGTTGTGAAGGCAAAGAGCATACCTGTTCCAGGAGTGATGTAGACCACCTGGCATGCTATTACTATATCTCATTTTTTCACACCTCTTTGTAAATACTTTCTATGTTGATCTTGCCCTCACTGGCACTCTGTTTTGTCAATGTAGGATTCCAGTTCAAGAGTGAGTGGAGTTAAGTGTGTTTCAGAAGTTAACATTTTCCTGTACTAAAAATGTATTTCTCATAACACTTATCTGCTTTCACACTCTCCAACCCTTCCTACAGTGTGTAAAAGTGAATAGTGAATAGAAAGTAATAACTGGGAGCTTATATATGGATTTGGTTGTAGGGGATGCATAGATGTAGATGGAGAGAATCACAAAATTTAAATTGCTGTAGGACATAAAGTCTGGAGGAAGTGAGGTAAGATTTATATCAATGCTTAGATAGGTAAAGAAGAGAAACTTTCATTGGAAAGAGGCTAAGGTGTGAGAGGAGGTAAATATTATTAGAAATATATATTTGGTACAGGAAAATGTTAATTTTTGTGATCCCTTGCACATTTTTTAAAATTTCTATAGGATTGCAAAATACTACATACCTTAACGTCCCATACCTCTTCCAAAGATTTAAAGTTCTTGTCTGTAACATGCTCAGTATGGCTACAATAATGTGTTAAATTCAGCTTGAATTTTCTTTATTTCTTTTTCAATAGTTATGTTCCATTCTACTTTAACTTGCATGTGGAGAATTGATTACTTTACAACTGTCTCATGGAGCAAAGTTAGTTTTTTTCTCAATTCTGGGAAGTTTCATTTTTATTTTCCTTTGTTCCTTGCTCTGCTGAATTATTCTTTAACTTTATTTAGTTTAAAATCTGCTTGAATACAGTTTCACTTTACTTTTCAGTAGCATATTTAGAGACAGTTTTCATCAATTACTTTGAATTATATCACTTAATTCATTTTGGTTTACAGTGCAATAACTCAAATTTCAGGCCAGACTGCTGTACATTTGTTTCTGCTTCAGATAAAGTGTTTATTCTTCAGTCTGCTTTGAACAATGTGTCTTGTTCCTCTCAGTCCATATGGGACAAACTACTATTCTCATCTATCTGCATGATAGATTCTTGAACCTCTAATTTTTTTACAAATATAAGATAGCCGTAAGCTATGTTTAACTTTGAGATTACCTCAGGATTAACTAATTAACTGTTCTTAAAGAGTTTAATTCAACTTTTGACATTTTTATTGACTACCAGTAGCTTAGCAGTAGTTCTTACAGTTTCTAATCCTAAAATCTGGATTTTCATTCCTACAGTAAGCACAACACACGTAGCTCAGTGTGAAGCTTTATGCTTAATAACAGACAAACAAACAAAGACATCCTTAATTTCCTAACATACTTAAGACTAAATGGGAAATACAAAGGATAAATAAGCCAGCAAAACATAATTCATGCTTTTATTATTAAATATTTTGTTGAACAAAATGTGTAAGTAAGTGTGTAAATTGAGTATAGTCTCTGTTTATTCTGTTTTAGGATTATTTACTGAATAAAATTGATCGGCAAGTGTACTTACCATTGCTTATTAACTTCTCAGCTCAAACAAGTGCTAACCAAACTCAAGATATGATAATGAGTAAACTAGACAAGTGAACAAAGGGTGTTTTTGGACCTTCTTTAACGAAAAAAATGGTAATCCTCAATTTTTATTATTACTTTCCTGTACATCTTCATCTAAATTTCTTTTAATTTGTGTTTATTAAACTTTTTAGATGCTTCTTTTTTACCTTGTCATTGTAATGGATTACTCTTATATACCTTTTAAAAAAAGAAACTCAAAAGGCAAAATTTGAGACATATTGTTAACAAGTATATTTCAGGTAGTTCTGTATGACATGTGTGAAACTTTGCACATTCACTGCTGAGCATCCAAAGTCTGCAAAGACGAAGTCCACGCTCACTAATTGAAGTTTAACGTCACTCAATTTCAATAACGAGTATGCCCCCTGTGGGCATCAATAACTACTTGGCATCTCCTGCCCATGGAAGTGATGAGATGATGAATCACGTCCTGTGGAATAGCTGTCCACTCAGCCTGCAAAGCTGCTGCAAGTTGTGTAGAATCCACAGTTGAGGTCGTCGCAGTTGCAGATGCTGGTCCAACTCATCACAAAGATATTTGATTGGGTTTAAATTTGGTGATCTGGAGGGCCAGGGAAGAACATTGATGTTGTGGTGTCTCAAGAAGACAGTGGCGAGTTGGGCTGTGTGAGGATGGGCATTGTCATGTTGAAAAATGTCGTAGACATTCATCATGATGGGTTGTACATGGGGCCTAAGAATCTTGTAGACAGTTGCGTACGATCTGATCAGAAATACTACACAGCCCTGGTATGGTTAAGGCAGTAGATGTCGCAGTGGAGGTCCTATCCCAAAGGTGACGTAACCAGATGTAGCGATCTTGTGCGGGCATGGTCACAGCAAGTCTGTCAGATCATGGACGGTCACAAGTTGATCCATGTTGTTGATGACGATTTCATAGCCTTGTGATTCTGCTTTGGTGGACATTCACAGCTCTGTCAGCATCTGATTAAGATTTGCCTGCTTCCAAGCAACCAATGGCATTGTTGCATTGTGCTTCAGTCAGTATTGGCATAACAGTATTACGTGTTGGTGGCTTAACACTGAGCTATGGAAACCAAAAACCCGTCACTTTTATAGGGATTTTACACATGTTGCACTTGCAGAACAAGCAGATCTCTCAAACAAATTTATTGGACACGAATGTGTGTGGGTGAAAAATCCGATGTGTTCCTCCATTTTCAAAGTGCACAACTTTTATTGTCATTTTGGTCTGGCAATCAGTTCCTTAGCACTGGTTGTTACACATACTCTGAGCTTGTAACGTTATTACATATATTTCTCTTTAAAATAACAAAAATATCCCTTTTGTGTTTCTTTTTTTGAAGAGTATATATTGATTTAAATAGTTATGCTTGTTTTAATTGAATTTATACTTAGAAATGTATGTAACTTATACTGCTATAAGTTCCACCTGTTCTCTAAATTTGTGGAAGATTTTTGAATGTAAGAATCAACAATATGTTTTACATTGTTGCCTACTGAAATTTCTAGAATTTTGCCTAAAGAGTATAAATTGACATGCTAAGAGACAGAAACAAAATATTATTGGTTTGCTGCAATCAGAATATTATGAGTTTCAAGACCTGTAATTGTGATTAATGCTAATTAATTAGAAAACTACAGATATTTGACCAGGTACATTTAAAGATTTCATACATTATGAACCATTCTAATTCAGAGAATTAGCTTCAAAACATTAGTATTTCTACTGAAGTTGTTTGATAGCTTCATAGAAATACTGGCTAGCCTTCCCATCAAGTGAAGAGTATCTGTTTATCAACATAAAAGTGATTCGTTCCTCATGGGCCTGGACCATTGATAAAATATTCAGTTCCAGACTAAATAGAAGAGTGAATACTGTCAGTTTGTAAAATTTTTGTATACAAATAATTATTTGTAATAACCATTGTTATAAAGTGTATTGTTTTTTGTTATTTTTAGGCAGTAAAATATATTTGTATTAAGAAAGAAAATTGTGTGTATCAATATTGTGAGGAAATATCATAAATTTGGTACATGTTAATATTTCATTTACTTCTAAATCAAAATTAAATTTCTGGCTAGTTGAAATCCTAATACATAATGTACATAATCTAATAAATTGGAGACTCATTGGAGATAAATAATAATATGAATACACGATGAAAAGTCAAAACATTGTGTTTGTTTTATTTCTGAATCATATTTTTTGGATGTTGCAAGGTGGTGCTTGTGGATGATTTAAACATGCCACAAAGAGAGACTTATGGAGCTCAACCTGCTATAGAGTTGCTATGACAATGGCTAGATCACTGTACATGATATGACAGAAAGGAAGTCATACCTCTTTGTTTGGTGGATATCCATTTGATTGCAGCTATGGGGCCTCCTGGTGAGTATTTGAGCAGTTGATATTTTTTATATATTGTTTTTCTGAAGTAACCATTAATATATTTTCACTAATCATCACCCTTTAGTGTGTATTTTACTTCATTAATACTGTATATTTCATAAACTGTTACCCATAGTCATAATTTTGTTGATGTGTACTGGCATTGAGAACAATGCCAATAAACAGATCAAGATTTGCATAAATGTGTGGATTGGTTGAGGAGAAAAGAAAGCCTAATTATAACATAAAACAAAATTTCATAAATCAAATAAACCAAATAAAAAATGTAGATATTGGAAATTACAACTAAAGTAATTGAACACAACTAAACTACTACTTCTAACATAATATCCCACCTTTACATATATACATAATAGTTTAATTCCTTGTGCATCTACTCATGAGGCTTTCTTGCCAAATCCCAATTTTGATTCTCTTCAATATCACAGCTTTTAAACATGGAGTCAAAGTAGGGATTTATAATTAGATGATCTCAAAGCTTAAGCTTGTTTATTCATTTTTCTCTAATTGCATTTTCACTTTAAGCTACCTACTTTTTTCTTTATTTTTTTAAATCCCTATTTCCCTTTATAAATTAACAATTTTTAATAAAATTGTTTATTTAGTTATTTTTGTGTTTTTTGTCTACCATGGACATACCTCTGTATAAGAGCAACACTGTCCTATTTGAAACAGTTTAGTCTATCAAATATTTAGTTGTTGTATGATACTTCCTTGGTGAATGATGATAAACTTTAAAGTGGCTTCATGCAGAGGGGTTGGCTATTTCTTCTGATGTCATTGCCCCAAAGTTATCATTGATAGTAATACTGCAAATGTGGTGATCAACATTACCATGTATTATGTATGTGCTTGTAAGTATATTATGTAGTATTAAATATGACCACATATACTTGTGTGTGGAAGCATAAATTAACAAATAAGGATTTAGAAGCATAATGAAGTGATTTTATTTTGGAGAAGGTTGTGCAAGTTTCAATATGAATAGCTACTATATTTGTACCCTGTCGCTTTATGAAGAATCTTTAGACTACTGATCTGTACTAGAAAGGTGTATAGACAAGATTTTGTAACCTCGTGAGTTTTTATGTACACAAAGCATGTTGGTCAGTATTTATATCTATGCATGCTTTGTAGTTTTTAAGTTGTAAAACCTTATATATATCTGTATAAAACACCATATTAATATTTCAATTTGTATAGATGCATGCATATATATTCATTGCAAATATAAAACAGTGTATCACACCATAATAGAATATTTTTATGCTTCGTATAATTGTATTTCTATCTTCCTCCTCCCTTCTGCTGGCTGTTGTAAAGTTGGTCATGGTCTTGTTGCAGATGACCATATTATAGTGACGTTCTGTACACTCTACAAGGTCAAAAACATGTTAATTAACAACCATGAATTGATCATATTACCATGTTACAACCCTAAACTCTGTTGGGTCATTGCTGTTATGTTTTATCTGAAACTGTATATTTTCAAATTAAATGTCTAGTTATAAAATTTCTGCCTCATTTTCACCTACAATTGCCATAATTTTTGCCATCTACTGCTTGCATGATTTTTGTCAATTCTTATAATTAGTTTCATGGATGGCTACTCTATCTACAGTATCTATAAAATTTGAAACCATGCATTGTTGACTACAATTCAACCCTTACCATCAGTCATCACCTTAATTGCTTTCCTGATGCTTGAAAGTAAGCTTGGTGTTATCATTTAAATTACACCTTAAATATTTCTGTATAACATTTTAGATGTTTTTATAACATGCAATTGTAAAAAAATTGTGATCCTGTCAACAGTGTCATGGCTGAAAAGGTAGGAAACCTATATGTATACGAATGATACATGACATCAGTACAGTTGTAACACTAAGTTAATAATCACTGTGATACATGTGTCGTGCCTGCTAAATAAACATGAAATTACGTTCTTGTCCCACACACAATGATAAACATACCAATGTAGTAGATAATAATAAAGAAGACCAAATTTGTAATCCATATTAGAAATCACTAGTGTGATTCATGACATTTTTCATTATATATTTTGTAATCTTGCAGTATTTCACTTCAATAAAATACTTTATGTAGTAATTAAACTTTATGATGCTTTAATATTCTATTTTAGTACTTCTATTCATAGTGTATTTTATTTTACAAATACTGACCAGGTGGAGGTCGTAATCCAATTACTCTACGCTTCCTCAGACATTTCATTAATGAATGAATTAATGAATTTGATGATTAAATCATGACTACTATTTTCAATTGTATTCTTACATGGCATCAAGAAAGCAGGAAGAAATTATTTAATTCTTTTGTTGTACCTAAATTTACAAGACTGATGTATTTAAACTTGTGTAGAAAGTGTATATTCTTTTGTAAACATCAATTTATGGATGTTGTCACATTAAAACAGAATGAACATTGTACATATACATGTACATTAAAGATTTCTTCAGGTTATTACATAATGAAGTGAAATGGACTTAAAACATCTTAAAATAAAATTGTTGTAGAAGACTTACAACATTTGGGTTAATTAATGTGTAAAATTTGGCACAGATTTTTCTCCATGTTAAAATAGTTCTATTTCTGAATTTATGGTCTTCTTACCTGAGTCTTTGCTGTGTAGCAATGTATTAAGCAATACAAATTCATTTATTTGTGTAACACTGTTTTAAAACAGTAGTAACAATAACTGACATCTGGTATTAAAGTTATAACCACACAGAAATTATGACGAATAAAGATTTAAGTTTCTTTATAATACCTATAATTGTATTTTCTTTATGGTTGTTATGTTCAGTTAATGAATTATCTTAAATATTTTTAAGCAGTAATGTGTATAAGGTTTCATATTGGTATGCATTTACAAAGACCAAAAGTTTTTGATTGTTCAATTTATGTAAAAATTTAAATCTTTGACAGTTCATTCTATATTTGTCATAGGTTTTCTGTGGTTAATACTGAAGTGTTTTCCTGATTTTAATTTGTAATATTAGTACTGCTAGATACAGATGGATATGCTGAATTGTTCCTTCAAGCTTCATTTTCCAAAATAATCTTGTTAGTGAAGTGGAAGACAATTTATGATTCTCAGAATGCATTGGTGTTTGTATAAAAATTCATGTTGCATGAAATATGTTAATCTACTTTATAGATGACAAACAATTCTGATGTAAAATTGCATGTATTTGTGAAACAAGGTAAATTTTCTTGAGCTCTAATATTTAGAGAAAAAAAAATTATTGTAGATTTTTATTCAGTTTGGAATATCGAAACACATTTTGTGTGGCAAGTAATGTTTCTTCAATATTTATAACAGGGGATTCAGCAGGGACTTTGAGCCTTGCATTGAAGAAATAGTTCAGGCACTCTTGCAGTATATAAAGAAGCAATGTTCTGTTTATTACCAACACCAAAGAAATCTCTTTATCTGTTCAACCTACAAGACTTTTCACGTGTTGTCCAAAGCTTGTTACTTTCTTTACCAGAAACTACTGAAGATCAAGCTTCTTTTAAAAGATTGTTTGTACATGAGGTACATGTTTTAATAATAATGAAAAGAGTAATCAATATAGATGGTAATTATAAACATACATCTGTACCATATGAACTTAAAGTTTGATAACCACTGGTAAACAATAATCTTATTTCAAAAAGAAAATATATATTAATATTTAAGAAGCACTATCAGTAACAATATAAAATAATTCAGTTTCCATCATTTAATATTTTGTAAACATGTGAATGACTGTAAAACTGACTGATTGAAGCCAGTATACAGCTTCCATAAAAACTTATTTTGAAGCATCCCAACATCTCATTCTGGTTTGTTTACTTTATACCATATTTAAATCTACAATTTCTTGAAGTGATTTTTTAAAATAAATAGATAGAAGCCACAGTACCTTAGACAGGTGAGCATTGTACAACAATCAAAATTAATAAGCTAAAGTTTTATAAGTTTTTTTTTAAAGGTGTACAACAACATATCCGGAAATGGAAAAAGTATGAAGAATAATCAAATTATGTAAAATAATTTTTTATTGTTTTAAATGCTTTGAAAGACATTTTACCAATATTGTACTTACATTTCATGAATTTGTGATTTATTCTCCATAAGTTTATCTTTTTTAACATTTTTCTTCTTGTCAGGAGCACAGAAATAAAAAAAAAACGTGAAAATATTATGACCAGTAAGTTTAGGTAATTCTTTAAAACTGGGTATTTGTACACCTTAAATCTTCGACTCTTACATAATAACTAGTTTTTTTTTGTTTTTTATACCTTCATAATTGTGAGGTCCACCATATTGAGTCTTTTTGTTTTTACTTGTTACAACATTCAATTTAAAAAAGTGACCAAAGCAGATTGATAATAATAATTTGTTTTCAATGTTAAACATATAGGGGATCTTAATGGTAATTAATGGGATTAATTGCAATATTTTAAGAAATGTTTATTTAATTTGTGACTCCTTTTTGTAATTTTAATAATCTTGTGACCAATAAAACAATATGGTGCATGAACATATAAGATAAATGTGTTTAAAAAGCCTTGTGAATCCCCACTGATAACACTTAGGATATGTTAATGATTCTGCTTTAAGAGTAAATTCTGTCAAAAAATGTCTTCTTTCACTTTGCATTTCCAGGTATTTAGAGTTTTTTATGATTGCTTGGTTGATGACGATGACTGAAGATGGCTGTATGAATATATCCAAATAGTGTCAAGAGACCATCTGCACAGTAACTTTCATACCCTTATGGCAAGACTAGACCTGAATGAAGATGGTATTGTTGAAGAATGTGACTTAAGATCACTAATCTACTGTGATTTTGCAGATCCAAAATCAGATACACGGAACTACGTAAAGGTTCATGACATCACTCATCTTCGTAATATCACAGAAGGTTTTCTAGAAGAATTTAACAATGTCAGCAAAAACCAATGAACTTAGTTTTGTTTAGGTAGGTGTGGTAAAAACTCTTCTTGTCTTTAAAGTAATGCTTTTGTTTTTTTCTGCCACACAGTGATTATTATAGATAAAATGGTTGTGTTCATAATGTAATTCTTTGGAAACAAAATGGATTAAAGTTGTTTAATAAGGTACAAAAACGGTTTATTTAGTGAATTTTTGTTTTTGTTTACACGTGTCTTTAAATTAGATTTCTTGTGTGATTTCTGTTTTGACATCAATGTTAAAAATGTTTCCCTTTCCCAATATTCTTCTATTAATTAGAAATTATTTTACTAATATTTCTTTTGAACTAGATATTTTAAATTTTATAGAATCCTTTTTTGTGTATAACTGTCACAAAATTCTGTAGTATCATTATAAATATTTCTTTAAATATTAGTGTGCAAAAGTAACCTTTTCAATTATTATGTATTGATAAGTCATTTTCATTTATGATGTAATTTTTACAGGAAAGGAATATCTAAAGATTCAAAAAAATTGTGTTAATAGTTTCAACTTTCTAAAAAGAACTCTCCTTACAATGCTTCAAAATCAGTTACTATTACGTTCTTTTCAGTTCTTGCATATGCTTCCTGAAACAAGTTTTAAAGTATATTCCTTGAATATTAGGTTATGCTGTTGAATTTATTTAGCTGAGTGTATTAATATCTGTGACACAAAAATTTGTTTCCTAGAAAAACTTATTCACACACACAAAAAAAAAGATAGACAAAAAGAGACAGACAGGAAACATATATTAAGGACTTTATTTAGATTTATAATCATGTATCTCTTGTGAATAACATTTTAATACAAATATTTTTGGCAGTGCTTCTCTGTGCATAGTGTATATCAGATTATTTTTCAGTTGTATTCTTTGTCACATGTAATTACTAGATACATTTTTGAAAGGTATTATAAGTAGGTATTATAGGTTCTTTAACTAAGAAAATATTACAAATAAACCAACTTCACCCAGCCCTACCTACTTGAAAACAGTTTTCAGTCAAGACATATTTATTTAGTTAATAAAACCAAGTTTTGGTGCACCAGTTTTGTTCTATAGTGGCTGTCGCAGTCCCTGATGGCATTCATATTTTGGTTATCAATGTATTTACTTTATTTTAAAATATACCTGGTTTCATAGCAAATTTTTGAATTCCTAAAACCCTTTACAGTACTCTTAATGTAGTTTTCTGTATTCAGGAAGGCTATATATATAAATTATCTTTTATAAAACTTTACAATAATAGTTTACATTTCATTATTTTACATTTGGAATGAAATTAATTATTCATACCTCATATAACTGCAAAAGTGTCATGACATAAACAAACAATTAAGTGGTGTCTGCACTCGATAAGTCATACTTACTAAACTTTTTAAAACTGAAAAAAATGCTAAATATTTTATCACAGAGAGCCAAAAACCTGGTATATATATCTTCCCAATGTTATAATAATTTGTACAAATATCTGTATAGAATAATTTGTAGGACCATTGCATGTTTATTATATACAGTTTATTTTAAAAGATTTTTATGTTGTTATAGTTTTGCTATAGAACATCTATGTAAAATATCTCGAATTTTGAAGCAACCTCAGAGTAATGCTCTGTTAGTTGGAGTGGGAGGGTCAAGTCGACAGTCTTTGACTCGTTTAGCTGCTTACATTGCTCATTATGAAATATTGCAAGTAGGTTTTGCTTTACGTCTAGACCTTCTTTTATTGATTATATGCAATCTTCAGAAATAGCATACAAGTAATTTTGTAGTGGTGAGGGTTTTGTTTTGGTGTTTTATTTAGTACGTAGTATGAAGTAATCTCATTCTTAAGCCTTATCATTAAATTTTATTTCTTACTATCAATTAATGTGAAAGTTATTCACACGTAAATATCAAAAATATTTCAATAACTAATATATACAAGGATTTCCTTTTATTTATTAGGTGGAAATTACTAAAGGTTACACAAAATCTGAGTGGCAAGAAGACTTGAAGCATATCCTGAGGAAATCAACTTCCAGTGAACAGCATGGAGTCTTTTTCTTTTCTGATACCCAGATTGAGGAGGAATCTTTTGTAGAAGATATCAACAACTTTTTAAATCCTGGAAAAGTTCCCAATCTGTTTGCTACTGATGAGAAACAAGAAATTTGTGAGAAAATGAGACAGATAGACAGGTTATTGTAATCAATATTGCATAATACAGCTAAGAAGATAAAATTTATGATGTATTGTAATTATGTGTGGGTAGGTTAATGCTTAACATTAGCAATATCTTTTTCTATTAAACCTCATATATTTACTTATATTCATGCAATGAAATTTAATCAATTAACAGGAATCAGTAATGGCTTTCCCATGAAACTGAAGAAAGATACTCTAGTTATTGGAAAAACATTGTATTAATTAACTTGCAGTTGTTAAAAATACAGATAATTACTAATAAATATGGTCTTAGAAACTCTTTTATAAAGTTCTCAAATAGCTTGTCCAGTATTTGAAGTTACTTCATAATTTTAATATGTGTAATTGTGTGTGTACTTTGAGTGTCTGATCAAAAAATGAACTTAAACAGATAAGAGTAAATTTTATTAATATCTTTTTGTAGACAGCGAGATAGAGCCCAACAGACAGATGGCTCCCTAATAGCACTGTTTAACATGTTTCCACAACGAGTAAGAGAACAACTTCATGTAGTTCTAGCTATGAGCCCTAAAGGGGATTCTTTCAGAACTCGACTTCACAGATTTTCGTCTTTGGTAAACTGCTGCACCATTGACTGGTTTCAGGTAGTTGTTGTTTTTAAAAGTTAATTGGTATAGTGTTATGTTATAGACAATCTGTTGCTCTTTTTTATTTTAATTAGTATTTTTTATCTTTTGAATGGTGACTAATATCTTTACTTATTCTATAGAAGTCAAAGCTCTTTAGTTTGTGATAACACTTGTTAAAAATGTCAGTTAATATTCACCATCTGTTATAAATAATTTATTGTTTCTGCACCATTGGTCCAAGTTCACTGTGGAGCCTTTTTTTGCTCAGAGATGGGCATTTTTACCTGATGGTAGATGCCAATAATAGATATCTCCATTGCCAACCTTCACATCCTTTTAGAACTTCAGTTTTGACCAACTTTCTCCCCAAGTCTGCATTGAATCCAGGGGGTTCTTTCTCGTTTTCTCCTATTTTCTTCCTCCTATCTCCCAACTTTACTTTTGTTTGGATCCCAATAAACCCTGTTTTTAGTAATGGGCATCAGGCATGATATTACACTTACAACTACCCTCTAGGATATGTACAACCATCTTTTTATTCCTTGTTAACCCTCCTCCCTTTGTGATCTTTCCCCTTGTCTCTTACGATTTGGGTCCACTTTCTGGGCCATTTAACCTACTTCTCTCTCTACCTTCTTCATCCCAAACCTTCTTCTATATTTTCTACCATCTGATCCTTCTTCTCACATTTTTCCTCATTTCTTATCTTTGTTGGAGGAGATACTTCACACTAGCATGTAGACCATGCCCAGTTCGTTCATTTCCAGCCATCTTCATCACATTGCATTTTTGCCCATGTTGCAATTTTGTTTTTCCATCTGTGGCTGTGCTCCAGACTTTAACTGGTACGTTTTTTTCATTTCCCTCTTTTTCAGGGGTGTAATGTAGTCATGGGCTGATTTGCAGGCAGGCCGAGTAGGTTTTTTGGCTTAGCTCTTGGAGCTTCAACTAATACTACAATCTGTTACTTGATGTATTTATTTGAAGTGAGGATCCAGTGTGTGAATGGAGCATGCAGGCACTAACTCAAGAATTCATAGTTAAAACAAAGCAAAGACTTCAGACTAGGATTTCCAATAACACTTTTTATATATGTCATCAAACCCTAAATATTTAAACACACACATATATATATCTTTATTCATGTTTATCACAGGCAATCATTTTAACTCTATTAACATGATGACTGATGTTTAAGAAAGAATGACATGAAAATTACTTAAAAAGAGCTTGGGCACAAAATGGCCAGGTTTTTACTGATAGCAAGAGACATCTATACTTGTTCCTTGATTCCTTCTTGACTTCTCTCCCTTCTTCTTCTGGCAAAGATGAGATCTGAGATGTGAGCCTTCTAGCTGATGATGTCAATCATGTCAGATTGCTTGCTGGATTTTGAACAATCTGGCATCTGTTCTAGGATCTTTTATACTAGCTGAGGGGAGAATTATCAACTTAATCATAAGTACCATGGTGTCAGCTGACTTCCTGTTTGTGATTTCTTAAGCTTGTAAGTTACTAATAGTTTGTACTAATGTGCCATCAAATGGAAAAGGTTTCTTTCTTGTTTGCAGACTTCTAAGTTTGTTAGTTAATCACTCTCTTAAAAACAATAGTCCATGCTGTAGCGTCAGCCTAATATCCAAGATTCTTCTTGGTTTCAACATCCAAGTTTGCTTAACCCCTTTTAACTCGATAGCATCAATTCACTTCAACTCAAACATACAACAGACAGTTTCTCATTTTTAGTTTACAGCTTGAATAACGCCTTTTAATGTTGATAGTGTCTATCTGTTCCAATCTAAACAAATAGCAGATGTTATTCAGCAGCTTTCTGTGATTCTCTGTTTTAAGTAACTCCTTTGTTGTTCTTGATAGCATCAGTTCTTCTTAAACTAGCTATAAACTTGGCATGTCTCCTTGCTGTTGTTATTCTACAAACATTATTGCTTCATACACATATTTTTTATACTTCATTACTTCTTGTTTATTAAAATAATTATTGAAGGCATCCAGATATCTAGCGATGCCTCAGAGGCCATTGCTTTCATTCTTTCTTTTTCTTTTTTATTATACTGATCTCATTCTGTAGCAAGTGGTGACTGACCAGGTATTCTCTAATTTCACCTCAGTACTGGCTACATAGACTGTTATCTGTGCTCCACATGTTCACCACAGAGATGGGGTGTTTCACAAGATCACTAGCAGATTACCTGCCTCTTGATAATTGCTTCATAAACATGTCTGTTCTGGACTGCTTAGGTAAGATACAAGGGGACAACTGCCCATCCTTGCCACTCAGTATCATATTTTTTTCAAAATACAGATTTGTGATTTCCCGTTGTACTGTTTCCAGTGTTGATGTTCCTTCAGATTTTTCAATGCATTCTCACCCTCCTTCTATTTGAGTAAGTCCTTACCACTTTCCAGTTTTTAGCTGCTGGGGTAGTTGATCATGGAGGCACCCTCCTGAATAGGTTCCACAAATAAAGTAGGCTATAACTATTCAGTTGAGAGTCAAATAGTCGTGTTTTGCTGCTGTAGATGTGATGTGGCCTCCACAGGAGTTTCATCTGTCTTCTCACTGGTGGATGTAGCCTCCTTATGCTGCTTACACATTCCATCAATATTCACAACAAAAGGAGATGATTCATCTCATTACAAGATGATGTGACCATCTTATACCATTTATAATATTGTGGAGTTGATCTGTTACCTTACTGATTGACATGGTATCCTGTTTCATATTCCATACCAACTGGAATTGATCCATTGCAAATATAATTTGCCCATTTTGATTGAGAGACCTTATCCTACCTTCCCATGGATGTCATTTCTCAATGTTATAATGTTTATTTGAGTGAACCAGTCAACATAAGTCCTCACACAAGTTAAATCTACCCTCTATATGCTGAGTGGCCAGTCTCAGATTGCTATAAGGTATTGATCTTTATGTAGTATCCAGTCATCATAGCAGGTCTTAATCAATGATTATTGAGTTTGGAGTTGAAGATGGTGTAATCCTCATTCTACCTTCATATGTATGTAGGTACCCAATAGAGGAAGTTTTGGGTGTAGTATAGTCTGACATACCATAGCCACTCTACACCTTATGATTTCCATCCCTATATTTTATGAATTATACACATAGGTGATAAGCATACCTGACTCAGAAATTATGTGGTTCCCTTCCTCTTATCTCCAAATCTTTTTCTTTTATGATTAGGGGTATTCTTTGAACACTTTTGGGAAATACTTTTGTTATTCCCTTTCACCTGCTCTTCTCCATGTGAATGTAGGTTTCTAGATAGTCTTGTGAGAGGAGGTAAATGTCTATTAGAAATACATTTTCGATAAATATGTTTACAGATCTTGTTCATTCTTCAAACTATATCGTCTATAATGCCTGACTTTATACTCTTGGGATGATTTGTTTATAATCATGGTATTTCCCCACATCTGTTGGTTTCCTGCATACTCTTGTTATGTATGAGCTGTGTCTTGGCAATTATCACATGAAAGAATGAGTTCTTGTTATCTTTTTCAATTGTAAATTATATCATGCAACCTTACATGCTTACATGAATTATGGATTTTTGAATCTTGTCTCGACTGTATTGCCCTATTACAAAGGAGCATCAACATTCCTGAACCACATATGTTTTGAATTGTCATGTTTAACATGTTCCATATAGAGATTCATTATAAAAATGATCATGTACTAAATTGAAATATTAATGAATTAATAGAATATGAATTACATGTGAAAAAAAAGAAAGATAAAAGAAGCTTTCTGTATTTGTCTGATAACATTCTTAGCACAGAAGTAATCAAAAACCTTTTCAAAACATTCAAATTGTTAGTTGATTTAAGCTTTAAAAGAGAAGATCCCAGTCAAGATTTTTATCAAGAAGACTTAGGATCAAATCCTGGCCATTACTAACACAAAAAATAGTCCCTTTCAGGATTTTCTCAAATTGGGCAGCAGACTGGCACCTGAAACATAAGGTGAAAACTAATTAATTATTATAATCTAATTGATAAAAGTTACTAAATGATAATTAGATTTACATCATTGTATAGATTATTAATAAGAAGGGTTTATTATTTTACCACTCTTGAGACAAAAACTGCTGAAACACTGAGTGGTTTCAAGTGCTTGTTGTTGAGAGTAAAGGATTATTGACAAGTCAAATCTGTTTCATTTTTATTGTTTTTAATTATTCACATTTAATTATTTTTAGTTTTTTAGATTTCATTTTATGTGATCAATAACTGTATGATATAAAACCTAATCAACAAGGAGTTTTACACAAAGTAAGTGTACTGTTAAAAATGCATTATAAAGGAAAAAAATATAGTGTTGATTTTGAAACTTCATTCAATTTTGACAGTTGTTTAAGCAATTATTTGTTATTACAAAGTAATGAAATTCATAAATCTTTGTATTATTGATACTGATAATAAATATAAATTGTGAAGAGCTTGAAAATATGAAAATTAATTTTTTTATGATGTTTTTTAACTAATGCCTTTCTTTCTTCAATGTTCATTTATGTATATAATCTCTGAACAGTTACATTACATTGAGATAAAATAAAACTGTGTAAAATGTAATTTTATCAGTAAACAGATGTGCAGTTCAAGAAGAGCCTTAATACCTGGTTAAATATGTTCTAGACATGTAAATTAAGAACTAATATTTAATCCTAAATCTAGATGAGAAAGTTTCAAATTTAAAAATAAAACAGAAAACAAGACTCCATTTAACTTCATCATTAGATGGTTAGAGATCCTATTTTATAAGCTTGAGGTTTAACAAGTTGAGTACTATAATATTTGTTCAAACTAGTCTAATATATTTTATTACTCAAATATGTTACTTAGGATATTAACTAAGGACAGACATTAATGAATTAAGATAAAAATAGTACATATAATGATGCTTAGTTATACACATGCGGAGATAGTTTCTTTGAAATGTGGATTTAATACTGATTAGATTGAGGTCTTATATTTATAACTATTATTTGTACATGTTTTGGGTGAAATGAAGCAATGTTCCATTTATGTACTTTTAACTGGTATTTTCTAATCAGTGAACAATTTGTGTTTCTAATTGTTCTCTTTAGAATGACATAGTTTGTTTTTTTTCAGTCCTGGCCTGAAGATGCTTTAGAAGCTGTTGCAAGTCGGTACTTAGAAGATGTTGAACTAGCTCCTGAAGAAAGGGAAGGCTGTATTATTATGTGCAAACACTTACACAACACCACTGAAGCTCTGTCTGCCATGTTTCTAAGTGAATTACAAAGATACAATTATGTTACACCTACTTCCTACCTGGAACTTATTTCTACTTTCAAGTCCCTACTGAAGAAGAAGAGAAGGTAGGTATAAAACAATTCTGTAAATTGAATAATTGTTTTAACTCATTTCAAATGTCACTTGATCTGCCCTTTCTTTTATCTAATGACTCTGGTAAATGCATTCTTTGTTGATATTAGTTCAGTTTTTTGTATCTACAACGTCTCATACTAAGCAATTATCTCGAAAGGAGACCATTACTTGAGAAAAAGACTAGTGATTAGACTTTTCTTTTTTGTTAGCACTCAAAATCTAAAAATATTTTATAACTGCTGATTTAATATTAGCGGAGTAATAACATTATCATATCTTTTTCCATCTTGATGAAGATGACTACTGTTTTTCACTTGTTTTCTTTACCAGATTATTTTTGTACCTATAATAAAAAGACACAAACCAAACAAGTTGTAAGAAGGTCTCCCTTCTGCTGTCTTTCATTTTGTGATAGTATTTCACGTGTCAACTTTGTTTACCATTCATTCTAAAAACACAAAGATAAAACCAATTTCCAAAATGCATACTACCTCTGTATAATTGCAGATATAGGTGTGGAAATTAATGTGATCTCCTTTACATATCTAAGAATAGTTATTTTGTGTTACACTACTTCCGCAGATTATAAATGAAAGATTTTATTCTAATATAGCATTATGCTAAGATATGCAAAGCACATATGTAAAGGAGTTCATGCAATTTCATATCTTGACTTTTGTGTGTAACAACATCACTAAATGACATAATCTGAGTATCTACACCTAATATATGCATAAATTTTATTACACTATTTATGTAATAATTTTATTACGAACTCCAAATGGATATACCCAAAATATCTCTTGGTACTCTGTATTTGGGATATGATCAAATCAAATTGTATTCTTCCCATATCGATTTTAGACTTTAATCTTCCTATGTTATGCTTTACACCATTGATATGAGAGGTTAGAGTTTTTTATGGCATTGGAGTTCAATAAAAGCTCTGTTTGTGATAATGGTATTGAAACCTCTAGATAGTGCTGGATTCCTTAAGTAGTTTCAGTCAATTTGTATGTCTTCTTTGTGGATTAAAAGTTGTATAGCATAGTTTGCATAAGCAAAGTAGAAGGATTTTTATGTGACAGATGTTGATTAGATCTTATGTGTGATGGTAAAGTAGTAGCACAAGGTTTCCTGTATAGAGATGGTCACTTTATTGTTTCCTCCTTTCATGTTAATATCCAATAAAAACGTAAGAAGCTGTTAGATTCTACTTCATGTGCAAAAATTAAGACATTAAATCTTAAGGCATTTTAAGAATACAATGAAGTTAGGTGAATTATCTTTTTTATGCCACAATATACTAAAAACACTATCAAAATATCTCAAGAGACATACTTTCTTAATTGTACATTTTAACGCCACCAGTGTTCTGGAATAAATTTCTCTGAGTATGAATCTTGTACAAACATATAATAATGATTGATGATGGACAAAGCTTGTTGAATGTGTGTTACATGTTTTCAGCAAAACATAGAAATACACAATCATATAATGAGTAATCATGAGCCATAAAAAACTCTAACCTTTTCCCTATCAATGGTGTAAAGCATAACAAAGTTATTTCATTTTCTTTTGAGCCAAACATTGCTAATGAGATTATCAGTCTATTTAATAACTTGAGCATTGACATACATAACTATCTGATTTGAAATAACCTGTACTAAATGAACAAAAGTAAAGCATATACAGTTTTTCATGCAAACATGAGAAGAAATATACAGTAAAAATTTTATTTGAAATAAGGACTAAAGTCACTAAGATCACATGCACAAAAGTGAGTTCCATACATGTCATCAGTTTGAATCAGATCACAAAAAATGCTTTCAGGCAAAATTTTTCTTCTACACCAACCCAAAAGGCAAGAGACCCTTTCATTAAACACTGATAATGGTTTGAGCAACATCAATTTTATTTGGCAATGGCCAGGTGGGTTAAGGCATTTGACTCATAATCTCAGGATTGTGAGTTTGAATCCCCATCGCACCAAACATGCTCACACTTTCAGCCGAGAGGGCATTATAATGTAGCAATTAATCCCACTATTTGTTGGTAAAAGAGTAGCCCAAGAGTTGGCAGTGGGTGGTGATGACTAGCTGCCTTCTCTCTAGTCTCACACTGCTAAATTAGGGATGGCTAGCACATATTTCCCTTGTGTAGCTTTGCGTGAGATTCAAAAACAAACAAACAAACAAACAAATTTGCCAAAATTTATTTACCACTTTTACATTTCACCAGCATTGATCTTTGTCTATAATCCTCTCACCGTGTGACATAATTTTTGTTACATTAAATCCATGTGGTTTTAATTTCTGTGCTTATTTATGAACCCTTTATTGCTTAGCTAGAGATCATACCTGAAGAGGGGAGTCCAGTGTTCTGTCAAAATTTGTAGTATGCTCTAAAATAAATTATTTTATTACACTTACAAATTGTTGTTTGCCATCTTGTTATTATTACACATCTGTCTGATTATAAGAAACATACATAGAATGCATAGACTTTTCATTGTGTTTGTTTTGGATTTAAAATATTGTTAATATTAATCCTAGTAAATGACAGGCTTTTATAACAAGTTAAAGTTGACAAATACTAGTGAAATAGTGTAAGTAATGATTTTTTTATTTGTATAAGTTTCGGCAATACCAAATATTTTATCTGATCTGATGCTTTACATGTTGACATAAAAATTAGTTAAATCAAATAATGTATCATAAATTTAAAGTCTCAGTATACTAATCATTGTCTTAGGATTGTGATGAAACAAAAACAACGTTATGAGGTTGGACTAGAGAAACTGGCTCATGCTGCTAGCCAGGTATCTCTAATGCAGACTGAACTTACTGAACTCCAACCACAACTGGTAATTGCTAGTCAACAAGTTGATGAGATCATGATTGTGGTAGCGAAAGAATCAGCAGAAGTTGCTGAAGTGGAGCGAATTGTTAAAGTTGATGAGGCTATTGCCAATGAGCAGGCTGAAGCTGCTCAGGCCATTAAAAATGAATGTGATACTGACTTAGCTGAAGCTGTGCCAGTATTAGAAGCTGCTTTGGCAGCACTCAACACTTTAACCCCAGCTGTAAGTCTTTCTTGAAAATTTTGCCTATTCAGTTACTTTGTCATAACACATTCATATTAAGCTCTAATATATTATTTAACCATTTGTCAGTATTTCTATTTGTGTACTCTTTACTTTTAATTATTGTTAATTATAGAGAATTATTCATACATCATGCATTTTGTTTTTAAAAAATATTATATGCTATTAAAGTTAATATATGTTAATGTATTATTTTGTTTATTTCAGAAAAACTACTTATTTTCTGTAATTTTTATTTTTACATATATTTTATCATATCATTATTAATGTTGAATACGATCTTTTATCTTAGGTTTTATATTCCTTTTAAATTTATTTTATTTTTTAGGATATTACTATTGTGAAAACTATGAAGAGTCCTCCTGAAGGGGTTAAGCTTGTCATGGAAGCAATTTGTATCCTCATAGGTGTCAAGCCAGATCGTATTCCTGACCCTTCTTAAAGTGGTATGTGCCAAGAGCAATATATATATTCTGAGGGATGTATAATCTAAATGCTTTTTTTTAGTCTTGTAGAAATTTCTAATATCTGAAGAATTTTGCATCCAAATATGAACGCAAGCAACAATACTCAGAACCTTTTGTAAGCAGTATGTGTTTGTTGATCTTTGTAGCCTATAAGTTAATCCAGACCTTCAGAAATAATATTAAATGAAATATTTTTGTAAATTTTTTTAGAAATAATAGTTTATTTACTGAAACTCTGTCTTGAAAGGGACCAATTCAGACTGTATACAAAAAAAGTTTTCAAAAATTATAAATTTGGCAAAAATTTATTGTGTGAAAAATATCAAACCAAATGATATTCCTGACTTTTGAAAGTAGAAACATTTTGTAGAAGTTACATTTGTAACAGGTATTATTTAAGATTTCTTCTCAAAGTATTCTTAAAATGAACAGTACCTAAAGTAATTTTGTATGAAAAAAATAAGTCTAGACCTTTCTAATAGTTGTAGTTATTTGTTGCAAGTTGCATCTGAACATAACTAATGGGTGAAAAATTGCACATATGAGATTTTTGAAATTCTCTGTTTATTGGTATAATAGTTAGGTTAGAACTATGCTATTTGAGACTTGAAGCCTGATAGCTTAAATAATAGAACACTGTTATAGAGTATTATTGTGGGTAAGCATCATGGATTTACACCCCAGTCTGGACAGATTTCTTAATATCCAGATTATCCTACCCATGTGGGTAATTTAAACTAATTCTTTATATTTTTATTATGACTTACTCTAATTTATTGTTTGTGCTAATTTGGATAAGTAGTCAAATAAGTGTATCCATAAAATCTACTAAATGATATAAAACAGGGAAATGGATAGTGGTCAGGATGAGAATTAGCTCAACAGGTCATTAGAACTTAAAATTTTGTACAGCCGTGCCTTTTCTAGGCTACACAGCCACACAACAACCGATCAAGTTCTGAGAACTTCATTATTACAGCTATATACATCCATGTTGAAAGCCTTAATGATGTTAGCAACTGACAGGCCTAAAGCCCAAATGATGATTCTAAAAATACCAATACCCCTCCAAAAAAACAACAACAAAAAAAACCGCTGGTAGCATACTTCCTCACATTGCCTTGATACTGGTGCACGTTAACTGGAAAAGTGGAAAGGAAACTTTATATATAGTGTTACCTTTTTTAACATTATTTGTATAATGACTGAATCATGAGTTCTGGAAATATCTGTAAATATATTAGCAAACAGTTTGAATTTCTTCTTGTTCTTTCTGCTTCTTCTATTTTATATTACACGATATCTCAAAAACCAAAATAATGGTGTAAATCAATTTTGCTGAGGTAGCATAATTCCAAGTAGAGTGTCTACTTTCAGAAGTGTTATTAAATAGTAGTAATTAGAAGCCCTGTGAAGCACAGTGGTATGGTTGTGGACTTATAATGCTAGAAACAGGATTTTGATACTCATTGTGGGCAGAGCACAGATAGCCCTTTGTGTATCATTGTGTTTAACTATAAACAAGTAATTAAAAAATAATTCATAATGTTAATGCAAACAGTGTTATCATTACCCCTTGGCCTGGCATGGCCAGGTGGATTAAGGTGTTTGACTCATAATCTGAGGGTCACAAATTCGAATCCCCATCACACCAAACATGCTCACCCTTTCAGCTGTAGGAGTGTTATAACACGATAGTCAATCCCACTATTCATTGGTAAAAGAGTAGCCCAAGCATTGGTGGTGGGTGGTGATGACAAGCTGCCTTCCTTCTTGTCTTACACTGCACTAAATTAAAAAACAAACTAGCAACAATAATTACCCCTTGATGATAGCTTTCTTACAGAAATATGGTGTTCCTTTAAAAAGCTTAAGTACAGAATGAAACTGGAATTTCTACCCAACAATAGAATAACAATAAAATATTAAAATGTTGGAACCTCATTGTATATAGAATCTAGTTATAAACACAACCTTCCTATGTCTATTGAATCATTGCATTAAAAAACAAGCAAACAACTAAAGAAAAAATTTTTGAAAAAGCAAATAATTGTAGCAATGGTTAATACTAATTTTCAAAAACATTGCAAACAAAATATTTGGGATGGCATTTATATTATCCCTACATAATAGCATAGGCACATGATGTATTAGAATGTTAACAGACAAAATAGGTTGTATTAAGCTCAAATGCAATTGAATCACTATATACAATAGCAGATTATCTGTGGCACCAGTGCTCACTTGGGGTGTCAGTATTTGGTAAGGATGACAGTATATGGTAGCTATGAGTCATTTTCAGTCTTGCATAGCAATCTCTGTTGAATTCTTTTTATTTTCTTCTTGTCTCAAGACAAAAAAATTGCCAGATATTCCATAAATATTGAATCTGTGTGTAACTTCTTCACCATCATTTTGCTCTACTATGCACAGTAATAAATTCAGCTGCTCAGTTGTTTTCTGTACATTCAAGTGGATAAAAATAAAGTTCTCTGTGATGGGAAACTGAGATGAAACAGAAAAATTGTGCCCTTAATGCAAATCTTGCACACAGAATAAAAAGTTTGTAAAGTTGGGGAATGCAGATCATGTAATAAAAAAGTTTTTCCAGAATCACACATATAAGCAAGAGTTTCAGTACTGTATGATATTGCTGTACATCAATTCTTCCCTATGCTGTCATAGAGGGATATGCCATCACTACTATTTTGTTTTCATTGTTTTTAGAGATTAGTTTTAGCCATTTTTACATGTACTTCCTTTTTTGAAAATTTTTTTCTATATTTGTAATCTAATCACTTGATGCTTCATTACAAATTAGCAATCCCCACAATTTTGCAAAATGTATGTTTGCTACCAAATTCAATTTAACACCATGTAATTTATTGAGCTTAATTGAACTTAGATTCTCAGAAGAGGTTAAAAGCAGTCTATTAGTATTTTTCCATAAGATAATTATATATATTTAGTTGAATTTATTACTTACAATGCTAAAGTCCAGGGTTTCATTTCCCATGGTAGACATAGCATGTGGGTTTGTGCTGGAAAAAACAAACAAACTCAGAAATAATCTGATTCAGTACTGATGCAACACTGATTAGATTTAATTTATTTTTCACTTATGTTTATTTTGTTCACTGGTTATGGCATACAGGATATTCCATAAATAATTTAATATAGTGTTTAATACATTTTGAAAAATAAAAGATATGTATTATTATAAGAATTTGTTCCTCTTTGAAAGTTAATTATTTTGTTTTAAGTTTATTTATCATCTAATCTTCTCAAATGTTTCCTTTCATAGGCAAAATGGTAGAAGATTTCTGGGGACCTTCTAAGCGTCTTCTTGGAGATATGAAGTTTTTAGAAAGCTTAACAAACTATGATAAAGTAGGCAAACAAGCAATAGATCAATAATAATTTGCATAACTTAAGTTTTTAACTCACAGCTTTTGATATTTTATATTAATAAACGTTTTTAAATATATACAACTTTACATATGTAATATAACAAGTTTTAGTAATGTTTTATAAACAATTAAAATTTAAGGAATTCCTTTAGTTCTATTTTATGATTTATATAAAAATTGAGTTTGGTTTCTGAAATATTTCAGTAGCTGTTTTGTTTCATTTGTCAGTCAGATAGTTTTTGTACTGGTTGTGTGATTTTGTGTATGAGTAATAATTTTTATACTTGTGGTATTTTTAAACTTTAAAAACAATGTTTATAGCTGTATTGTTATTAGTGTAAAGAAAGCATTTTGGTTTATCATTTGTATTATTATGGTAACAGAGATGGTAGGCTGTATTAGCCATATTGTTTTGCCTGTTAAAAAGTAGTAGTTTCTATATTGTTAGTAAAAATTATGTTTTACTTTATAGGACAACATCTCTGCTAAATCAATCAAAACTATAAGAGATAAGTACACTTCAAATGCTGACTTTGATCCAGAGAAAATAAAGACAGCTTCCACTGCTGCAGAGGGATTGTGTAGATGGGTGATAGCTATGGAAGCCTATGACAGGTTAGTGAATACAAGGAAAATCAGCATTAATTGCTTCAGAAGGACTACTAAGGAGAGGGTGTAATTTTAAAGTCTTGTAACAAGTTAATTAACAGAAGTAAAAGCTTTTAATTCTATAGAGGGACTGTGAATATGAATGACATCTTTTAAAGCTTGTAACAGGTATTTTAAACAGTTTTACCTGTTCTAAACAAATGTTGTACTGATTTGCATATTCATCACTGTTTGGATATTTGTCTCTTTGGCTAATTTTTTGGGTGTGTCAGTTTGTTATTTTTACTTATTTTCACTGTTTATGTTACTTAGTTTGAAAGTTCCTCTTTCTTTACTGATATTCACATCTAATTGTACAGTAGATGTGAGGTAAAACATGTTATTGTTGAGTAGATACTTTTTTATTCTCATGATATTCAGTTTAGGTTTTTACTTTTTTGTTGTTTGTCTTTTTGGCTTTTTTGGGGTGTGTTTTTATGATTCAGTCTGACAATTCCACTGTCATGAGCTAAGTAAGAGAGAACCATGTCCAGATTTCTGTGTTTTCAGGCTGGGGATATCTTGTACTAAGCCAACTACTATGACATAAAAGTTTCATATTGTTTCATATTCCCAAAATTATGATACCTGTGTCTAACTATTTATCCCATTCTGACCAGGTTTTTCTCTCAGAGTGGTGGTCTCTTCATCCTCAGATATTTCTGTAGATGTGTTCTCAACTGAGAGTACTGTCTCACTCTCTAATTATATATATATATACATTCATCACTCACTTCTTTCTTTCCAGTCCCTCACCTTATAACTCTGGGGTTGGATGCTTTCAGTCACTATTATAGGGGTCTTCACCTATGTGCCTATCTTCTGACCACAATTTTCTCCAAACTTATTTCTCTTTTCCTGACCACTCCTTGTTATATTCTGCTGGTTGCATCATATTGGCTAGCATAGACATGTTTCCTTCTGCTTTGGCTCTTATTGGAGCAACAGCCTCTGCCCTTACATCTGTCCTGAGTGCTCCTCCAGAAACTGCTCTAGGAGGTATTTCATACCAACATCACCAAACTCCATCTCCATGTGTGCCTTTTATCTGATATTTTTGCCTTATCTGGGGACTTAATCTTATGTAGCCATCTGCCACCTTCTTTTCTTCTGCTTGATTACAATCTCAATGTTCACATTTGTGCCCTATCCAGTTCTCCCTTTGAACTCATTGCAATATGTTCCTCGTACCATCTTTTCCTTAAGACCTATTTTCTCTTTTTCCTGGCATGCATTTATCATTTTTCCAGTATTTATGGCATTAATGTTTTCCACTTTATTTACTTTTCCTTTATGTTATCCTAATTAGACCTACCTTCCCAAGACATAGGCTGCCCAAGAAGGTTTTTTTCAGCTTTTCTTCTATCTCCTTACCTCTCATTTTCCACCTGTTCTCCTCTTTGTATCTGAATTGATTGCTGTGTCCAATTTCTTCTCTTCTATGTGTGTCTTTTTGGGCATTTATCTTTTTTCTCAAGACAATGTATTAATACTTTTTTTTTATTTTGTTGATATACATTATATTTCAGGGCCCAACCTAGTGATAGATGTTGCCTGGTCAAGTATGCTTATTATTATATCAGCACTAAATCTGTATACTCCTATAAAGCTCACTGTTAGATGGTGTGTTTTTGTAAGACAACTGTGCACTTATGTAGTGGTGTGTGTGTATATATATAATTTTTTTAATCACTATTTCACATATAAAGGACCATCACTCACAGACTCAATGAGCAAAGCAAACTGGTATTTTTGTCCATCTATACTGATCCATGATACTTATAATCAGGATCTTTCTGCTTTTCAAAATAGGAAATCTCGCACACTTATTGCACTGTCTCCAGTGTGTCATTCCTCCAGACTGCCCAGTGCACATTCCCCTACCCCCTTTTCTACTGGAGCATTGAGAGTCCTTTCCACTTCCAGTTCCCAGTAGCTGGAATCCTGGACCATGGAAGTTTCCTCCTGAATGGGATTTTTTCAATGAAATAAATCAAACTTCACAGCTCACATGTACTCACTTGGTTAGAAGAGGGCTATTGTCAATATAATTATTGATTATTCAGCAACATAATGTTCTGGATCCAAGGCACTTCCTCTGATGTTTTTTACCATGCTTGTTTATCTCAAAATCAATTTCTTGTGCAAGGCACTTGCACTGGATGAGGAAGATTGATTTTGTTGCTAACAATAACAAAGTGTTTCTACTTAATATTTTGCTCAGTTAGACAGCAACTGACATGCTCCAGTGTGTCCCAACACTCTACCCTTGGCACATATTTATTTTGACCCATTACCAATTACAAACTAGACATTCTATTTTTGTCTATAGTTTTCTGTTTCACATCATAGTTATACAGCATTTCTTCACAGGATGGAGATACACATCTCTTTCTTGAAGATATGGTGCTTGCCTATTACATATTGCCTCATAGGTATTACTCTGTTCATTACTAGGTGAAGAGCATACCTGTTCTAGAAACAGTTTTATACCCCACATGTGTGCCTTCTTTTATTGTATGTCACACATTCTTTTAAGGCAGTTGCTATCTGCTCAATGGCAGTATTCATACTGTCACATCTTTACTAACCTCTCCACCTTTGCAGTATGGAATTCTATTTTTGGGTGAGTGGAGGTAGTACTTATTCAGAAACTAACGTTTTCTTATATTGAAAATGTATTTCCAATATGTACTTTACCTCCTCTTACCGACTTCCAATATTTCCTTTCCACTAATATGCTGGCTTTTTATTTGTATTTGCCAATTCTCAAAAGGATTATGCTAGAATAGTTAATTAGGTTTACTAGTTCCATATTAGTTTTGTGTTAGAAACATAGATCATTTTCTGTAAATAGTAGTGATTCATAAATTGGACTGTTTTGTTTTTGTATTTATGTAAAATAATTTAAAAAATTAAACTTCGTAAATTTAACACATCATAAATATAGTATGGTGTTTTAAAATAACTCATAAATTTGACTTTGCAACAACTCTCATGTTATCTCTGTCACTCGCTTTAACACATTTTATTACATTCCTTTATTTTATTTTCTGAATTTGTTATATTTGATAACGGCTTTACAGGCTGAATATTGGAAAAGACAGAAACTCAGTATGTTTCTGTTGTCAGAATCAAGAATTCTGATGTTATGTGACATTTAATTGCTATGTTTCAAACTTCAAATCTATTTCATAACTTTATATATAGTTAAAAGAATGACTAATCATAAAGATCATATCTAATTTCAAATATTTTGAGCAGCAGGAATGCTGGTTCTTCAGTGTCAAACCTGATGGAGAAGATTTATTTCTGAATGTAGAATTAGGATCATTTATGTATACCTGACTTTAGTCTAAATTTCCTTACAACCCAATCAACTAGTGTGAGGAACAAGAAGCCACTCCTGCCATTAACAATTTAGTTGTCTTTAATATACTTTGAAAATATATATTTGTAATTAGTTTTAACTTTATCAGCTAAATAGGCCCGTTTGAGCTTCCTAATTTTTTTAAAGAAAACCTGTAGCTTTTCTCTAGTTCTACAATTTTTTTAACATATCTGTCAATTTTAATATCTTAAAATCACTCAACATCATGGAATTTATCCCTGATTTTCTCTTTTATATCTTTAGTAAACCAGTTAAATTTGATCTTTGCTGTTATCCTTTTGCTTTTTTGGCTTAATTCATTTTTTTTCATTAATGATAAATCTTGCATCAAAGTCTCAGAAGAACAAAGATCTCATTTCTTGTTTTTCTCAAAGTATAGCAAATCATCACACTTAACTTTTTAGTGATCACTTTTCTCTAAATACTCCTCCACTTCAACTCATAAAAGCATTTCCTCTTTAAAGATTAACAGTTAATAAATCCAAAATTGAATGCCTTCTTGCTTGTTTGCTGACTGACTATTTAGTATAGAAAACCATCTTGAATCATTTTAAGAAGTCTCTCTCTTTCATTACTTGACTTTATACAGTCTCAATCAATGTGTCTAAAATTATTCTCCTATAACTGTTGCATCAATATTTGTATCAGTAAAAACCTTGATGTTATAAAACAGTTTATCATCGACCTCACATACATGAGGTCGGTAATAAGCTATATAATGTTAACTCCCTTAACAATAATCTAATTAAAACTTTCCTACACTTGCAACCTTTAATTATAGCTTTCATTCTAAAGTTTTCAACTTAACAATCTACAGTTTACTTCTTAGGTAAATAGTCTCTCAACCCCCTTTTCTTTAAAAAGCCTTTCTCTGTTAAATAATTTGACCTCTTACCTATTTATGAAGCACTACTTGACAAAAGTTTTGTGTCCACTTGTAACTTGTGAATCACTGGACTGATTGTCACCAAATCTGGCCTGTACCTTTAGGCACCTCAAATAGCATTTGGATCTCTCCCTGGGGACCATATGTCTTTCCTGTACATTTGTTCACTTATGGCTTGCAAACTACTAAACTTTTGTCAACAAACCTCACAGGTACCCCTAGGGCAGTTGGATCTGATGTACTATTCTACCCCAAGGGATCCCTATTGTCTTCCATATGCATTGAATGGATATTTTCTAAGCTTAACAAAGTTCCTGTGTTTCCCATTATACCACACTCTCCAATTTCAACTACAACTCTGAACTTATCCATTTTGTTCCTAATACTCCTGATACTAGAATAACAGCAGCTAAGCAAATTGTTGAATCTACTATTTTTATTTTAAACAATGCTTTCAAGGGCCAGGCACTTAGGATTTGGGCTGTATGGCAGACATTAATATGTAACATTATTCCACAATGAGTAAAAAAAACATATTTTTAGTGTTTTCAGGTTTAACTAAAATTTCAAACAAAGTTTCAATGAAAAATTCACAGATTTACCAGCACTATTGCAAGTTTTTAACTCTCATAGTACACGGTATTCAACTTAATTCTTTTTAGTGAATGTCCATCTTTAAAGATGTATGTATAGTGTTGTGTTGTTGACTAACCCTCTCAGCCTATTTTCTAAGATCAAGCATAGTTTGCTGTATTTTTCTCTATTTTTTTCCATTATTTGTTTTCAGAATAGATAAAGGCCTTCATCTTGGCATTAGTGGGATAATTCTCATCACCTTGGTCAATGGTACTCTATTGCTTTCATTGCAGTTGGACAAATCATTCTGTAGTTTCTAGTTGAAACCCAGTCTTCAGTCAATGAAAGTTCCATGTAGCTGTTTAAAAAGCTTCTTTTTCAATCTCTCTTTCACTTCTTTGAATGTCCCTGACTAACATATAACTCTGGCAGAAAATGTTGCACATCGTTGACAGATGAGAATACTTTTGTTTCATCATATATGTTAAAAATGTCATTTTCTATTGTGTACATTAGTCCTTTAGCATCTCTTTGAAGTAACATGGTGCATAGAATCCTTATTATAGTCATACAGAATGCAAGCAAATAATTGTTCTTGTCAAAAGCTCTGAAACATACCTTCCATCAAACTTCTTAATTTGGAAAGTTTGACGTTGCTCTGGATTTGATACCAAAAAAAACTTTCAAAATGAATAGACATCATTCCTGTGCCCTGTTGAAGTACTTCAATAATACCTTGCTTTTACACATGAGTTCATGAACAATCAGCTTCGTTTCTTTAGTATCATGAAATCCAAGGGATCTTTAGAAATAATGCTAGATTTTTCATCTTTATCACTCCAGAATGGAATAGTATAATCAATCCTTCCTCTTCTTTTTTTTCTTTGTGCCTTTAATTTTCTCTGCAGCTGTTTCCCACTTTCTTTTCTTGTCATTTTGATCTCCAAACCTAAACTGTTGCATCCACACTGACATTGAGAACATTTCCTACAAGTATCATATGTATGCCCTTTGCACTTACAAGCCATTTTCTTCTTTTCCTGTATTAATATTGTTTTATCAATACAAGATCAGTACAATATGTGATTTATGGGTGTGACAATTATCTGCTTTTTGTCCAATCAGGTTTTTGTAGGTGTTAGCCAATGAACAAATGATCCAGGATGACTTCAAAAATTATGTTTTGCAAAATGCTGGTTGCCTAGTGCATGGAATCACTGTGAAATTTACCAGATTTGTCTTTAATACCTATTTATCTTGTTATACTCTAAACTTCATGTATACAAATTTCATATTACCCTAGTTAGCTTATTTGCTACTATGCAAAAGGGTCTTGTAGAGTTGAGTCATAGGATGAATAATAGATCAGGTTGGCAGCAGTTCCTGATAGCAGCAACATGTGACTTTGGATATGACAGTGACTGACTGAATACCTTTACAAACATCTTTAGAACTTCTCCAGACATTCTACTAATTGACCAACTTAAGTGAATCTCATCTTTAGTATATAATCTCTCCCTTATCGTGAAAACTATCCCACAGCTCCAGATAGCTTATCTGTTGGCCTAAGTGTCCACTTCCACTTGACAATCTTTTACTTAAACTTTGGATCTTACTTAATAATTTATTTCAGTATCTGGCTTGAAGGAGTATTCCTTAAACCTCAGATGTGTATTTCTATCCTTAAATCTCCAATGGCATTCTTTTTACTTTTTAAGCATTTTCTGTTGTTTAATTTCCATTATTATTTTCTCCTACATGCACTACAAAAAGAGGATGTTTCTTGGTACCAACAAGTAAATTATCAACATGCTTCATAATGTCTTGTACTTTAGTATCTAGCAAACAAATTCTAAAACATATGTCCACTGACATTTTCGCAGTTATTGGACCTTTAGGATTTCTTCCTTTGCCCATCTAAGCATTGGTCTGAATTTTTTGCACTTGCTTCAATCTTTTATAATGCATTTAATTGCCTATAAAGATATTTGTCTTGTAATACTTTCCAATCACATCAATGATCCTTCTATTCTGGTACTGTAAATGAGCCCCTCATTCAAATAATGTTATCACTTTTTCTTGACAAAGTATTTAGACATGGGTTTATTTACAGATGTGTTGCAAGAGTTAAAATCCTTGGGTGCAATCTTTGTGCTACATGGTTGATTTTCGTTCAATAATATTTTAAAACATCTGAAAAGAACCTTTCATTTTAAGACATGGTTTTCACATATAAATTCCCCATTTACTATTTCCAGAATAGAGGCTAACTGGATTTCCTATATTCCATCATTGTTATCTTGTGTCATTTTCAGGTGAAGATATATATTTGGTCTGGGAGCTTTTGAAGCTCCTTTTGCCATTAATCCAGAACATCCTGAAAAAAATGTAGCCTCATTTTTTTTTGGTGCCATCATTTACTAGGTTGTCTTCTCACAAGGTCAATTTGGATCAGTCACCTTCTGCTCCCTTTCTACAATTATTCAGTCAGGTCTGAGAGGTTCCAAGGCTTTCCCCAATTGCTCTTGTGTTCACTTTTTCTTTGATATTTTATATATATATATAAAAAACAAAAAAAAACACCATTTAATCTTAATAACAATCCATGAAAGGGGACGAAGAGGAACCACAATGTTCCTGAACACCCCGGTTGGGGAGAGAACTCTTCTGATTTCTCTCTCACTAAACTGAACCCCTGCCACGTTAGTTTAGTTTAGTTCTTGATCTTATTTTGAAAATATGGAATTTCAAAATGAAGTCTGAAATCACTTTGAAAAGATCACAAACCATGATATTCTCTTCTTCAGTATCTCCTAGAGCACCAACCTTTGCCACTTCTTTTGCTAACTCCTTTGAATCCATAATCCATAATCCAACATTTCACATCCAAACATTGTGAGCTCAAACTTCATATATGGAAATTATGCAGTCCTTCACATGGCATTGGGGTTAAACTTTTAAAATTGCTTTGTATTTGTCTCAATTTCTCCATAAACCCCAATGATTTCTCATAAGGAAATTAAATCCACCTTAACAAAACGTGCCAACCACATCTGATTTTTTGATAAGCCACCTTTATCATCTACCTTTTGGTATTATAAACATTGGAAATTATTCCTTAGTACTATCTTTACTTCTCAAATCGTTTAGCATACTTTATCCCAAAAAGCCTTTTCAGTTTCCTAACTCAGATAGTGTAGTATTATATGTTTTCTCTCCATATTCATTTGAGCTTTTACCCTCATCTACTATGCATCATATTTCCCCATGAAACGTATTTGTTGTTGCTGCTGGCCTGTGTATATCATAGCTTGGAGTCGTTTGCACAAGACTCTTTATCACTCTACTTCTGTTCTGCTATATATTAATAGGTACTTTCTTCCTGAGACTCTGGGAGCCAAGGAAGGGCATAAATTCTTCTCACCGATTACTTTGCAAAACACTTTTCACCTCTATGATTGTTCAGGCCTCAGAAGTTTGCTATGTCCTGTCAGAGCTCTGAGGTATTATGTGGATCCACTAACTCCATTCAAGGTGGTAGAAACTGACTTTTTATTTCTTGGGATCCTTCAGTTTCCTGCTACTTATCCCTGACAACCTTGACGAGGTAATTTTGCAAATTTTTATATATTGCTTATGCTGGACTTACTATACAGCAAGGAAACGAATTGCCTACTGGAGCACATTATGTGAATTATTCCCAAAACTCTTCTATTACATTATTTGCATGTTCTTCTGAGGGGTTTTGTCTACCCCTTGTGGTCATTTTACCACATCTGCTAGATTATAAGAAGTATATTTTATTCCTCTTGTTTCTTTATTTTTTCAAGTTCCCTTACTTCATTTTTTCCCACTGGATCTCACTCTGTGACAAGTGTTGCCCAGACTAATTCAAGCCAATTCCACACTATCAACTACCATTTCTCTATACTTACTACTGATTGCAACAGGCTCTGTAGAAATGAAGCATTCCATAAGACCACATAGTAGTTCACCAGGTGATATTACCATACTGTCCTGGACCTTCACTCATGGACTATCATGAGTAAAGTATGAGAGGATTCTTCCCTTCTATACCAGTAATCACACTGAATAAATCTAAGTCTGTTCACTTTTAAAAATCTGGGGAACTAGGTTCAACTATTGCACTTTTTACAGAGCACTATTCCTCATGACACCCTCATGCACATTATCTTCCAGATTCTACTAGTGAAGCCAGGGAGGTAGTCCTTACCACACACCCCCTCGGTTTGGTTTCCAGTACATGGTGAGGAGACCTCCCAGGGAAGGTTCTATTCTTTAAGTTTCCCTCCTCTGGGGTTTAAACATCTACCTACGTGTTTGCTGTGCATGGCAACCCGTGAAAGGGAGGAGAGGATCCTGGTGGTTGAGGAGTCCAACCCTAACATACCACTTTGGCCTTGAATTCCTGAAGACAGGCAGCCTTGAGTGAATTTTCTGCTCCACTCAGGCTAGAGTCAACCAAGTACCAACGTTGGATGTTCTCAATAGGTGTTGTGGACATTGTATCTGATGCTGGTATTTGGGTGTAGTGCTCACGAAACCCTGGCATTGCTGCAGTGTCTTTGTTTTGACATTGTAGTGCATCCCCTCTTAGGGCTCCGCGGTGGGTAGGGTAAGTGGGCGCTGAAATTTTCTTTTTTTAATATGGATACTCCAATTAAAAATCTTAATAAAATAGTGAAAAAACAGTCTATAGGTAGATGACCACATCTTGAAGATTCTGAGCAGCAATTCTCACCATCTGTACCACCTGTTGTACCTTATTTTTTATATTGCATTCATTTTCAAACAAACCTTCAGGACATATGTTTCCCTTTTTCATTAAGAAGGGACTAAAGGGACTAGCTGGCTCTCTAAATTCAGTAAAGAAGCTTCGATCTAATGACATATTGGTGGAAACATCCACATCTCAACACAGTGAACGCTTCTTGCGCTCAAAGGCAATTGCAGATATACCTGTTGATGTTACACCTTATGCTACTTTGAATTCATCACAAGGAATTATTGTTGAGAAGGATTTGAAGAACATCCACGAGTCAGAGATTCTCAGTGGTTTTTCCATCCTTGGAGTTTCTGCAGTGAGGTGTATGTCCACTCAAAGAAGATGGAATTATGGTGCTGACCAATGTCCCATTCTCACATTTACATCACCACGTCCACCTGTCACCATCAAGGTAGGTTATCTTAATTGCAGAGTACTGTCATACATTCCAAACTCTCTCCAATGTTTCCAGTGTCAATGGTTTGGTCACTCAAAGACGTCATGTTGTGGTTCCATGACATGTGTTTCTTGTGATGGCAAGGATCATGATCCCTATGAGTGTGAAATGGACCCTTATTGCACCAATTGCAATGTCTTTCACCATTACTACTTTCATTCTTGCCCTAAATGGTTGGAAGAAAAATAGGTGCAGTGTTTGAAAATGATTCACAACATTACTTATCCTGAAGCTTGAAAATTGCTGTCCACCACCTTATCCTGGATGTATGCTTCTGCACTTCATTCCACAACTACATGGGAGAGCAGCCAGATCTCTCTGTGCCTCCAGAATAATCGTTCTCCAAACAAATGAAGTCTTTTGACCTCCATGGTTAAAAAAGTTGATGAATCAACTTCAACACCTATCTCTGTCCCTTACATACATTTCACCAAACCCCAAGATTCGCATCCTATGGTTTTGGATACAAGAATTTTCTTGGATACATCTTCTTCTCCCACTGCAAGATGCACAGCAATCCTTCATTCTCCAGTTACTGGAATCTGCTTCCAACAGCAAAGATTTGCCCAATCGACCCAGGGCAGGATTCATGGAAGTCGATAGATCTCCCTTGAATAAGGACAGTACGGAAAAAAGACGTGGTCGTAAACAGAAGGGTTCTCTACCCAACTCGCCTTCACATAAATAAAAATGGCCATCCTAATACAGTGAACTTTCAAGGTTTATGTTCTATTCTGGATGACGAGAAAATACGAATTGCTTCCTACCATCGTGTATGTCATTTCTCACAGGAAACATTTCTGAAACCTGTTGATACAGTCACCTTTTGGCAGTTTTATTTGTACAGAAATGACAGGTTATGTGATGGACGAGTCCATGGAGGGGTGACACTGTTGGTTGATCAGCATCCACACACCCATGGAGTCTGCAGCCGTCTGTGTTCCTTGTGTCATACTATCACTGTTTGTTCTCTCTACCTGTCGCTTGAGAGACATATGATCAATCAGCCTTTGATGCTCTCATTGAACAGTTGCCATCTCCCTTTTCATGCTGGGGAACTTTAATGGACATCATACCCTCTGGGAAAGTGCTGATATTGATATGAGGAGTAGCTCTGTACAGCAAATGCTCTCTGATCACAACCTTTCTTTTTTCAATACTGGTTCTTCTACTTATCTCCATGCACCTAGTCAGTCCTTTACTGCTATTGATCTCTCAATTTGCTCCCCTTCATTATTCTCCCATTTTTCATGGAGGGTTGAAAATAATCCACTGGGCAGTGATCATTTTCCAATAATTTTGAGAGAGACTGGCTGTGGTCGATGCCAATGGACCCGAGTGCCCGGGTGAAAGCTGGATTAGGCAAACTGGCCCTATTTCACTGCTCTTGCAGAACTTGATCCTGCCATTGTCTGTAAGTTATCAATAGATGATTGTGTGGCAGCAGTAACTGACTATTTTACAAGCAGCTGTTCAATGTATTCCTAAAATTTTGACATGTTTTCCACTATATCTTCGTTTATAGTGGAATCCTGCCTGTGACATGGCATGGAAGGCTCAAAAACGGGCCTGGATACTTTCTGTAGATATTCCACACTCTTGAACTGCATCGCTTTCCAGTGGGCTCATGCACATGCTCAATGGGTAAGATGCCAAAGCCAGAAGGAATCTTGGATTAAGTTCACAACTGGCATATCTTCTACCACCAGTTCCAAAGTCATATGGGCATGAGTTGAAAAGTCAGTGGGTAATATAATTCTGTCGCCCTCTCGATCTTGCTCTCTGATGGCCAGGAAGTAACTGATACCCAGAGCATCACCATATACTCTAGCTGAAAGCTTTTGCTGGGTATATAGCAGTTCTGCTGCTTCTTCCACCTTCTTAACCATAAAGACTAGGGGAAGAGCAATCACCACTTTCCTTTTGAGCTGATTCTCCCTATGAAGTTAATCGTCCCTTTTCACTGGTGGAACTCAAACTGCCCCTTCATTAGTTTAGCATTGCATCAATTAAATCTGATGATGTACACTATGACATGCTGTGCCATCTATCTCCTGCTTTTCTTGCAATTCTTCTGATTGTTTTTAACTGGGTCTGTCACTAGAATGTTTTTCCTTATGCCTGGGTCCAGGCTGTTGTCCTTCCTTTCTCAAAGCCTGGGAAGGATCCCAAGATTCCTTCAAACTACCATCCAATTGCTTTGACAAGCTGTCTCTGTAAGATATTAGAAAGGATTGTTAATGCTCATCTTGTGTGATTCCTCGAATCAAACAACCTCCTCTCTCCCACCCAGTGTGGGTTCCGACAACAGAGCTCCACAGTGGACCACCTGATTCGACTTGAAACGTCAATCAGAGAAGCCTTTCTCAAATAACAGCATCTTATATTGATATTTTTTAACAATCAGAAGGGTTATGAAACAACATGGAGGTATGGCATTTTGTGAGACCTCCATATATGTGGGTTACATGGCTATTTGCCCATTTTTATTGAAACTTTTTAATGGACAGGAGATTCCATGTTCATGTGTGTTCGACACTTTTCCATTATTTTCTACAGGAACTTGGAGTCCCTCAGGGCTGTGTTCTGAGTGTCACACTTTTCAGTATAAATATTAATCCCATCACTGAACAACTGCTCCTCACTATTGCAAACAGGGTCCATGTCGACAACTTTCATATTTCATGTCAGTTGTCGAACATGAGGTATATTTACTGGCAGCTACAGACTGCCCAAAATCGTTTACTGAAGTGGACCACAGCAAATGGCTGTAACTTCTCTCTCTCTAAAACCGTTTGCATGTACTTTTGCCTCCAACTGAGTATTCACCCTGATTCTGAACTCCGTATTGGTGAAGTAATGCTGCCTGTTGTCCTTAAGACAAAGTTTTTTGGGCTTATCTCTGACTGTAAGCTGACCTTTATGCTACACATCAAACAGCTATGGGTCAAATGTACAAGAGCAGTGAACATCCTCAACGTCCTGTCTTCCACTAGTTGGGGAGTGGATCAGCGTTCTATGCTAAAGATATGTAGTGCTCTTATTTGATCAAAACTCGACTATGTATCAGTGGTCTATGGCCTCAGCCAGGACCTCAGCCTTTAAGATGCTAGACCCTATTTATCACCAAGGTCTTCGGCTCTGCACTAGGGCTTTCTGCATTTACTCAGTTCAGAGCTTATACATAGAATCTGATGAATCTTCTTTGCACCTCCACCGTTTGCAACTGTCTCTACTATATACTTCAAAACTTTGTTCCTTATCAAAGTATTCCACCTGGGGTTGTGTTTTTCTTTCTCGGTGGGCCATGCTTTTTCAAAACAAATGATCTATTATTGCTTCTTTTGGCCTTCGTATGCAGGTGCAGTTGGATAAATTGGGTCTAGTCTTGGATAACATTGCTGGATCCACTGGTCAACCCATCCCACCATGGCTTATTACAGTCTCCAGATGTAACATGTCTTTAAGTCATCTGAGAAAAGAAGACACTTCTGTTTGGAAATACTGTCTGTTATTTGCTGAACATTTCTCTCCATTCCTCTTTATACAGATGGTTCGAAATCAGGTGGCTGTATGGACTCTATTATGGCTTGTGTTTCAGTTGTTGTGTGCAGAATCCCCTCATCACCTTCTGTTGTCACAGTTAAATTGTATGCCACTATTTTGCCCTGAATCATATAGAAGCTAAGAAGTACTCAAACTGCACTATTTATACTGATTTGCTTTGTTCTCTACTGGCCTTGGAATCACTTCATGTTAGTTCACACCCTGTTTTTGCCGATATTCAAAACCGACTGGCTCATTTCTCTTTAAAATGTACTTCTATCCAGTTTTTTCTGGATACTGGGACATCATATTCACGGGAACGAGTTCGCCGACACCCCACTATCACTACTGTGCCTGTTCCATACCTGGTCTATGGCCCTGTATTCAAGGCTCAGCTTCGTGCCAGCTGGCAGTCGACTTCAGGTGTGTAACGCGAAAACAAGCTTTTCCAAATAAAACCTTATATTGGACTTTGGCCCCCTTGCTTATGTAAGGATCAGAAAGAGGAAGTTGTTCTAACTAGACTATGTATTGGTCATAGTTTTTTAACTCATCGTTTTTTTTTGTCTGGAACTGATGCACCAGTGTGTAGTTTGGGTAACACTCAGATCACAATAAGCCAAATTTCACTTTCTTGCCATTGTTACGACTCTCAATGACAGCACCATTTTAAACATTTTCTGTCCCCAGATTTGTCAATAACGTTAGACAATGTTATTTGTGATGGTGGCACTGTCCAGCTTGGTAATGTTTTTAGTTTTTTAAAGGCCATTAATCATTTTAATGCCATTACACCTTTTTTAATGTGGCTCCCTTTTAAAAATCACAGTTCATCTAGTTTGATTTTAAACTAGAAACCGGCCATAACATTAAATAACTTGAAACCAGGACTGGAAAGGCCAACTTCAAGTTACTGTTGGTTTGAACTACCTGTCAGTCATTTTGACGAGTTATTATTATATTTTTTATCATTTTCCTTATTGAAAATTGCCATGATGTCAAATAACTTGGAACCAGGACTGGAAAGGCCAACATCGGGTAACTGACAGTGATTTTTGTACTTACCTGTTAGTCTTCTTGGCGAGTTATGATAATTACTATTATGCTACAGAAAGTCCTTTACAACTTAAATTACTGTAGTTTTTCTTTTAACGTTGTAGACTAGATGTAAACATTGGTTTTATGTTATTTATGTGCTTTTTTAAACTTTTTGTTTTGCCTGAATTTCCTTTTATGAATTTTACTAAATTAAACTTTACTGAACTTTTTACCAGACATTTGGCATAGATAGTTGAGCTGCTTTGTGCCATAAAACACTAAACCAACCTACCATCCAACATTACCACATTCACTTTCTAGTTACTGGGGTTATGGACAGAGGTTTCTTCTTCGAAGTGTTAGAGTGAATTCTTTCACTCATGAAGAAGAGGGTAAAATTGTGGATTTTCTGTCCCTCATCCCTGATGTTTTTCCCAAATGCTGGTAGAAATGGCAACAGCTGTCTGGTTGGGTTGTGCATGACCCTTTTTTGGGATCGATATTACTTCAGTAGATTGTTCATGAGAGGGAGTTACTTTCTCTTTGTAATTTCAAAACAGATCAGGTACTTCGTTGAACACAATGTTCCACATTATCTCCATAATTCCAGGGACAAAGGGAATGATCCTAACCAATACAGTTTGGAAGTGAGGATGAATGTTCATAATTTCAGACTGGTTGAGTTCTGTTCCTTTGGATGAATAAGGCATATATGATCCAATCACTCTGAATCTAAGGGAGTCACTTATGACATAAACCTTTTGATCAGCTCATTCCTCACTGGAAGAAGCCAAGTGTAAAATATCTTAATGACTGAATGAATGTAAACTGGCCTTCTCTCTGTGGCTTTAATCTTTTCTTTATTTACTACTTTGCACTCATGAATCCAGATCTCTCATCAGAACAACTTTCATCCTAACACTATTCATTTACTGTCACACTTCCGAGATTACATCATCTTATGTGCTGTACTTTTACTCCAACTGCTTAATTTTCTCCAAAATTATATTTAAATAAGCAAGCTCCATTAGTAAAATTTACTTTATCTCTATGAGTTCTCTGAAAATTGCATTTAAGCTCAAAATTATCAAACATAACAGAATTCAAGCCCCCATTAAACTCCACTTATTCCTAAAAACAGTTCATATTATTTTATTTGGAGAGACTATAAAGATAGGTTACATACACATGGAATTTTATAATATAGGAATTTATAGAAAAAGAAATTGTGGTTGTTTGCAAGATTATTTTCATCAAAAATAAAATGTTTCTGGGATAGTTTCTTCAGTTATAGAATTGAAAGGTAAATTTTGCTTGTTACAATGATGGCTATTAGTACTATGTTTTTCATTTTATAAATATACATATTATAAATATAAATTTTAAGTCACAAACAAACCACATTAATATGAAACAAAGTATGTTGCATATTTTTAAAAAGACTTCAAGGTATGATTATAAAATGTACCCTAGGTTTTGGAGGTGACTAAAGAAGTAGGACCCACATTGTAGTGGTGTTACACCATCTATCAGTCTTAACATCCAACTCACTAGTCTCACATAAGATAATTAGAAATTAGGAGAGCGAGATGTGGGTGCTCAAGTCTACAACGTCCCACATCTGTCTCACTCTTCACTGCCTTCAGACAGCTGTGAGAAAGTGACTGCTCTCTCAAGTTAAAATAAAATAAGAAAAAGATAAACATAAAAAGATGAAAAAAATGAAAATAAGGTACTACCATTTTGGGACAAGTGAGATAAAACTTACCTGTTTAAGTTAGCATTCCTGCCTCCAGTATGGTATAGGCACTAACTTTTATATGTGGCTTAAGGTATGCCAAGTTCTTAGATAACCTTATTTTTAACTAAAATAATTTTTGTAGAATTTCTTTGATTTTACTTTCATTGTATTTATTTAATACATTTTTGTATTTATTACAGAATAATATAATAATTTTATCTAAAATCTCTTTATTAAATCCATTAACTATTAATTTTTGTATCAATAAATCAACATTATTAATAAAATGTTGTAATTTATTACAAATTTTACAATATTTGAATAACTGCGAAGTTATAATGTTTATAATAGATGAGTAAACCATAAATTGGAAAATCAAAATCTCTTCTTAGATCAAAGATATTTGTATTGATAACTTATTTATCAATTACTTTAACTTCTAAATCTAAATAATGTGTATCTGTATTAGAAATTGAAGTATTGTCAATTTCTAATACTGTTGGATAAATGGTGTCAATAACATTATATATTTCAGAATTATTTATGCTAATTAAATCATCAATATATCTGTAAGTTAAAATAAAAATATCTGAATTTGCATAGTTTTTAATGAATATATTTTCATTGTGATATAAATATAAACTTGCTACACAAGTTGAATAGTTAGCTCCTATTGAAACTCCTATCACTTGTTTAAAAACCGGTTTATTGAAAAATATGAAATTATTATAAGTACAGAAACTTAATACATATTTTATGTTTCTGGAACTATATTTTCTTTCTTCCAGTTCTATAAAAGGACAACAATATTGTTGTATTAATGAATTGAAAACAAATATTAAATCTCTTAATGGTATTGTGATATGTAATGTTGTAAAATCAAATGTTTAAATACTATTTACCTGCTCACACTTTCTTAGACACTTTAAAAAAGGTTGTTTATTTTTTATTATCTAAAACGTATGTCTTTTTTTTTTTAAATACTTACGTTTTCTATCTTATCACGTAAAATAGTAAGTAATTTATTTAATAATTTTGCCAGTTGTTTGATAATTGGTTTTATTGAATTAGAAATAAATCTGAATTTGATTGAAGATTTATGTGATTTAGGAATAACATAAAGAAATGGCAAATCTACATAAGAATTATGTTGAGAAGAGAGTTTATGATAAGCTTAAACAAAATTATTAATTACGATATCTTTGGATGGGTTGACAAGTTTATTATAATTAATGCACATAATGTTTTGCAAATTATACCAATATTACAGTTAGCTTTTTCAGTAGGAACTGTAACTTATTTTTCTTGCAGTTCTTTAATTAGGTGGATAAGTTGTACAGTATATAGTTAATTTTAAACTATATTCATCAATATTTTTTCAAGAGGTTTTAGAATATTATCTTTATTACATTTGTTGCTATTCTTTATTTATCTCCTTTCTTGATTATTACATGTAATAATTTGTCTTTTATAATATTTAAATTACCAGTAATAATATATTTATGAAAAGTATCAATAAAGAAACTATTTCACATTCACAAGGTAAATTATTAACATCATCTACATTTAAATTAGCTAAAAAACTTTTTATAATTATATATTAATGGATAAACTGGAACTTCATATTTATAACTGATTGTAAGTTTCAAGTTTTTACAAGGAAAAATATTATTGTTTATAGATTGATGAATAATTTTAGAAATCTATAAATCATTGAATATTTTATCTCCAAAATTAATTATTCCAATTCTCTCTTTCGAAACTTGAAACATCATTGACTTTTAATCGGTATTTTATAATGTCTACAAGTAAATGCTTTGCATGATCATTTCAAAAGTTATATTAAATTATTATATTAATTGATTTTTTTATTTTTGGAAGATTAAGTTCATAAATCTTTTTAAAACATAGTTTATATATACCAATGCTTGTATAAAATGTATTATCTAAATACCTACACAATTCTGAAAAATTAACTCATTTTACTTTATTATTTCCTTTACCTCTAGTTTTCTTCAATTTTATGAATAAAGTTATCTTTAAAGAAAAAAAATTAGTAATATAATAATCATTGCTCAAATTCAAAGCAGTAAAACTATTGAAATCTTGGTTTAATCCGTAATGGTATAATGTTTTTAGTTTTAAAATGTCAAAGTTTTCTCTTTAAAGTCTGTTGGTGTCTTCATGATTATTTTAACAAAACTGAAATGTTTCAATTTTATAGAATTCGTTAAATTGTTTCTAACTTGAGATCTATGTAAATTTATACGTATATGTAATGGGTTTGAAGTTTGACCCACATATTCTATCAGGGGTGTAGATTTTTTACACCCAATGGGGGGATGAATTTTGCAACCAGTTATGTGGACTGTTCAATTTCCAAATTGGAAACTCTGATTACATGAACCTGAAAGCTGTAAACATGCAGTCACAGAGTAATCTTGTTGCCATGATACTTGCATGTATACTTAGGCCTACTGACTGATACTTACGAACTATCACTAAGATTGAAAAGTGTAGAAGCACGCCTATTAAAAATGTACATTTCGACTACTGAAAAAGACTACATCTAGGCCTAATTATCTAATTCCATTGGTAAGAATACGAGAATCACAAGAACAAACACACAATTTGTAGGCCTGTGATGCAATAAAACGATTCAACAGACCAAACTGTAGGGGGATGTATACCTGATCGCCCAGGATCTATGCCCCTGTATTCCATATTACATTTAGTACATGTTAATAAATAATTTATTTTTTTTATTTAAGAAAAGGAATTAGTATAAGTAATAGGATGAAATTTATTTAGGATAGGACAAGTGATACATCTTTTGCTATTATTATTAGGGTTGCCAAAGTTGTAGCTCCTAAAAAAGAAGCACTTGCCAAGGCTGAGTCAGAACTTGCAGTAGCCATGGAAGCTCTAGAAACTAAACGAGCTTCCTTAAAAGAAGTTCAAACCAAACTAGCCAACTTACAAGAAACTTTAGAAACCAACAAACGTAAAAAGATGGGTAGGTATTATAGGATTTTGCAAAAGTTAATTTTTCAAGCCATTCCAAATCATTTGTTCATTGGCTAACACTTTTACAGAAATATCATTGGACAAAAAGCAAGCGATTGTCGTATTTTTTGTGAAAACTAGATTCATGGCTGGCCAGAAAACTGGTGTTGACATATCATCAACATTTTATGAGTAAGTGTACTAATCTCGTATTGACAGAGCAACATTATATATGAAAGATACTGTATGTATGTGAGATACTTGTAGGAAATTTGTTTGATGTCAGTGTTGATGCAACAGTTTTAATCCAGAGGTTAAAATAGCTTAAAAAGCAGGTGGGAAATAGCTGCAGAACAAATTAAAGGCACAAAGAAAGAGAAAAAGAAAGGATTGATTATGCTGTTCCTCTGTATAGTGATGAAGATGGAAGGTCTAGCCAATGGCATAGCTAGGTTTTTCAGCGCCCGGGGAAAAAGTCAGTTTTCGCACCCCTTCGTGACAAAATGTAACTGATAATTCCTAAATATGTAACATCAGTTTGGTGTCCCCACCCCCAATGCTGCGCCCGGAGACAGTTTTATCCCCTTGCCCCACTAGCTACACTACTGGGTCTAGCATTACTTCTGAGGATCCCTTGAAATTCATGACACTATAGGAATGATGCAGGTCATCCAAGAACTAAAGTGTGAAAGAAAGACATTCAAGATGTTGTAGTACTTCAACAGCAGTGGCGGTGCCAAAGGGGGACTTGAGCCCCCCAATATTGTTATCTACATATATTTATAAAATATGGAAAACACAATCGTCGTTGTTGCTTAACAATTAACATCAAAGAGACATAGATCTGTAGAACTCAACGCCTTCATTAAGATAGTTAGCCTGATAGTGACCTTACTTTTCCTCAGTGTATTAACTTTACATGGGATAATTCATTTCTGCTATGCAAACTATGTCTTTATGTTATATTTCTCTTAATTTATAGCTTTACTCTTAATGGCATATTAAATGTTCAATCTAAGCTAATCTTGATTTTCTTTATTATTATGTGTTACCTATGGTGGAATTAACGTGAGATTCCTCTTTTATATATACACGTATTTTCATAAACAGATTATTTCCAATTTATAATAATGAATTATTAATCAGAGTATGAGTTTCCAATGAAAACTGCATTGAAAACACAGTTCAAAATAGCACACCTTTCTGAAATGTACTTTGGTATTTATATTATTATAATTTACCATCTATACTTCATACTGATGACATTTTGGGAAGCCCCTCCACAGTTTACCTCAGCTCCCCCAACGAAAATATCCTAGTGCTGCCACTGTTTAACAAGGCATGGGAATGATGTCTATTCAATTTGGCAGTTCTTTAGTGTTGAATCCACAGCAACATCAAACATTTAAAATGAAAAAGCTTGATGGAAAGCATTATGTTTCAGTGCTCTTGACAAGAACAATTGTTTGCTTGCATTCTGTATGACTGTATTAAGGATTCTTTGTACCATGTTACTCCAAAAACATGCAAAAGGTTTTATGAACATAATAGGAAATGACATTTCTTATAAATATGATGATAAAAAACTTTCTACCTGTTAAAGATGAGCAACATTTTCTGCCATGCTAGTCGGTGGCATTCAAGGAAGTGAAAGAGAGATTGAAGATTAAAGAAGAAGCTTTTGAAACAGCTACATGGCCAAGGTGATAAAAATCATCTTAGTGATGCCAAGGTAAAGGTCTTTGTTTCTATTTAGGAAACAAAGAATGGGAACAAATAGCCAATAATACAACAAACTATGCTTGGTATTAACCAATAGGCTGAGAGGATGTGTTAACAACACAACACTACACGTACATCTTCTGAGATGGACATTCACCAAAATATACTGTGTACTATGGGAGTCAGAAACTTACAATATCATCACGTGTGAAGTTTTTTTGCAAAAACTCTGTGTGAATTTTAGTTTCACTTGAAAACACTAAAAATAAGATTTAATACATACTGTATTGATGTTATATATTAAAGTCACCCATACCGTGCAAATCCTAGATAAATGGTCCATGGAAGTACTGTTAAAAATTAAACTTTACAAAATATACATGTTCATGATATACTAATATGTACAAAAAATAAAACAGCTTGCAAAATTCCAAATGAAAATTTCCTTACTGAAAATGAATATACATGATAAAGTACCAAAGAAGTTGTGAGATGAGTGATAGATTGAAACATTAGTGAGTTTATATTAAACCTTTCTTGACTTAATAAATAGGTTCTTCGTTTCTAAGTATTGAGAAGTACATATATAAAGAAAGAAAATAAAAAAATGTTTTCGTTTTGCAAAATTTTATATCCTATAAAATTATTAAACACATATCTTTTATTTCCATAGCAATATTTACCTTTTCACACAGAAAGCTGTCTTTCCCAACCAATATCTTAGAGATTTGCTTACCACTGGCCTTTAGGCAATTCTCACCTAAACTCTTGAGAATGCTTTTGAGTTGTGCTACTGCATAATGATATTATTATGCACCAAAAACCCTCTATCAACAGGGGGGCAAGAGAAACCTTTTTTCATACTTGCTCTCTCTGTGTTGAGGAAACTTAATTTATTTTTTCTTCAAACTATGAACACTCGTTCACGTAACATCATTTATTAGTTGTGAGAGTGAATAACTTCCTCACACAGATTATGAAATTGTGATGGCTTAGGGAGGTATATTCTCTGGGGAAGGTGTGGTAGCCGTCATTTATTGGATAGTGGGTTCTCTTATGCTGCTAGGCACTTCAATTTCCAATCTAAACTCAGGAAATTTCTTGTGATTTTTACTACTGCATAATGATTTGATGTGTTGAAAAAGCTTTCCATCAATAGGAGAAAATACAGCCTCCTTACACACTACCTCCATAAATGAATCTGAACTCATGCTACTTTTTCTATGGAGAGGCAAGGGATAAAAAGTTACACAAGAAGTGAACAGGCAGGATGGAAAGTGTCTGATGAGAGATGTATCTACTGGAAATACATTTTCAAGAGAAATATTAGTTTCAAAGACAATACACACTACTACACACAGAAAGCTAGAACTCCACATGGATAAGGTGGAGGTACCAGTGCAAATTACTTAGATGAACTCTTTTTAAGAAGTGCCTCATCATAGAGAGAACTAGTGGGAAAAAAGGTTTGTGTGTTCCCCTCTCTTAAAAAAGGCTTGCTGCATAATAAAATCTTTGTGTGGTAGCTCAAATCATGAGCATTCCTATGAGTTTGGATGGGAATTGCCTAAAGGCTAGTGACATGCAATTCTCTAAGACAGATGTTTGGGAAAGATAACTCTGTGTGAGTGGTGACTAATTATTCACATTGTCAGTAAAGAAAATAGTTAACTTTCTTTGGATTGCACATTATCAAACAGTTTGCTTAATAATATCTAAAACTCATGTTTTCAAACTTTTCAGACCTGGAAAAAGAAGTTGAACTTTGTTCAAAGAAACTGGAACGAGCTGAACAGTTAATAGGAGGTCTTGGTGGAGAGAAAGATAGATGGAGCCTAGCAGCAAAGAAATTAGGTGAAGTTTACTGTAACCTAACTGGAGATGTTCTAATATCTGCTGCCATTGTGGCTTACCTTGGAGCATTTACTTCACAATTTAGACAAGTGAGAATCATCTTGTATAAATATTACGACAATTATATTTTGTGCTCATTTAGATTGTTGAAAATTAATCCTTGTAATTCATTATTTATGAAGATTATTTCATTCCCTACTTTAAACATGTGATAATTATTTTGTTTAAACATATATTTGTCAAATTACCTTTTATTAATGGAATAGAAGACAAATACTTATTCAGTTGAAATATAAGATGATGAATGACGAGAAGCTTTTCATGGAAAATATTTATCTGAAGTATTACTAAATATTATAAAGCAGTTTGTGGAAAATTCCTACTCATACTTAGAAATATTATTATTTTCGATACAGAATTGATTTGAAACCGATATTTAGCTGATATTGGCTTTCTGACAAAAGAAACAATTTAACTTGTACACAGTTAACAGACAGATGCATAATTTTAAATCTATATGTTACTTTAATGAAGTTTAGCTTTGAATAAAAAATTATAAATTGATATTAAAGATAAATTTCAAGGATTAGTTTAGTTAACTTATTAATCAAAGAAAATTGTCATTGTGGAAAGGAAGTTATCAATATTTTATTTACCTGTATGAAATATATGTAAAATGCACTGAAGATATTTTAAAGTTTTTGAACTACAAAACAATAAAGATCTTTTGCAAAAATGAATCAGGTGTTAAAAAATAAAATACGGTGCAAAAACATAATCCATTGGTAATAGTGAATGTCTAGGAATTGTCTTCGTGTTATTACTGTACATTATATAAACTGAGAAAATTAAAAATAATATATTTCAACCATTTATCAATATATTTTACACTCTGCTACCTTGTGTTAAAATATTGCATGAATTCCTGTATATTTTTTCTTCTCAGAAATGTTTTTAATAACATTCAACTAAAAGTCTAAGAAAATAGCATTTCAATTTTATTTCTTTTTCTGCTACAAAATAAAAGCTGTTTTTACACGTATATTTTCAGGTTGAATTTTGTAGTTTTAAATAGCAGGAATATTCAAAGTCAATTACTGTTTTTCTTACAAACAGCATTATTGATTTGCCAACTCTCGTTCACTTAATTGCTGGCCAAGCATAATCACGTGGTTATGGTACTTCACTTCCAATTGTTGGGCCACAAGTTTGAATCTTCATCCAACTAAACATGCTCACTCTTTCAGTTGTGAGGGCATTATAATATAATGGTCAATCCCATTATTCTTTGGTAAAAACATACATCCTAAGAGTTGGTGTTGGGTGGTAAGACTAGCTGCCTTCTCTTCTAATCTTTCATAGCTAAATTGGAAATAGCTATCGCCTTCGTGAAGCTTTGTGGTATTTTATGGTAGTTGCACTGATCCATTTGTCCATCTATTTGCAAGTATCTCCTCTTGCCTCACCAAAAAAACACCCCCAAAACATCACATGTAAAACCTACACTTTGAACCATATATTTCAAAATTGAGGACATCCACAACACCCCATTTCAATCATCAACAGTCCAGTTTTTGTACTTTCCAGCACATTTCAGTCTCTCAACAATATTTGGAAATCAAAGTAATGGTTTTTCTAATTGCTTACACAACCAGATATTCCATTTGCATTGAGTCTTCTTGATACTGTAGATCTGGACACTTTTCTGTCATTTAGTACATGGTCCTTTATTTCATGCTTGAAATTAATGGCAATTTTCCTTCTGTCTCGAAGGCTGCATTAATGAAGATATTTTACTTCAGTATTATTGAGTTTAGGTGTTCTGCCTCTTTATCTCCTAATTTTAAATTCACCCTTGATTTCACAATTTAGGATTACTTGACAGTGTTTGGGGAGTATTTTAGATTTGCAGCAATATGTCAGAGAGTATAAACATCATTACTTAAAGCCTTTTTATGAATGCTCTGGTCTACTGACAATTCTCTGTTTTTTGGCCATAGCATGATAACAAAACTTAATACATAATTTTAAACATTATTTTTATCAAAGTTTATTTGTGGATTACCATTAAAATATTTTCTTTTAGCCAGGGCCAGATTAAGGGCATATGTTGCCTTAAGCACAGCCCAACAATGGTACCCCTACAGCCCCTCCATTGCTTAACTGACAAAACACTAAGACTACATAAGTGCTGAAAGTAAAATAAAAGTTTGAAAATCTATAACCTTCTTCAATTTACTTCCAGTTCAGACCCCACAACTATATTAAATAAAAACTTTTATTTTATATATTTAACAGATTGCACATGGATCAAAATCAAGCAATGACTGAGGCCTTTTATTTAGAAATGATGAGAGATGTTACTTCTTTAATTAATGATAATTAAAATAGTTGTTTTCACTTTGAGTTAACAATTATCACTTTGATGTTAAAAATTCTCACATTGATGTCAATGAAAATTAAAAATTTACTCAAAACCCTTTTATTCAAAAAATTCTCACTTTGATATTAACAATTTCTCAAGCTGAACTTAAAACCCTGAAAGCAAATTATTTACTTATACACCCTTGTGCAATTTAATTGAAACAAGACGGAAAATTACGATTTTTTTCAATTTTTTGGATTTTGAATTCAAAAATTACTCACAAATTAATACATAATATGACCATCTTTATTTTTCAGAAGATGCCACTTTGGCATCGAGTCCATGAGTTGACTGTAATCTTTACTAATTTTTGGTCAGTGGTACCACACCTCATTTCTAGCCACAATTAGCTTATCTTTTGTGTAGTAAACAATTTTTCCCAAAGTCTTTCTTTACAAATCGCCCAAACATTTTCAATAGGATTTAAGTACGGAGTTTCCAGGCCAGTCCAACACCTTTATTCGCATTGTAATCATAAAATTCTTCACAAGTTTCGATGTGTGACACGGAACCAGATCTTGCTGAAAAATGCCAGATCCATCTGAAAATCTCTTTTTCAATTCTGGAGGGACTTTTCTCTACAAAACTTTGATGTACTGTGGTCCTCGCATCATACCTTCTACGACATGCAAGCCTCTGACGCCATAGTAACTGAAAAAGCCCCAAAACAAGGGATGTTTTACATACTGATTGATGTGAAATTCTTGAAGTTTTTCACCTGAAGATCTGCAAACATGCAGACTTCTTTGACCATGTATAAAGAAATTAGTCTCGTCACTGAATAACACCTTCCTTTATTGTTCTTGCATCCAGTTCTTGTATTTCAAACCCCATTGATACTGTTTTTTCTTCATTTAGTTGGTAAGTTGTTTTTTGATTGGTCTCCTTGCTTTTCTAACGCAATTTCAAATAATGTAACATTCCTCAAAATTCCGTCATATATCCCAAAAAAATAGATCAACCGTACTGCAAAACACAGCTAATGATGCCGTTTGTGTGAAAAAATGATTATTAAAGGAAATCGGTGGGTCCAGCAAGCCTACACCAGCCGCCATGCTGAAAATATTTTAAAATGACCATTTGTTTCAATTAATTTGCACAAGGGTGCACTTAAATATTTAGTTAAATTGTGAAAAGTTTTATTCTAGATTTTTTAATTGCAGAGTTTTTTTATCAAATCCTCAAAACTAATTTGGCATAACAAATCTCCTTCTGTACTTAGCAGAAACAGGGCATCCAGCTTGTCTTGTCATGTAGTTGTTGTATTGGGATTTTTAATATGCATGAATTGAGAAAATGAACACTCATCTATGCAATTTGTAACTATTAATGTTAAAAATATATGCAATGCAGCGTCTGCATTTGGAAAAGCATACTCAATTTTTTCTTCTGAAATTATATTATAAAGTTCAGCATGACTGAATTTGGTTTTTACAGATTTTGTTGCACTGAAATTATGGCACACATATGAGTGAAATTGGTGAAGCTTGGCAGAGAGATTAGTGTCCAAGTCCTCATGGGTAAGCATCAACTAGGTTTTGGGAACACTGAGAGTACCTTTCAGTTTCAGCAGATGAAGTGATATCATTTGGCACATCACTTAGGAACGAAAATATATTTGCTATTTCTTTGTACACCTCTCCTCTTCTTCTCATCTAGGTTTCTAGTTTGTCAACAATTGTGCAGAAGGTGGAGAAACAAAATTTATCTTTAGCATTCAGATCTACTTTTTGTACATCTCCATCATTGAGTACCTTCTTTCTGACATGTTTTCGAGTTTGAACTATGGTGTAATCAACATCTGGTAGTATTTCCTTTGCAACTGCTTCAAATCTTTTAAAGTTGTCCCTTAAAGTGCGTAGTTGGTACAGATCTCCACAGGTTTTTAAGTTCACATCCTCATTTTTTAGAACTTGACTTGCTTTATGAAACTTTTACAAAATTTATCCCACATGATCAACATAAAAACAAATTCTAGCTCTTGCATCTCATTGTCTGCTTTTCTTCTAGTATCTCCCTTTTGTGACTGGACTTCAACTACACATTTTAAAGCTTCCAAAATCTTAAAGAAATACTTCAAAATTGCTGTTGTTGCCATAGCATGTGTCTCCCATCTGGTATCAGAGAGGGATTTTAATACACTTTCATTTCCAAGACAAACTTTATAACTTTTCCATTGGTTGTTTGAGGCTGAAACAAATGTATAGAGAAATGCATTGTAGAGAAAAAATTAACTGCTACTTGCCAGCTGTGAGTGGACTGCACAGAACACATATATGGCAAACTTATTTTCTTCTAAAATCTTTTGCTGCATCCCCTTATAATGCCCAGACATGTTAGCAGCATTGTCATAAGACCGACCCCTACATTTTGAAAAATTAAGTTTGCAAACTTCACAAATACTGCAATATCTGGTTTGCCATTTCCTCATCAGTATGGCTTTTCAGTTCCAAAATGGTTAAAAAAGCAATCATTGGACTGCCCATCTTTTAAGTATCGAGGTACAACACTTAACTGATCTATGTGTGATAGATCTGGCATCGAATCAGCTGATAAGTTAAAATAACCAGAAAAATTTACTTCATCAACAATGAACGCATGGATCTTCTGAGCCATTTGTTCAATTAGTTCTTCACAGGTAGTTTTGCACAAGTAAGAATGATTTCCTTTTCCAGAATTTCCATATTTCAAAATGTGCCCTGCTAAAAATGAATCAAACTGACTTATGAGCTCGAGCAGACTCGAAAAATTCCCATTCTGCAGTGAAACAAATTTTTCATGTGTTCCTCAAAAAGTCAGGTCACATTCAGCTAACATACGAATAAGAGCTACTATATGCTCCAAGACATGTTCCCAGTAATTGCATTTTTTTTTATTTGTTTTTCCAACTCTTGTCACAAGCCTAAACCTTGTCTGCCAGCTAAGTATGTTAGCATAGATTCTCAGTGGATATTACTTCTTTTATGATGATCAATTGCAATAGTATTTCACCAGCCACTGAACCCTTTTCTTTCAACAAAATGTGAGGAAAATTTAGGGGCAAAAAGTTTACAAACAAAGCAGTAAACTAACCCTGTTGATGAATACAATAACAATTCTCTTTTGTATTGCTTTTACCCCAAAGAGAAGTTTTTGCAAACAGTATTTCATTGGTTTGTTACTATTCAAAGAATGGCAAGATTTGCAAAATGGCCTATTGTGATGTTGACAGTCAGTGGGTCCACGAACAATCCAGTAAGCCACATCATCAACAGAGAAATCGAGCCACAACCCTGGATGTTTTGTAGACTGAATCATTTTACCATAGTCCAGTACATTTTCATTTTCAGTAATTATTTCAACTTCAGACTGTCTTGTAGAGTAACTTGTATCAACATTAACACTAGAGATATCAGAAGAATTTACAAGCAAAGTAAGATCAGTTGTGAGACTTGTGCCATGATGTTCTGATCTTGAAGTGGACAAAGTGGTATTTGTGGGTTTTGAGCTTGGTTCAACTTCAATCTTGTCAGAGTAAGATGCAGTGACTTCTGGTGGCAGACATGGGTTTTGATTTGGAAGATCATGTTGTGTGAGTTAAGTGGAAAAAATTAGTCAGCTTTCCAGTCTTGGCCACCAAATCCAAAGTCCTTTGTTGGTTCTTTTCTGCCAATTTCTCTTTTGTGAATCACTTAATTGAACATGTTATATCTTGCAGCCTGGAAAATACAGAAACAAAAAACACAAAAGAATATGCATCACATATAGTTATAATTATTAGAAAAACACTGAAATTCATAAAGAAAAATGTTGGTAAGACAGTCAAACATACTAAACTCAAAGTCTGCATTTATACAAAGACTGTCAGAAAGTTATTCTAGGACCTAGGTCTATCAGCACGTAAACATTAATTCATAAGTGCCTTTATTGATTTGCTGCATTCTTACTGGTTGAAAACAATTCGAGACCGGGTCTATTTTTCAATTAGTTTTCAATCATTGCAAAAGTTTCATTAAGGTTGTTGCAACGGTAGCTGTATGCAAGAAGCAATGTCGGTGATAATATGCAAATCCATTGAGTAAAAACGTATTCCAAAACAATTTGTGATCAACAACACATACTGTAAACCCTATATATACAATGATCATTCTGTACTGGTACACATGCATAACATATTATCAGTTTTAAATTCTACTGTATATTGAACTACTAAATAGTGCGTTAGGCCTAGGCTGGAGTATCATAATTCTAATCAAATGTCAGAAGAACGAGTTGTAACCTGAACTTTGAACTCAGTTTTGACCTGGGGACTTAAGATGAGCAAACAAACTATACATCAACAATATAGGCATATGTCTTAAAATTTATCTGCATACTTGGATGCGAAGGCAAATTTGAAACAACGGCCTCAAATTGGGTACAGTCCACTTTATTATTCCAGGCTACAGTTGCATTTCCAGTGTAGTTGCACTAAATTAATTGTAGTATTTAGGCCTAACGTTATAGACACTCGTTCTCAGATAATAACACTAACGAAATGTTGTTCGCTTCTCTACATAAAAAAATTTCTCAACACAAACGAGCCGTTTTCATATATATTTTGTTTCCACAAGTGAGTTTTCTCGACATCACTGAACACTAACGATAAGCCTAATGCATATACATTGCAACTGAGGCCACTAACGTTAAGCCTAGTACTCAGTACTAACCTTGTTTGTTTTGTTTGTTTGTTTTGGAATTTCGCACAAAGCTACTCGAGGGCTATCTGTGCTAGCCGTCCCTAATTTAGCAGTGTAAGACTAGAGGGAAGGCAGCTAGTCATCACCACCCACCGCCAACTATTGGGCTGCTCTTTTACCAACGAATAGTGGGATTGACCGTCACATTATACACACCCACGGCTGGGAGGGAGAGCATGTTTAGCGCGACGCGGGCGCGAACCCGCGACCCTCGGATTACGAGTGCACGCCTTAACGCGCTCGGCCACAGTACTAACCTACTTACATGAACTTATTTAATTTATGTACTTCTTTAGACAAGCCGAAACTGATTTTGTTGATTTATCGGTTCTTTACAGTAACAACGGTTTGTATGACAACGGTTCCACAGTACTGTACTACAATTAGCAGTATATTGTATACATAACGACGTCAAGAATCTTGTTGTTCATGTCTTAAGCTTACACAATTTGGCCTAAAAGGTCGAATTATCACCTTTAGAATGCTACGATCAATCAGTTGTTTTCCCAGCGTTTCAGAAACGTAACAGAACACATAATGATCTGAATTTATAGTCGCTAAATAGTTGAATTAACCTGAAAGTTTGTCATCGTTGACTCTGTGTTTCTATCTCGGATTGTTCGTTTGTCTCCTAAAAATATCACCAGAGGGCCAGGCTGAGTCAGGGCATTGGACATCAGTGAAGATGTAAGAAAAATATAATTTTGATCTCCATTTTTGGGTGTAAAAACGGCATATTTGACAAAATTTTGTTGGCTATTTATCCCCTAAGTAAATCTCAGATTCAGATATTTCTATATTATTACTTAATCACAGGGGAATGCATACATGCCCAACTACTTTTATTGGTTGCATGTAATCTATGAACGGTGTCATTGCTACAGTGACATTCCCTTCTACATTTTGTCTTGATATGATAAATTTCAAAACATGTACCCACAAAAAGTTGTTAGAACCAAAAAAATTACGGCCCACAAAAGCCTCAGTGAGAAACTAATAAAAATATTACAAAACACACATGAATAATGCAATACTAAAACAAACGAGACAATAACCAAAATATAGCATAGGAAAACAGAAGCTGAAGAAAACATAAAGCTTTTTGTTTGTTTTGGAATTTCGAAAGTCAAACATGGCAGATAAGAACAATTACAAAAAAATCAACTACAGTTGAGTGTGGCATGATAGCTAGGGGAAAAATTCTGTGGTGCCCCCTTTCCTTGGTGCCCTAAGCACGTCGTGCTTATTTTGCTTAATGATTAATCCAGGGCAGACAAGAGCTCCAAGCAGCTGTGGTGGTCACAAGAGTCAGCAAGAGTACTTTTGGGCTGATTCTAAGGTCGTGCTTGGCTACATCAACAATGACATGTGTCACTTTCACACACTCATGGCAAACCAAGCCCAAGCTATCAGAGAAGCCTCAGTCCCTCAGCAGTAGAGCTATGTTTAAACAGATCAGAATTAGACCGACCCTGGATCACGTGGTCAAACTATACATGATCTATGTGGTGGTAACTGGCTCAAGGGGCCTTCCTTTTTATGGGAAAAGTATGATGTCAAGCCAACTCCAGAGACTCACAATCTAACACCAGATGACTCTGAATTGAGAAAGGGCACAGTACTCTTCTCTTTAGCCTAAAAAGGGTTCATTTCTCCTCACATGCTTTGAGAGGTTCTCTAGATGGTCAAAATTGGAAGCAGTGGTATCAGCACTCCTGAAAGTTATGTATTGGAAACAGACCCCTCAACAGTAGACACTTTCATAAAGAAGCAAACAGCAGAACGTGATACTGTGCATGGTACAAGAAGACCATTTCTATGAGGAGCTGCAAACCCTACAGGACCCCAAAGGAACACTGAGAAGAAACAATAACCTCTGCAAACTTAATCCATTTATTGCTCAAGATGAATTAATTTGGATTGGGGATCACCTCAATAGAGCAGATTTTGACTTTGTAATGCAGCATTCAACCATTCTTCTCAGACACAGTCATATAACAGAGTTTATCACCCGACACCACCATGAGGGGATTGGCCATCAGGGTCGAGGATTCACAGTCAATGAGCTATATTTCGATGGGTATATGATTGTAGGTTGTACAGCTGCCATCTTCTCTTGCTTATGGGGAGAGTGCCAAATGCAGATGATGGCAATTTTGGCAGAACCTGATCAACTCCTCCCTTCCATTTCACCATGTGTTACTGCTTTGGCCCATTCATTGTGAAGAAAGATCGTAAATAATTAAAGAACTACGGTCTGATTTTTACATGCTTTGCATCATGTACTGTCCACATGGAGATACTGGATGATATGAGCACTTACACATTCATCAATAGTTTGTGGTTCTCCATCGTATTCAGTGGGAAAGTGCATCTACTACCTATTTTTTTATCCATGTTGTTTTGAATCTGCTAACTTCTTTTTCGAAATTCTGAGACTAGATTTCTTGGGTATGTTTCTTTCCTTCACTTTGTAGTTCATTCCCTGCTTCTTACATTTATGTTTTTTTTTTACTTTATATCCTTATATGCATGTTCTGATTCCTTTCACTGCTATTTTTGTGCATCCATACCTCACCCTCTTTGCTTTATAATCTCATGTGAATAAGCATAACTTTATGCTGTATTACCTTCATCAACTCATAAGGTCTAAAGCTTCTTTCTTCATATTTGTGGGTTAGATCCTCTGTCTTCTGTTTGCTTTTCATACACTTAAATTTTCTCACCTTCATCTTACATTCTTTACCCTTTTCTGCCATTTTTCTTCCTTTCACTTTCTTTCTGTGGTAATCTCTCATATCTTAAAGAGATTTTTCGCAAATGTTCATTCACTTATCTTTTCTACAATGGTATATTTATCTTCCTCAGCCTTTTAACTTCATATCTGATCAGTTTCCAGTATAGTAGTTGTTAGGGGATGATGTTCTTATTCCTTAAATGCTTTTATCTCAGTTTTACCTTACATACCTTCATCTGGTTTCTTTATTCTGTCAATGTGATTTTCTGGATGACTTTTTTCTCTGGAGCCATTTTCGGGATCACATCCCAATGTTATTCCTTATCTCCACTTGTTTACCAGAACTATCATGTTCCTTCTTGCTTCCTTTTTTCTCCATTTCACTACTTCCCATTCCTGTCTGCCTTCCCACTGCTCAAAGACTTTAGTGTTAACCTTGAGAATGATTTTCCTATAGGCTCAGGGTTAGTAGGGCCTATGTAGTTCAGCTTATGTACTTTTGTTATGTGTTTGTGGACAATTGTTGGGTATTAGAGCTCTGTCAGAAAGCTTTACCACTGACTTCTGCACCAATTACTTTCCTTTTTCCAAGGAACCTCATTTTTTACAAATATAATTTCCATGGCAACATTGGACCTAATGACCAAAGATGCAGTCAGATGGGTTTTTTATTCGTTTTCATGATTTTATTCCTATTTTTTGTGATTCTCAAGGAGTCTGTGTATAGGCATTTATTCTTACATGTTTCATGTCTTAATCAGTTTCTTGACTACCATCAATTTACAATGGGGAATTTTTTCAACCTACAGTAATAGTTTGCTCCAGGTCTTGGGATGAAGGATGACAGAGATGGATATATCTGATGCTTGTTTTCTTAACTGACTTCATTCCAACAAGCCTTTTACAACCATCCTCTTCTTCTCCTTTGGTCCTTTGGGAAGAAGCAAATTTTGGTTGGATGGTCGTCAATCAAGAGAACTTGCATCTAACAATCATTTAGTTTCTTCTTTATTTGTCTGTTTTTCAGCTTACATTTCCACAGGACAAAGCCTTTTCCTCTTTTATGTTTAAGGAACATGGAGTAATTAGTTATCCATCTTTTATTTTCTCCTTCTCTCACTTAACAAAAGATTCTTTCTCTTTTGGGACCTTGGGCATTCAGAGACATGTATTCCCTTGGGTCATGCTCATTTGCAATATCTACAATAGATCCAGAAGCAAAATTCCTATCACTGCCTGGATTTGAACTGAGATTGAATCACCATATTTGCTTTCCTTCATTTTACCTTTGCTCAGATGTTGACTTCTCAAGTGACCTGTCGTTGAATGTGTACAGGGTCTGCACATGAGCACTGTCTAGGGTGGTGGAACAGAAAATACTTTTCTTTACTCAGTATACAGGTGAAGATGGTTGGGATCTTCCTCCTACCAAGGAATTCATGAAACATTCTCAGTGCTATGTGGTTTTGAACTGGAGTTGATCTGCCATGTAATGTACACCATAAAGCATGTCCCAATTCCATATGGTGCTTCTGAACTTCCTTCTTTTCTACACAAGCTGATGACATATATTTTCACTGCAGGTGAAAAGTACACCCTGGTACAGAAAAGATGTAGTTTCCTAAGGGTTATGCCTCTATACTTTCAGAGTGTGGGATATCATACTGTATGAGTTCTCTTAAGGTACTTTCCCAAGGGGATTCATCCAGGTAACTTTTTTGCTTCAGTGTGGGATTTTGGCTAATATGTAAGAAGATATATTGTATTTGAAGTTAACATTTTTCAACAATGAAAATGTATTTTTAATAGATACCTCTTTCACAGTTCTCACCCAAACCTCTCCACTTCCAATGCATCTTTTCTTGCCTAATCTCAAAGTGCTGATTAAGCAATCAGTATAGAGAAAATCAGAAGGGTGTTGCACTCCTAGTAGTGGAGGATTGTCACATTCTCATTTGCATACTACAGCACAGAAATACCATATAGAAACATGAGTTTATGTGAGAGCTTCAAGGCTAGTGACAAGTGAAATACTGTGCATGCAGAAAATAGCACAAAAGGGAGGAAAGCTGGTATGTGAAAAGAAGAAAATATCTCTCAAAAATACATTTTCAGTGTTGGAAAATGTTCATTTTTACCAAACAACACTTCTCCAACTGATATAGATACACTTTTATAAAACAATGGGGCATAAGTGTTACCAAGGCTTAAAGAAATATAAAATTAGACAAAGATGTGCACACAAAATTTTAAGTTCTGATTCTCTATGACTGACAAATTTCATGAGCTGATCCATGTAACAATTCATGATCGTGACAATGTATTGATATTGAGAATTAAGTCTTGCTGCAAATGTGACCTTAATGATTAATCATTGTTTTAACTGACAGTGTTTGTCTTGTTACATTGAAAGGTTTTTCTTCTTATGTTATGAAACTTTACATAAATTATATATTACTATGTGGTAATGGTATTTTTACATAGTTCAAAACTCTTAGTACAGAAATTTATTTTGTCAGGCTATGTGAGAATATTTCCTTTCACAATTCTTAATCATAATATTTTTTTTTTCATTTTTAGATCAACAACTGAAAACAATAGATGAGTAATTTGTTGAAATGTTCACCTGAAAGTTACAGTTATAAAACATCTTATAAAATTATTCTCTAACTGTTTGTAATGTGAAATTTTCTAGAAACAAATAGAATCCTGGGTGGTGACATGCCAACAACATGACATTCCCTGCTCAAAAGACTTTTCCCTTACACAAACTCTTGGTGACCCTGTTTTTATTAGAACCTGGACCATTGCTGGTCTTCCAACAGATAATTTTTCAATAGAGAATGGTATTATAATCAGGTTAGTAAATCTGGCATTTTTTTCCCATAGAGCTATAGGTATATTTAGTGAAATTTCTCATGTTTTTGCTATGCAACAGAATGTGTAGGCTATACCACAAGGCATTTGTCTAACCATTTATGAATAAACTCTTATAACACCTGAGAATTTGTCAAGCAATGAACAATTTATTAAAGACAAAATGTCGTTATCATAACTAACAGCTTTGCAATAATTACTGGAGTTGAGCAGCAGTTAAGGTTTGAAGAGAGATCTGAGTAATTGCTAATCTCCTTCAGTTTTAAATTAACAGAATATGACAATTTTGCTCTTCTTTAAACTGTGAGCTTTTCTAGTTTTTAAAAGTAAAATGCGTGATTTATATAAAGAATTTTTTCCTTGTAATTTTTTATTCAGCAGTTTTTGACTTTGGACATTTTTAATCTTTAGTTTCCATATTTTGAGCAATAATTGACATAAATCACTACTGACTTAATATTAAATTTCCATGTTTTTTGTGATGACAAGTATCTATGATGCTGTATTCCAGCAATGCCCGACGCTGGCCTCTATTGATTGATCCTCAAAGACAGGCAAATAAGTGGATCAAGAACATGGAGAAAGATAACAACCTGCATGTGATAAAACTTACTGATGTTGATTTTGTAAGAACCTTGGAAAACTGCATTCAGTTTGGCAATCCTGTAAGAACTTCTAGTTATGTAAATCAGCCCTTCTAGTTTGTGGTTATTGTAGAACCTAATTATATTAAAAAAATAATTTTTGACTTGAGATAAATTAATACTGTGTTAAACTCTCACTGTTATATAAGACAGTTGCAAACTTTCTAAGCAATTATATGCTTTACACTGTGATGGAATACATGTTTTAGGATTGCAATAAAGTATCTATAATAATCAGTGATGTTGAGAAAACCCACTTGTAGAGAAATATATATACAAAAACGGCTCGTTTGGGTTGATAAAATAGTTTACGTAGAAGAGCGAACAACGTTTCGACCTTCTCCGGTCATCGTCAGGCTCACAAAGAAAGAGGTAACTGACCAGAATCTGACCACATGTTTGGAAAGGATTGTGTAACTGAGTGTCGGAATGTAGAGGGCGGGGTTAGATGTTTGAATATATAATTTTATCTATAATATTAATATAGGTATAATGACGTTCCTTTATATTGGTTTATTTTTGGTTTAAGTTGTTGTATAAGTAAGGCTTCTCTAATTTTGCGTTTGTTTATGTTTGTTTCTTTATTTAGTATTTTAGTGTTTTTTATGGTTATGTTGTGTTTATTTGACTTGCAGTGTTCGAAAACTTATGAAGGTGACTTTTTATGTTCTTTGAATTTGGTTTCCATTTTTCTTCTTGTTTCTCCAATATAGAAGTCGTGGCAGTTATCACATTGTGTTTTATAAATATTGTTGGTGTGTTGTTTGTCAATCTAGTTTTTACACAGTATAGACCTCAGTTTTGTGCCTGGGTTTTGAATAAATTTGGTATTAACTAGAATTTTTTGTTACTAGTTTTTGCCAAATGTTGGTTATTTGTTTGCTGATGTCAGGAATATATGGTATGCAGCAGTATATAGTTTCGTGATTTTTTGATTCATGAGATATATTCACTTTTGTTGGTTGATTTTGTTTTCTGTCTAGGTGTGTGTGTATAATGTTTTATACGGTTTGTGGAGGAAACTTATTGATGATGATGAAGCATTGTTTTATTTTGTTTAATTCATCGTTAATTTTATCTGGTGAGCATAGATTTATGGCTGTGTTTATTTCGTTTCTTAGTATGTTGAGTTTTTGTTTTGTTTCATGTGCTGAGTCCCAAGGAATGTATAGTCCAGTATGGGTGATTTTTCGGTGGATTTCCGTTTTAAATTGTGTGTCGTTTCTTGTAATTTTGAGGTTAAGAATAAGATACTGTAATGCAAAAAGAGTTTTTTACAAAACTATAACACTGAGGAAGTTTGATACAGCAAATATGTTGTATGCATACATATCCCCTGAAATGATATTATAATGGCAAAGCAATACAACGGGTTTAAAATTATCCAAAGTTAACCTCATTCATTTTTCTTCAGAGAAAGGATAATTTTTTTCAAGTAGAAAATGTTTAGTATATATTTTTTATTGTATTAATTAATACTTATGTTTTTATATTTACACATTCACTAATGTATTAGTCATGTAACATTCACTTTTCCTTATTAACAGGTACTATTGGAAAATATAGGAGAAGAATTAGATCCTGTACTGGAACCATTACTTTTGAAACAAACCTTTAAGCAAGGTGGTTCTATATGCATGAAACTAGGGGATGCTATCATTGAATATTCTGCAGACTTTCGTTTCTACATAACCACAAAGCTAAGAAACCCACATTATCTTCCAGAAGCAGCCGTAAAAGTCACCCTAGTAAATTTTATGATCACACCTGCTGGTTTAGAAGACCAACTCTTAGGAATTGTTGTAGCCAAGGAAAGACCAGAATTAGAAGAGGAAAAGAATGAACTGATTATTCAGGGTGCTGAAAATAAAAGGTTATGATTTTTTCATTTGTCTTTGATTTAAAATAAAATATATCATCTACAAATTTCATTAGAGTACTTAAATTTTGGTTATATTACTGACCAGTCTTTAACAGTAATTGCCATTTTACAGATGATCATTATAATGAATGAGAAATGCTAGTGTCAAACATTTTAATATTATATATCACAAGTTGAGGTATCTGTCATTTGTCTGAGTTATGAACTTCAAAAAGGTGGGCTTGGATGCTATGATAAATAACACAAAACTAATAACTTTCATACATTTTTTTATAATATAAAATGTTATTACAGTTTTCATTTTATCTGATTAATGTTCTGATAAACTCTAAAAACTCGTTCCACGGGATTTCAAATGATTAATTAATTGATTGTCATTGGCTAAAGAAGTTGTGTTTTCTGGGGATATCTTCTCCCTCCTTACTTCTACTTTTGCTCCATCATGATCTTTGGCTTTGGTTTTATAAATTTGGTTTCTTGTTGTTGAGACCTTTTAGATCTTGACGATTGTTCATCTGTAGTCTTTTTACCTGCTTCTCATCTCCAGGATTTGTGCATAGCTACGTTTTTAAGACGTTTATCTTTGATATGATACTAGAATCCTTGTAATCTCAGGTGGCATCTATCCAGCAACAATTTCCCATCTGGTTGCTCATTTATCTCAGTCAGAGTCAAGTGTAGCATCAATACTAATTTCACTCCCTTACCTGTTGATCCTTGTCATAGTGCATGGCTCACTGTTTTTCCCAACAATGCACGATATGCCACCAACAGTTCTGGTGACTACCTTGTTGGTTCACACTCATTCGGAGCTCACCTTGTGGCCTTCATTTATTGGTGGCATCCTTTCATTTCAGATGTTTGGGTTCTTTGAGTTTTGTGAAAGGATTCAGAAGCCCATTTTTTGACCCATTTCCTTTGTCCAAAGTACCAGTTTACTTCCATTTTCTTCAGAATCCTGTAACTTTTCAGTATCTGTCTGAGGTGGTACAAGACCTCCTCTCTCAACAAGCTATCAGACCTATTCCATATCATTCACTGCAGTTTTGCGCCCCAAAAAGGATGGAACTGGAGACCTCTCATTTATTTGTTCCACATCAATTCCTTTTTTTATCCCCCATATTTCAGCTGACTAACATAAGTGCTAATACACGTTTTGTGTTGTCTGTTTTCCTTCGTCTATTTTGTTGGCCACAGGATAGATATGTGTGACTCTTTCAGTTTTGTTTTTGGATTTTCCTTGTGTCTTTTGGATGGCCCAACCTTTTTCACTGTTGCGGGAGTCTATTGCATGCAGTAAACTTCCTTTTAATATCAAATGTTAAATTTCTTGAACTATAGTTTAGAGGAATTGGAGTAGTTGTCCATTCCCTGATTCTTGAGTGTGAGGTAAAGATAGTATGATTTTCATTGTATTCTCATGTGGATGTTGATACCCTGTGTGGAGGTTTTAGATGGAGTGGACTTTCTGAATATGGTACACCACATTGTAGCCACCATACACCATGGAACACATCCTCAGTTACCCATTTTTGTATGTTAGGATTGAACTACTATACTTCTCTGGTTAAAATCACTTTCTTACTATATTCTTTCCTACTAGGATGTGCTCCTCTCATTTTTCACCCTGCTCGTTCAACAAACCACACCTAAGTGAAGAGTACAGCTGGATAAGGAGCTGTGTGTTTTCCTCTCCAAGTCTTCAGATTTGACTCTCTGAATCACAGTAGTATCCTACAGATGCTTTTGGGGTGTACATCCGTTCTTCTCTCACACATGTCCCTCCTTATACACATGTGGAATTCTTGTTAGTCTTGTGAGTGGAATGAAGTACTGTATCAGAAGTTATAACTTTCCTATGCTGAAAATCTACTTTTCTCTTTTCACACTTCCCACCCTTCCACCTCACTTCTGGTGCTTTTGTCACCTATAAAATTTCAAAGTGGTAGTTCAGTAGAGGCACAAAGATACACATGTATCACATGAATATAATATACTTTTATTGATGGATATGTAACATATCGTGATTTGTATAAGAGACACATTGCACATTGAAATCATTTGATTCCAGTATTGGGGCACACCGGACTTTTAGAATGCTTATTAATAAAGTTTGCATATAGCAGGCAGTAATGAATGAGAATAGCTAATCTTGTGAGAAAAGGAAAGTACCTATCACGAATACATTTTCAGTAGAGGAAAAATTATAATATTCATTAACAGAAATAAGGGAAGGAGGTTACAATTCCTCCATTAACACGACTCTTGATCCTAACTATCATTCTTCAAAGTTTGATTAAGATTGGCCCAGTGACCTATGAATAATTAGGTGATAGGCACATGTATTTTTGTGCTTTATATGTATAGACAAGTTGTTTGTTCAGGTTATGAACTTATAAAAATGTCGAGGTGGATGTTATGATAAATGCAACAAAAATCCTAACTTTCACAGTTTATTTATAACATATTATTACAGTATTCACTATTATGTTACCAAAGGTTTTATGTAAGCTTTAACTAATATATGAACATATTTAAAACGTGGTATACATTTTGTGATGATCAGAATGATATTGTAGGAAGAGACAGTTATCAAAGTAAGGGTGGCAGCTATACTTCCTCTTACCCACTTTCAGCTTTCAATACCGAGCTCTTAATTTTCTTCCACAGTGAAAATTAAGTGCAGAAATGGCAACCATTTTTTTTATTGTATTCCTATGCAGAAAATGCTAGTGTGTACACTTAGATATATATAATACGGTTGTGTGCTATCCCTTCATTATGCTTATATTGTGTTACAGAAAGTTTAATTACAAATTTTTGTCTAAGGTTGTGGCACCATCTATGAATGTAGTTGACATTCACATGTCAAAGATTTTTGTGCTTTATATATATATATACACTGCTGGCCAAAATCTCAAGGCCAATGAACATAAAGAAAAAATATGCATTTTGCATTGTTCGACTCAACCACTTATTTGAGTAAAACTTCAAAAAATAAAAATAAGAAAAGGGAAAATAAAAATAAAATTTTTTTCAGCATTTGATTGGGAAAACTTAAAAACTATGAAATTAGCCTAAATGTCAGCTGATCAAAAGTGTAAGACCATACTGAAACAAAGCGTTAATCGGTAAACATGTAACGAAATTTAGTCATTTGTGTTCAAGTATTAGCATTGTCAACATCTCCCACATGACATCCCCTGTGTTACATTGGGTAAAAACATGGCAAGGGCTAAAGAGTTGACAGAGTTTGAACGTGGCAGAATTGTCGAGCTGCAAAAGCACAGTCTCTCTCAACTGAGATGGATTGGTGAAATTGGGCATAGTAAAACTGCTGTTGCAAATTTCTTAAAAGAGGGATACAGAACGAGAATTTCAAGTGGTCAGCCCAAGAAAATTTTGCCATCGTTGAACAGGAGGATTCAATCGGTAGTCTGGTAAGACACCAGCCGATCGTCTAACCAGGTTAAGGGCCTTATGGATCCAGAATGCAGTTCAAGAACAATAAGACGGCATCTACGAGAGAAAGGCTTTAAAAACCGTAAACGTCTTCAAAGGCCACTCCTCCTTTTACACCATGAAACAGCTCAGTTAAACTTTGCTGAGAAGCACCAAACATGGTGTGTAGAAAAGTGGAGGAAGGTTTTGTTATCTCATGAGGAAAAATTTAACTTGGATTGTCTAGATGGCTTCCAATGTTACTGGCATGATAAGGTTATCCCACCGGAGACATTTTCTACATGAAGAGGAGGTTCACAGTAGAGGAGGTTTCATCATGATCTGGGGTGCTTTTTCCTTCCATGGAACAATGGAGCTTCAGGTTAAACAGGGGCATCAAACAGCAGCAGGCTACATTGGCTTGTTGGAGAGAGCATCCCTATTGATTAAAGGTCCTCGCTTGTGTGGAAATGACTGGATCTTTTAGCAGGACAATGCTGTAATCTACAATACCCACAGGATAAAAGACTCTTTCATGGTGAATAACGTGATTCTTTTGGACCATCCAGCTTGTTTGTCTGAAAATGTTTGGGGATGGATGGCAAGAGAAGTCTGTAGAAATGGATGTCAGTTCCAAACAATGCATGATCTTCATGAAGCCATCTTCACCACTTGGAACAACATTTTAGCCAGCCTTCTGCAAACGTTTATATCGACCATGCCAAAGCAAATGTTTGAAGGTATTCACAATGACAGCCGTGCAACTAACTACTGAGACGTCTTGTTGGGCATTTCCTACCCTCTTTAGGATTTCTTTTTGGTATGGTCTTAAACTTTTGACCAGCTAGTATTTAGGTTAATTTTATTGTGTTCACATTTTCCTGATTAAAGGCAAAAAAAGGTTTTTATTTTAATTTTCCTTTCCTTATTTTCATCTTTCTAAGCTCTACACAAATAAGTGATTGAGTTGAACAACCCAAAATGCATATTTTTTCTTTATGTTCATTGGCCTTAAGATTTTGGCCAGCAGTGGAATGACATATTAAATTAACATAAATTTATACTGTGGCACCTAAAAATTACACCCTCCCAAATCGCAATAAACCAGTTTCAAAATATTATGCAGTGGGATAATTATGTGGCTGGTCATTTTTGTATTTTAATTTGAGCCAAAACTGATCTTTAGTATGCTTGTTACAACCAGTTTTTTTTATTTTTATATCATGCCATCACCTAACACAGTAATCTTCATGATCCAGAGAAACCAATGAATAGTGCTACAATTAATTACTGTTCTTTAAAATTTAAGTTTTAAGAGTTTCTTCATAAGATAGTGTCTGTGACATTTTTCTTTACAACATGCAGTAAATTGAGTTATATTAATTTACAAGAGTTTGTTTTGATAAAATTTATAAAATTAACTAAAAACAAAAAGACAACTGTACTAATTATTTTTATACTGTTTTTGTGCTGCTTAAAGAATTCAGATATAGTTTAAAAATAAAATAAGTCATTAATTTGACTTGAGTAAATTTGAAACAAGTAGTTTTAAACATATATGAAACATATGAGAAATATATGAATATGTACATAGCACATTTTAGGAAAATAATTCACTTAAGTCTTTGGATTGGACTTTCACAGACACCAGAATGAAGGTATTTTGTTTATGTGATAAAAGTTGATAAATTGAATCAGTGAATTGTACACATAGCACTTGTTTGCATCCCTTAATAATTTTTGTTTGAAGTGAAAGGAAAAAATTCAAGATTTTATAACAGTGTCTAATATTATTTCATGAAATTTAACATTCAGCTGTGAGAAACATAATTAATAGTGTAAACATTTTTTATTTCAGTTTTCTCCTTTTAATTTATGTATATGTTGAGACCCATAAATACACTAGAAATTTGCAAATAATCCTCGGTTATTTCTCACATGAATAGGTTGCCTGTAAACGTATTCACATCTATACCTCTGTTCTGTATCTGATATCTTATAGACTATGTTTACAATTAATGACTAGTAATATGCAGACATTTCCTTTTCACATTAAAAGTTGCAATAATGTTTGTAAGTTCTCAATAGCTAATCTTACCAAGTTAATTGAAAACATTCACTCAAATATGTCTAACCACTCTTGCTTTTAATATAATTCTATTGAACTCCATTTGTATCATATCTGTACAATAATTTCATATAAAGGTTGTCATCAAAATTTCATACCAAATTTACATTATTTAATAATTACACTTATATTTGAAACAGACAATTGAAAGAGATTGAGGACAAGATATTGGAAGTCTTATCAAGCTCTCAAGGCAACATTTTGGAAGATGAAACAGCCATTAAAATTTTATCATCTTCTAAAGTACTTGCCAATGAAGTGTCAGAGAAGCAGGTAAAATAATTAAATTACTCTTTTTTGTTTATGACTAAACTATAAAGGGTGTCAGCTTTTACTTATTTATTGATATATGTAAAATCGTCAGCCATACTAAATATGTTTGAGTATTTGACTTTATTGTTTGTTTGTTTTGGAATTTTGCACAAAACTACACAAGGGCTATCTGCGCTAGTCATCCCTAATTTAGCAGTGTAAGACTAGAGGGAAGGCAATTAGTCATTACCATTCACTACCAATTCTTGGGCTACTTTTTTACTAACGAATAATGGGATTGATCATGACATTGTAACACCCCCACAGCTGATAGGATGAGCGTGTTTGGTGCGACGGGGATTTGAACCCGCGATTACGAGTCCAGTTTTCTTCATAATGAACAGTTATATTTTCAGTCTTCAGTCACACTAAATATAGATTTGGTTCACTGGTTGATATATTTTGGCCAAACAAGCAGTGAAATCTAATAAAATATAAAAATGAATTTACTTGAAACTAAACATTGTGAGAAAATCTGATATGACTCATATGGCTTGTAAATTTTTTTAAATATAATAAAGTTGGACAGTGTCATCATTGTCAATGCGATTGTCTAATGTCGGAGCTAAACTTTTAAAAAACACATGTCTAAAATGGTACTATCACTCACAGAAATGCTTATAACTTGGTATTGAACATAGAAACTCTAAAGGGGATCCTGTGAGCAACTACCAAGCTACAACAAATTATGGCAGAACCCAAATGATCACTTGATTTTGAACTATCCATATGAATTAGAATAGAAGGATGGCTCAAATAATGTTCAGCAAAAAATAGATGGTACTTCCAATCAAAAGTATCCACCTCTCTCAGATAACTCAAGCAAAGATCACATCTAGGAATGGTAATAAGCCAAGGCAGAATGGGCTGGTCACTGGGAAAAGTAACGTCATCCAATGCCAGACTGAATTCAGCTTGCTGAACCAGTATATGGAGGCCAAAGGTAGGAATAGCAAACCATCTGTTCTGAAAGAGCACAGCCCTCTCGGGAAGAAAGACCCAACTCAGATAAGATGCTATAGTAAAGATCGAAACGTAGTAGCATTCTGCAGAGAAAGTTACAAATAGGAAAGGTTAAGAGGAGATTTATGAGTCTCAGTGTACAGACTCTGGTTTGTAAAAGTCCCTATGCAGAGCCAAATCCCAAGATGGTGAATGGGATCCAACTTCTTCAAGGAAGAGATCCTGCCAGAAACATCGACCCATAGTCGTGTTTGAATCAAACAAGGACACAATAGACCTTGAGCACTGAACAATGAGAGGACACAGAGGATGTTTAGTGCCCTTGTACACTTTTTGCATAACTGTTTTATGCGAGAATTGAAAATAAACTTGTGGTCATGGATAGTCCCAAGAACTATGCCTCAGAGACTACAGGAATAACAACATCATTCAGACTTAGCTCTGGATTTGGATGTAGACCTTGTTGGTGGCACAAATGCATGCAAATGGTTTTGGAAAAAGGAAGGGTAAAACCACTTGCTTTAGTCCACTTCAACAAGTGATTGAAGGTAGTCTGAAGCTGCTGCTCAGTAAATTTCATGTTGAATGATCTACATACGATGTGGTAGACACTAACATAAAGTCCATTAACAACAGTAGGAGGAAGTTGTATAGTTATAGTGTAATAGTAATAATAGTAATAGTAATCTTGATACTGAAGAGTGTGACACTCAGGACACAGTCCTAAAGGAATCCCAGTTCCTGTGGGAAAGAATGGAAAAGTATCAAATCCACACAGACTTAGAATTGCCTGTCTAGTAAGAAGTTCTGGATAAAAATGGGTAGATGGCCATGCAACCCATGTGAGTGGCAGTCCCACCAAATGTCATGAACCTTCTCAGAATTGAATAAAACAGAAACAAGATGTTTCCACTTGAGGAAGACTTCCCTGATCGAGATCTCAAGTTGAATCAAGTCAAGGAACCCAGAATTTGTGGGTGAGAAATATTGTTTGATTCAAAGATCCAAACAAGACAAACATTAATCATCCTCTCTAAGATCTTACAGATACAGCTAGTTAAAGCAATTGCACAATAATTCAAAGGAATCTTGGATCCTTGCAGGCTAAATGAAAGGTAGCACAATAGTCAGGTGTCGAGTTTTGCCATATTCAGTTAAAGACAACCAGAAAAAGACCAAGAGAGGCAAGGAAGAGATGGAACAACATCTCATACTGCCTCTTTTGCTGAGATAGTGCATCCAACAGATATACTGCCAGACCAAATAACAGCCAGTTCAGTTTCCACTAAGGTAAGGGAGCAATTATAGTCACAGAGACAATCAACCCAAAAGGAAAGATGCAATTGCTCTGGTTGAGACTTCATGGCCAAGAAAATGGGGAAAGAAACAGAAATGTTATATGCACGATAAAAGCTCTCACCAAGAGTATTGCTGATGCTTTGTACATCAGCAGTTTTTTGGTCATTGAAGAGCAATTCTTGTCCCATATTAATTTGGAACAGGTGATAGAAGAGATGCTTTTTGTAAACTTTTAGCTATGGCATCCAACCTGCTGAGCATTAACACAGGCCCACTGGAAAGTAATGTAGTTAAAAAGATTGGGATACTTGTGAGAGTAATCCCAGTTCTGTTTCCAAGCCTTAATTGCCTGCTAGCAGGTTGAAGACTATCATGGATGAAGATATCATGAAAAATGCTTCAAGGTTTTAGGAATAGAACAAACAGCTGTTTGAATGATATAATTAGTTATTGCCTTCACACAGTTGTTAATAGATGGAAAACTAATGACAACAGAATCAAGTTTCAAGAGAACCCCTCAATGTGGATTCCTGTACAGGGCAAGGGGCCCAAGGAAGGTTCTGTTCTTTCAGTTTACTTCCTCTGTGACCTAAATATCCACCCACGTGTTTGCTGTACATGATGACACATGAAGGGGAGGAGAGGATCCTGTTGGTTGAGGGGTCCGAATCTAACACACCACTTTGGCCTTGAATTCCTGTAGATGGTTAGCTTTGGGGTGGACTCCTCCAGGGTCAATCGCTTGGTTCACTTGAGCTATGGTCAACCAAGTACCACTGATGGATGTTCTCAGCAGGTGTTGTAAACATTGTACCTGATGCTGGTGTTTGAGTACAGCACTCACAAAACCCTGGGGTGTGCTGCACTGTCCTTGTTTGGCAATATAGTGCATCCACTTGTGAGTTGAGTCAGTGGGCATCGAAAAATTCTTTTTTCATCGTGGATCCTCGTAAATAAAATAGTGAAAAACAGTCCATATTTAAATGATCGTGTCTACACAATGGGCTATCTGTGCTCTGCCCACCACAGGTATTGAAACCCGGATTTTAGCGTGTAAGTCCACAGACATACCGCTGAGCCACTGGGGGGCGTGTCTTGAAGTGAGCAGCAATCTTCAACATCTGTAACACCTGTACCTCATTTTTTTACACTACATTTTCTTTTTGATTCAGAAGAGACTAAATGGACTTGCTGGCTCTACTTCATTACACTACTGCAGTGGGAGTGCAGACAGATCTCTCTGTGCTTCCGAAAGAATCGTTCTCAAACAATGAATAGTCTTTTGACCTCCTTGGTTAAACACGTTGATGAAACGATGTCAACACCCATCTCTGTCCCTAACGTACAATATAGCAAACCCCAAGATCCACTTTCTTTGGTTCCAGGTACAGACATTTCCTCAGGCACATCTTCTCGCACTCCAAGATGTAAAATATTCATTTGTTCACGTCCTCAGTTGCTGGAATACTCTTCTAACCACAAAGACCTGCTCATTTGACCCAGGACATGATCCATGGAGGTCTAAAGACTTCTCTTAAATAAAGATAATAAAGAAAAAAGACGTGGTTCTAAACAGAAGGGTTCTACACATAAATAAAAATGACCATCTTGAAACAATGGAACTGTTGAGGTTTACGTTCTAATCTGGATGACACCAAAGTACTGATTGCTTCCTACCATCCTGTATATCTTTCCTTACAGGAATCATTTCTGAAACCTTCTGATATAGCCAACTTTCGGCAGTTTTTTTTTTACAGAAATGACAAGCTGTGTGATGGACGATCAGCATGTGCACACCCTGTCTTTGCCCCTTGGCACACTCTTGGAGGCTCTAGCCATACATGTTTCCTTGGGCTGTACTAACACTGTTTGTTCTCTCTACTTGTTGCTTGAAGAGACCTATGATTAATCAGCCCTTGATGCTCTCATTGAAAAGTTACCATCCCCCTTTTTAATTCTAGGGTGCTTAAATGGACATCTATATGTAAAAACGGCTCATTTGGGTTGAGAAAATATTTTACAAACAAGCCATTTTTACGTATATATTTATTTACAAGTGGGTTTTATCGACATCACTGATTCAATGGACATCATCCCTCTGGTTAAGTCTGACATAGAGCATATGCTCTCTGATCACAACCTCTCATTTTTTAATATTGATTCTCATACTTATTTTTATGCACCTTGTTAGTCCTTTACTACTATTGATTTCTCAGTTTGCTCTCCTTCACTCTTCTTACACTTTTCATGGAGGGTTGACAATAACCCACAGTGCAATGATCATTTTCCTATAATTTTGAGAGAGACTGGCCATGATCAATGCCACTCAACTCACATGCCCCAGTGGAAGGTGGATCAAGCAAGCTGACCCTCTTTCATTGCTGTCACAGAACTTGATCCTGCCATCATCTGTAAACCATCAATACACAACTGTGTGGCAGCAGTAACTGACTGTATTATACAGGCAGCTGCTCAATGTGTTCATAAAACCTCAACACATTTTTCCACGATATCCTCATCTGGTGGAATTCTGCCTGCAACATGGCACAGAAGACTCAAACATGGGCCTGGGATACTTTTCGTAGGTATCCCACTCTCTTGAACCACATCTCTAACCAGCAGGCCTGTAAACATGCCCAATGGGTAAGACAACAAAGCTAGAAGGACTCTTGGTTTAAATTCACAACCAGCATATTTTCTATCACCAGTTCCAAAGTTTTATGGGGTAAGATTCAAAAGGTCAGTGGGCAATATAATTCTGACCCTCTCTTGATCTTTCTCTCTGATGGCCAGGAAATAGCTGATACCTGGAGCATTGCCAATACTCTAGTTGAAAGCTTTTGTCAGGTATTTAGCACTACTGCTTCATCCTCCACCTTCTTAGCCATCAAGACTCAAGAAGAGCAATTACCTCTTTCCTTGGTGATGGTGACACTGTCCATCTTACAAATGTTTTTAGTTTTTTAAAGGCCATTAATCTTTTTAATGCTATTTAAGTTTTAAATTTGTTCATAAGACCCCTTTTTAATGTGATTCCCTTTTAAGAATCAAAGTACATCTAGTCTGATTTGAAATTAGAAAATGGCCATAATGTCAAATAACTTGAAACCAGGATTGGAAAGGTCAACTTCAGGCGTCTAAAAGTAATGTTTTAACTACCAGTTAATCATATTGGCAAGTTATAAGCATTAAAATGTTGATACAAGCCTTTTAAAACTTGTATTACTTTACTTTCTAAAAAATGACAATAATGTCAAATAACTCCAAAACCAGGGCTGAAAAGGCCAGCTTCAAGTGACTAATACTGTTTTTGTCATCCTGACAAATTATGATAATAAAAATTATGCTACAGAAAGCCCTTTGAGAACTTTGTTTTACCTTTATTAAAATTCATAAAAGTAAATTATTTTATTTTAATTTTAACTTTTTACTGGATGTTTGGTGCAGACAGCCCAGTTGCTTTGTGTGATAAAACACCAAGCCAACTAACCAACCAATCCAAGAGAGAGGTAATGGAGAGTCAGTTGGCCTGATCAAACTTCCAGCATAACATTCAGATTAGGTGGCATTGACTATGACTAATTTCCCTCAAAATAATAGAAATATTATCACTGCACTCTAAGTCACTGTCAATCCTCCAAGATAAATAAGAGAAAAGTGAAAGAGAACAGATAGATAGATCAAAAGCAGTAAAATATTGACTAGGTGCATGAAAATAGGTAAAGGAGCTAGTACTGAAGAGAGAAAAGTCATGATCTGAGAGCATACACTTCATGGAACAACCTTTTTCCTCAGTATCAGCACCACTTCAGAGGAGACTATATCCATTAAAGTTTCCTAGGATTACAAAGGAAGGTGGCAACTACAGTATGAGAACACCAAGGTCTCACTGATTGTAAGTCTTTCCAGGAGACAGTTAGAGAGAACCAAGAGTGATGTTAGAACCCAAACACAGATGACTATGGCCTCCAAGGTTGTATTTAGTGCCACAAACAAGTTGGGCAACTACTGGTTTACCAGCAGTACCTCCCCTCATTTAATTTATCCATCACACAATCAGTGATTCCAATATAAAGAAAACTTTTCAAAAGTGACTGTGTTGGCAGGATTTCCTGTAAGGAAAGACACATGGGATGATAGAAATCAATCAATGCTTTAACGTCATCCAGATTAGAACAGAAGCCTTGACAGTTCTACTGTATCAAAGTGACATAAAAGAGAAGAACCCTTCTATTTATGACTACACATTTTTCTTTATTAGAAAGAGCAGAGTCAACCTCCATGGATCCTGCTCTGTATTGAGTGGCCAGGTCTTTGGTCTTCATTGATTTAAGGCATAAACAAATAATCATTCTGCATCATGGGGTGAAAGAAGATGTACCTGAGTAGACATAAGAAGCCAGAGCCATAGAAATGGGACTTGAGCAGCCACTATAAGGAATGGTAGGGACAAATAAACAGGATTGGACATGGACTTGTCAACCTGTTTATCTGTAGAGCGCCAAAGTCTCTTCAGGTAATGACTCTGTTGAAGGCACAAAAAGATCTGTCTGCAATCCCATTATAACAGTGGAATGTAGTGCAACAGCATATGTACAAGTTGGGGTGGGAGATAATAACTTTCCAGTTTCATAGTAAGAAGTGTTATGGACAGTATGTAAACGTTGTACCTCTTTTCCCTCCAGCTACTTAAGGCAAGAGGTATTAAGAGGAGTGGGAACTACCATAATTGATGCATGAAGGTCCCTTTCACACTTGTAGGGATCATGGTTTTTATCACCTTAATGATCACACATCAAAGAATCATGATAAAATGCCTTTGATTGTGAATTCCTCTGACACTCATTGATCAATTCTGGAGAGGAATTCAAAGTTGCATGTGAAATAATCTCAATGGTTATAAAATTACCTTTGACCTCAAGAGGAGTTTGCTTTGTATAGGTCTAATATTTCCAATAAGATGTCTCTAGAGCATAATGTCCTGGCTGACATAGGAGAGCCAACAAACCTTTGTAATCTCTTCTAAATTAAAAAGGCATAGGATCTGACTTTGATAGTGACTGTGTAACAGAGTAATTTATTTGGGATCATTTATCTATAAGCTATTTTAACTATTTTATATTTTTTTGAGGAATTGGGGGATCCATTAGGAAAGGAAAATGGTTCAGTGCTTATTGAACCCACCCATCATGGAGTCCTATGAGGTGATGCATTACAATAACTACAAAGAAAGACACTGCAGCAATGTCAGAGCTTTGTATATACTGCCATTATCAGATACAATTTTCACAAAGCCCATTTAGAATGGTCAACACTGGTACTTAGCTGACCCTAGCCCAAAAGGACCATCCAATTGGCCCTTGGGAGGGGGGTACAGTAAAACCACCATCTACAGGAATTCAAGGCCAAAGTGATTGTTGCATTATTTTAGACACTACTCAATAACTAGGATCCTCTCATCCCCTTCACAGTTACCATGCATAGCAAATATGTGAATGAATGTTCAAACTCCAGAGGAGGTAAGCTGAAGATACAGCTTCTTGGGAAGCTCCCTCACCACATACAGGAATCCACTTCAGGGTTGGAATTAGTAGATGTTTCGTTTTCACAGTAACTATACTTTATTCTCTCCAAGTCTTCAATGTGAATATATAACTGATTACCTAATTATATAGAGAAATATTATTTATTTATTTTTCATATTATTCAGGGCCTTACATGGCCAGGTGGTTAGGATGCTCAACTCGTAATCTGAGGGTTGAAAGTTTGAATCCATTTCTTACAACACATTTTTGCCCTTTCAGCCATGGGGGCATTATGTAATGGTGAATCCCACTATTTGTTGGTAAAATTGTAGCCCAATAATTGACAGTGGATGGTAATGACTAGTTACCTTTCCCCTAGTCTTAAATTGCTAAATTAGTGAGAGCTAGCATGCCTCTCATGTAGCTTTGCTCATAATTTGAAAACAAATGAATAAACATATTATTCAGCTGTATGTGTAGTACTGCAATTACTATTGAACCTTAAAGGTTAATTTTTTCCTCATAATTTCCAGTTAGATTAGGTATTTATCACTTCTCTTTATTGTGAAAGATTACTTCTTTATTTCCTTTTAATTTTTTTATCTAGACTGTATATTGCAGTAATTGGCAATATAGTGAAAATTTATTTTCATGCATCACATTTACAATAATGCCTAATCTTTCACCTTTAAATGTTTTCATCCTGCTCTAATGAAATAATATTTTAATCTTACCTAATCTTAATATATTTCATTTGGAAGTTTGCAATTTTATGGTTATATTTTACTTCTTTATTATTTCATGTTTTCAATAGGATTGAGTATTAAATTACTTGACTGTGATCAAAATAGTTATTTTTAAAACGTTTTCATTGAGATTGAGTACTGGACAACTGAATTTTTTAGGTAAGACTTATGTCTCTATTCCTACAGTTTTCTTTAATTATACAGAGTATTCAATTATTTAACTTTTAAATCAAGACCTATATATCTGCAGTATATTTAAATAAACTGATTTCTGCACAAATATCAGATAGGATGTATCAAATAGGAAATTTATAGAATAATCTGAATTTGAAAACTTAAATAAATTTTAAATAGAGAAAACTAATTAAAATAGACACACATGACATTAAGTGTAAGACAATATTAATTACAATACAAAGCAGAATAGATGCTTAAATTGTCATCTCTGCAAGACACACGAATAAAACTTTATCTTTCTTTCTCTCAAGATAAATCGCTGTCAAACTAAACAAGATGCAAACCAAGTAGAACTAAGAGAGAGAATGAAGTTTGCAAATATGCAAGAAATCTTACATTCTTTTTTGTTATGATAGCATCACCATGTGACTGACCACTATCTTGACAGCATTCATTGGCTGAAACATATATACATCATCCATTCTGTTACTAAATGACACAACAGTCATTTACTCTTTCAATGTGGATGAGCAATGTTACTACAATACCTAGAATAGATATTATTTGCTATAAATAACAGAGATACAAATGCAATTATTGCAAACCTACTTCAACAGTTTTCTGGGCCACTTATTTGTTTCAAGACTGCATAGAAATTAACTGTGTGAAAATTCTTATGTTCCTATATTAACAAAAGCAGATATAAAACACATAATATCCCTGCATATCACAACTGTATTTTTTCAATGTTTTTATTATATTGGGATATTCTTTTTTTATCAGAAAAACTTGATTTTGAATTACTTGAGTTTTAAGTAAGGCTTGTATTTGTATTATTCCCACTGTTGTTTAACTAGAGTGGGTATCAGTTTTCTTTATTTTTAAGGAAGACATCTCTGCAATTTTTAACCTAGACTAGTCATTGGATTGGTTAATTACACACCCATCTCCAGAACCATCAAGTGTCTGTATTACTTATATTTATGTTTAATTGTTCCCAAGATTTCATGTACCAATAAAAACAAGTGACTCAATTTTAAAAAAGGTTCATGCAGCTTTTCATAATTGTAATACTATCTAGACAGCATTTTTTCCAAAGAAATCTTCCTCATCTAGCTAAACTTCTTTTATATACAATTTGGTATTTACTATATGATGTGTTTATTTGGATGCAGGAGACTAAATATTCAAAACTTTAACAAATTAAGTACTGTTCATAAAAGTATCCTTAATTATTTTAAGAAAAGTTTGTATTTTTCTTCATATTATCAGGTTACTGTCATAGTAATATTAAAGTTATGTTGGTATTTAATGTTAAATACTGTACATCTGAACTTACTCTGCTGTCCACATACTAAATTCCAACTCAGAACTAAATTCACTACTGTTTCTGAATATTCTGTTTACTTATACATTCCTTATACTGAAAGAAAAATCTCACAGATAAGCTAATAAATTAACACACATCTCAGTCTTCTTTTATTCCATGGTTTAATATATTGTTTTGTCATTTGAAAAGAAAATAATACAAAATGTTATTTTAAAAGATTGACTGGAAAGAATTTTGTGCAGAAATAAATGAGTGTCACGTCTTGGTACCTAAGAACATTCAACTTGATAAATTCCATCAAACTGGGCCTTGTTAGGATTTTGTCAATGATCATGATCTACAATAATGACTAAAAAGAACTAATAGCAGCATTATACCACATACTGGTATATGTACCTTATAATTTCCATTTTAAATCATGCTTTCTCTCTAATATGAACCTATAATTTAAAGCTAAAATTTAACAATTTGTGATCTTGATTGTAGTTTCTCTGATCTCACACAATACTGTATATCTGAAATAAGTCTGAAAGGTTACAGTTTTAGTATGCTAATTGTTATCTATATATATAGATTTTTAAGGTAATAAAAGTATTGTGATTTGGATAGTTTAAGTATAGCACAAATTTTATATTTAGTTACTTTTAAAAACAGTAGTTTATTGTAGTTTTGTGTATGTAACTGTGTGCAGATCATTATTGTCTGTTTTGTTATAATGATCTATATAACAATTACAGTAAAATGCATACTGGTATAAATAATGCATGAAGTATTAATTTTTATTAGTAATACTCTTTGTACCTTGCAGGCTGTTGCAGAAGAAACTGAGAATAAAATTGATAACACTAGAATGGGATACAAGCCAATAGCAAAGCACTCATCAGTGTTGTTTTTCACCATTACCGACTTAGCCAACATTGATCCTATGTATCAGTATTCCTTACCATGGTTCATCACACTCTTCATCAGCTCGATATCAAAATCTGAGCCATCCTCTAAAATTAACAAAAGACTCCTTTATTTACAGGACCATTTTACTTATTCTCTGTATACTAGTGTGTGTCGAAGCTTGTTTGAGAAAGATAAGGTAGGACATCGCTATCTAATGAAATATTTAGATTTCTGTTAGTCTGCATAAGTTTCAATTATTGAGTATTCAATTATTCCATTTTTAGTTTGAGCATAGGTTAAAGTCATGACTGTACTTTTACTTGTAGATAACATTTATTATAAAGATCTTGTAGGAAATCAAAGTTCATTCTGAGGCTTTTCATGAACAAATAATAAAAACATTTTGTAAGTACAAAGGGATGTTTGCAAGGATTATACAGCTATGTATTCATCATCCCTAGGTGACTTTCAATATTAAAATGTGATGTTACACTGGTAAAATGCATGAATACAAAATGGTTATGGAGTCTGTCAACCTGATGGACCTCATAGCAAGAGTCTGTAATAATTAAGATATGTTTTGATCTAACTTGTTTTTCCTTATACATAAGTCCTAAGTTCTTTATTACACTACATTGATGCTTATTGTGATATGACCATGATACTATGATAAACAAACTGCATGCAAACATTAAGAAATATCTAAATTCCAACTGCTGTACTATTAAAGTTAAGTGTGCATTTTACATTGTAATGTTAAATTTTAATAATGAAATTCGTGTTGGGATGAACTGTATATAGCTGCAACATACCTATATTCTTGTTTGCATTCTTTTCTGGAACTTCCATCCTTACATCATTTTACAGTTACAAAAGGTTTTTACTGCTTATTTTGTGACATTTTTTTCCTTGACTCAAAGAGTTATTATATTCTGTGAATGCATAATTAAACTTAATATCAGGTATATTGATTTTTTCAACTCCTTCACTTCATATATAATATATTGATTATTGTATATGTTACAGTCATTTAATGTTCATCTGTTATTAGCCAGTAATTCTTGTTTCAGTCTGTACTTAAGTTTTTTAAAAGCACACTAGATTTCTCTAAAATAGATAACTTCAAATGCTAATAATACCATCACTTACACTAGAATTATGACTTTTTTTAATCACTGCTAGTTATTACAACTAAACAATGATATTGTGCATTGCCCAGAAACACATAGAGTAGATTTAGGTTTAAACTGACATTGGTGATAAAGTAATGGAAGGGTTATTTGACTGAAATATGAAGAAAGATCGAGAGTTTAACTGGTTTGTTACTTCCTAGTTATAGTTTCTTGCTTTGTTTTTGGGCTTTTGGAGGTAGAGAAACAAATGAAAGTGAGGGGTAATCAATTTTTAAAATAAACATCTTTGTCATTATTAACTTTTTTAGTGTACATATTTGTATTGTGCTTATTGAGTATCTTGTGAGCCAACTCACACTATGTTAATCATATTAGGTATATCCAAGTAGAATGTCTGAAAAACCCTTAATATGTACACCCTTGTGCAAATTAATTGAAACAAGGCAGAAAATTATGATTTTTTTCAATTTTTTGCGTTTTGTTTCTGAGAATCCAAAAATTACTCACAAATTAATACATGATATGACCATCTTTATTTTTCAGAAGATCATTAATTTGCTTTGGCATCGAGTCCACGTATTGACTGCAATCTTTACTAATTTTTGGTTTGCGGTACCACACCTCAATTATCTACTCAATTAGTTTATCTTTTGTAGTACAGTTTTTTTCCCTGAAAATTGCTCAAACACTTTCAATAGGTTTTAAGTCCAGAGAGTTTCCAGGCCAGTACAGCACCTTTATTTGCATTGTAGTCATAAAATTTTTCACAAGTTTCAATGTGTGGCACAGAGCCAGATCTTGCTCAAAAATGCCAGATCCATCTGGAAATCTCTTTTTCAATTCTGGAACGACTCTTCTCTGCAAAACTTCTATGTACTCTGGTCCTTGCATCATATCTTCTATAATATATAAGCCTCCGACGCCATAGTAGCTGACAAAGCCCTACAACATCTTCTTTAAGGGATGTTTTACAAACTGATTGATGTGAGATTCTCGAAGTTTCTAACCTGGAGATCTGCAAACATCCAGACTTCTTTGCCCTGTACAAAGAAATGAGTCTTGTTGCTGAATAACATCTTCCTCCATTGTTCTTGCATCCAAGTCTTGTATTTCAGACCCAACTGATACTGTTTTTTCTTAATTAAGTTGGTAAGAAGTTGATTTTTGACTAGTCTCCTTGCCCTTCTAACGCAATTTCGAATGATGTAACATTCCTCAAAATTTTGTTATATATCCCAAAAATAGATCGACCGTACTAAAAAACACAGCTAATGACACCATCTGTGTGAAAAAATGACTATTAAAGGAAATCATTGGGTCCATTGAGCTTATACCAGCTGCCATGCTGAAAATATTTTAAAATGACCATTTGTTTGAATTAATTTGCAAAAGGGTGTACTTACACAAACCAAAAAATGAACTTTACAGAGTACTTGAATATAGAAGCACATTATGCACTGTTCTCCCTCCCCAAGAAAAATAAATCATTTCATTGTGCCTACAAGTCATTGTTTGCCAATTTTAGTGTTATATTAGCATAATGTACTTCAATACTCAAGTATCAGAGCTATCAATGATTCAAGAAGCAACTGCATTTACTAAGTTCAGAACAAAGCACTGACAGAACTTAGAACATTTACACTGTCAATATCATATTTTACCTACTCTCACAAAAGAAACTTTTGTCAATTTGTCCTGCCTTCTATTTGCATAATTTTCTCTCACCTCTAACTTTGAAGCTACCACCTAACTTCACATGTTACATTCGGTATACATGCACTGGGGCATGCAACAACCCTCCATCAATAGGAGTGCAACCCCTCTAGTACAGTTGACTCCTTTTATACTGTAGATTTCACTCATTACTTCTTAATTTAGCACTCGTATTATTTTCAGGTTAGGTAATTTTTAAGTGGAAGTATCTACAAAGACCTTGCCTTGTAAAGTATTTATTGTTGGATCTTTGCTTTTCAACATTTTCTGCACCTATAAATTTTGTGGCCATTTATTTTTACATTATCATTTCATTAGCATCAGTAACTACCACTTCATCTGGTATGGAACAACATGATGTTCTTCAATTCCTTTACCACTACTATGATGTAGGTGTACTTATTCTTTCCTCCTGTGTGACCTCTTATGACTAAGCTTAACGTCATTCTGCATTGTCTTTCTTTGATTCTTCAATTCTTGAATCTTGTCTTTTAACTAGGGAATCAGATTCTCTGTCTTCTTATTTTACTCTTTCCTTAAGCTTAATTTTCCCATCTTTGTCTTATACTATCTATTCTTTTCCATTATTTTTCCCACATTCAATTTCTTTTTGCAGTAATCCACCATTTCCTTCAGTATTTTTCAGCAAATGTTCATTCACTTATCTTCCCTTCAGTGTCATGTTTCTCTTCCTCAAAGTTACCCCTTCATATTTAATTGATCTATTGATAGAGTTTGTTGAAGAGTCATGCCCTTGTTACTCAAGTCCTTTATACCTCCCTTTCTCTCATATCCCTTCATATGGCTCCTTTCATTTATCTGTGTGATTTTCTTGGAATACTTACTTTTTGGGGGGGTCATATGTTGGGGCAGCATGCCAGTATTCTTCGTTATCCTTGCTGTTCTATCATCTTTCCTACATTCCTTCTTTACCTCTCTCTATCTCCTTTGCTCCTGTTCCTTCTTTCTTCCCATTCACCATTTCCAATTTCTCTTTTCCTATCTATCCTCCCACCACTCATCGACTTAAGTGCTGTCATACTTTACATTGACTCTCCTATAGACTCAGGATTAGTGGATCCTGTTTCCTTAGATTATGAACCTTTGTTGTGGAGCATTTGGATTTCCATCAAAGAGTCTTACCCTTACTTTCTCCTCTCCCACTCCTTTCCATCTTATTCCCATTACTTTCTCTCCTCTAAAGGATCTTATTTCTTGTCAATGTCTGGGGCAATGTTAGTCCTAATGGCTAGACTCTATAAGATAGGTTTCTCATCCTTTTCCAGGATTAATTCCTATTTTTCTTTCTTGTGGAAGAATCTATAGCTAGGCATCCTGTCTTAGTCATTTTACGTCTCAGTTAATTTCTTAACCTCCCTCATTTTACCATGAAGACTTTTCTCATCCTACAGTGACATTTTGCCTCAAGTCTCAAGATGATTGAAATGGGCTTCTTGGATGCTTATTTTCACATTTGGTTCTGCCCCAACAAGTCTCCTGCAGTCATCCTCTTGTTCTCCTTCAGGAAGAAGTGAGACTGGGATAGTTGGTTTAACCTAAAAGAATTACTTCTCACACTCATTTTGTTTCTTATTCATGTGCATGTTTTTCAATTTGTATCTCTGCAGGGCTCAGCTCCCCCAACTTGTTTTTAAGGATGTGGAGTGATTAGTCTCTCATGCTACATCATCTCAATCCCTCACTATGAAAGAGAATCTCTCTCTTTTGGGAATTTGGGTTTTCACAGAAATTGGTCTTCCCTTGAGTTGTGCTTGTTTGTGAGATATACAATAGATGCTGCATGACCAGTGAGTCCACACTTAGGTTCTCTTGTTCTCCAACACTTTGTTACACCTTCCTTACTCAAAGCCTTAACTGGTGGCTTGATACACTGAACACCATAGGAGGTATTTCTATTCCCTTATCTCTTCTGGGTCTCCATCTGTTTTTCGATGCCTCATCAATGAGATAGAGGATGTCTTGATTCTTCAGTAGTTTGTGTTTGAGGGTCTTATGACAATTCATCTATTCTTGTCACTCTCACAGAACTTTTAATGGTACATCAAACTTTAAATTATTTTCTTATGATGGTTTTTGGGCATCTAGTGATAATCCATACAGAAACATCTGCTGTTGTCTCTTATATCAAGCATCAGGGGAGGACCCTATCTAACTCTCTCTGTTTCCATGTTTTCCACCTCTTTCTCGAGACCCATTCTTTACATATCTCCTAATAACCTGTCATATTACAGGTGTCTTGATTTTTGTCAAGAATTGTCTTTTCTGGCTTAATAAAATAACTACCCATGGAGTGGTCCCCCCAATTCCTTGGTGCTCCACTGGATCTGTTGTCATTTGGACATTTCTCATTGCTTTTGCCACTCACTTCAACACAATACATACCTTTTTCTTGTCCTCAGTTTTTATTCCTCAGCTCTTGCTGTTGGTACATTAAATCAGGATTGGTCCAATCTTTCTCTCTCTGCCTTCTCTCCTACTTGTCTTCTCCCATGCATACTTTTTCTCATTTTGGTTTCTCCATGTTCCATCCTCCTACTTGCTGTCCTCTTACTGGCTATTGAATTTTCTCTGTTCCCTTTCTTATTATTCTCTTTACCTGTTATGCTACTTACCTCTTCAACCTCACTCCTCCCTCTCCCATCCAGGAATGTTATTACCCTGGCTTCACATGTGGGTTTTGTCAGAACCTTTCAAAACATTTCTGGTTATATAAAGTATGCTTGTTACCAGCAAGTTACTTCAATTTTGTCTTTTGGGAAAGATATGCTAACCAACTGTCAACATACTTCATTGATGACATCAAATTATGCTAATTGTGTAAAAAATACAATGCTTTTCAAAACAAAGTTTTTCCTTATGAGTATGTTGAGAGGCATATTCAAAACCTGAAACTACTTGTTACATTCTTCCTTGAGTTTACGTTTCTGATTTATTTTTAGAAATTGTAGTCATCCAACAATGAAAAAATTATAATTTACATCTGTTTCTTAATTATTATGGTGGTTACAAGGTTGATCAAATCAACTAAACCCATGCAGAGGTACAATGGTGAAAATAATGAATAAAACACAAATTGTTTTCTCAAACAAAAACGTTTGATAATTTCCTAGAGGTTATTAAGAAGTAATATAGGTTTGATGTGTGAAATTTGACATTTTTCTCATGCATGGAAGCATTTGTAATCTTAAAATCAAAATTATTCTACATGTTTGGCAGTCAGTATTAAAAAAGAAAAATATGTTACCAATAATTACTTCAAAAACTTTAAAACTTGAAATAAAAACCTGATATTTTGCACATGAAAGCCTTGTAATGTTTATTGATAAACTGCAAAATTTAATAAGACATGCCTACTTAATTGAAAGTTATAGTATTCTCTTTATTGTTATTGCATAACTTTGAAGGTAGGTTCATCATCCCTTGATTTTGACTCCCCCTTAGAGGAGCTATTAAACACAACACTGACAGAAACAGTACACATCATGTTTTTACTTGCAAAATCTTACACATTATTCTTTACCTTGCTGCTCTGTTGTGTAATCTGTTGGTGGAATTCATGCATACTTGCATTTGGATTGTCTTACATACTTGTGTCACATATCTTTATCATTGGGCCATCTTATTTGAGCACCTCTGGATCTCTCTCAATGGTGAGTGGCATCTGTCCAACAACATTTAAATTGATTTCTACATCATATGACCTTTAATGTCTATGATGGTCACTGATGATATGGAATGTTCCACACAAATGCTTAAGGATTTCTTGTGGTAAACTGTCAAATAAAAAAAGTCCTTTCCATACTTTACTCACTTGTAAACTATCATGAATAAAGCCATGCCAGGATTGCTGCCCATCCTTCAAGTTCTTCTTGAATAAACTGGGGCAGGCCTGCTTTTCACTCATTGCACAGTCTTAAGGTGTTGCATTCCTCTGGACTTCCTGCCACTGACAGTGCAGAAAAAAAGAGAAGGATCAACCAAAACAAGAAATTAAGAATCTGATAAAAAACTAGAAAGATGAGGTGAAAAATTTTCAACCTGTTAACTTCCCCCTTTAGTTTTAAATATCTCTAGTAAACCATTAACAGATAATCAAATTACTGTTTTTTAAAACTTTGCTGCCAAAAGTAGAAACTCACCTATAAAAAAAGTTGTTGATACAACAGAGTCCAAAATTACCTCTTTAAAATTCAATCTCAGTGAAGCAGAAAAAATTAGAATTAACATACACTCTAAACATTTAACGTACAAAGACACAAAGTAAAATCTTACCTTAACAGCAATGATGTCAATGCCTTGAAAGAAGTAAGACTTAATAATAAGATATATGTAATAAAACCTGTAGTTGTAGATAAAACAAATTACAAAGAAGAAATCTACGCCTTACTAAATGATGGATTTTATATTTTCCTCAAAGATTATTCTACCAACAAAGTTCTTTTGAAGATTAAAAACCTCATTAAAAGGCTGCTCTATTCTAACTAGTAATAAAAAAAATTTCTCTTATTCCCATGTGCTGTTATTCCCACCACATTTTTACGACTTTCCTGAAATTCACAATTATAACATTCCTTTCAGCTTTCAAACTTATGCAGTATGTTAGATCCAAGCACATTAAGTGAAGCATTGTCAAGTGACAATGCAATCACTATAAAGGAAGCACTGAAGGAAAAATTCCATATGAAAGACCTTGGAGAGCTCCATTACATCCTTGGACTCAGTGTTATTCAGGATGAAAAGAACAGCTGTGTATGGTTAAATCAAAGACAGTATATCCAAACTATGCTGGTGAAATTTAGAATGACTGAGTGTAAGGCAGTTGCAACTCCATCAGATGTAAACATGAAACTGCAAAAGGATGATGGTGTTAGCACTCAGGTTGACTGCAGTTTGTACCAATCGTTGGTAGGCAGTCTTCTGTAAGCTGCAATGGAAACAAGACCAGATATTGTATATGCAGTGGGAGGAATATCAAAATATTGTGCTCAGCCCAACACAGACACAGCACATTTGACAGCAGCAAAGAGAATCCTACGTTACTTGAAAGGAACAGCTGATCTTAGTCTTAAATTTGAAAAGGTAGCAGAAGATGTCATTACTGGTTACTCAGATGCATATTTTGCTAGAGACCTGAATGATAGAAAGTCCACATCAGGAAATATCTTCATTCAAGCAGGAGCATCTGTAAGTTGGATTAGCAAAAAACAATCCACAATGGCCCTATCCACTTCAGAGGCAGAGTATATAGCCTTGAGTCTTGCAGCACAGGAAACAGTATGCTTGAGAATACTACTGCAAGAAATAGGTTCCAAAGTTGATGACCCTGTTCATATCATGGAAAATAACCAAGGAACAATTGCAATGGCACAGAATCCAATGGGTCATGCAAGAATAAAACACACTGATATTCGTTACCACTTCATTCACCAATGTGTGCAGAACGGATAAAACTGAAATATTGCCCCACAAACAGTGACTGCTAACATTCCTACAAAGCCACTTGCTAGAAATGCATTCAGAGGTTTAGAGATAATGTTGGACTGGCATCAATGGATAAATGAACCAGATAGTGATGATTATACTAACAGATTGAAAGTAATTGTAAAACATTTTGATTAACTGTAAGATTATTGACAGTATTTGTAATTTTGTCTAAAACTTAAAATTAAGTGGGAGTGTCAAGAATATTGAGATAAGTGCTGCCACCTGTAGTTAGGAATAACTCAAGGAGAACATTATTCATGACAGGAACAGGAAGTATTGTGATGTCACACTTTGTTTTGTTTTTTTGTACATGTGTACTCAATGAATAAACACATATCAACAAAAATATGGTCCTTCCCATTAACAATTCACCAAAACAGTTAATGCATCATCATTCAGAATGTCACAGTGGAAGAGGGAATTCAAGGCTCATTTAACTATTAACAAGTCTTTTAACTTTGTAATTTGGAACCATACAACTAAAATAGGCTGGCACCATGTTATTAACCCTGCTACTCTTTACAGATGAAACAATCAATTATATCCATGGAATTTCCCATCAGCTATAAATCCCAAATCCATTTAAATGAAGTAATGAGTAGAGAGGTTCACTGATCTATATGATTGTTTCTCATTGTATTTTATTCGAGTTTTAATGATCAAAGCCATGTAAATTGAAGTCTTACATTCATATATATTTTTAATTAGTAACTTATTCTCTTTAGTTCTTCTTTGTAATCCAATAGCACTTAGAGTTTTTATTATATCGCAAATGTTCTGGTCAACATTTGAATTTATTTGTAGTATATTTAATGCTAGATGTGATGTTTCCTTTCATAGTTTACATAGTAGTTATACTTTGTTGGCCATGGTCACATTTCATAATAATTGTGATCTTATGCTCATTTATTATATTTGTCAGTTACTTTGGATATTAAAAAGCAGGTTTATATGTATCAGATACTCATTAAATGCTGACTTTGATAACTGTTTCCTTGTTTTATGCACCTCAAATAACTGTGATAGCTGCTGATCTTAAAAAGCACCACACGATATTACCCCATGGAATTATGATTAAAGTTTAATAAAAACAGGCTAGTTTCTGCCAGTTAGTGTGCTTTTAGTTAAGTTGTTGTTAAACAATTGTGAAGGATGTATCTTAAAAACATTATAAAGGTTTATCGTTATACAATGTTGGAATACAGATATTTAAGATGGTTTCAAAGTTTGTGTTTCATGTAACTGGAACATGCAAAATTTTATGTCAAACATAAATATTGTAATATAAGTGGGTAATGGATAACAACTCTAAGTTGCATTTATAGTGTCTGTGTGCCATTTTTATTTTTTTATTATTTAACAACAGTCTTCATTTGAATGTGTTGAGATAAATTAATTTGTAGTCATACTTCATAACGTTTTATTATTAAATGTGTAGGTAGATAAATAAACAAAGAGCAATAAATTTAAGTCACTAAATTTGCCCCATAAGTGCTACTCAAGAATTGTTAAGATGTGTATCAATAGAAATAATAAAAACTGAAATAAGGGCAATATGAATTATATAAACTGAAATAAAATTTAATGAAGAAAATGTACTGAAATGAATTAAATTTCAAAAACCAAATGCAATAATCCATTTATCATTAGGCCCAGCATGGCCAAGCGTCTTAAGGCGTGTAACTTGTAATCTGAGGGTTGCAGGTTCGTATCCCTGTCACGCCAAACATGCTCGCCCTTTCAGCTGTGGGGGCATTATAATGTGATGGTCAATCCCACTATTTGTTGGTAAAAGAGTAGCCAAAGATTTGGCAGTAGGTGGTGATGACTAGCTGCCTTCCCTATAGTTTTACACTACTAAATTAGGGATGGCTAGCACAGATAGCCCTTGAGTAGCTTTGTGCAAAATTCAAAAACAAACAAACATTTATCATTAAGTTAAGGTTGCACAACATGTAGAAATTCCATAACACACATTGCCCAGGTTTCATTCTGTAATTGTTGTTTTTAATCTATTTACATACATGTAAGTGACAAGTTCACTGAAGTTTAAAAAAATTATAACTAGATTTATCTATCATTGATTATCTATTATTCATGTAAATATGATAGTATTCAATTTTACAACTTAAAAACCTGTAAGATAAAAATTAAGTATTCATCTTAGAGCTTATTCAAAAGTTTGTGATATACACAGATGAAGTATGTATTTTTAAGTTGACTTAAAGGCCTTTTTTATGCAGAGATGAAAATTAAATCTTATGTTTCTGATAAATAACACATGTATCTGTGTCCATTTTAATAGTTGCTCTTCTCTTTCCTACTGTGTATAAATGTTCTCAAATTTCGAGGACAAATGGATGACGAAGAGTGGAGATTCCTTCTTACTGGTGGGATTGGACTACACAATCCTTACCTTAATCCCACAACCTGGATACCAGTCCGTGCCTGGAATGAACTTTGTCACCTTAGTAACTTGAACCAGTTTCATGGACTTAGAGAGTTTATAACTAATGAACCAGGAAGTTTGAAAAGAATATATGATAGCACTGTAAGTTTTATCATAATTTGTCTTATAAAATAATCTAGTAAGTAATTATCAGAAAATTAGAAACAAGTGTTTGACATTACTTCAATATTAGTCAGGAAGTTTCCATATCACGTTTGTAGTCTATTATTGTAAGTAACTGGAAGAAGAATGTATGATTACAAAAGTGTTCTTCAAAAACTCATGACCATTTTAAAAACAATGATTACACTGGGGAACACTCATTTTGTTGCATTTAAAAAAAGACCTTTCTTTAGTCAATTTGAGTGTGTTGATTTCAAATCTGAAGTCGGTTTTTGTCTGCAAGCTACAGATTTTATGCAATTTGACATTTTTATTTATTTTTTAATTTTTCGTTATTATAGGAAATTATAGGAATAGCTTATCAATTTCTTTGTGTATTTTATTCAGGTAGAAATTTTCATTTGTCCACTTCATCTGGACAATGTCTTTTAATGCTCCAGCAGTAGTCAGCCATCATACTTTTGTCCCAGTGCCCTTGGTAGCGTTCTTCCATGACCTTTAGGTCTTGGTGGAATCGTTCTCCTTGTTCGTCATTCACTGCCCCCAGGTTGTCAGGGAACTTATCAAGGTGGCTGTTCAAAAAATAAAGCTTGATGCTCATGTTGCTCCCAAGATCACGAAAAGGGAGGAGCATTCAGTTCACAAGTTCACTGTATTTCTCCGTCTCGTTGTTTTCAAGGAAGTTCTGAACGACTGCCACAAAGGATAACCATGCTGCCTTTTCTAAAGCGGTCATCTTAGCAACAAACTGATCATCACGAATTAGGGTTTGAATCTGTGGGCCATCAAACACGCCTGCTTTGATCTTCTCAAATGATAACCCTGGTAAAGCTGTGATGATGTGTTGGAAACATTCACCTTCGGTTTCCAGTGCCTTGACAAATTGCTTCATCAAACCTAATTTGATGTGAAGAGGAGGAAAGATGATCTTATCTCTGCTTACAATTGGGTCTTGTATGATATTTGGCATGCCTGCTTCAAGGGTGTCACGAATAGGCCAGTCCTTCTGGACCCAATGTCTGTCTCGTGCTCAGCTGTCCCACACACAGAGGAAACATGGAAACTTGGTGAAACCTTTCTGTTGTCCAAGAAGAAAGTTGACCATTTTTAAGTCTACACAAATGATCCAATTGTGCTCATGATATTTTAATAAGTCCATGACCATTCTCATATCATCATAGTCTTCCCGCAAATGCACTGAGTGACTGACAGGTACTGCTCCATAAACATTCCCATTATGTAAAAGAACACACTTTAGACTGCATTTTGAACTGTCTAAAAAGAGTCTCCATTCAGCAGGACTATAGTAAGGTACACCCAGTTCTTTGAGAAGCCCTTGGATGTCATGGCAGTAAACAAACTGTCTGTCTTCTGAAAAGAAGATCACAAAAAGCTGGTCACGCTTTCTGAAATATGATACTTTAACAGAGTGATCAACAAGATTTCTGCCTTGTAATCTTGATGTCAAAAGCCTCTGCTGCTTTCTTTGAAAGACCTAAATCCCGCACTAAATCATTCAGTTCAGCCTGGGGAAGAGGCTTGGGGATGGGGAAAGGTTCAGTGTCTGAAGAACAGTTCTCCGATTATGTACACTTTTCTGACAATTCACTGTCACAATTGTCTTGTTTGCTTGTGTCATGTCCAATGTCTTTATCGTCCAATGAAGGCAAGCCTTTGAAAACTGGAACAGGAACTTCTTCAAAGAGCGGAGCAGGCCGAATAGCTGAGGGAATGTTCGGATACATAATCTTATGTCAGTTTTTCTTTCCAACACCCATTGTGTTTACCATGCAGAAATAACAGTCAGTTACATGGTTGGTGGATTCGTGCCAAATCATTGGAACACCAAAAGGCAGACCATTGCGTTTTCCTTTGGTCCAGTCTTGAAGCATTTCCTCACGATTGTGGCACACAACATGAGGAGCCCATTGCTTGTCTTGATCACCAAGATGAACTTCAAAATATGCCTTGTAGGCACGCTTGACAAATGAGGATATGTTACGTCTCTGACGATTGAGTGTGTAGCATCCACATATGTAGAAGAAGGCATCAGGCTTGTTTCTGCAATGATATCTATTTTTGGAAGCCATGTTTGATCTGAAACAAGAGAAGAATGATCAAAATATTAGAAGCTATCTATATCTATGGACGTGAAAATGCTTATACATGGTTTACGCAAGTTCACATTTGTAAAATTTCATTAACCTCAAATTGCATACAAACTAGAGCTTGTAGAGAGAAACTAATTTCAGATTTGAAATCAGCGCCTAAAACTCCTTCAGAATCAGTTAAAATATCCAACGTAACTCAAAGTTACTAAAAAAGTGTTCCCCAGTGTTATTTAATACACAATTCTAAAAGTAAGTCAGTTTTCAGTCTCGAAATTATAATAAACTATCAATAACTTGCTATACAAGATTAAAATCAGTAAAAAACCTGATGAGACTGGAAAACAGTCTCATACATTCTACATGTTTCAACATGTATCGATGCATCATCCTTGTGAATATAGCAGTTTGCAAAATATAACCCTTATTTGTACAATTACCAGAAGACCAATTTGCATATTAAAGAATTTTACGCCATCTACTGGCAACATTTTCATTAGGTCCATCATCATTGTTTAATAATTTAGATTTATTTCTTGTTTATTTAATTATCTCAATAGATTCACATTTTTTTTCATACTAAATAAATTTCCAGGTTTAGCTGATATAACAGCTTTTTCCCATTAAATTGTATGTTTAGTTTCACTGATGTGTTCTGTTGAAGGTAATACTATTTTTTTACATTTCATTTGTTTTCATTAATTCTGAATTTTAAATTTCTTCCAGTTTGTCCTATGTAAGCTATTTTTACATTCACATGATATTTTATATACACTGAATTTTGTCCATTAAATCAATTTTATCTCTATTAAGAATTTGGCTTTGTTTTTTTGATTTGTATATTTTCTTTTAATTTTTCTTACACTATAAAATTACTACATTTGATCCATATTTCTAACAGTCATTCTTTTACTTTTGCTTTAAATAAACTATTTCATTTCATTCAGACTTCAGTATTGTCTTGTCTGTTTAATTTTACCTACAATGAATTGCAACACCTATCCATCTGTATATTAAATTCATTTTTGCAGAGATAAAGCAACTGTAAGATAGGTTTATCTTTGAATTACCATACAAGCGTATTGTATATATATTAAATTGCTTAAAAGTTATATGGTTTGTCGTAAATGCCTTGCAAAATATATTAATCAATCCTTTAATAAATCTACTGTATTTGTATGTCCTATGAATTATGTATATGAGCTATCAAACTGTTAATTATGCCTACTGTTTTTTTTTTCATATTAGAGTATATACAAGTTAAATTATAAACTTCATAATTCAATTATTTCTTAATTCTTTTATTTCTCAGTTTTTTTGGATATTGAATAAATCTACTGTTTTTTTTGTTTCGATACTTCACATAAGGTGACTTAGGTAATAAAATTACTAAATGAATTTTCTGATTTCCTTTAGACTCCTCATGAGGAGTATTTTCCAGACTCTTGGGAAAAAAATTTGAAAACTTTTCAAAAACTTTTAATATTGAGATGCCTACGTCCAGATAAAGTGATTCCTGGGATTCAGAATTTTGTAAAGGAGAAGTTTGGAGCCCATTTCATTGAACCTCCACCTTTTGATTTAGCCAAGACTTTCCTGGATAGTCATTGTTCTGCTCCTCTGATCTTTGTATTGTCACCAGGAGCTGATCCTGCAGCTGCCTTGTTAAAGTTTGCTGATGATCAAGTATGACTTATGATTATTTTTTGTATAATATAGTACTGATTCATAATTTGACAATAAGTGATAATTTTAAGTTTCAGTTTGTTTGTCTTTGTGACTGTTTTTTTAGGAATTGTTTTTTATTTTATCTTTTACACATTGGAATAAGAAAAATTTTGAGTGCTAAATTCAATGAGAATTTATACTCTCTAAGTGTTTCATTAAACATCTCCATTGGGATTTTTATAGGGTTACACAGGCGATAAACTTAACTCTCTTTCACTTGGACAAGGACAAGGACCTATTGCAATGAATATGATTGCAGATGCTAGAAAAAAAGGAACATGGGTAGTTCTACAGAATTGCCACCTGGCTTGTTCATGGATGACAACTTTAGAGAAGGTCTTTATTTATAACTAGAAACTATAAAAATGTAATAAAACATAACCCAATAATAAAAATTGATATGATTGAAAAACATTTCATAAACGAGATCAAAATACCTCAGGTTACATTTATTTCATCTTCAGAAAAATATGAAAATAGCATTACAAAGATGCTTATTAACTAATACAATAGTATCATTAATAACTACATTTCTTAGATACTGAGTAAAGTAGAGAAAGAAAGGAAACAAGAGAAAATATTACAAAACAGTTAAGCTTTAACTGTTTAAATTTAGAATGATTTTATATCTAAAGAGGTTTATGTCATTAAGTGTATAGTGTAAGGTTAAAGTTAAAGGTCTGAAGATCCCATAGTAATGATTGAGAAATCGTTATACAAAATAATGTGAACAAATAGGTACAGCTAAATTTTCACAGACTAGTTTTTAAGTGGCATTTTGTTTTGCCAGTGTATGTGATATTACAGTCACTACATTAATATTTATACATGAAACATGAACAAAGAAGTTTAGGTATTTGATTTTTATATTGAAACTAGTATTTAATACAGAGACTAGGTTTGTATATTAGTCTGAACTGCATTTTAGAGTAGACATTTTTTTATTAAAGAGAATAGTTATTTTTAACTTGTAGGTATTGTAGCCCATAAAAGGAAGGCAAATTTTGGGATGGTGTATTAGAAACAGATGGCTAGAATTTGTTGTTTAGAAAATTGTGAGTAATATTTGTTAAAATATTATTTGGATAGCCATTATTTAATAGGTGTTTGTATAAAAGTGCTATTTATCTATGTAAAATAGAGTAAATTGAGCAAAGGTTGAATGTTCTGTTTAGCAGTGACATAACTAGATTATGTTTGAATTAGTTGGGAATGGAATAAAATGACTAAAATTGGAATAAGGTCCTGTAAAAGTAATTTTATGATAAACAGAAATATGAAAGGTAAAGATTCATTTTTTTTCAATTTAGGCATGAACTTGATATTGGGGTGTAGGGAATTTTGGTGAGAAGGAAATTTAGAAATGTAACTTGATTATCAAAATAGCAAGAAAGTGTAATCAGTGTTTTGTAAATGACCAGTTTGAATTTTTGGTAACACTTGCATTCATGATAATTGGTTGGACCAGTCAGGAATCCCATGGCAGTTCCATCTGTCTAGTCATAAATGACATTATTAAATAGGAAAAAGTTTATCTGTGTAGAGAGGACAGTAAGTTCTAATTGTTAATAAATGAAATCAAGATAATACTCAGTGTTAAAAGGAAAGAGAAGGTACAAATTTAAATTTAAAATTTAATCAATGATAATATTAGAATAAACAGAGTTGGTATCAAAAGTGGAAATAATATATTGATCAGCAAAGGGATTTTTATAGATTTCATAAATGAAGGTAAAAAAAAAATGGTGATAGTAAATTCATTCAAAATAGGGAGTTTAAGAATTGGAATGATAAATTTATAGAGATTGTAAATACAGGATCCTACAGTTGAGAAAATAGGATGGAAAGAGTATCCAGTTTTGTGCACTTTGGATTTAGTAATACATGGGTCAGTTTGATGGAAAGTTGTTTCAGAAACAATATTCAAAGCTATGACCTTGCTTTGTCCTCTAACCGTTGTTAAAATTTTCAACAACACACTATTCTGTTATATGCCTTTATTTTTGTGCCATTGTAGCAACATATGCTGATCATGTGACTATCCTCCACATATCATTTTATGCCATCATTTCTAACACAGGTAGCTCCATCTATCATTGCAGCACAATTCTCACAGTTTCAACTGGCATATCTAGTGTTTAGGTGTGTGTTTTAACTCTTTCTTCTTATGACTATAATTTTTTACTGTGCTTAATCACAAATTTCCGTGTTTGTACTCATTTTGTTGTAGAAATATTTCTATTTTCCAAACTATTCTTTTTTCATATAAATGCAAGACTTAGTATGGCAGATGATGAAATTCCCACTGTAAGTTAATGATGATTCTGATGCTAGTCCTCATTTCTGAGGGTCAGTTTTATTTTTGTGTTCTTTGTCTTATAGACGCTTTGAGAGGATTCATACTTTATATATTTAAGAGTTTTTTTATCTTCTAAGTTCCTTTGGTGATTTTGTTCTTTAGGTGTTACTTTTATGTTTTCTGTCAAATTTCATAGTTTTGCAAGTTTGTAGATAATGTACATTTCTAAGTTTTGTTAGTTAGTTTGTGAATAAGTCCTTTCTCTAACTATGTTTAGTTTATGTGTCTTTTTTGTTTACACATCATGACAGCTAAGTGGGTTATACAGGTTCTGTCTGAAGATATCTACCTTATGTTTCACTCTCCCTCTATCCACTTCCCAGGTATTCTTCTCTCCTCTTAATGCTTGTATTTCATCCAGTAGTTTTGCTGAGTCTGTCTGAGACTTACTAAACAAAGGAGCTATCAAATGGGTGGTTCCCACTCAATTCAGATTTTACTCCAGTTTTTATGTTGTCTCCAGTCATAGGTCTGTCCTGTCTTAATTCCATATAGGTTGGTACAGATGTGTTCTCTCTGCTTTGGCCTTTATTGGAACAATAGCCCCTACCTTTTTCTCAACCATGGTTAGAAACTTTTCATCCCAACGTCACCACCCTCCATCTTTGTGAGTGAATATTGTCCAGTGCCATGGCCCAACTCTGGGATTCACTCCTCATGTAGCATCTTTCCTTGCCTGTACAATTCACTCCTTCTCCTTGTCTATATACCAGAAGCATTGGTCGTTTTTCCATGGTGTTTAACCATCCTATCCTTTTGTTTCTCTCTTGTCCCTGTTCTTCATGTGACTGTTTGATCATGGTTTGTATGTTTCAACTGTTGCTCTTTATGGGGCTGCCCTGTTATGAACATATTCTTCCACTTATGAAAATTCCTCTTTTTCCCTGATTATTTCCCTACTTTTCTGTTCTTTATTGTGCCACATTGAGATCTTCATGTTGCTCTTCAAGACCTGCAGTGTGTTCCTTGAACCATCTTTCTCTGAAGACCTATTTCTTTCTCCTCCTGGCATGCAGTTTTTATTCAATCATTCCTCACAGTTAATCAACTGTTTGATTCAGACCTTCCCTCTCAGGACAATGGCTGTCTGGGAAAGATTTTTTTTGCCTTTTCTCCTTTTTCCTGACCTTATTTTTCTCACCCATATTCCTTTTCAAATCTGAATCAGCTACTTTGTCCAATTCATTGCCACCTCAGTTATATGGCTCTTACTGCTTCCTTTCGTGGTTCTTATTTCTGTCTGTTTGTTCTGTGGCATTCATCTGTTTCTTGTGATCTTTCACCCATAATGCTCACTTGGCCTATTCATGTACAGTCCTTTAGACCTAGCCACATTTTCTTATATCTGTTTACAGATATTGTGAAATCCAACCATCATTGTGTTACACCCTTATGCTTGTTACATATGTGGACTTATTATGTACTTTCTGTTGTCTAGAGAAGGAATTTCTCTTGCATGACTCGGTGCCTGTCTATTAAGTTTCACCCTATGCATCTTACTTTATTTGTTACTGATGAAGAGCATACATATTTCAGAAGTAGTACTGTACCTCACAGGTGTGCCTCCTTTCATAATTGTGGCACCTCTATTCTTTCACAATGGTTGTTTTCTACTAGTTCGATTTCTCATATTGTTTCACTAGTCCCTCCACTTTTGCAATGTGAGATTGTAGCTTTAAGTGAGTGTTCAGGAATATGTTGCACTGTTGAAAATCTTAGCAGTTCTTAGAGGGCAAATAAAGGTTGAGAGAGCTTTTGAAAAGAAGGTAAGTACCAATCAGAAATATATTTTTCAATGCTAGAAAATGTTAAGTTAAAGAGTCTTGAGAAAAGAATTAAATCTTCCCTCTTAAAAGTTGTGGACAGCTAGTCTGTCTAGTTTCTTGAATTGACATGGATAATTGAACTAGTGGTTTATTTTATAAATATAATCTTTTTTTTCATATATATATATATTGACATGACTGTTACCTTTGTTTGGTTTAATGACAATAATATCTTTGTTCTTCAGTAGAGTTTTAAGAGCTTGTACTCCAGTAAACTTTTTGGCCTATGGGCCACAATTAAATAGCTGTTATAATGCAATTTTAATGCTTGAACTACTATTTTGCACATTTATAGTTTAATGATCATTGTCACTATAATGTAAATTTAATTTTTCTAAGGTAAATCATTGCAACATTTGGTTTGGGTCTACTTTCAGAGAATCCACATAAAAGTGTCTTTGCACAATAGCTGAGCTTCCTAAGGGGTTGGATGAAAAGGTTTAACTTTATGCAAACCTTTGGGCTAAGACAACTCATTTGGTACCATTTAGAAGTTGGTGAATTCAGCAGTTTAGGAAAAGGGTTTTTTGGACCCTTCCTGGGCTTATTGATAGGTATGGTAAAGAAGTTTACTTTTATGCAAACCTTGGGCTGAAATGATTCACTTAGAAGTTCATGCAGCCAGCAATTTAGGATTTATGTGACACTTACAGGTACAGATCTTTAGTGTTATTATATAGATTCTCCCTAATGAACTTTAAATTTAATCATGGACCTTTGTTAACCTGAAGATGATCTAAGAAGGTTGAAACCACTTACAAACTAAAGTCTGTGAACATTTAGAAGCATCCATTTGTTCACATGTTGAAACTACAGGTCACATTATTTTGTATAACGATTTCTCCATCATTAGTATAGGATTTTCAAATTTTGAACTCTGCATTAAAGAACATTTACTCATACTAAGAATCATCCCACTCTTAATGAGTTATAAAAATCTTTAGATCTAAAATCATTCTGAATTTACAGAGTTAAAACTCAACTGTTTCATGACATATTCTGTAATAATTTTTTTCTCTTCTTTTCCTCCATTTACTAATTTACTCAGTATCTAAGTAAACTAGTTATCAATGATACTGTAACATTAGTTAATAAATATGCTTGTAAAACTGTTTTCAGTTTCTCTGAAGATGGAATAAATGTATTCCAAAATGTTCAAAATTTGTGTTTTGTCAACTGTTGTAATCTTTATTGTTAGACTTCATTCCCATGATGAGTCCATTGTCAGTATATTAACTTACATCATAACCTATATATTACTTTTACAGGGAAAACATATCTATGTTACAAACTATCAATTTTTTTCTGCATATGCTTTAAAAAATATAGCAGCCAATCAGACTTTTGTCTCTGGTTGACCTGTATTTCTAGCTATGGATATATAACTGTTTTCTCTTAGTCTTGGGAACAACAACTTAATATACACTCAGACTTTAGTCTCTGATAATTTATTTTTCTTGCCACAAATCTGTACAATTCACATACACTCAGGTCTTAAATGTTAAATTTATGAACTTAGAGAAAGTTAAATTACTGTCTACATTTTATTATTGCAGTTCCAATTACCAGTGTTCTCTTCTTTCTTTTTAACAGCATAAGTCGTGTTTTTTTTAAGTGAACTATTTTTTTTGTTTACTTCAGACTGCAAGTGACATACTGTAAAATTTTATAACAAATCTTCTTAAGCATGTTTTGGCATAAACTTAATTGTTTTCATAGGATGTTTCATTGAGAATTCCATTAACAAGAACACTGTATCTTGCTTTGTAAAGATGTTTATAAAGTAACTATTTTTTTGTGTGTTGTTTATAATGTAAGTCTATCTTATTTGAATTTTACATTAACTTTAAATACGTTCTTACCTCTGAGATAATGTAAACCTGAATTCTCACATTATGATGGAGGAAGAGAACCAAAGAAGGTTATAATAAAATACACCAGATCATGAAATGCCAAGCTAAGGATAGGAAAGGTAACGTACAGGGAAAACAATAATGTGGAGTGTTTTGATCAAACAACTTCAACATAAACCAGAATTATAACGAAGCCACTGGACTAGAATTGTATGAAATAATTGAATGGAGAGGACCAGCATTTAAGAATCCAAGAACTAAAGAAACACAGATGTGATGTAAGTAAATCCAAAAATGTATTTGGATCTATTGTTACACTGGCCTGCAGAATGTCCTCCAAAGAGTATTACATCTGGAATGACAAAGATATTGCCAAATTTTTAATTTGATGAGATGAAACCCAAACTTCATTCATAAGTGATCAATTACATCACAGAAAATAAGGTGGATCAACTGCAACAACTAATTTATTGATGCTGTTTGAACAAAATCTAAGATGTATAATTTGGCATATGGTATAAAACCTTGTTCCAGAAGTCCCTAACTAATTTAATGTGTATAAAAGATAACAATGAACAGCCTTGATTTGACATAGAAAGCAGTTATCTGAACAAGAATTTGGATCAGTCAGAGAAGGTAACACAATAAGTGAGAAACAGTAGATTACAGCTCTTGACATATGTAGGAAAATATTATCTTAAGACAAATAGAGAACCTGGTAAGAAATTGCCTTCCATTGGCACAGTGGTATGTCTACAGACTTACAGCATTATAAACCAGGTTTCAGTACCCACGATGGGCAGAGCACAAATAGCCCATTGTATAGCTTTGTACTTAACTTCAAACTAACAAACTTTCCAAGAAAATAAGGTATGTGATGAACTGAGCATTAATGTAATAGGACACCATCACTGAACCAAACATGAAGGGAAAAGAAAATCTGACACTTCGTGTAATTCAGTGGCTAGCATCAATGAAAAAAGGTGGAAAGGAGAATAGGCATACTAGAAGAGATTCCAAATTTTAATACAATGAGCACCTTAGATATCCATCCATGCCATTTAACATATGCATCAAAGAAACGTTTGTAAATTTCACATATTTTTACTTTGAAATGGAAACCTCTAAGAAATGATCAAGATGACATAGATTTATTACAAGTCTCCAATCCCTCATTTTTTTTCAAAGGATAGGAGTAAAACTCTAGACAGATGTTTTGAATAATTTTGACAATTTATTTTCATAAAAGATTCAACACTCCCTAATCTAAAATTTGTAGAGAAATTTGAAGAAAGATAAAGGAAGAAAAAGATGAAGAATGTGGTAATGAAAGTGAAAGATTAAACTGAATAACATATCAAATGCAAGGATCACAAAGAGAAGAGCTCCAAATGTGAATCTAAATGACTCCCCATAAGATCAGATGGCAGGTAAATCTAGAACTAAAAGTAACTAAGCAGATCAAGTAGAACCATACTGGAACACAAAAGATGATGTAGTAATAATGACAATTATAAACTATCAATATAAGTTGAAAATTTAGCCAAGGGATCTATCCACATACCAGAAGAAGAATATGCAAACAAAGCCTCCAAATTTGACAAAAGTTTAGTAGTTTCTGCATTGACAGGTTAAACATTGATTTCCAAAATCACAAGTAGAACAAATTAGGGCATGAAGCTTAAAAAATTGCTGACAATAAACAAATCTGGCTAATGGTAAGAAAGCAGAATATTATATAGTTAATTTTGATGCTTAAACAAAAGTCATGTAGAAGGAAGAAGAGTGTAGAATTTTGGGTAAGGTGTCATATATAATGTATTACATTGTTAATACTTTGAATCAAAAGCCACATGGTTGGTGACAGGACAGTAATTATTTGACAAGAAAAGGCTTAGTGTTTCAGAATTAATTATGTATTTGAAATTCATTTAAATTCTAACAATATACATTTTCCCACACAAATGTGAAGAATTAATACCATGCAGATAACATAGATACTCAAAGTTTTTCGTCTATTTTATCTATATTTTTAATTATTAATAGTTTCTGTTTTTAATCACAGATTTGTGAAGGCCTCACACCAGAAAATACACACCCAGACTTCAGACTATGGTTGACATCTTACCCATCAGAACACTTCCCTGTCTCTGTTCTTCAGAATGGAATCAAAATGACCAATGAACCACCTAAAGGACTTAAAGCCAATATATTACGATCCTTCATGAGTGATCCAATAGGAGATCCAGAATTTTTCACTACCTGTCAAAATCCAGTAAGTTTGAAGTGCAAAAATATAATTATTTACAAAATAAAAACAGTTCTGTAAGATTCAGTGCACATTACTACTAAATATATTTTTTTTAATTATTTATGATGAAATGAGAAAATTCATGATTCGTTGTTTTTAATTGATATAATGGACAAAAGTTGTTAAGGTTGAAAATTTTCTTCTTAAACTGTACAAGGCTAAATGTTGTGTGGAAAGTCTTAGTCAAAAATAATACATAATTAAATGAATAATAATATATATATATTATTCCTTTTTAATTTTTGGTATAAAAATGTAAGTTGTTTAAGGTATCTATAAATTAATATTTTAAACAAATATTAAATTTTTATAAACAGTAAATTTATTATATATATATATACATACACTGTTGGTCAAAATCTTAAGGCCAATGAACATAAAGAAAAAATATGCATTTTGCATTGTTAGACTCAACCACTTATTTGAGTAAAGCTTCGAAAGATGAAAATGAGAAAAGAGAAAATAAAAATAAAAACTTTTTTAGCTTTTAATAGGGAAAATGTGAACACTATGAAGTTAGCCTAAATACTATCTGGTCAAAAGTTTAAGACCATACTGAAATGAAGCGTCAACCAGTAAACACACAACGAAATTTAGTCATTTGTATTCAAGCATTAGAGCTTTCAACACCTCCCACTCACATTTCCTGTGTTACACTGAGTGAAAACATGGCAAAGGCTAAAAAGTTGACAGAGCTTGAATGTGTCAGGATTGTCGAGCTGCAAAAGCAAGGTCTCTCTCAATGTTCCATTGCTGGTGAGATTGGGTGTAGTAAAACTGCTGTTGCAAATGTTGAAAACCCTGAAAAATACAGAATGAGAATTTCAAGTGGTCAGCCCAAGAAATTTTCGCCAGCATTGAGCAGGAGGATTTGACGGGTTGTCTTTTTAGACCATGATTTGATATTTATATTCAGGTTTAGCATCTCAATCATACATTTGTTCAGGCTTGAATATATGCACTTTTAAAAGTTTGATGTTTAGATATTTTAAAACTAAAAATTACCAGTATTCTTGGTGATTTATATCATGAAATATGTACATTATTTTGCTACATACTAATTATATTTCTTTCTTTCTGTCAGCATGCCTTCAAGAAGCTTCTGTTTGGTCTAACCTTCTTCCATGCTTTAGTACAGGAGAGAAGAAAGTTTGGACCATTGGGCTGGAATATTCCATATGAATTTAATGAAACTGACTTACGTATTAGTGTTCAGCAGCTGGCTATGTTTCTGAATGAGTATGAGGTGCTTATTTGCTAATATTTTATATTGTGGTATGTACTTACTTAAATTGATTAAACATGATTGTGTATCTCTTCAATGCTTCATTCATTCATTTATAAGTAAGACCATCTATTAATGATATTTTTAAATCATACTTTTTAGAATCATACTTATCAGTGGAATTTTAAGGATTACCATATATTATTTCTAAGATCCATTTGTTTAAAAATCTTCTATTAACTAATTTAGTAGCTACGGCCAAAATTAATTATCTTTCTAAGTTCTTCTTGTCTAATAGATCCACTGACCAATTTTTGTTTCATTGTTCTGCTTTAATTATCAAGTAAATTGCCTATCCAGGTGAAAAATTGAAATTGTATTTCAATTTATATGTTACACTCTCCTTTATTTAGCTGTACTGTCAAAAATATATTATTGCTAAGCAACGTTTATCTAAACATAGTCTCTAATCAGTTGAGTTATCATGAGAATATAAAATTTAACATATCTACATATACTGCAATTAGTGTATATATATATATATATTTCTGTCAAGATTACACTGTTTTATTTCAAAGCTTTACTCTAGGGGAACTATTATTATATGTAACTAATTCATTTCTGTTTCTAATACCGATCTTTTCAACTCTTAATATTACACTTGTTATTCTGTCAGTTCTGTTGGCTTTTCCAAGTAGTATGAATTGTTGACTAATAATTCTTTAGAAGTAAATATTTTAATTTTTTTTGCAACTAATAACTATTTTTTATTACTTGATTTTCTTATTTTGTAATTGAAGTTAAGTTTTATTCTTGTGTTTTTATATTATTCTAGGATAATATAAATATATCAGATAAGGACCATTTTTATAAGCTTGTTGTTAAACCAAATTTAAGTTTGTTCTGTAGCAAAACACATTATCTGTAATAAGTAGTTTTGTTTCCTTTAAAGGAAGTTCCTTTTGATGCTCTGCGCTACCTTACAGGAGAATGCAACTATGGTGGACGAGTCACTGATGACTGGGATAGAAGAACACTTAACACTATTTTAAAAAACTTCTATTGTAAGGAAATTCTTCAAAACCACAACTATTTGTTTGATTCCAAAGGTGTATATTTTGCTTCAGTGGATGGTGATGTATGTTCTTTAATCAAACTCTAGATTTAATTTTTAATGCTTATTATTATCTGTCTTCTTAAATCAAAATAACTTGACTTTAGAGTAGCTAAGTTTAAATTGTACTTTTATTTATGGAACTAATGGAATACGAGCCATTTTTGCATATAAAATTCTCAACAAGTGGGTTTCTCGACATCACTAATGGAATATTTGTGACATATTTTTCTCAGCTGTGTCCAATTGTCAGGACTTGCAAGCAAGTACTTTGAAAGAATGAAAAGAGTGTTAAATGTAGGGTAATAAAAAAAGAAAGAAACCAATTCTGATTTCTAAAATTTCAAACAAACAGCTTTAGTTTGTTGTTGATAGTTTTTAAATTAGAACCAGCAAAGGACAGCTACACAAAACTATTGCAAATTTAAAATTATTATCATTATATTATTATAGTAAGAACAAGGAAAATTCACACCCAAAGAATTCAGAATCTCTATGCAGTTATTAACATAAACTAAGTTCTACTATATCTGCATATAGCTACTAGACTTTAACGCTAAGGTAAATGCTATTCTGCAACACCAAAGATTAAATATTTACTTTAATCAGTGAATGGTAAATAACACCATGCATTAACTTTTTAACTTTAAACACTATGCCATATCACTAAATTTTGTTTAGTATTACATCATGATTTAAGAAAGAAAAAAAATTGAACCGGTATGATGATAATCAGCTAATCACTAAAAACTAAAGGGGGCAAAAAACACCTCAGGAAAATATACTGTGATTTAAAATATTTTTTCCTGATTATGTAATTTTCAATCATTTTTTTGCTTTTGTACCTATGCAGATATTAAAACCTCACCTGAGGTCACTTTCTTACTCATTTTATATCTATTCATATAGCTATCATCCATTTGCATCTTCATTTACACTAGTATATTTTATTCTAATTATAGACTACTGATTTTTCAAATGTATGATATCATAATATCTTGTTAAATATCAGATTTCCAATTATAACAATTTATGTAAAAGTAATTGAATTCTGCCTTCTTTTCTAGTTTGGGATTTTTTGTATAAAGTATATAATTTATTTTTATTTAATAGAATTTTCTTTATTTTCTTATCGTATAATATTACATACATTTCAGTAATTTATGGTTAAGAAAAGCATTTGTTCACTTGAGACATTATTGAAAACATCTTAAGGTATTTCCTTGCAATTATCACTATGCTGGCATGGCCACACAGTTAGAGCACCTGACTTGTAATCTAAGAGTCATGGGTTCGAGTATCCATCCAACCAAACATGTTTGTTGTAGCAGCTGTGTAATGTGATGGTCAACCCCACTATTCATTAATAAAAGTGTAGCCCAAGAGTTCATGGTGGGTGATGATGTCTAGCTGCATTCCCTCTACTATAACACTGCTAAATTAGGGATGGCTAGTGCAAGTATCTTTTGTGTAACTTCATACAAAATTCAAAAACAAACAAACACTTATCATTACACTCGTTGTTGTTGTTTTTTGTGAAGAATTTCTGTCTACTGTCTCATTTACTATGGAAATAATGGGACTTGAACATCAATAACTACAGATAATTTAAGCATATTTGTGTTTGGATTTTGCATATGAGGGCCATCTGCACTAGCCATCCATAACTTAATAGTAATAGACTAAAGGGAATGCATCTAATCAGTACCACCCACTGCCAACTCTTGGGCTATTCTTTTAGCCAAAGAATAGTGGGATTGACTGTCACATATAATGTCTCCATAGCTAAAAGGGTGAGAATGTTTGGTGTAACAAGAATTTGAGTCTGTGCCCTTCAGATTTCAAGTCAAGCAACCTAACCAGAAGGCTATAAAAATTCATTAAGTGTTTTTCTTTAAACTGAATGCATTGATGTATTATTATCTGATAACCTATGAATGAAAAGTCTGATTTCCATAACATACATACCTCATTTCTCATTAATAGCCATTACTTGACTGCTAAAGTTTCTTCCTATACCCATCTAGGCATTGGTCTGATATTTTCTCACTTTCTCCAATTCTTTTTACTCCACTTAATTGTCATTTGCAATATTTGTCTCATGACACTCTCTATCTACATCAATGCACCCTCTACGCTGGTACTGTATAAAAATCTCATTCACATAATGATATCACTTTTCTTGACAAAGCACTTATAATGGGTTTTTCATACTAGTACTACAATCGTTGGAGATACTTTAAGTGTTCTTAGCAACATCTAGCTAAGTTTCATTGTAAAGTAACATAATTTGTAAGCTGATATACGATATAAGTTTTTGATTTATTATTTTACAGCACAGAGGCAAATCATGTCTCTCCCATCCCACCTCTGATATAACTTTGGGGTGAGAGATTGAGACATATTTTTGGTTCAGTGGTATTTCTCTGACAGGCTCATAGGCTGCAACTGTAGGTGATCTGGGTTACTCAGGAGAGAATTTAAATTAGTTTTGTTCCTGCAACTTTATTTATTCTGTTAGATTCTCAGTTCCCAGTAGGACAGTGTTAAGCTTATGGGCTTGCAGTACTGAAGTCCCTGTTAAGGAGAAAATAGTTGAACCAACATTGCTTTGTTCTAACATAACAAATTTACCTGACAAGATGTTGTTCTCAACAGTGGTAATAAGAACAGTCTTTACAATGCATAAAAAAGGAGGCCACTTTTGTATCAGCTAATTCAGAGTTTTATTTAGTTGGTACATTGAGCATAATGATTTGGGTCGTTTTTCAGTGACTTTTGAGCTTGTACCTACTTAACAGCTATAAGATCTGGTTTCAAATGTTGTTTTTCTCCATTCACAGACATTGTGGTTTTTGTAGAGAAGTTTACTGTGCACTTATGATACGGTACAGCTAGACTTTAACCACCACTGTTGTCAAAACTACATGATTTAGCCTATGACCTCTAGATGGATATATATTTTACATCTACTCTTCAAAATTAAGGATTATATGGTGGAGTTGGTAGTTCACTGAAATAAATCAATGTCCTTGGCTGCAACAGGGGTATATCTATAGCCTTACAACTCTAATACCAACATGTTTTCATAAAAATTTGAAGATCCTGAGTCTTCCAACTCAGAATCTCCAAATTCATTACTATGAGTTGAAATTGTTGTTAACATACTCATTGGCTCAAAATATTGACTTCTACCTTCACTCCTGGTGTCACTGGCATCTTAACTTTTATTGGTACCTGCAGAGAATCATAGTTCTGCTCCTAATTAAGGGTCCCTATTTCTACTTCTCCCTCAGCATGGATCATTTTTTCATATTTTGGGAATGTAGGCATCACTCAAATTCTTCATGCCTTTGGGACAAATGCACAAGAGATTCTTTTAATATGCTTTATGCAACCAAAGGGTAGTAAACATTGAATCACAGGAATATTTAGTTTTCTTATTTAGGATCTTTCTTCAATCTTGAGGGGTGGTTTAGCTAGGACAGTACTAATATATGGGTTCTTCTGCCACCGTCTTATCTAGAGATCATATTTATATGAATTCCTCACTTCATAGGTGGAATACATATATTAGCAGTCAAAAATTCCACAATCTATGCACAGATAAAGAGGCTTACCAACATAATGTTTTAGTCCTTCTTGCTCTTCAAACAATGATGTTTTATGGCTTGAGCTTATTAAGGGGAGCATTTTAAGGCTTCACTCTGACAATTCCACAGTGGGGTTTTGCTTTTCCTGCCAAAGAACACTTGACAAGTGCTCCTTGTTTTTAAACCTTGGATCTCATTTATTGGAATCACTCAAATCATATCATTCTATTAACTTGCCATGTTCCACAGGTGAAGACTGTAGTAGTAGATCAATTGTTGACCCAACTAAATTCTCCCAACAGAATAGATGCTACATTCCAAAGTTCATGTTGGATTGGCTCTCCTTTTGAAACACTGGTGATTGGTGGGCTGACCACTCATTGGAACACCCAACTTTTGGAAATTTGGTGTATAGCACTTCACTTATGGAATTTGACATTGGATGCATTCTGTCAGGATGGAATGAGATCACCACTGTAAGAATTCCTTTCAATTCATATATTACCTTATACACTTATTATGATTTGCCTCAATCCACTATTGGGTCCTGTTTATAGCACTAAATTGGAAGCTAAACACCAGTTTCTATTACTACAGTACCTTAGGGAGTGCCCATTTTTTCCATTTCCTATTTGGTCATTTCTATGGAGGCAACCATGATCTGACATGGTACATGCAGCTATAAAGAAACTCATGCCTCAGGAACAGAGGTTAATGCAGTTCTTCAGATTGTGTTGAGGTTTAATTTTTTGTTTTGTCATGTATCTGCTTCAAGCTTTGCTTGGTCCCATGATGGACATTTCTTAATGGAAATGGCACACATTTCTGCAGTGGTGTATTGAGAGGAAGTTGCACCCACTTTGCTCAGACATAGCAGTCATAACTTGTTTCTTTTCACCTGATCCTTTGGCAAGGGTTTTTCATCTTCCACAAATATCTTATATACGATAGCCTTATTGATTTCCATTCAATATTCAAGATAGGATTTTTTTGGGCCTCTGTGGCTTTCTGAGATTGCTTTGAGTACTTTGTTTTAAATGATCATTCCAGTTAACTAACTATCATCTTGAGGTTACATTGCATGCCCTTTCTCAACATCCATCTATGACCATAGCATCAAATGTCATATATCACCTTTACCTGCTACTAACCTTCCAACAATCCCAGTCAAAGTGGTTTGTACTGATTATCCACAGGGCGATTTATCATTGTACCTACATCCTCAGACCAGTTCTTCTTCCCAGTGGAACTCTAAGCCACAGAAGGGAATAAATCCTTTTCACCTATTAATCTGATCACTGTTTCTCATTTCTATGACCGGTTAATTGTTCTGTACAGTGATAGTCTAATGTTTTTAGAGTGGTTAATCAATAACTTTTTATTTATTGGGATTATTCAGTTGCCCAGGATTCATCCCAAGTTATATTGACAAGGTGGGTATGAAATTGTACCATACTGCTTAATTTGGGCTCTTTTTGAAGGCAAGAAATCTTCTATATGAGTCATGTTTATTCATATTAGTCACATTTATATGTCCTTTGCAGCCCAGTTGAATTACTGCTGTAGGACATTGTGCGGGCTGTCATGTAGACCTCCTCCAATACTTTTATCTCACATTATTTGCAGAAGTGTTTGAAATAGCTAAAGAGAGTAGTTGAACACATTGAGATGAAGAAATATAAGTATTTCATTGTTATGTTTTTTTATTCTCTACATTTCAGGATCCCTTACTTATTTTCACAGGATTCCACTTCATGGTGAATGTTGCCAATGTGGGTGTGCATTTATCAAACCAATTCCACACTAGTGATCACTGTTTCAATATACTTAATAAAGGCTGAGAAAAGGCTCTGAAGAAATGAGGTGTTCCATAATATCACCAAGGAGGTGATGAGGTGGTATTATGGTACTACGTTGGACCACCATTCATGTAAAGCATAAGAGGATCCTGCCCATCCCTGCTGATCACCAGATTGAATAAATCACTTTGCTTTTAAAAATTTAAGGAACTTGTTTTGCCTTTTGCACTATTCCTCAGGACTCCCCAGTGCAGGTTGGCAGAAGTTGTACCAACCCATGTAAGAAACCTACTTGTAATACCAGTTCATAACTGATGCTTTGCTATCTGGTCAGAGTATGCATGGCCCTTCTGTTTGATCAATAAAGATTCAGTACATTGTTTGTGGAAGAAGGTCCACTATCTCCCTGTAATTCCAAACACGGGTCCTTGTTCGAGCACAGTTGTCTGATGTCTTCCCTATAATTCCAAGGGCAAGCTGAATGAACTTTGCCAACACATCTGAGGATTGAGCATGATGTTCCTAATTCCAAACCATATGAATTCTGTTTCCTTTGGTTGAGTAAGACATACTATATTCTGCAACTCCAAGCCCTGTGTGTTGTCTTTTGGGATTCTACAGGTGGAGGAGAAAGTTCATCCACTTCAGTTTTGCCTACTTTCTCATCATAATTGCAGTGGTTCAGAATACATTACTATATGGCTACAGGTTTGGATCTACTCATAAGTATACATATATAAAACTATATATTGCCCTATATTGTTCAAGTGCCCTATTCCTCAATAGAGGATATAGGGACCAAAGTTTCTTAATTCCAACCCCATTAATGTTCTGTTTCATCCTTTATACAGGAACTAAATTCTAGGTGAAAAGCATACCTGTTCTAGAGGTAGTGAAGTTCCCTCACTGTAATGCCAATCTCTTATTGACACACCCATGACCCATGCAGACACTTTTTATATGGATAATGCCTTCACTAGCCCCTCCATTTTCTTAACGTAGGATTCTAGCTATAAATGTAAATGAAGAAATATATGTTTTAGAGGTTAACATTTTGCTCAGTTTACAATGTATTTCCAATCATATTTAATGATTCTTACACTCTTCCTTCCCACAAAAAGCTGGTGTTAAAGACTGTGGATTGAGTCAGTCTCAAAAAAGTGATAACATTATGTGAATGAGGTGCTTTTATATAATACCAGTATAGAAGATAAAGGTGGAAAATGTGTAACAGCTTCACTATTATGTGTTTACTTCAGAGTTTGTTTCAATTTTAATATATATATATTTAGAAATGTAACTTATATTGTTAAATTCATATTGCACAAGTCCTGTCTGTTCTCTAAACTTGTAGAAGATTCTTGAGAGTAAGAATCAACAACACGTTTTACAAAAGCACTATTGTATCTTTCAGTATTGTTGGGTCAAGTGAACTTTTGAGAATTTTGCCTAAATATTATAAATCAACTCAAAAAGAGATAACAAAACATTGTTTTGTTGCTACAGTCAGTATACTTTAAGCCTCAAAACCTACGATTCTGATAAATTCTTACTAATCACAAAGCTAAAGATAATTTACCAGGAACATTTATATATTTTGGACATTAAGAACCATTCAATTTCAGAGAATTAACTTTGGGCTTTAGTATTTCTGTGAAGAATAGAACTAGCTACCATTCCCAAGAGAAGTGTATCTGTGCATCAACATAAAAGTTATTTGCTCTTTGTGGACCTGGACCATTGATAAAACATTCAGTTCTAGACCAGATAAAAGACTGAATATTGTAATAAAATTTTGTATATAAATAACTATTAGTAATAACCATTATTATAATTTTTTTTTCTATAGTAAGATATATTTGTGTTAAAAAAGAAAATTATGCATATAAATCTTGTTGGCAAATATCGTAAATTTGATACATTTCAAAATTCAATTAACTTTCAATTTAAAATTAAAATTGTAACTATTTGAAATCATACTGTGTAACATAATAAATCAGAGACTCGTCTGGGATAAATTTATAATAAGTAACAAGTGTCACAAGATAAATACTGATAAGAGCAATTAGATGGGGTGTAAAGACTGGATAAATTGAGTTAAAAATCAGACTAATGCTAAGATTGGCAAAGGAGGAAACCATGGCAGTTATGTAACAGCTGTAAATGTGAGAGGAGGTAAGTATGATTGCAAATACATTTTCAATTTAGGAAAATGCTAACTTTCAGTAAATAGTCTTTTTATTTATTCAATATTTACCATGAATAAAGACATTCATACAACTCTATACTTATATTAGAAGTTGGTTGATTAGTTGTATATGTTAATTAATTCACTGACAGTTAATTAAATAGTACAGTGTTTCTCAAACCAATGAACTTACAAGCAACAACAACAACAGAAAATGCCAACAATGCTGTTAGCTAGTTAGTTTCTGTTCAGTTTGGAGATAACAGTTACAGTTAGCCTTAATAGTTTTGTCAAAACAAAGACAGGGCAAGCAAGTTTGCTGGAAATATTTTAATTACCTTTGTAGTTGGAACAGTCAAAAACACTAATAATTAGAGACTCTAACTTTGATCAGTTAATAGTTTTCATGACAATTAATTCAATCATAAAACTGATTAATCTATTGCTGGAATAATAAAAAACACTTATAATTAGAAACACTAACTTAAATTAGTTGATTGTTTTTACGTAAAATGTTAAAATCAGAGTGTCAATCAATTTACTGTTAGAATAAGTAAAAGCAGTAATAATTGGAGATATTAATTTAAATTAATTACTTCAGTCATCCAGATGTGCATGCACTGCTTCTTACACATTTTGTAGTTACTGAAGAATTTAAATCCATTTTTAGTATCAATGCTACATAGACTACATAAAAAGTCTGCCCATCACAGCTGAACCTGAGGTTTTTGGTATGCATCCTAATGCTGATATTAAGAAAGAACAAGCTGAGACAAAGCAATTGTTTGATGGCATCCTGTTGACTCAGGTTGGGTATTAAGTTAAAAAAGATTGTGTTTTGTTCCTAACTTTTATAAGCTTTATACTATTAAGAGTAGTGATAAGTAGACATGTCAGCAATAATTTTGACCATAGTTGTCAAGATATACATGCTAAGAAATACGGGCTTAAAACTGCTCTTTATAATTTTTAAAATTTTAAAGTTTAGTATTTGTTAAGAACAATGATGCTTGTTAGTGTATAAAAAATTTTTTTTCTGATTATGGCTAACAGTTTTAAAAGTAGCAGCTGTGGTTGTTTGCAAACATAAATTATTAGCAAGTGTATTTTTTGTTACAGTAGTAAGAGTTAACTGAGGTTATAGAAAGGGAACTTATTAATACATTTTACTTTTTAGCACTACCCATAGATTGCATACAACCCGTGTTTGTTTGCATACATAAATTATTAGCAAGTGTATTTTTTGTTACAGTAGTAAGAGTTAACTGAAGTTATAGAAAGGGAACTTATTAATACATTTTACTTTTTAGCACTACCCGTAGATTATTTCTTGATCATTTCTTACTCCTCTAGACTTGTACTACTTCTGGTGGAGGCAAATCTGCAGATAATATTGTATCAGAGGTAGCTACAGACATTCTTTCTAGATTGCCAGCAATTTTTGATGTTGAAGCAGCATTACAAAAATATCCCACATCTTATAAACAAAGCATGAATACAGTTTTGGTTCAAGAAATGGGACGTTTCAACAGTCTTCTGACAACTGTACAAACCTCTTTAGTAAATCTTCAAAAAGCAATAAAGGTGTGTTTATTTATTAATCATAAGAAAGCTGAAAGATATACTGTTGTTTTTTTGTTCAACAATTCTTCAAGAAAGTATAAAGATATTCTTCTGCAGTAAACTTTCATAAAATGTCATTAAAAACAATCAGAAACTTTGAAGATTGTTTTCTTTTGTAAATCATCTAAACACATATGTAAACTGTTAACAATGTTGTGAACTTTAATTTTTCAAATTTTTAAAGCTGTATTACACATTTCAAGTTTGTTTTTGTGTCATTAATTTTGACATTGTTATATAGTTGTGTTGTCATCATTGTTTTTAGCACAAAACTACACATTTTCCACGTTCATAAACTTACTGCTGACAAACCAGCAGACATATGTGTGAAAAAAGTTTATAATTATGAATAAATGGTATATTTATTAGAACAGTGTTCAAATATTACTTTTATGAACATTTTTCATAATTATGAATTAAACTTACTTTGTTGTAATTTTCTACCTCAGGATTTATTAATATGGAGTTTCAGTGATGTCGAGAAAACCCACTTGTAAAGAAATATATATGTAAAAATGGCTCGTTTGGGTTGAGAAAATATTATACGTAGAGGAGTGAACAATGTTTCATCCTTCTTCAATCATAGTCAGATTCACAAAGAAAGAAAGAAAGAGGTAACTGACCAGAAGCTGATCACATGTTTAAAAGGGGTTGTGTAACTGAAGGTCAGAATGTAGAGGGCAGTGTTAGATGTTTGAATACATAATTTTATATTATTTATTTTATTATTTTTAAGACAGGTATAAAGGTGTTCCTTTGTATTGGTTTATTTTGGCCTTGAGTTGTTGTATAAGTAAGGCTTCTTTCATTTTGCATTTGATTATGTTTGTTTCTTTATTTAGTATTTGAGTGTTTTCTATGGTTATGTTGTGTTTATTTGACTTGCAGTGTTCGAAAACGTGTGAAGGTGATTTTTTATGTTCTTTGAATCTGGTTTCCATTTTTCTATTTGTTTCTTCAATATAGAAGTTGTGGCAGTTATCACATTGTATTTGATAAATAATGTTGGTGTGGTGTTTGCCAGTGTAGTTTTTACATAGTATAGACCTCAGTTTTGTGCCTGGGTTTTGAATAAATGTAGTATTAAATGGAATATCATATTTTGTTACTAGTTTTTGCCAAATGTTGGTTATTTTTCTATAGAAAACATTATACAGTTTGTGGATGAAACTTATTTATGTTGATGAAGTATTGTTTTATTTTTTCTAATTCATCATTAATTTTATCTGGTGAGCATAGTTTTATGGCTGTGTTTATTTGATTTCTTAGTACCTTGAGTTTTTGTTTTGTTTCATGTGCTGAGTCCAAAGGAATGTATAGTCCAGTATGGGTGATTTTTCAGTGGATTTCTGTTTTAAATTGTGTATCGGTTCTTGTAATTTTGAGGTTAAGAAATGATATTTGATTGCTTTCTTCCTGTTCACGTGTGAAGTTAACGTTGGGATGCATAGAATTAATGTGATTGAATAAATTAAGTGTGGGTTTTGTAGATGTTAATTCTGCAACCCTTTCATCTGCATATCTGTCCCAGTATAGTGATGGATGTAATGCTGTGTTAATTGCTTGTGTTTCAACTTTTGTCATAAAAATATTGGCTAGAACTGGTGATACTGGGTTACCCATGCTTAGGCCATTTGTTTGTATATAGTTGTGGTTGTTGAACATGAAATTTGTCTTCATCATGGTAAATTCTATGAGGGTTGCTAATTGGTTGATGGGAATGTCTATTGATGGGTTAGAGTCTCGGATATTGAGTTCTAAGGCTATCTTGGAAACTTCAGTGATTGGAACTTCTGTAAAGAGGGATATAACATTGAAACTGGCTATTAAGGCATCATGATTAAGTTGATTTATATAAACATAGTACCAAACCAAATAAACACAGCCATAAAACTATGCTCACCAAATAAAATTAATTGTGAATTTAAAAAAATAAAAAAATACTTCATCAACATCAATAAGTTTCATTCATAAACGATAGAAAATATTATATGCACATACCTAGACAAAAAGCAAAATCAACCAACAAAAGTAAATAAATCTTGCAAATCAAAAAATAACAAAACCATACACTGCTGCATACCATATATCCCCAACATCAGCAGAAAAATAACCAACATTTGGCAAAAACTAGTAACAAAATATGATATTTTAGTTAATACCAAATTTATTCAAAAACCATGCACAAAACTGAGGTCTATACTGTGTAAAAATTACACTGACAAACACCACACCAACATTATTAATAAAATACAATGTGATAACTGCCATGACTTCTGTATTGGAGAAACAAGTAGAAAAATGGAAACCAAATTCAAAGAACATAAAAAGTCACATTCACATGTTTTTGAACACTGCAAGTCAAATAAACACAAGATAACCACAGAAAACACTAAAATACTAAATAAAGAAACAAACATAAACAAATGCAAAATTAAAGAAGCCTTACTTATACAACAACTTAAACCCAAAATAAATTAATGCAAAGAACATGTTTGTACCCATATTAAAAATAATAAAATAAATATAAAATTATATATTCAAACATCTAACACTGTTTTCTACATTCCGACACTCGGTTACACAACCCCTTTCAAACGTGTGGACAGCTTTCGGTCAGTTACCTCTTTTTTTTTTTTGTTAACCTGACGATGACCGAAGAAGGTCGAAATATTGTTTGCTCCTCTATGTAAAATACTTTCTCAACCCAAACGAGCCGTTTTTACATATACTCTTCAAAAAAAGAAACGCAAAAGGCAAAATTTGAGACAAATTGTAAACAAGTTTATTCCAGGTAGTTCTGTATGACATGTGTGAAACTTTGCACATTCACTGCTAAACATCCAAAGTCTGTAAAGGTAAAGTCCACACTCACTAGTTGAAGTTTAACGTCACTCAAAGTCAATAACGAGTATGCCCCCATGTGCATCAATAACTGCTTGGCATCTCTTCCCATGGAAGCGATGAGATGACAAATCACGTCCTGTGGAATGGCTGTCCACTCAGTCTGCAAAGCTGCTGCAAGCTGAGGTAGAGTCTGTGGTTGAGGTTGTCGCCATAGCAGATATCGATCCAACTCGTCCCAAAGATGTTCAATGGGGTTTAAATCTGGTGATCTGGAAGGCCAGGGAAGAACGTTAATGTTGTGGTGTCTCAAGAAGACAGTGGTGAGGATGGGCATTGTCTTGTTGAAAAACATCATTGACGTTCACCATAATGGGTTGCACATGGTGCCTAAAAATCTTGTCGACGTATTGTTGAACCACAAGATTCCCTCGAATGTGCAAAAGGTCTGTTCTGGCATTGTAGGTGATGGCAGCCCACATCATGACACTGCCATCATGAAATCTGTCAACTTCCTGCACACAGTTTGCTGCAAAACGTTCTCCTTGGGGACAGTAAACACAGGTCCTTCCATCCTGCCTGTGAAGCATAAAACATGATTCATCGCTGAACAAAACTTGCCTCCTTCATCAATGAGGCCATACCTGATGTGCCTGAGTCCACTGCAGCCGTGCTTGACAATGTTGCTGGGTGACGATGATGCCTCTGACTGGACGTCAAGGTTGGATTCCTGCATCTCGTAGATGGTTGCATACAATCTAATCAGAAATCCTACACAGCCCTGGTATGGTTGAGGCAGTAGACGTCGAAATGGTGGTCCTATCCCGAAGATGACGTAACTGGATGTAGTGATCTTGTGCTGGTGTGGTCACACAAGGTCTGCCAGATCGTGGACGGTCACGAGTTGATCCATGTTGTTGGTGATGATTCCATAGCCTTGTGATGGTGCTTGGATGGACATTCACAGCTCTGGCAACATCTGATCGAGATTCACCTGCTTCCAAGCGACCAATGGCATTGTTGAGTTGTGCTTCAGTCAGTCTTGGCGTAACTGTATTGCATGTCGGTGGCTTAACACTGAGCTATGGAAACCGAGAACCCATCACTTTTGTAGGGATTTTGCACATGTTGTACTTGCAGAACAAGCAGATCTCTCAAAGAGATTTATTGGACATGAATTCGTTTTGGCGAAAAATACGATGTTTTCCTCTGTTTTCAAAGTGCAGAACTTTTATTGTCATTTTGGTCTGACAATCAGTGCCTTAACACATATAACATCACACACTCCGAGCTTGTAACATTATTACATATATTTCTCTTTAAAATAAAAAATTATTTTGAAGAGTATGTATATAATATGGAGTTTGTTAATGTAATTATATGTACAAGGCTCTTGTACCATTATCATTTGGTATAATATCAGTTATGGGCTGGTGATTATAATTGGCATGGTGTTCAGTAAAAAAATCTAAAGGATCTGTTATATTTTTTACATATGAATTTATAATGCATATATATATAATATATCTAAAAAAGAACTCTTAGATCTCTGTTGTGACTTTTAATACTTGCAGGGACTGGTGGTCATGTCCTCTGAACTTGAACAAGTGGCCAACAGTATTCTACAGGGTCGTATTCCAGCCCTTTGGATGTTCAAATCTTATCCTTCATTGAAGCCGCTTGGTAGTTATGTCAATGATTTCTTAAATAGGCTGCAGTTCTTCCAGGTGAAGTATTTTATTTTCATTTTATTTAGTGATACTTATTGATAATTTATTAGAGCTGCAAGAAAGGGCTTAGTATTAAAGTTCACATATTTTTTTAAATATTTTATTCTTCCTTACCAAGTATTTCCTACCTAGTGTTTAGTAAAATGTACGTAATATATTTTGTATTTTTATTGCTTTTCAAAATTTGTAGTTCATACTGGAGGGATTTATACCTTTTAATAACAGTTTTAAAAAAACGACCTTTATATTCCATATAAGTAAACAATATATTTTTATTATCTAGATGACAAAACATTCTTCAAAAAATTATTTTTTTTTTAAATATTGATAATTAACATAAACTCGCTTCAATCCTAGAAATTTTTAAAAATAAAATATATATAAAAAATTACTTCTTGTGTAGTTTTTTTCAAAATTTACAAAGAACGGTTAATTGAACCACAATGTATTTCCAGGAGTGGTATGAAAATGGCCCACCTTCAGTTTTCTGGTTGTCTGGATTTTTCTTCACCCAAGCATTTCTAACAGGAAGTCAGCAAAATTTTGCTCGAAAGTATGCCATCCCTATAGACTTGTTGGTGTTTGACTATATGGTACTGAAAGAGAAAGAATATCTAAGACCTCCTGAAGATGGTAAGAGTTTCTAGTCTCATACAATTAACCAAAACATTCTAGAACAAACATCAGAGTATGGCACATCCTCCTATTACAGCTGTCTCCCTCTAAACTGATTGTTCCATTATCTCTTTTCCATTTGGCACTTATTTTAAAGACTTTTTTTTTTAGTTATGAACTTTTGAGATGTAGGCATTTTTTGGAAGTGTCTATAAAAACACTAACTATTGTGGAGGTATTAAATTATTTATTATTTGATTATTATATTTCTTTCCTTCCCCAAAATTCCAGGTCCATGCTGTTCAGTTTGTAGCCAAGCTCTGTGGCCAGCATACCTGTTTAATTTTTGGACTCCTTGCCCTTCAAGCTTTTAATTCGGGCATAGCGTTCAAACCCTATAACCATAATGTGATTTTCAGACTCACATTTTCCATCAATGTCTCACCTCTATGCTTTGTTCCCTTTTCTTTCTACATCTTTTAACAATACCTATTCACCATTCCTCTAAGGGATTTTTGATGGTGGCTCATACTCTCCTTCTCTTTCTTTCCATTTTTCTTACATCGTTGGCTCCTCTGTTGTTTGGATCTTTTGGATAATGTGTACATTTTGTCACATGTTCATCTCCCTCCTCCTTACCAACTTGATCATGTTTTGATGCCAGCCAGTATACAAAGGTCTTTCTAACACTTTAATATCTAGGGTAAAGGCTGCTTCTCAACTTTCCTCTCTTTTGTCTTTTGTGTTTTACAGCTCTCTCATGTCCTGCACTGTTCCTGTGTCCTGCCCTCCTTCATTTCACGTTCACCATTCACTGCTTCATGGTTTTTGGTGTAAAGTTGCATGTATATCAAACATTCACCCCTAATCCTTGGGTCAGAAGGACTTTCATCTTTATTTCTGCTCTCCTCCACTATTCTCACTGCCCATTTCCTTTCCTCTTTCATTGGCAGTGTTTCTTCAAAGCAGTGCAAGATATTATGGACAAGGGTGCTATCAAATCAGTCAGTCACCTTTACCTGTGGTTCTTTTGCTGTTTGTTTACAATTCCTCATTGTAGCAGGTGTTGTATCCTTTAATATTTATCTCCAGTTTTTAACTTTTTTTTTTTGGATTTCTTGTTTCATCATGGAGTCTTTCCTCACTGAGTAAGCATTTACTCTTGGGTTATGATTGACTTGGGTGGATATCTTGAGTGCTTGCCTCTCCTACCCATGCATTTATATGTTACCTTAGTTTTTGTCCATGTTGGTTGCATTAATTTATTTCCCATTCTACATATCATTCTCTACAATCAATAAAGGGTCATTTGGTCTTGATCCATTATGATAATTTGGTGGTTCTCTCATCCATTGAATAGCAGTGGGGCACTCATTCTTTTTTGCTTTATTTACTAATGTGGGATCTACTTTTCATGGCCCAATTTCAACACATTTGCCTATTACCTTGTCACATCCTATGCTGCAGATCTGTTATCACATCCTAACACTATTCTTCACATATTGTGATCAGTCGATGTGTCTTCAGTTGCTTTTGTGGATGCATTTACTATCCCCTCATTTACCAGCTCCCTTTATTCTGGTCTCAAGTTCCTCTACCTGTCTTTCATGGTAGATACCTCAAGTTAGATTTGACCTTCCTTTACTTTTCTTGTTATCCTCACATCTGCCTCCTTCCTTAGGTTTTATCTCTTATCCACAGTGCTCCATAATGAGTCCTTTTTACCCAATTCTGTCTTGCTCATCCATTGTTTCCATTATTTCAGCTCCTTCAGTCATCCCCTCTGTAACCACTTTCTCTGTCCCACTCACCACATCTCATCTGGTACCTTGTGACGTATCTGAACTCTTCATATATGTAGCATATCTCCTCTGCCGAGTCTCTTCTTTTTTATTGGTTTATCAGAGAAAATGGAGCATTTTCAGCCGTTAGTCTCTACACTTTGGATCTCTTCCTTCTCATCCTAATGTTCTTCATACTGCTGTATTTTACATGGCTGTTCAACAGTAATTTATCTATATCTACCATTGCAGACTATAGGGCAGAATTATCCACTGTCTTATGTTTTTTTTTTCCCCATTTTCTTTTTCTTTGTGTATTTTCCTCTTCTGTCCTCTCCTTTTTGTTTCATTCATTTCTTCTTACTCATCCTGCTCTCCTTCTGGATTAAAATTTCCATTTGGTTCTCCATGCCTTTACTCAACATCTGTTCAAACCTTTACTCACCTCTACCTTATACCTATATCCATACCTTACCACCTCTCAGTTGTCTTTTCCAAGGTGGCATGGTGTTGGTTCAGCATGGAGCCAGCCTTCATATGTTCTTACACGTACTTGTTAGAGATTCTTTTTCTATCTTGGAATGGACAATAAATTTCCAGTGCTGTTACCAAAATGTTTTTCTGGAATGGAAATGCAATTTCCCTATTCCTACCACAGACTGGATAATGAAAAACAGAAACCACCTGGTTGTAGTTGTGCCACTGTTTGCTGTTTGATGCCATGGCCACTCATCACTATTAGGTGTATTCACTTAATATTAGAACATGCATCTTTTATATTCATTTTTGTGATGTCATGTTCACACCAATTTCCCTCCCTTCCATTCTCCATTTGTATTCTCACTGTGATCCAGGTCATATTATCTGCTCTATTCATGCTCTTCCACACAGCTTCATTCTGTTGTTTTGTTTCCACTATTTTATCCATTGAAATACTTCTTCTAACCCAAGACCTTTCCCCTGTGAATTTTACCTGTTAATTTTGCCATTTTCTAGTTGGCTTATTTTTTCTTATATTCTTCTTTCCATTGTACTTTCCTGGTTTCCTCACACTAGGATCATCATCACCCTCTCTCTGTCTGCCCAATTCCAGTATGTGTTGTTTGAGATCATGCAGGCTCTTATGTAGACCACACCACAAACCTTCATTGCACATTCTTTACATCATCTGTCTATCTTTTTCTCCTCCTCTGGACACTTTTACAGCTCATTGCTATTCTACACTCCTTGATTCAAATTTGAGTGGGTAAGTTTATTTCCTTCCAATTACAGTGACCCATTTTACATGCTGTCACTGTTTAGCCTTTAAGATCTATAACACTCACTACTGAGATAGGGTGTTCACAATACTGCTAAAGGTTCCCTTATGGTATTTGCTTTGTAAATTGGGACCATTCCAGACTGTATGTATCTGTGGTCTACCATGAGTAAAATAATGTCAGGACTGGTCCTGATCTGGCCCGGCATGGCCACGTGGTTAAGGCATTCAGTTCACAATTTTGAGGTTTGCAAGTTCAAATCCCAGTCACACCAAACATGCTTGCTCATTCAGCTGTTGAGGCATTATAATGTGTTGGCCAATCCTGCTATCTGTTGGTAAAAGAGTAGTCCAAGAATTGGCAGTGGATGATGATTACTAGCTGCCTTCCCTCTAGTCTTACACTGCTAAATTTGGGATGAGTAGTGGAGATAGCCCTCGTGTATTTTTGCACAAAATTAAAAAGGTCAAAGAAAAACAAACCTTGTGATCCTGGTTTAATAATTCTGGACTAGCTTGCTTTTCAAAATATGGTTGTTATGGTAATCAATTACTTTGTCTTCCAAGGTTTCATGCCTCCAGACTCTCCACCACCTTCTTCCTCTTTTTCTAGCGGAGTAAAGGAGCCCTTGCAATTTACCAGTTCCTAGCTGCTGGGGTGGTGGACTATGGAGGCTTCCTTCTGATTGTTCCCAGTGCAATTCAGATAATAGTAGGGCAGTGTTCCTTTGTTGGTGTAGATGGTAAGTATTTTCCTTCTACCTTGAACCAGAATAAAAATTCCAAAAGCTGTTTAGTTTTGGAGTGAACAAATCTTTCATATGAAAATAGTAAAATAAAAACGCATAGTATCTTTATGTACCATATATTTACCTAATAAAATAGTACAATTATATGTGTTTATGGGTCATATTAGCCTGATATTAACTAATTTTTAAATAACTGTGGGATGTTAGCTACATGTGTATGAAAGTTATTAGAAGATAACATTTTTTCAACACTGAAAATATATTTCTGATAAATATTTACCTCTTCTCTTGGTTACCACTTCTGGTGCATCTCGTCTAGCCCAGTCGTGAAGTGATGGTTGAACAATCTGTACAAAGAATGCCAGTTGCACTAAAAGGGTTGTTGCCAACTCATGTACATACAACAATGTTGCAATATCATGTGTAAATACATAACTTAAGCAGGGAGTTTCAGACTAGTAGCAAGCAGAAAAGTTCTCACAGAGCAGACAGCACTAAATCAAGAATTTATATGCAAACTTTTATAGGCTTTCAAAGATTCTAAAGATTGTTTGCTAATAGGTAAGTATTTCAGTTATATTTGTGGTATTTTCAGGTAAATCTGAGAACTTTTGAACAATGGGATAGGTCGACTGAACAGAAAATTTGACAAAATATTTTTTACAAAGTATTATTGAATTGCTGAGTCTGGAAAAAGAAAGAGAGTGGGTATAAAGTAATGCAGTTTTTATTAATACTCAAATGCATAATGCATTTGCTTGTCTTCACAAAGGTGAAATGGTTGCCTCTACTTGATAAGGTATATTCAATTGATCAAGCAGAAACCATCTACTACCTTTTTTAAGCTCAATGTTCTTTACTTTTCAGGTAATTTTTGATTTACCCAGAGCACTCATCACCATGACTAGTCATTCTTATTCAATCATGGATGGGGACTGAAACTCAAGATACCATGTGATGTACTTTAATAAAAGTATACATCTGTTTGTAATGTTACACAATAAGAAGCAATACAGCTATGCCTCCAATGAGTGAAAACTGTACATATACCAATAACTGATAAGCCCATGAGTATACAATATGAAAATAGTAAGGTAAAACCACATAGTATCTTTATGTACCACATATTTACCTGATAAAATAGTACAATTATATGTGTTTATGAATCATATTGGCCTGATGTTAACTAATTTTTAAATAATTGTATTTCAGGTGTATATGTTCATGGACTCTTTTTGGATGGGGCTAGATGGGATCATGAAAAGTGGCAACTAGGAGAATCTCTTCCAAAAGTTCTCTTTGATCAACTCCCAGTGGTTAGTAATCTGAATTCTTTTTCATTATTTTCTACATTGCTAACAGTTGTAAGTAATGTGAAAATGCATCAATATAGGAAAACTACTCTCAGGAATATACATAAAATTTTATCCAGAACCAAAGACCTTACAGAACCTTAAGGCAAGGTAACTGTAGCATGCATTTCCTCACTTCACTCAGTCAAATGAAACCTTGCCTCCTCCTTCTTCCCTACACACACTTTTAACTTGCCTCCTACACCTTTGTACATCATGTTTGAGTAAAACTCTCAGTAAATATTTTTTGTGCTATAGATGAAGTTAAAATTTTGCTAGAGGCAAGGTTAGGATCATCAGCAGATATTTCTTGTGGCTTCATGTTATCTAAGGCAAGTTTAAAATCATCTTCAGGTGCTACTTCATGTCACTAATATGATTAACTTGTTTTTATGAGCACAGTTAGAATGGTTGGCATATATTTCTTGATACTAAAATGGCTACAAAATAGTAGATATAAACAAAACTGGGAAACTTGGTAGTTACGTTTTCTGGCTACGTGTTATCTATAAACAAGATTAAGATTCATTTTATATTTCTTATGTGTTTAAAAGTGACTAAAGTGTTCCAGTAAGTACCTTCAGAACAATTAATTTATCAATGTCATTATAGTGTTCTATTTGGACATGGTTTTAAAAAACAGCAGATGCCTCTGTCTGCTCTTATACATGAAGCATAATGAAAGCAAGGTTAAAAATGTTTGTTTCTTTGCCTACTGATATAGTTGCAGTATATTTACAGCTAAGTTCAGAGTCATCAGTAAATGCTTTTTCAGTTACGAATGTGGCTATTGTACAATAATAGTCAAGTTTAGAACCATCTCTAAGTATTATAATCAAGTTTAGCACTATCACTAAGTGTTATTTTTTCTAGTTACTCATGTAATTAAATTGTCACTATGGATAGTGTTTAAAAAGCAGTAGACACATCTTTTAACTATAATGTCTATTAATGGGCAAGTATTCTCTGAAAATTATATATTTAAGAATGGCTGTATAGGTAGAGAAATTACTAGTAGAGGAGTGAAAAATGTTTCGACCTTCTTTGGTCATCATCATGTTCACAAAGAAAGAAAGGGTTACTGACAGGTAGCTAAACACATGTTTGAAGGCAATTGTATAATTAAGTGTAGGAATGTAGAGTGTGCTTAAATGTTGGATATATTTATTAATATAAGTATAAAGGAGTTCCTTTGTATTGGTTTATTTTGAGCTTGTGTTGTTGTTTAAATTTGCATTTGTTTATGTTTCTTTCTTTATTTAGTATTTGGGTGTTTTCTATGGTTATGTTGTGTTCATATAATTCGCAGTGTTTGAAAATGTGTGAAGGTAACTTTTTGTGTTCTTTGAATCTGGTTTCCATTTTTCTACTTGTTTCTCCAATATAGATGTTATGGCAGTTATCACACTGTATTTTATAAATAATGTTGGTATTGTGTTTGTCAGTGCAGTTTCTACACAGTATAGACCTTAGTTTTGTGTCTGGTTTTTGAATAAATTTGGTATTAACTGGAATGTCATATTTTGTTATTAGTTTTTGCCAAATATTGGTTATTTTTCTGCTGATGTTTGGAATATATGGTATGCAGTCATATATGGTTTCATGATTTTTTGAATCATGGGGTATATTTACTTTTGTTAGTTGATTCTGCTTTTTGTCTAGGTGTGTGCATATAATGTTCACTGTGGTTTGTGGATGAAACGTGTTGATGTTGATGAAGTATTGTCTTATTTTGTCTAATTCGTCATTAATTTTATCTGGTGAGCATAGTTTTATGGCTGTGTTTATTTGATTTCTTAGTACCTTGAGTTTTTGTTTAGTTTCATGTGCTGAGTCCCAAGGAATCTATGGTTCAGTATGGGTGATTTTTCGGTGGATTTCTGTTTTAAATTGTGTATCGGTTCTTGTAATTTTGAGGTTAAAAAATAATATTTGATCACTTTCTTCTTGTTCACGTGAAGTTGTGTTGGGATGTATAGCGTTTATGGGATTGAAAAAATTAAGTGTGTGTTCTGTAGATGTCAATCCCGCAACCGTGTCATCTACAAATCTGTACTAGTATAGTGGTGGATGTAATGTTGTGTTAATTGCTTGTGCTTCAACTTGTGTCATAAAAATATTGGCTAGGCTTGGTGATACTGGGTTACCCATGCTTAGGCCATTTGTTTGTATATAGTTGTGGTTGTTGAACATGAAATTTGTCTTCATCATGGTGAATTCTATGAGGGTTGCTAATTGGTTGCTGGGAATGTCTATTGATGGATTAGAGTCTCGGATATAGAGTTCTAAGGCTATCTTGCAGACTTCAGTGATTGGAACTTCTGTAAGGAGGGATATGACATTGAAACTGGCCATTAAGGCTTTATGATTAAGTTGATTAAGGTTAAATTTGAAATTAAAGGAGCCTTTGATGAATGAGCTGGCTGATGTTACATATTTGGTGAATGCCGCCCATGCTATGTATTTACCAAGATTGTAATTAAACGATTCATATGTGGACTTTATTGGTCATAGTAGACAATCTAGTTTATAAAGTTTTGGGATGCCATGTATTTGTGGTGTGCATGAGTTGCTCTTGCATAGGTAGGAATAAAACTTTTTTGAAATAGTGTTGGCTTTTTTCATTTTTAGTAGTATTTTGTTTAGTTACATTTCATGTGTCCTTGTTGGATTTGTGTGTATTGGTTTAAATTTGTTTGTGTCTGATAGAATGTTTTTCTCTTCTCATACCAGATGTTTTTAAACATATAATTTTCTCTACAAGTGGGTTTTCTCATTATCACAAAGTATTATCTGGTTATAAATGTGACTACAAGTTACTTTAAAGAAAAGTTAGGACTTTCAGTTAACAATTACTGTAACAACAGAAGTATTTGAAACATTTCTGCAGGCAAGATTAGTTACATCAGTAATTTTATCTAATCATTAGACTGAACTAGTAATTTCTTTATTTTCTCTAGCACCATCAACACTGAAATCTGCAAATGTGATAGCTTGGAATTTCTCACATTCTGTTTCTTTTGGATTCAGGTATGGCTAAAACCTATTCATAAATCAGAATGTCAACAAACCCACAGTTACCTGTGTCCAGTCTACAAGACTAGTGAAAGAAGGGGTACTCTTTCTACAACAGGCCACTCAACAAATTTTGTCATCTCTATGTGCCTACCAACTGATCAACCAGAGAACCATTGGATCTGTAGAGGAGTGGCTCTACTTTGTCAACTGGACATCTAAAAGTAAAACTGTGTATGTTAGTTAAATATAGGCATTATTATTTTTAGCTACAAGTTTTAACACCACAGTTTCTTTATAAATGGATAACAGACTTGTTGTCATGTGTGTTGGATATGCCATATACTTATTCCTTATAACCACAACTTTAATATTTCATGATTTTTTTTACTTTTTTTAAAAAACTGGATTATTAAAACCAGAAATTATAAAAGTTAAAGGAAGCATCTTTCTGTATTGTTCCTAGCCAAAACTTTAACATATAGTTATCTTTACTGTTTTGAGGTTAGGTAACTAAAGTTGGCCCTTAAATTAAGAAGTAAAAATATGCATGTATTGTAAATGTGCTAATATTAAGCTAAATATGCAGTAATACTTTTTAATACAGTCTAAACTGAAGCATATTTCCATTATTGTTTCTATAGACTACTTTAGTATGTTAAATTTTTTCTGCCTGAAAATGATATGTACATAAAACTAAAAACCATATCATCAAAGAAGCATTTACATTTACTGTTTCTAGTCACATATTTAACACACTGTCTTTTCTATAAATTTAAAATTAGATACTTAAGGCTGTAGAAAAAAGTTATTCAAAGGTGTTTAAACTTATTTTTTGTAGACATTTGCTTAACAAATACCTGTTATCAACTTTTTCAAACAGTACTGGAAATATTCTGTTGAAAAAGCATCTAACACTTTAATGTATTACCATTCTTATTGATTTAAAACTTAATAATTAAGACTGGAAAACATCTGTTAAGAAATATGTCATTATTGTTTTGAGCCATGAGTTGAATATCCATAATACTTAGCAATTCCATTTGCAAAATAAAGTCCATAAGTAAAACAACTATTATCAGGTTTTAAAGAACTGATAAACTGAATAAAAGTAAGTGCATTACTTAAAGTTTCATTTTGTAACAAAAACAAGGACTGGATTTGTGAAATTTCAAAACATTCTTAATGTAAAATTATTCCTCCTGCAACAAGGTTTTCCTTACATGATTAATAGAAATGTTTACAAAGTAAATCTGAAATGCTTCAGGAAGAAAAATTGTTGAAATGAGTGTGCAATCCAAAAACTTTGCTTTATGGTACACATTACATTATCCAAAAAAGGTATTGTTGGTTTATATTATGGTATTTAAAAAAGGCACTTTTCTGTCATTTTCATGTTTCACTGTATATTTTATATTCACTCTTCAAAAAGTTTTAAAAAATCACTAATCTTTGTTTTGGATTGAAACCAACACATGATTGATCCTCATACTATTTATAACAAATTGACTAAAAATGTATTGAAACATACTTTTAGCCACTGCTTTTTACCAAAGCACAAACAAATTTACTACTTTATATTGCTTTCAAAAGACCTAGAAACATGATAGCTTTCATAGAGTCAACTATTCCAAAGCTCTCAATTTTATGAATTTTTTTTAAACAAAACTTACAAATATAGTTTTTTGTAAAGGAATATTAATTTGTAAACATCATTAAGAAATGTAAAATTGTCTTCTAAGTATCACAATTATCAATATTTAACACTGTTGGAGTTGAAAAGAGTCTGATTATTGAGCTTTGATATTCCGTATTTGATTCCCTTATTGAATCCAAATTTTCTAATTATTTTAAAAAACTATGATGCTTTCTTTAGCTGCAAAACGTTTGCACCCATATAAATAATTTGTGGTGATAAAATCAACTTAATCATAAAGCCTTAATGGCCAGTTTCGATGTTATATCCCTCGTTACAGAAGTTCCAATCACTGAAGTTTGCAAGATAGCCTTAGAACTCTATATCCGAGACCCTAACCCAACCATAGACATTCCCAGTAACCAGTTAGCAACCCTCATAGAATTCATCACAATAAAGACAAATTTCATGTTCAACAACCAAAACTATATTCAAACAAATGGCCTAAGAATGGGCAACCCAGTATCCCCAGTTCTAGCCAATATTTTTATGACACAAATTGAAACACAAGCAGTTAACACAACATTACATCCACCACTATACTAGTACAGATTTGTAGATGACACGGTTGCGGGATTCAAATCTGCAGAACACATACTTAATTTTTTCAATCACATTAACTCTATACATCCCAACATTAACTTCACATGTGAACAGGAAGAAAGCAATCAAATATCATTTTTTAACCTCAAAATTATAAGAACCGACACACAATTCAAAACAGAAATCCACCGAAAAACCACCCATACTGGACTATACATTCCTCGGGACTCAGCACATGAAACAAAACAAAAACTCAACATACTAAGAAACCAGATAAACACAGCCATAAAACTATGCTCACCAGAAAAAATTAACGATGAATTAGACAAAATAAAACAATACTTCATCAACATCAATAAGTTTCCTCCACAAACCGTAGAAAACATTATACGCACACACCTAGACAGAAAGCAAAATCAACCAAAAAAAGTAAATATATCTCATGAATCAAAAAATCACGAAACCGTATACTGCTGTATACCATATATTCCTGACATCAGCAAACAAATAACCAACATTTGGCAAAAACTAGTAACAAAATATAACATTCCAGTTAATACTAAATTTATTCAAAAACCAGGCACAAAACTGAGGTCTATACTATGTAAGAACTATACTGACAAACACCACACCAACATTATTTATAAAATACAATGTGATAACTGCCACGACTTCTATATAGGAGAAACAAGTAGAAAAATGGAAACCAGATTCAAAGAACATAAAAAGTCACCACACATTTTCGAACACTGTAAGTCAAATGGACACAACATAACCATAGAAAACACTAAAATACTAAATAAAGAAACAAACATAAACAAACGCAAAATTAGAGAAGCCTTTCTTATACAACAACTTAAACCCAAAATAAACCAATATAAAGGAACGTAATTATACCTATATTAATATTATAGATAAAATTATATATTCAAACATCTAACCCCGCCCTCTACATTGCGACACTCAGTTACACAACCCCTTCCAAACATGTGATCAGCTTCCGGTCTGTTACCTCTTTCTTTGTGAACCTGACGATGACCGAAGAAAACGCCCAGATACTACGGGGGGAAAAAGATATAAACAAATGCAAATAGGTCCTACTTATACAACATTTCAAACCAAATTTATATCACGGCTGAAGGGTCGAGAATGTTCGGTGCGATTAGGATTTGAACCCGCAACGCTCGTAAAAGGAGTCGAACGCCTTAAACCACCTGGCCCTATCGGGCTTCGTGGAATTTTCCGCAAAATTAAAAACAAACAAACCCTTGTTGCTTTATTACCGATTGGCAACAATGCCGCTAAATGCTTAATATGACGTCATGAATGGTGTCTAATGTAATAAGTGGCTATTTACAGAAAGTATGAGTGGTAAAACATTTATTTTATTTATTTGTTTTTTCTCCTATAAAATTATATTTCGTTCCCATTAAAGTTAGGTTGAACAGTTGTATTCAATTTTTAAAATAAAAAATAGAAAAATTGTGCTGATTACTTTGTACTTGAATGAGCAGAACAAGAATCTTTTAATTTTTACACTCCAATACGCATGCGTTGAAAAAATATTAGAGGCATGACCTAAATGTTTAAAAACGTTTTCATTTGTTGATGCTGCGGCTATTTGATCCGCCCTTGAAGAAAAAAAGACTAGGGTGATGAGAAAAGTTGATCAATTAAAGATAAGTAATATCAATAAGGTTTTTACATCGCTCCAACCGACACTGCATTAGCATGGTGATCTCAGGCTTGTGTGCGGTTGCTCGGCCATGGAAACCCATTTCATGAAGCTCCAGACGAAGAGTTCTTGTGCTAACATAAATTCCAGAGGCACTTTGTGACTCAGTAGTGAGCGTTGCAACTGTTGACAGACTATTTTTACACTCTTCGCTACTCGGCGGTTTCATTCTGTGACCTGGTGTGGCCTATTGCTTCGTGGCCAAGCTATTTTTGCTCCTAGACGTTTCCACTTCGCAAAAGCAGTACTTACAATTGACTGGGGCAGCTCTAGCAGGGCGGAACTTTGACGAACTGACTTATTTGAAAGGTGGAATTCTGTGGCAGTGCCACCTTGAAAGTCACTGAGATCTTCAGTACAACTCATTCTATTGCCAATATTCGTCTATGGAGGAGATTGCATGGATGTATAATTGATTTTATGCACCTGTTAGCAATAAGTGTAGCTGAAACATCCGAACCCACTAGTTAGAAGGGCTGTCCACATACTTTTGGCCACGTAATGTATTTAGTTTAAAATCATCCGAATCACTAGTATTGTGACAAGACTTGTATGTGATATTATTTATGAAACCTATCTTGTGAAGCAAAACTATTTCTGTGGTCTGTGATGTGTATATGGCTTCATTATTATTATTTATTTATTCGTTATATTGGTATAACTTTTACAAAGAAAATTTGTATTAAAGTAAACATAGCCTTCTTAGGAAAGATGTGTTTTGTGAGTGATTGTCCAATCAGGGAAATTTTAATAAATCGAGAAGGAGAACTTAAGATTAAATCAGCCACGCTTGGTCACAAAAACATAAGAAAGTAACAAAAACAATGTGCTTTTCCAGTGTTTATCAGTGAAGAAGTAATCGAGATAAAGTAGAGAAAAAAATCTTTGTTGGATGGCATCTCATCTAGTTTCTATAACATTGGTTTTTAAATCTGTTTTTTTTTTTTTTTGGAGCAGACGATCGTAGATAAACGAGAAATCCTCGAAGAGAACGTAGAAACTTTATTGATCTTTTGCACATATTTTGTTCTTTTAACCTATTCGATTTCTGTTATAGTCGAGGAGAAGTTAGAAGGGCCTTTTATTAGAGTATTCTCAGGTTGTAATATCTTCTTCTCTGTTCCTAAACGTTGAATAATCTGTATCTAAATAGAGTAATAATGTAGCACAACTATCTACTGTACCACATTGTAATTCTGTACTATTGCGATTTGTCACTTGTAGCGTTCTAAGCGTTATATGTGTGTATTTTTTTATATAACAAAGCCACATCGGGCTATCTGCTGAGTCCACCGAGAGTAATCTAACTCCCTGACTTTCCTGTTGTAAATCCGTATATTTACAGTTTTACCAGCGGGGGATAAGCGTTATATTCAGAAACTACTCTTTATTAGCTACTAAATAAGTTGATAATATATAATACAAATTACTTGAAACAAAATGAAAAAGTATAAAATAAAATACAAACAGCCGCTACAACCCAGGTGGAAACACAAAAATGAATTTTTTGAACTATAATAACCACATAAATCAAAAATTAACATTCGAACATTAGAATGCAAAATTTATATCTTCCTTTAACATGGTTAATAAGTATGTGCTTTACCAAGACTTGCTACTAACATTAAAGAACAATATACCATAAATATCAGAGCTAATATTTCAGTAAATGAAGGAATTACGAAAAGGAAACAGAAGAAGAAAAACTAATTCCAAAACAATACCCTTCATACTTGCACAATCACAAAATCATCACCAACAGCAAAAATAATTTTCAGGAAATCGTCCTGTAGTTATATCTGATGTAGGATCTGTTCATACAGTGATACACTTATTAACTTCAAAACATCCATTATACCATATAGCAAAATTTTCAACAAAATTACTCATTTCATGAGAAAATGAATGTGTTCTTAATAATACCAAGTCACCTACCGTATATGCGTCCGGGTGTCTTTTATGGTCGTGGGCTTATCGCTGCCGCTTTAGAACCTTTTAAACATTAAATCTTGTTTTCCGTGTTACATCTTACAATTCTGCAGTTTATTCATCTACGGTTTGAGGTGTTGTTGGATATTTCGTTAGTCGGTCCCAAAGAAAGAAAGAAAGAAGAACTATCTTACGGGATAGAGTTTGGCTGGCATTTAACCTGTAAACTTGTGAATAAAAAATGTTAAGTGCAAGAGAAAATTCAGTATTGTTTCAAGCTCTATGATTTTTCTCAACCTAAGCAGATAGCATTCTACCTATATTTTTATTTACTCTTTCAGTATTATTAGACTAAGGATGACATGGAGTTGTAAATACGTATTTAAGTCTCATAGCTCTACGTCTTTCATACATGAAATTAGACACAGTTTCGGATTCATTATTGGATACAAGAGTGTTTGGAATGCCATATCTACACAAGTGTTCATTAATTAATTTCTTCACTATCTACTTGGTAGTTATATATTTCGACATATTTACGGAAATAATTCATTACAACTAGGAAATAATTATTCCCGACAGTAGATTCAGGATAGGGTCTCATGATATCTGCTCCTATTATTTCACCAGATTCCACTATCAGCTGGATCCGTTTTTTACATAAATCCAGTTGGTCGTTTTTGATCAAGTTTAATGATTTGACAAACATGGGATGATAACACATAACTTTTAATTCCTTTCTCATACCTGGCCAATAACCACATCTAGATACTGTGTCTCTTGTTTTACACACATGTAAATGACCAACTATATGATTATCATGCAATTTTATTTACGTAGTTAGTATCACTGTTTTTGGAATAATTGGTCTGTATTCATCGTTCTTACCAGGTTTTTGTGTGTAATAAAGAACGTTATCATTCAAAACATAGCGTTTGGATTTATTCATAGTCTCTGTAACTATAGTAAAATCATTTAACAAGTGTTAAGTTTTCACGTAAGAATGCATATGCTTATATTCATCATTCTCGGCTTCTTAAGTAGCCCATTGTGCTCGAGTGCTAACATTAAGAATGGCAAAAACTTTAGTTGATAGATTACTAAATCCAAATCTGGAGTTTCATCTGCGAGGAACAGTAGGACGTCTAAATAGAGCATTAAATAACTGGTACTCATTTTCTTTTCTATGAGGTATTTCAAATATTAAATTCTGCAACCTTAATAACTAATGTATGAATATAACAGCTAAGTTCCAAGCTATCTTCAATCACATAAAGTTTGTGTGATCAATTGCTACCGTAAAGTTTTTTCCATCTAGGTATACTTTAAATTTTTGTACAACCCGGTCTACAGCTAAACAGTCTTACTCTACAGTAACATATAGTTTCTTTGTGTAGAGTTTAGTGTTCTACTAGCATATGATATAACACCATTCTTACACAGAACTGCTCCAATAAATATATGAGACATCTGTATGGAACACAAAACTAAATAGTGCTCATACTTTCTCTTCGAATTGACATAAAATTTGTTTTATTTTTGAATGCATTTTCACTTTGAAGAAAGGGGTAATCAATTTTCACCTGATAATGCTTCCTTAACAATTGATATAAAATTCCAGCAATTGTGATAAACTGTGGGAAGAACTGATTACACCTGGCTTAAATCCTAAATATAAAAATTCTAGTGAGCAAAATTTCCCTGTAGAATTTTTTACACGGAGATAAACTGTATAAATCTTGTAGAAAACCAATTCCGAGTCTTTCAGGTGTTGTTTACTATCCATATAAGCCTTTGAATATGTAGTTTCTTCAACTAAAACCACATTTATAAATCTTTGAAAGGTGCTAGATGCATTTTTCAGATCAAAAAGCATCACTCTAAATTGTAAAAGTTTACTGTCGGTTACAGAGGCAGCTTTATGTTAACCTTCTCTGTTTACAAGTTTTTGCCAATATCCACTTAATAAATCTAACGTACTGATGTAGGTTGCACCTAATAAAGTAAAAAAACCTAGAAAAAAAGTGAAAATTTCAGTTAACCTATCACAGGGACTTTCACAAACGTGATCATGTGGCACTTAAAATAATAAATATATAACATTAAAATAAAATATACAGTTAAAATCACTTCAAAACAACATCTCTACAAGTTTCAACATGTCACACGTTATTTTCATAATATAACTCTCAACTTTCTCCCTTTTGTTAGTGTGGTACTTCCTACTAAAGAGTTCGCTTGCCAATTTAATGTTATCTAGTACTCCTATGTACAAGTTACTCAAATTGTTTTTAAGTTCTCAACAGTGCTCGAAAACAGTTTCTATACTTTTAATCGTTATAGTAACTTTCCGTCAAACAAGAAATCTTAGTTTTCACCCAATTATTCATACATAAAAATGTTTTCTTTTTTTCACATTTTTTAAAGAAACTATTAAGACATTAAAATACGACTTACTGTAGAATTTCTCAACAGGCAGGGGTTATAGACTGACTACAGACTACAGTGAGGTATATCGATTAATTTTCCAAAGAAATAATGGTAGATTGAACACTTGAAGTTTGAGATGCAGGGGAGGAAAACTTGTTTTCTCTTGCATATAGATCAGTTATCATACGTGATAGCATTTGTACCTGTTCTGTCTTTGAGGTTATTACCTGCTATAAGTTAACTAAATTATTGCTGAAATAACCACACGATACTAAACTAAAAAAACAGTTCAAAGTCAAAATCCGAATACTCTGTGTGAAAAAGTGCTTGCTTGAGCAATAAAACGGACTAGATCACAAAACAAACAGCCACTACAACTAGGGTTGAAACACAAAAACAAGCTTATTAAACTATGTTTGGTTTGTATTTAATTTCGCGTAAAGCTACATGAGGGATATCTGTGCTAATCGAAGACTGGAGCCAAGGCAACTAGTTATCACCGCCAACTCTTGGGATACCCTTTTACCAATGCATAGTAGGATTAACTGTCACATTTTAAAACCTCCACACCTGAAAGGGGGGCAAGTTTAGTGGGATGGGAATTAAAACCGCGTATTGTGAGTAAACCACCTGCCATGTCAGGCTTATAATAACCACAGAAGTCATAAATTAAATTTTCAAACAATTAAAAACAAAATTTATATTTTACGAAAGCACAGTGAAGATTGTTTTTTTTTGTTTTTTTTAATTCGCACAAAGCTTTTGTTTGTTTGTTTTGGAATTTCGCACAAAGCTACTCGAGGGCTATCTGTGCTAGCCGTCCCTAATTTTGCAGTGTAAGACTAGAGTGAAGGTAGCTAGTCATCACCACCCACCGCCAACTCTTGGGATACTCTTTTACCAACGAATAGTGGGATTGACCGTCACATTATACACCCCACGGCTGGGAGGGCGAGCATATTTTGGCACGACTCGGGCGCGAATCCGCGACCCTCAGATTACGAAGCGCACGCCTTAACGCGCTAGGCCATGCTAGGCCCCACAGTGAAGAAGTGTATGCCTGGTCAAGACTAGCTGCGAAAATCAAAGAACAATGTAAAATAGATATTAGAATTATTATTTTAATAAATAAAAGAATTAAGAGAGAAAAAAACAAGGAGAAGAAAAACCTAATTCCAAAATAACAACATTGGGTATTTACACAGAACTGCAAGATCATCACGAACATCAAGTAATAATCAACAATAATACCTTCTAGCTAGACTCAACATGGTTAGATGGTTAAGGCACTCAACTCGTAATCCAAGGGTCGCGAGTTCGAATGCCTGTCACACCAAACATGCTCGCTCTTTCAGCCGTGAGGGCGTTATAATGCGACGTTCAATCTCACTATTCTTTGGTAAAATAGTAGCCCAAGAGCTGGTGGTGAATGATGATGACTAGTAGCCTTCCCTCTAGTCTTACACTGCTAAATTTGGGACGGCTAGCGCAGATAGCCCCTGTGTAGGTTTTCGCGAATTTCAAAAACAAACAAACGAATAAAACCTTTCAGTTATCGTTCGTGAACAAACATGATGAAGTTCACGATAGTGTTTTTATTCATTCATTAGGCTATAATAATATATTTCTTGTAACCATAACTTGATATAATTATTTACAACATTGATAATATCTAACGTTATTACTAAGGGAAGATCGTATCCGTCTCATAACACATTCATGATGATTTTTAATCACCATGATCAGCTAAAAGAATACTTAGTGTTTTAACTCTTTTAAATACCATGTCATTGAATTGACTCACTTTCAAAATTTTATTAAACTAATATTTTATGAATTTATATGAATAAGTTTGATATCAAACTGTAGGCTACAATTCATATTTTAGTATTATACATCAGTTTAAAAGTAAATATAAAAATCCACCAAAACATCGATTTTTGAGTGTCATGTGGTATGTTGAATGCAGCTCTGATTCAAATTAGATGTTTGTGATGTCAAATACTAAGTTTATAGTTTTGTACAAATTAGGAACTCAGATTTCTAATATTGAAAAGCTAGAATATAAAATAAAAATCTCATATCTTTTGTATTTGCTGAGATATTACTCATGCACTAAATTAAACACAGTGGTACTGCTCACCTCTTCATTTTTGATTTGTTTGTTTTGGAATTTCGCACAAAGCTACTCGAGGGCTATCTGTGCTAGCCGTCCCTAATTTAGCAGTGTAAGACAAGAGGGAAGGCAGCTAGTCATCACCACCCACCGCCAACTCTTGGGCTACTCTTTTACCAACGAATAGTGGGATTGACCGTCACATTATATACCCCTACTGCTGGGAGGGCGAGCATGTTTAGCGCGACGCGGGCGCGAACCCGCGACCCTCGAATTACGAGTCGCACGCCTTACGCGCTCGGCCATGCCAGGCTCTTCATTTTTGAAAACGCACCTTTATGTATATATGTAATTCTGCGGAAGTTATTTAGTTCCACAGGAAGATAAACTTCTCAACTGGAGTGTTCAGGGATATTGATATCCCCCTTCGCCCTGCTCGCAATTGAATTTTGATGTGCACATTAGGAATTTGGATTTAATTTTTCGCTCTGGCTTGTTTTTGATTTACTCGATTGATTCTGAAGATTGAAATAGTGAAGTAGTTTCAGAGACGAGCAAACGTAGGAGACCGGTCGGATCAAGATGGTGGAAAGAAAGCAATCAAGGCTGGTGTCGTAATGCTGTCCTTGCGTTATTCGATGATGTAACTAAGAGCTAGCTTTATAAAAGTACAGAAAGAAGCAGGTTAACGAACTATTTCTCAAACATCCCGTGGTCAGGGCCACGGAGTGTCTGGAAGCTATAAATCCAAGTGCCTCAAAGTTTGCTGTGGGGAAAAACGGGAGTACCTCGAGAAAACCTACTTTCACAAGGCAGGCACCGAATATTCTACCTGTCCTGTGCCCAAAGCTGAAATGTAAAAAACATCAATATTAATTAGTAAAGTGACATAGTGTGTTCATTGTTAATTTATGATGTCTTGGAGGTCATGTATGTATTGTATGGGGATACTGTTTTGTGTGAGGCTCTTGTCATGGTGTGCAATTTAGCAGTTGAAGAGTTACGTTTCTCTGCGTTTTCATAATAATTGCAAGCTAATATAGTAAGGCAATCCTTGAGTAGAGGTATGTTGTAAACTTCGTGCATGTAATTAATAAGAGTGAATTTGGGTAGCCTAAGATTCATTCTTATGGCTCTGTTTTGTTGGAATTGAAGTGTTCTGGCGATGTTTCTTTTGCATGTTCTATGTGATTTGAGCGCCGTATTCAATGAAAGGTTCGAATGTAGGCTTTGTGCATTTTAGTGATAGTTTTATTCGTGCATCTCTTATCATTTCCTCTGAGAAGTTTTAAGTGGTAAATTCGCTTACTAACAGATTTGTTTATGATTTTAAAATGTTGCGTCCAGGAGAGTGATGTATCAAACGTTATTCCTAGAAACTTTGCATAGGAGTTTAGTTTAATTGTTTTATTGCCTAATTTAAGATTTACTTTTTTTAGTTTCTTATTGTGTTTGTTTAGGCTGTGTCTGAATGCAATGGCACTATTTTGTATGGGTTTAAAAAGATTCTCCAGTCGTTGCACCAATTAAGTATTGCATTAAGTGATTCCTGTATTGTGCTGCTTGCAGTTGTTAGATTTCGCGACACACTCCAGAAAGTTATATCATCGGCGTACTGTGAAAAGTAGATTTATGTCAAGTCCGTGAAATGTATGTTATTCACAAAAAACTATGTGGAGTATAGGAGATAAAACAGAACCTTGTGAACCCGCGGTGATATTGAATGTCTTAGATAGAGTATTTTTTTTATTTTAATCACTGCAGTGCTTTTAGTTAAGAAGTTCGAGATCCATCTGACAATTATCTGGTTAGTATTTGTGGAGTATATGAGGTATTTAATGGCGTTGCGCCACACAGAATCAAAGGATTTTTTGGCATCTGCAAAATCTGCGACAGTTGTTTGGTTGTTATCAAAATACTTATATATTTGTTCTGTAAGACTAACTATCTTCTGTGAGGAATTTTGTATTTCGGGAATGAGGTTATTATTTCCGCAAAATAAAAGTAATCTTCTTGTAATTATTTTTTCATTAGTTTACCTATGCAATAGACTTATTGGTCTGAAATTTTCGAGGTTAGAATTTCTCGTATTTGTTTTCGGAATTACCGTTATTCTCGCTTTTTTCCTGTGAGGATAGGTTCATCATATTGATAAGGTGTCGGTGAAGGTTAATGGATGCCTTTTTCTAAAATTATGTTTCTAATACCATCTTTTCCAGGTGATGGGTTTTTTTAGTGTTGAGAGGTTGTTTTTTGGTCCCCAGTTGTGATTAGTCTTCCAAACATATTATGAGCATTTGTTAAAGTTGGGTTGTCAGTGATATTGGCCGGAAACAGTGGTGTATATAAACTAGGTCTGGTTAACACGTGGTTCTCAATACTTAGTTTGAGTGATTGATTAAAAATTGGTGAATTAATATCAGCGAATGAAGTAGTGTAGTAATCGTCAAGTAAATTTGATTTGTCGACGTCAGTTTTGGCGGTTACGTTGTTGTACTTTATGTGTTGGAAGAGTTTGTTATTGTTCTTTTCCCCCATGGATTATTATATTTTTTTTCCAAAATTCTTTTGGTCTGTTGTACTTATTGTTTAATATGTGGCAGTATTTGATTTTTCGAGTTTAATTAGCACACATTTGTTTTATATATTTTTGGTTTAAGCGTTTGGTCTCTGGTTATTCATGTATAAGCGTCTGAGATTTCTGCGTTCTTTAATAAGGTTATGTATTTCTGGTGTTAATGTTCAGTATCGTGGGAAAGTGTTTTTGATGAAGGAACTATTATATTTCTGGCGTTTGAAATGGTGGTAGTGACATCAATTACGTATTTGTCAAAATCTTGCTTGTTTGTAATATTTTTAACTTCGTTCGGGAGAAGAGTGGCTACAGTGTGGTTGTAGATTGATAAGTCAATTTTTGTGTAATTGTAGAGAAGTGAAAAGTCGCTCTCAGCTAGTACAGTGGTATGTCTACGGATTTACAACACTAACATCAGGAGGTCGATTCCCCTCGGTGGGCTCCGCAGATAGTGTAATGTGGCTTTGCTATAAGAAAATACACACGCTCTTTATTTCAATACCCATACCAGCCGTCTTGAGAAAACATTTTTACTTCAAGTGGGTTTCTCGTCATCACGAAAGTAAACCAAAACACCTAAAGACCGAATGGAGAATATAAAACACAACAACACTTAAAGCATCTCCTGTGAACGTGTATTCCCAAACAAATATGCCAATAAAATCGAGAGCATAATATCTCTTCTTCATTACAATTTCTGACAATATATTAATATTTATTGTATTAAAATGATGGTGTGGTGCATGGCTGTAGCTGCAGTGAAAATATAACCGAAATCCAAACATCGACATAGGATCAGCCATACTCTTTCCATACTTATCATTCCGCAATATTTAAGTTAAAATTAAATAACACGTTACATTTAATTCTAAATTTTAACCGAGGTGATCTCATAGCTGGCTGCAGCCATATTGTAGTGTTATACGAAAATATTGGCCAGATTTAAATTATCATGTGACAGGAAGAAGAAAAAAAAGTACATGTCTTCCATGTAACTGCACGACCTATACACGACTTTGTGGGAAAAAATAAATGACTGAAATCATTCAAATCACTCACGATATTCTAAAATTCGTTATGCAATAGGAATATTGACTGATTATTTGGAATTAAGCACAAAGCTACACAATGGGCTATCTGTGTTTTGCTTACTACAGGTTCTAAACCCGGTTTCTAACAGTGTGATTTCGCAGATTCGCTGTTCCACTGGGGACAGGAAGAGTGTGGTGAATCCAATAAAGTACAGATATGTTTTTTCCTTTTAGTGCAAAGCTATACAATGTGCTACCTGTACTATCTATATCCATCAGTGACATCAAAACCTGACTTTTAGCATAATGAACCGTTAGGCTTACCACTGAGCCACAGGGGTGCCTTGAATGTTCAATATCATATATCATTTTGTGGGGGTAAAAAAAAAACGACATGTAGCAGTTAAGTTAGTCTGAATGTGTATCAATAACCTCATTCATGAGCAGGGCATTGTTTTTTTTTAATTATTATAGAGGGTTTAAAATGTATTCCTCGAGGAGAGAGTTTGTTGATTTGATTTTTGGGTGTTCTTGCAAAGTTATTAGTTGTCCCTAATTTTAAACTGATAAACTATAGAAAAGGCAGCCAGTCAATATCGCCGCCGACAACATTTCTTTGATCGAATAGTGGGATTTTATCTCACCCTTATAACACAGTCGCGAATTTTTTTTGATAGGCGACAAAACTGTGGACTTGAAAATCCTATGTGCAACACCTTAACCATTGAACCACTGTCGGCTCAAGGGTATGATTAACATATTTTAAGTTGATTAGGAGATGTTAATAATCTCTTCGTGGAAGAAATTGTGGGTATTCCTTCAAATTACCGACAATTTGTTAAAACACTTTGAAGGAATAAATATTTGTATCCTTTCTGTTGATAAAAAATATCCCTCCTGTTGTCTCAGTGGTAAGCTTAAGGATTTATAACTCTAAAGTTCGTGGTTTTATCTCTTTGATGGATACAAATAAGGGAAATAATAAAGCGAAATAAAGGAATAATAATAAGCACTTTCAAAAATGAATTGTGGTGTATCCTGTAAATTATTGAAGAGGCGATAGAAAGAATGGTGTGTATCCACCAAGTTGATGAGTCGTACTTCATGGGATTTTAAATATAAAGAAATATCAGTTATGCGAAACTAACATTTGATATAATTCATGGAGATTATTCAGAGAAATTAGGTTTAAATATGTTATGAATATTAGAAAATATATACAATTATCCCAGCTTGCAGCGTGTAACTACAGTTTTCCCTGTAACATAGTAACATGCACTGACAAAATCTATAAAAAAATAATTTCATTGTAGGGTTAGGTAAACTGAGAGATTAACCCATTCAAATATCTCATATGTATTTGTGTACTGCATTGCCCATTGTAGTCTGCTTTTGACTAAAAGCTATGTGTAATACTTAAATTGGATCATTTTTTTCATTTTTTCTGTGTATACTACGGGTATTGTTATTTGGAAATGTGTTACAGCAACTGCTTATCACAGATCCATTTCTACATGGATATCATTCAAGTACACCAAAAACAGCAACCAATACTGACGATGAAGCTAGCATATTGGCATTTTTCACACTTGGAACACATGCTATCTGTTTGCCACCATTTTATAGTGCTGTTAGCATGTTTATCTCATCTACATTTATGTCTATATCTGCTCCCATTGTGGAGCGATATCGGTATTTTTCGATTCAAATTGTTTCATTTTATATTCTCAATACCTTTACAATTAATACCACTGCATACTTATGAGTTATTGACCTACCAATTAACTTTTAAATTACCCAATATATATTTGTGATATTAATCAATGGCAGATAAATTTCTCAATTTTTCGTTTGATGCGAAAATGGTTTTAACAGTTGAAATTGAAAAAAAAAAGTCTTAAGCATTTCAATACAACAAATAATTTAAAATATCTAGTGTAAATAGTCTATATTAAATTAACTAACAAAATTTAAATAAGTTGTTGTTTTAAATTGAGCAAAAGCTGCACAATGGGCTATCTGTGCTCTTCCCACCACGGATATCAAAACCCGGTTTTTAGCGTTGTAAGGCCGCAGACATACCGCTGAGCCACTGGGGGGCATTACAATAAGTTAGATGCTTACTTGTTCCCAACAATTGAACTAAAGTGAGATATAACAAGTTTTACTTTGGTTGTACTATCAATTTTAGTATTAAATAAACTATTCTGAGGGAAATAGATGGCTTTATGATTATCTTAATTGTTTTTCTTCTTGTGAAAGTAGAGAGCCTCTTAAGAATTAAAATATAAATTAATCTTGATTTTTAAAGCCTACATTTACCTTTAAAAATACTCCGTTATTTTTTGAAAAATTATAATCCTACTCAATGTCTCTTAATGTGTGAGTGTGTATTTTATTACACCAAAGCAACCCTAAAATCTTATCAACTGTTAAAAAAAACAACTTACCTGAGCCTAACAACATTCAGAAATCTCTATCTAATCTAGAAATGGCTTTTAAATTGCGTTTATGTTTGGTAAGTTGATAAATAATAATAATACATGTGATTTTTAATTTTTTTTTCTCACAAATCCATTGCTAATGCAAAATATTTAATTCCTATTTAGAAGCCTAAACATAATCTTTACTATTAGTGATGTCGAGAAAACCCACTTGCAGAGAAAAATATATGTGTAGAAACAGCTCGTTTGGGTTGAGAAAACATTTTACATAAAGAAACGAACATCAGCCAGCTCATTCATCAAATACTCCTTTAATTTCAAATCTAATCTTATCAACTTAATTATAAAGCCTTAATGGTCAGTTTTTTACAGAAATTCCAACCGCCGAAGCCTGCAAGATAGCCTTAAAACTCAATATCCGAGATCCTAACCCATCTATAGACATTCATAGAAACCGGTTAGCAACCCTCATAGAATTCACCACGATGAAGAGAAACTTCTTGTTCAACAACCACAACTATATACAAACAAATGGCCTAAGCATGGGCAACCCAGTATCACCAGGCCTAGCCAATATTTTTATGACACAAGTTGAAACACAAGCAATTAACACAACATTACATCCACCACTATACTAGTACAGATTTGTAGATGACACGGTTGCGGGATTGACATCTACAGAACACACACTGGGATTTTTCAATCCCATAAACGCTATACATTTCAACACAACTTCACATGTGAACAAGAAGAAAGCGATCAAATATCATTTCTTAACCTCAAAATTACAAGAACCGATACACAATTTAAAACAGAAATCCACCGAAAAATCACCCATACTGAACCATAGATTCCTTGGGACTCAGCACATGAAACTAAACAAAAACTCAACGTACTAAGAAATCAAATAAACACAGCCATATGCTCACCAGATAAAATTAACGATGAATTAGACAAAATAAAACAATACTTCATCAACATCAATAAGTTTCCTCCACAAACCGTAGAAAACATTATACGCACACACCTAGACAGAAAGCAAAATCAACCAACAAAAGTAAATATATCTCACGAATCAAAAAATCACGAAACTATATACTGCTGCATACCATATATTCCCGACATCAGCATAAAAAAATAACTAGCATTTGGCAAAAACTAGCAGCAAAATATGGCATTCCAGTTAATACCACATTTATTCAAAAACCAGGCACAAAACTGAGGTCTATACTATGTAAAAACTGCACTGACAAACACGACACCAACATTATTTATAAAATACAGTGTGATAACTGCCATAACATCTATATTGGAGAAACAAGTAGAAAAATGGAAACCAGATTCAAAGAACACAAAAAGTTACCTTCACACATTTTCAAACACTGCGAATTATATGAACACAACATAACCATAGAAAACACCCAAATACTAAATAAAGAGACAAACATAAACAAACGCAAAATTAAAGAAGCCTTACTTATACAACAACTCAAGCCCAAAATAAACGAATAGAAAGGAACACGTTTATACCTATATCAAAAATAATATAATATATAATAATAATAAAATAAATAATATAAAATTATATATTCAAACATCTAAACACACCCTCTACATCCCGAAACTCAGATACACAACTCCTTTTAGCAATGTGGTCAGCTTCCGGTCAGTTACTTCTTTCTTTCTTTGTGAACGCCCCCCAGTGGCTCAGTGATATGTCTGCGGACTTACAACGCTAAAATCCGAGTTTCGATACCCGTTGTGGGCAAGAGCACAAATAGCCCATTGTGTAGCTTTGTGCTTAATTCAAAAAACAACATTCTTTGTGAACGTGACGATGACTGAAGAAGATCAAAACGTTGTTTGCTCCTTTACATTAAAGTTTCTCAACCCAAACGAGCCGCTTCTACATATATATAACCATTTTTACGATAATTTTTGTGAGTGATCCCAAACAAAGTAGTGATATATTATTTGACGATATTGACCCATAACTGATGTTTTTTTTATATCTAAGTTGGCTATATTAATAACTGAATTCACGCATTACAATACTTTGCTTTAATAGGTGGTGCTGTGGTTTGAAAACGAAAAACCTTATAATTTACACATTTGGCGAGGCGTCCCTAATTTTGCAGTGTAAGACTAGAGGGAAGGTAGCTAGTCATCATTATCCACCGCCAACTTTTGGGCTACTCTTTTACCAACGAATAGTGGGATTGATCATCACATTATAACACTCCAAGGCTGAAAGAGCGAGCAGGTTTGATGTGACGGGGATTCGAACTCGTGACCTTCAGATTACGAGTCGAGATTCTTTTAAGAGCAAATGAGTTTAAGGAGCTGTTTCGTAATGCGAAAGTTTCTGTTTAAGACTAATCTAATGAAATCTTAGTGAAGGACTTAGTATACAATACAGATTTATATAAGCATTTTGAGGACTGCTAACACAGATAACCCTCGAGTAGCTTTGTGCGAGGCCCGGCATGACCAAGCGTGTTAAGGCGTGCGATGCGTAATCTGAGGGTTGTGGGTTCGCATCCCCGTTGCGCCAAACATGCTCGCCCTTTCATTCGTGGGATCGTTATGATGTTACGGTTAATCCCAGTTGGTAAAAGAGTAGCCCAAGAGTTGGCGGTGGGTGGTGATGACTTCCTGTCTAGTCTTACACTACTAAATTAGAAACGGCTAGCACAGATAGCCCTCGAGTAGCTTTGTGCAAAATTAAAAAAAACACACAAACTTTTACATTTTTATATGTGTATACGTACAATACATTTAAAGTGTAAAGTATAATTTTAGTTAAATAGCTATATCCAGTTTATTTGATAAAGTTTATGATGTAAGTTATCACAATCAATTATTGTTTATTGAATAGGAATGGAATAATTCTTATTCATTCAAAAGCATTTTAAACAGTGCACTTTACCATTATTCTAAACTTTCTTGAGTGCAAACTTGAGTTTATTACGAGAAATTTTTCTGAAGGTAAATAAAATATCGAATGTATTTTATTAGCTTGATATTTCGCTATAGATATTTTCTAACGAAACTGTTGATGTTGTTTTGAATTAAGCACAAAGCTACACAATGGGCTATCTGTGCTCTGCCCACCACGGGTATCGAAACCCGGATTTTAGCGTGTAAGTCCGCAGACATACCGCTGAGCCACTGGGGGGCACTCTGTAGAAACGAAACATTAAGCAAATAAAGATACATTCTGCAACTATAGTTATTTTATTTACCAGAACAGCGTGCTATTTACATTCATTTCTTAAAATAAGTGTCGTGATTGTTTATTTCTGCTGTTATTAACAGTGTGAATTTCAATTTTTTCCCAAATACATGGCATGATAATAATATATTCCGAAGAGTTTGGCGTTACTTGCCTAACACCCTCACGTTAAAGGGGTTGATTATTTATGCAGTTCACACTAAACTTTATTAATACAGCTGAGGGTTATTTTTGAAAAGTTGCTCACTAGATTGCGCTACAATCAACATTTTGCTTTGCACAGGCGTTTTATATATCATCGTTAGCAGCAATCGTAGAACTACGAAGATTGATGGAATGGAGTGTGAGAGATTTAAGATTTTAAGCAACTCATTTCCGTATATTTTTTTATTTTTGTTACTACTGATTGCTGTATAATTAATTCGAGAGAGAGAAAATTGTAGAAGCGTCTTTTGATGAATCATAACTGATGCACTTTAACAAAGGATAAATCGTGCAATTTCTATAACAAGGTATTAAAATTACCAAGAGACAATTCGCATTCCATGTTATCTGGGACATCAAGTCTTATTCGTTTACGTTACAACGTAGTTTACGTGCGAGTACGACAAGATTGTAAAATGTTGTTATAATACTTAATAAAGAAATTAATAGATATGTATATTCACGTCAAAATGAGCTGGAAGACCGTGATCGTTATCGTAATTGTTGCAGAAATCCATTTATTGGTTTCAGGTAAGAAAACGTTTGTAATTTATAAATTATAAACATTCTAAGGTATCGACAATCTGCGTGTAAACTAGAGAGAGCTAAGCATGATGGAAATTGAGGTGCTGATTAACTTATACATAAATCTGCGATTTGAAACATTTTGACAAAGAGTTAAACCAGTTTAAATATTAAATATTGAAAATCAACTATTTCTGAGTGTGTTCTACTTTGTTTACCTATTTAATTTGGAGTAAGAAGTTTATTTGTATATCAAGTGAGAAATTGATTTATTTTATCATATCTAACCAAGTGCAGGATAACAATTTTACAGATATTTAGTATGAAGAATAACATAAATTATTAAAACATTGTACAAATTTTTTTCTGTGTGCAGTTTGTGAGAGTTCTCGTGTTTTACTCTATCATTGTAGTTCAGTTTTATATAGGTTGCAGGTTGAAATAATAGCAGATGAAGCATGTAAAAATATTCCCGAGGTCATGTGTATTTATAAGAACAGTTAATTTGTACTGAGTAGTGTGTAATGTAGTGATTTATTGATTAATTTTCAGATAAATGAAAAAAATAAATTGGACGAAACTGAGCATTTTTGGTTTCAGGATATATACTTCTTTAAGTAAATCCCTGACAAAGTAGGGTATATTTTTCAAAACAAAAATAATTATATGACATCTTTTTGCTTCATCATTCACTTTTCTATAGTCTTTGTTTGTTAAGTTTAACTGATTTAATTCTGAGTTTACAAATTTCTACTTTTCTTGGCCTCTTTTTGTCTTATAGGTTCTAGTTGTTTTAAATAATCATTTCATTTAACCGAAAGTAAACTTCTAGGGTTTTACTGGATTCCTGCAGTCAGTTGTTTAAAACAAGTAAATTTTATAAATCCAAGCCTAGCATATCCGCTAGTAATGTGCTTAGATTCAATAAATACTTGGTGCTTATTATTCTGTGTGTTTAACAACTTTCCACTGATTAAGTTTAATGCTATGGCATATTTGCAACTCTTCCAACAACTTAATTATTTTTCATTGTATTAAGGACCATTTATTCAATAAATTTTCTTTTAACAAGGTTTGTGGATCTGAATGTTCCATAAATCTTAACTTGAAATTAGTAGGTACCTGTCCAGGTTTTGCCATTTTTATACCAGTCATGATAACATCTGTCTAGTAAGTAATCACTAAAATGCTTTTTCTATAATGTGGAACCTAATATAGGAAACTATCTTAGTTTAGGTTCAATACAGTTTGATATTTGTTAATGAATTTTGTCCATAATATGTATTTATGTTCATATTTTTTTCCAGCCACCATATAATTGTAGATTCAGAGTAGACAGGGATATAATAGTGCAATCCACACACACACACACATATATTTTCACTAAATCTTCAGCAAATCTTTTAAAATACATGTTAATCTAAACTAAACTTTGCTGCACAAGATTAGCTAATCCCTATTTTCAATCTTATCACTACTGGTATAATCACCTTTTATAATTTTTTACGTTAGTCCTTTATGTTCAATTGGGGTGAGCTTCTAAACTTTTGTTTTGAAGCCGAGAATTACTTGGTAGCAGCTACAAGCACAGAATAATCCCTGATGATAACACAATTTTTCAGTTGCATTTTATTAATTTTGATGGTACCATTTAATGGAATGTTGTTTCTTGAAGCCCCTATAATATGAGAATTTTTGCTGTATACTAAGAGATAACACTTAAATATTTGAAATAAACATGCATATTGTTATTTAAAAGATGTTAAGCCCTAGTGTTGATGAACTGTATTTTTTCCATATGAAATTGCTTGAACATCTTAAAATGTATTGAAACTGGTCAGAATCACTGTTGCCAGAGTCAATGTGGTGCAGTTTTTCTTATAATAACCTTTTTTTATAATAATAATAGCAAATTGATTTTGTTGTAACTTTCTTGGCCCTGTGTGCTTCCCAGTAAGGTTTATTATAATAACTTTTTGTGTTGTATGATTTATAATTGAAGTTACAATCTGCACCTCTGGTTATTCTATCAGGAGCCATGTTAACAGGAAGCCTGTCTTTATGCATCTGGCATTCTTCCAAATGTGTCAATTTTGAAACATCATAGTTGGTACAGTGACCCTATTTATGGACTATTTACACTGTCTTTTTTTACTGTACCATTTGGTGTAACACTGTATTGAGAACTACATGCTTTAGGATCTTGCATTTTTCCATTACTTGCCACATACACCAAATCTTGACTTACACTGGGTATTTGTCTATGTAAGGTTTTGTTGTCATTTCAAGTATATTTGTCAACATCATTTAGTCTTGTTTTGTTTAAGAAAGAATTCAATATAGAAAAGTGTAAAGATCGTCATGTAACTGGTGTTGAACCCAGTCGTATTTGACAAATCTAATAGAGAAGTTTCTATTTCAGATACTGTAGTTATTGCTGAACTCAAGTCCAAGGCTGCATGATATAAAACAATCTTTTGTACTTCATTTATGTACAAGGAAATGTCTTACTCTTTTCTACCATTTCTCAGTGTTTATTTAAGGGTTCACAAAGAGTTAATAACATCTTGAAGTTTTATATGTTGACTCGCTACAACATCTGGCTTTTTACAGTGAGACATGAAAATTTTGAACTGAGTCACTACAGTGAGTTTCAAGTTTGGGCTTCAGTTTCTGGGTGGTATATATCCAGAGATCCTCATTTACAGTACATATGTTTGGAAAACTGAGCCTGTTATATAGGAAGAATCATTATTATATGTGTAAGTTGTTCCCTCTCTAGATATTGTAAAATACCATTCATCATTTCAAGTAAGACTGGTATGACTGAGTTTAAGCTCTTGGTGTGACTTTCACATAAATGTATTTGCTGTGACAACTTTTTCTGGTACTGTGCTTCTAATGCTGTAGAATGCTGAAATCACCCCACCATACAGATAATCTCCTCACCATTCTTTTCCCTTGAACACTTTACCTGTGCATCAAATGTTGATATATTGGTTACCTTAAGAATTATTTTCCACAAAACAAAAGCAGACTTTTGATCAAGTAATTTCTTTCATATTTTTTTCTCCTTGGTGTAGAGTCTTCTGTTATCCTTTGAAGATGCCCTAGATTAGTAAGTGGTGAATAAAACCTTTCATGCCATGTTAAATGCATTGCTGATACTTTAAATAAGTAGCTTCATATTATCATCAAAGCTCACAGCCATCAACATCTCTTCTTTGCTTCAGTTTTTCCAGAAGAGTCTTATTACTTCTAATGTTGGACTAATGTGTACTGCACTTTTTTGACACAAGAGGCATTTTATAAAAGTTTTTTTTTAGTTATTTGGTGGAACTTTTATCCTCAATGGACTCTCCATCATAACATTTTCATTTCACTGAATAATAATAAAGACCTGATTCTGTAACCAATGAAATTGAGCAGATTTACTACTATATCATAGATACTTTACCTATACCCAGTCGTGTAGCACTGTTGAAGTCATTAATGCTTCTGTTTTATCTATGATGCTTTGTCCTTACCCAGTCGTGTAGCACTGTTGAAGTCATTAATGCTTCTGTTTTATCTATGATGCTTTGTCCTTACCCAGTCATGTAGCATTTTTGAAGTCATGTTAATGCTTCTATTTTATATCACATACATATGATAACAAATTGTCCACATACACCTTGTTTATTCACCCATAATAAACATAACATAATTTCACCACCAAATTTGATAAGTCAGTACAATCATTGCAGTACTGGTTTGTTTGGTACTTGTTGCCTATGCACGAGTCACTAAGGAAGCCAGTAATTTTTTTTTGCCTGCATGGGTGCATGATAGTATGTTGGAACATAATAATTGAGCTTTTGAATATCTGTGTTCATATATAAAACCTACATCAGTAGTTTGTGAAGCATGATCTATATGCACTGGTGTTTTCGATAGCAAACTCAACTCTTCTTACAGCAGCAACACATTATAAAATATTAACAATGAGTGTATCATTAATAACAGTAAGATGAAAAAGTTGCAAAAACATTTGATCCATATGAGAATAGTGATAATCTTCATTTAGTGCATTGCAAAGATGTGTTTAATATGTCATAAATGAAGTTATTGCAGTTTTATTACCTTATGACAAAGAAACATTATCACAAAAACTGCACCATTTTTTACTTTGGCAATATTACACCATGATGGTGTATCTAAACCCTGAAACAGTTGGAATTTTTAACATTTCAGGTTAAACATCTTGTCTAGTGTTTTTTTTGTTTTTTTTTAACATAACTGAATGTTAGTTTCTCATGTTAATACTTGCATTTCTTGAGTTAATATTAGTTTTAACACTCCTACAAAAAAAATATTTAGATCCACTAAAGTGATACCCTTAGTGGATGTTTTAAAAAAAATTTTTAAATATTATTTCGCAAATGTCTGAAAAGTCAAAATATTATTGCTCCTTAAAATATAAAGGGATAGGGTCAGTTAATGGCGATTTCATTTAAATACAAAATTAGCCTAATATTAATAACCTTTCAAATTGCTCTGGGGCCTATTAGGCCCCAATTTTCGTAGGAGTGTTAATGAATATTTAGCACATAATTGTTGGAAACATGACAGAATATTATGGATTTAACTAAGTAGTAAGCACATGTATGTCTTGGATCTAACTGAATTAATTTTAATAGTCAAGGTATTTGCTTCACAAGGATACAACTGTATATTATTAGTTTGATTTGTCAATTAAGTCATGCATATTATGGGCATAACTAAATATTATTAGTTTACTAGTCAGTCAGCACTTATGTAGATCTCTTGAATAGTTTTACTAGATAGTAAACACATAATGTTATATATTTATAGTTGAATATTGCAAGTTTTACTAAATAATAATCAATTACATTTCTAGATGTTTAAATACCAGTGAAGTGCCAGAGGAGTTGGTCACTTCTTGGGCTTTTTATTGATAGAGGTCATAATTAGTAAATTAGTATAATTTACTGATGACATTAAACCCTTTGAAATGTATTGACAATGCTGAGGTATTTGAATAAATTAATAAATTTGATATATATTTGGCAAATTACTTTTAGTTATAGTAATGTAGATGCAAGGTAATACAGGTGGGTTATCATAATTTGGACCAACATTTAATATGTAAAATAATTCACTTATTAACATGAGTGAAGAAAAAAATCCTGTCATAATGAGGACAGAAAAGTAATTCAAGACAATGAGACAGTGTTCTATTTATAGTAGCAAAGCTAATAGAATTTTAGGGTGTTTTTACAAACATACTGACTACAAGTCAAAACGAGGTAATTATTTCTGTGTATAAAGCACTAGTTAGTTCTCAGTTAGAATGCTGTGTACATTTGGTTTCCTTACTTATATTGACTTTCTGGTAAAGATTCAGGGGAGAGCTACTAATGACTAGGAATGGAAGGGTTATCTTATGAGGATAGAAGGGTAAGAGGTGATCTTATTAAAATTTACAAGATTATTGTGGTGGTTGGTAGGATAAAGGCTTTCAATATATTTTAATAATATTCTGAAAATGCAACCAGAGGATGGTGATTTAATCTTTGGAAAAAGATTAAGACAGATGTTTTTTTTTAACAGAGTGATCTGTTTATAGATTGAGTTGCTTAAAACTGGGTGGTTTAATCAATCAATATAATCAATTACCTGTGAACAGCAGTTACATGAATTAATTTTATATCAACAGTTGATTTAAAAAAAAAACTTCTCTCCAGTCATTACAGTTTTTGATTATTCCAACTAGCAATGAGTCAAAATTACAATTAAATCAGTTTAACGTAATAAGATAATTGAAATTAGTATTTCCAGTTATTACTGTTTTTAATTAATTGGATCATAACTGTGATTAAATTGACTGTCATGAAATTAATCAACTAATCTAAATTGGGTTTTTATTATTATTATTATTTGAGTTATCCAAGTCACAAGTTTATTTACCAAACTTGCTCATCTTGTCTTTCTTACAGTAAAGCCACTAATTATGTGTATGAATTTTGAATTGTTGACTAGAGGGAAGGAAAATATCAGGTAACCCTGATGCCATCTAGAATTATCAATGACAGTAATGGTGGCTGACATTTTATGAGTTAAAGAGGGCAAGTGAATGATTTAAATATAAATGAAGGTGGGGTTTATTTTTTAGTTTTTTCATGGGTGTGTGTGTGTGTGTGTGTGGAAGGACAGCTATAAAGAACCAAATGGTCCCTAGTTGTTTTTAAATATCATTTGGATATCTTCAATATCAATATATCTAAGTGTACCTGTTTTTTAACAGGTACACATCTCATTTAATATATGAAATTTGATATTAATTTACTAGTCAGTAAATTGTGAGAAATTAAGGGTATTTGAAATATATATATCTTGGTCAGACATGCCTGTCTTGGATGAACTTGCCTCCCTTCTCAATTGCAGACTGCCTCTCTTATGATCTCCTATTCTTTGGCCATCAGTTTTTTCAACCAGACCTGGTCTTGTTTCTTTCTGTATGCATATTCCCTTATTTGTCTCTTTTCTCTGGTTCGTGGCTTTCCACACATCTTTCCTTTTGGCCTTGTTGGCAACTATTTAACCTGCTCAGCCTTGATCTGCTTAACATTCAGACACTCCTTTCCTCTCCCCAGTTTTTGCTTGCTTCACTCTCATCTATCTTTTCTTCATTGAGAAATGTTTTCTCCATACTCACACATGAAATTTGTGCAATATATAGCCCTTTCACTGGGTCTTTTGTCATTGGTCCTTTCACTACTTCTTTCCTCTTGTCTATCATACTCAATGATTTTTTTTGCTCTTTTTACTTGGCTTGTTATTTTTGTTTTTACAATTTATCAGGAGGGTCTCTTCCATTGCATTTCTCCTTTTCTGGTGTCACAAGATGCTTCTTCCACTGTCACCTCCACTATTTTTTACTCCATTGCTCTTTACTCCTCTCATCACCCAACTCCCATGTTTGTGCAGTTTAGCATGATCTTGTTCTTGCCCCCATTTGAATTGTGGATGTCTCACCTTTTGTACCTTATTTCTCTCCAAACTTGTTTGCTTCTCCTCCTCACTTGCAATTCTGTTGTTTTCATGTCTATCCTATAGATGCTTTGCATGCTGTCTTACACCATGCTTACTTACTACTCTATCTTTAGACCAGCCTTTCCTTCCTCAGACTTTAATTACATAGAAGGTTGACTTTAGTTCTATCTCCCTTCCTGCTGATTCTTGCATATTGGACCATCAGACCCATATTAGCTCCTGTGTTCTGTTCCTTTGACTGCTTGGTGTGTCTGTCTTGGAACTCTTCCTTTTAAGGTCTGTGTCCTTATTTGTCTGTACCTTGGGGCTCTTGTTTTGCCAAGAATCTCTGTCTGTTTGCTATTACTGCATAAGTCTATTAACTTCTGGCTACTGTTTATATCAAAATGTGGATACTCACAGATTATTTCACATTTTATGTACATTTGATTTGCCTCCTTTTTCATTCTTTTACATCTGTTTTTCACCAGTCCTAGGACAAGCTCCACCAAGCAGGCACATGGACACTCTCTACACATTCTTTTTTTCTGCATCTTTTGGCTGTTTTATTTTCTGATAGTCTACAGCTTGTATCACCATTCTCCAGTCTTATTCCCATTGTCTTTGGGAGGAATACATACTATTCTTTTTTCAGAGCCCCTTCTTTATTTTATAAGATCACACCAAGTGGGTAATGTTGCCTCCCAGGATATACTTACCCAAAACTTTTATTGAGCCAGGATAACAGAAAGCACTCATAGCATCTGCCTTGGGTTTACATATGTTCATTGTGAGATGGAGTGTTTGGTAAGATCACTTGAGGTATCATTATGGTGTGTATAGAACTACATATATGTTTTTACTGAATTGTATAATCCAAACTGTTCAAATTCCATAAACTATATTGGGAAATGCCAGTGGCAGGGAACTATTTTACCCACTTTTGGCTTGGATTTACTAACTTTTAAAAACAGGGTTTGATAGTTACCCATTGTATGTTGTAAAAGACCTTTCTGGACTGAAGGATCAGTGAAGATCTTGACACTTTATTTGGATTTTTCCTGTGTGAAATTTCCTCCTTCATCCAGTGGAATATGGGAAACTCTTGCTATTTACCAGTTCCTAGCCACTGGATGTGGTGAACCTAAACCTTGCTGAGGCAGTACAAAGGAGCAGATTGGTATTGCATAATATGGTGCTCTTCTCCTGTAGACAGTGTTTAAAATCTGCTCAGTTTGTTTCAGGTGGCCTGATGTGACTTTGCTATAACCAAACACACACACACACACACACACACAAAATAATTTAAGAGAACATTTTTTACTAGTGACTTAAATATGCAATATTAGTAGAACTGTGTTACGAATTTCCTAAAGATATTCTAAAAAGTAATTCAGAATACTGTAGTGTATGTTTACCATAAGGATTAGTGTAAGAGAGTATGTCAGCTGTCGTTCTGTATGCCACTTTTTTGTTCTGTGAATTATTTGTTATTTAAATGTATTTGATGTTAACTACCAATTGTAGCTTAAATAAATATTGTAATTAATGTAAGCACAATTTCCACTTTGGACAGTGTTATTATAGATAACGACTGGGTTATATTAGTTCACTTTTTCTGACTCCCCCCCCCCGTGGTAAGTCTATGGATTGCAATGCTAAAATTAGGGCTTTGACTCCCCTTGGTGGGATTAGCAAATAGCCCAGTGTGGCTTTGCTATACTGAAACACACTCACACTTCTCTGACTCACCGTGATTAGACTAGTTCTATAAAATATCAGACTTTTATATGCAAAAACGGCTCATTTGGGTTGAGAAAATATTTTACATAGAAGAGCAAACTTGTATTTTGTGTTCAACAAAACCCAAACGAGCCGTTTTTGCATATAAAATTCTCAACAAGTGGGTTTCTCGACATCACTGAAATATCAGACTTGTTCCTAGTTCAACATTGTGTATACATGGGCTATACAGTAATCCAAATAACAATTCCTGCTCTTAAAGTTGGTTTACTTTCAAATACTACAAGATGCAGCTCCCTGAGTTTTGTCGAGCCCACCTCAGCGTTCTTCAATTGTATGTAATTACTTTCAAGATATGGTTTTCAGACTAGAACCGTTCCCATTATAACAGCCACACCAAAAAGAAGTGTCTGACAAATATCAAATCGATGAACACTTCTCAACTAATCGAATTTTCTTCATAAACATCATTTTAGACGTACGTATATATTACAACTATAATTTTTAAAAGCCAAAACAAAACATTAAAATTAAAAATTAAACAAAATACGCTGCATTTTTAAAAAAGATCCTAGGGTACAAGCTACAATGCGGGATTATATAGTTTATCCTCGGTTTTGGAGGTGAATGAGAAAGTACAACCAACATTGCGGTGGGGATACACCGTCTATCAGTTTTAATCTCCAATTCACTAGTCTTACATAGAAAATAGACATATTGAAACAAGAAATTAGGAGAGTGAGATGTGAATGCTCTCCCAAGTTAAAGTAATAATAAGAAAAATATAATGAAAATAAGGTGCTACCATTTGGGGGTAAGTAAGATGAAACATACCTCTTGAAGTTGGCATTCTTGCCTCCAGTATGGTAGAGGCAATTAATACGACATTGAACCATATCAGTATACTAAGTTTACTGTGGCTGTCGTGCTTTCATATGTGGCTCACGGTATATATCCGCATAAAGTAGTGCCAGTTTCTTAAATGGCCTTATTTTCAATTAAATATAATTTTTAGTGAAAACTCTGTTTTTTATTTATTTGTATTTATTACAGATTAGCTTAATAAGTTTATCTGAAATTTATTTATTAAATTCATTAACCTAATTTTTATATCAGTAATAGTTAATGGATTTAATAAAGAAATATTATATAAAATTATTAAACTGTTCTGTAATAAATACAAAAAATGTACTAAATAAATGCATACAAATAAAAATCAGAGAACGTTTACTAAAATTTACTGATAATTGTTTTTACTTAAAAATTAGGTCATTTAAGAACTTGGCACTACTTTATGCGGATGCACACCTGAACCGCATATAAAAGCTAGACAGTTACAGTAAACTTGTATACTGATACAGTAGTACCTTATTTACTTATTTTTATCTTTATCTTTTTCTTATTATTATTTTAGCTTGATAGAGCACCCACCTTCCTACAACTGTCTATAGGTATCGAAGGATGATGTAGATGTGGGCCTTTTCCCCTAATTTGTCGTCTGATTGTGTCTTTTTTTTTATGTGAGGCTAGCGAATTGAAGGCTAAGACTGATAGACGGTGTAATATCACCGCAGTGTTGGTCCTACTTCTCAGTCACTTCTAAAACCTAGGATACACTTTATAATCCCACATAGTAGCTTGTACCCCAGGATATTTTTTAAAATGCAGTGTATTTTGTTTAATTTTCAATTTTACTGTGTTTTGTTTTGACTTTTAAAAAATATGGTTATAATATAATTAATCAGAGGTTGGGATTTGCTGTTTCTAACGCAATTATTCCTGATGATTTTATTTACTTATTTAACTTGATTTAAATGTATTTATTAAATTTCACTAAAATACACACACACACACAAACAAACAAGCTTTCGTCAAATTACATATAATGCGTATATTGTAGATCTTGTAGTGTGTTTCGTATAACTTCATTGTGTGAATTAAAGGTTTAGTTTTGGTTGTGCTTCTATAATACAAATTTAGGTCTAGCCTGACCAGATGGTTAGGGCGCTCAATTCATAGTCTGAGGGTCGCGGGTTAGAATCCTTGACACATCAAAGATGCTCGCCCTTTCAGCCGTAAGTGTGTTATGATGTTACAATCAATCCCATTATTCGTTAGTAAAAGATTAGCCCAAGAGTTGGCCGTGGGTGGTGATGACTAGCTGCCTTCCCTCTAGTCTTACACTGCTAAATTAGGAACGGCTAGCACAGATAGCCCTCGAGTAGCTTTGTGCGAAATTCCAAAAACAAACAAACTGACGACTAATATTATGCTTGCTCAACATATAATTTACCGAATTAATATATTTTTAGTCGATGTTATTGTAGGTTCAGTATTATAACACTATCGGAGTCTCATCGTAATTCGTACAAATGCTGTATTTTAGTATTCAGAGATACTTTATAGAACGATTTTTTCTGCAAATTCTTAATACAGATTTAAGAATAGTTCGCAGTTTTCGAGACACACGTAAGTAACGCAATTTTACATCATTCTTTTGTAGCTTACAATAAACACAGTGATTTCATGAACACCGCTTTCATTAATTCTATCAAACCCGAATGCGTCATTTCGATGCATCTGCTGTATGGTTTTATTGTTTAACGAAAAAATCTACAAGATGGAATAGTTCGAAACTAAGAATTTGTTTACTAATTATGTAGCTTTTGTTAATAAAATATCTTACCTTTATGTTTGATACTTACATGAATTTTCAGCTTTAAAATTCCGAAAATATTTCATTATGATCCTTTTTTAAAAACCACTTAAAAATCCTTACCTTTATTGTACAATTTAATTACTGGTTTTTGTGTCTTTGAGATTTATTTAAAGTATTAAAAGTTTTTATCTTATATAAAAAAAGTGAATATTATTTTTATTTAAATTTCAAAACACCGCACGCGTTTTTGCTGTGTACGGTCATTGGACCAATAAAAATAACTATTACATATACCAAAGTTAAAAGCAACCCGACTTTTTTAATTGTCAGTCGGATGGTTTACTTTTATATACGTAATAAGTTTTAAACCTGTTTGTATTTATTTATTTTTCCATCCGTTTTTAGCGATTTTCTTTGCCCATTCAAGCAGTTATTAATGTAGATAGGGCCTAACTAGCAGCTTTGTCTGTAGATTGTGGTTGTTTTGAATTAAGCACAAAGCTACACAATTGGCTAACAAGTTCCTGGTTAACATGACTACTGAACAATTCAAAAGTGCACACTAGCGTAACAAAAAGGCCTTGGTTCAAGTCCCAGAGTTTCTTTTCAGTTCGTGTTTTTCACTCAAAAGTGAATGTTAAATATCACCTTTTTATTAATTCGTTGTTAAAAGTCACGATTTACACGCCGGCGAAGTATTAAAAGCCAATAGGCTTAATATTTGTGACAAAGATCATGCAAACTGTATGCTACCTAGTAAAAAGCAAACGCAAAAGTTAGAAATGAATTAATAAATGTTAAAAAATAATAATAAATGGATAACTACATGTTACAATACATGCATGTATACGTGCATTTTTCTTTATTTCTTTTAACATTTTTTATTGATATATTCTTTCACTTGTTATTTTGTTTATTTTCAATTTTGGCATAAAATATCAATATGTCAGAGGCTCTTACACCATTTCTCGGCTCTATTTCTCGGTATATCTGCTTTGGTGTTTGTAGAATATTATTCTTATTTTTATAATCGAGTGTACGAACTTTTTATTTTTTTATTATTGATGTTTATAGTGCGTAGCTATATCTAGCAAGATATAAATATTATAAGAGGCATTTAATATAGACTGATTTGGGCGTGAGAGGGAGTTTACTGTTGAACTTCTGTGATTAAATGTTACGGTTGGTAATTTGATGGAACTGTTTTTGTTCAGCTGGGAATATGTATTACTGATGTTTTATTTGTATGTGGTTTACATCACGTTTATTCAGTTTTTACGAATTTGTAGACCAGTTAAATAAATTATTCAGTTTCTGTGTTAGTTCCTTAAATGTTGTTCACAATTCCAAAAATTGCGCCTTTCTCATGGGAATTTTGGAACACTGGAACTTGCATATTTGTGGATTTTTCATGGTGTTCAGCAATTCACCAGATACACCTGGCATTAGAGTTGTTAGGTTCTATGAAACATTTTATATCATTATCGAGACAATTTATATGAGCAAACAAAAGTACGGGCTGATCTAATATTAGTGCTTCCACGTGTTACGAAGTTTGACCGGTTTCTGGTTTATTATCCGTTATCTGTAACCTACAACAAATGCAAAGCAATACTGTTTTTTCTTATCTTCGTAGTTTTATATTTCGACAAGAAAAATGTGAGGTACAGTGAAGTTGGATCTGAAACGTGTTATTAAGATAGACCGATTTGGAGAATAGTACTCAATTAGGGAGGCAAACCAACGAATAAAACCAGATCTAACATTATTATGGCTGTGAATAGTACTTTACGATTTTTCTAATGTTCTTCATTCACTAGCAAATCAATATACACCTAGTGTTTACATTCAGAAAGTATTTTCTAGAGTACTTTAGCATTTAGGTTCACGAAAAATCCCCAAGTGATACAACTTCACACACTACAATTACCATGAGTATTCTTATATCAGTATGTTGTAGAAATTGACCGGATTATTCAAATAGGACCATCTTGCATGAGATTAAGCATGTAAAAATCCTCAGCGTTATTTTTTCTGTTAGTATTTTCTGACAACGTTATTTATTGAAAGGTTTAAGTATTATAATATGGCATTTTTGTGATAATGTTACTTAACCATGCTTGTGTTATACTGTTTTTTTCTTTTTCTTTAAGCTTTCTTGTAGTTATTTTCATGCAGTGTCATCTGGAAGTACAATATTTTCCGTCCTGTAATGTTCCATAGTTTCGTTGTTTTTATTTCTGTTCTGTATTCATCAGATTTTAAAATCGAAATATATAATTTCAACTTCCTCCTTAAATAACTGAATTAAATGCATATATTGCATCTATTACTATATACATTTGCAACTTTTAAAATTCCTTATGAAATTAAACATGCATTTTTTATCAATATCAAACTATCGAATTGAGGTTCTTTTGTTTTTTTTAGAGCAGTCATTGTTAAATAACGATACAGATTTTATAATGAAAAAACAACAACAATGATTAAAAGTATTACTCGTATCCAAATTTTCAATCTTTGTAAAAATTATAAATATGTATTTATTTTCAACATTGAGTGGCAATATAGCGGTACGTAGAAAGTGCTAAAATGTTGAGTACCACTGTTTTCATTAATATGGTTTACAAAGTTGATATTCGTCTGCAACAGATGAATAATAAGTCTGTGTTGTCTTTTTTACTTCAGGTAACTTTACCGATCAGCACTCGTTTATTTATCAATCACTAGATCATTAGTAAAATGGAATAAAAAATTGAATAAAACTGAATGCCAAAGTTCAACGTGATGAAAAATGTATTGAAAATAATATAACACTATTGTGAATAATTGTATTCTGCTGAAAACAAACAATCAAACAAAAATATAACTTGTAATTTGAATCCATATTATTAATGGTAATGTTGTACATTTATGATAATCCTGAAATATTGCACTGTTCATTCAAGGCTACTTTTTTCTCTTTGACTGTTCTCAAAGATTATCAAAATTTTAACTTGTTTAGACAGCCTTATTTATGTTTTAACTTAATATTATACTTCTGAATTGGTAATTTTATTTTACTATTATGTAACTTCATACACAAAAATGTTATAAGACATTTTGAATGAAAACATATATCACATTAATATAATGTTATTAGTTTGAATTAACATTATAGAAACACATGGTCAGATGTGGCCAGAACCTGTCATTTAAATATATATGCTCCTTCAGATACGAATTAACAGATAATATTTACGATTTTGTTTTAAAATTTCTCAATTTTTATTGAATTTTGTGCAGTTATCTTAGGATTTGAAAATTACAGATTTTCAGATTCTTTCGCTATATTTACTTAGACATAGGTTGTTGTTTTTTTATAATAAGTAATAAAAGTTACCACAGAACTTTTATAAGGTGTACAGAGATAAGAATAGTTGCAAAATATGGCTGTTTAAAAATTGTCGAAGTTAAAACGTTATCTGCTTATTGACGGATATCTTGGACTACAGCACAACTTATGGTATATAAATAAACCAAGAATCCCAAAACATAGGCACTATGGCGTCTTTGAAGAGTATAAACATAGACCACAGTGTTTGATGTGCACAGAGCTCTCGTAAGGAGAAAATAGTGCGACTTGCATGCAGTTATTTCCAACATATGTAAACACCGTTAAAATGCAATTCCAGACATTGGGCCATGCCTCAGAATGAAAATTAGTAAATAATCTTAAATCTTTGTTTCTTTTTTCTTCAAAATTCTTTCACTCTTAGACAAGATATAAACCTATACACTTAAAAAATACGTGTTGAACATAAAAGTTCCAAGATTTATAACTGGAGATTAGTTATACATATGTAAAACTTAGTACATGTATTACCTCTTAGAAGGAATGGAAACGACAATAGGTATTACCATACCTTAAAAAAAATTAGGGGTTGTATTGGTTCATTATTTAAAAGTTCAGTGCTTGTTTGTAAAAGTTTGAAGATGTAAATAGATAGTAAGTAGAAAACAGGCGTTTGAGTTTGTTTATTTGTATAGTTTTGAAAAAAATATGATAGCGGACAGTACTGAAAGATAACTTGTGTTGCTTTAAGTAATTGTCAGTTAAGAATTCAGTGCTGATGTTTGTACATTTGCAAGTTCTAATAACGATTAAAAAGTGAAGATTAATTTGTACACTAGAGAATATGAAAAGTACATTTGAAAGTCTTAAAATGTGTAATCCTTTCATATTGTGATATTGGTACACTCGTACGTCTGTGAAATCATAATGATTTATAAACCTCAAAGAATGGGTAATCTGGTCAAATTCTTTAAAACATGAAAATGGCTAGATGCTCCTTTAAAACATTTTAATCATTTATACGCTTACGGAGATAAACTCTTTTAGATCAATAGATGCATGAAAAATTCTAAAAACCAATATTTTATATAACTGGTTGTGGTTTGATGGCTTCGAACTTTTAACTGGGAATATCAAAACATCTTAAAGGTTTTAACTTCTGTACTTTAGTTTGATATATAATCACAAAATTGAGGAAAACCTCTATCATATTTCATCGCAAATGTGAGTTTTCCAAATGATGTAACTTGAACAAAAAATATTTTCAATTTGAGATGTGAAATATACAAAACCAAAAAAGTGAGGGGGCGTCTTAAACATAACTTTGCCAACTGAAGCTCTGCACTTTCACCCGTGGAGATGTTATAACCGTGACAGTCAGTTTTGCAACTTAGTTAAGAGTAGTTATATAGATAGCGGATTCTGCTGACTGGTTGCTTTCTCTCTGATCATTATTTCTAAATTAAGCTGTGCATATTACGAAATTGTCTCTAACCTAGCTATTTAATTCGTATTACACATAGCGCCATTCAGATTAAAAATATGAGTACCAAAGAAGGAACTCTCAGAAATGAGTTAATGCATGTTTTAACTTATCATTATTACTATACACATACGAAAACTTGGAATTTTTAACTGGTCCTTATTAAAATTATATTTTCAAGTGCAGAATAAAATGACAGGTTGCTTACACTGTTAAATAACTCACTCTTTAGCATTTTAATGGGTATCCTGAATTTGTATGTATGTTTCTTCGACTTAATGATTAAAACCACAAGATAAAAACTCATTGTCTTCGTGTCTTTCGGAAGCTGTAAGATTCCTTCATACGTTTCGATGGCTTGGGTTAACAAAAGGTGTAGTCTTAAAAAAATCACCTGTGTACTAAATAGCGGTAATAGTAAATAAGATTGACAAAATGTATGACCTTAAATAATTGTTACCTTGTACTTAAACCTAGTTATAAACGTTTTGTTCACATTTTTAAACGTTCTTTACCATTTTCTGTAAAGAAGGTTACCAAAACTTCTATTGTCATTATTATTACTATTTTAAGTTTAAGCATTCGTCTTTGCTGGTAGCTTTATTAAAATGTGCTGCTAATTACATATTCATGCGCACACGAACAAATAACGTGTTTGTGTGGTGAATACTAGCAAGAAATACCACTATAAGCAAAAGCTGATTAAATCAACAAAAACATAATTGAACAGAAAGTAGAAACCCAAAATTAAAGTGTCTTAAATTATACGTAAAGCTATAAGCATAAAAAAGAATGGAGCAACAATATGAAAAAGCGAGTAAAATACGTCACAGAGGCTATTGAATAGTAGAAAATGTTCGGGTAAGATTTCTGTAAACGAAAACAATTGAGTCACAATATGACGGACAGAATATTTACATGATAGTCAAAATGTTCGACATTATATATCTGCAGAAGTCAGTAGGAAAGTTTTCTGATTATAAATAATTGTGTTATGTGCAAAGAAATCACAAATTTTAATTCAGTTAGATTTGTCTCTCTCTCTCTCTCTCTCCCATCACGGGAATTGCTAAGGTAGTTACAAAATTATCAATTTGCTGATACGGATACGTCATAGTTTTGCTACTATGAGGGTTATTTAATAGCTGTTAAAGTTTCTGAATTATTCCTATGATTATCTTTTTTTCTCTTCCAGAAATTATTGTAACAATTATTTGTCCCCCTTAGGGACAGCGATAAGTCTACGGATTTACAACGCAAAAACCAGGAATTCCCCTCGGTGAACTTGAGTTCAGGTAGCCTGATGTGGCTTTGCTATAAGAAAAACGCACACACAGACATGTGATAATTATTTGACGAATATCAACCACTAACTCAGGACAAGCCACTAATAATTTTCCTAACATTCAGTACTACCTTTCATTTCTGTTAAATCAGCCACTTTATCCACTTTCAGACAGCCATTTGTATACCGTAGCTTACTGTTACTTTTAAATCAAACCGTTTAATTATTCACAATATACGTAGTCTTATAAATAAATTCTCTGACATGTAGCCGCCTTTACTTAATCAATCTGCTGTTAATACTTAGTAGACCTAAAATATCATCCTCAAACCTTAAAACTCACCTGAACTCTGAAGTTATTTCAGGTATATTTTGTACTACAATTAACCACTGTTCGTTTACAGCTATTAATCCGGACCATTTTTTTCCACCGTAATATACTTTCGTCGTCACCAACTGCTGTGTTTACGTATAGCATTTAGCAGTTTCTAAATGCACCTGAACTATGGATACCTCTTTATCACCGTATTACCACCTCTTTTACGTAAATCAGTCATTTTTATACGTCTTGTATCACTATCAGTTAACTTCTATATCACTACTAACTCACCCGTTACATTTTGATCAAAGTTAATATGATTCAGAACATTGTCTGAGGTCATAACATTTGATCATTTTCTCATAATTGGCCGTCTCCATTTTCATCGGTTTGATTGTACCCTATATCAGCTTCAGTTGTAGTTCCCTTTATTACTTTTCCCATTATCCTTTCCACCATTAGCATTTCATTTACACCGCCCTAAGTTATCTGTATACACCAGGGGCGTACATTTTTTACATCCGATTGGGATGGGGGGATAATTTTTGCAACCACTTATGTGGACTGTTCAATTTGCAAGTTGGTAATCTCTGATTAAGTGAACCTGAAAGCTGTAAACATGCAGTCACAGAGTAATCTTGTTGCCACGATAAATGCATGTATACTTAGGCCTACTAACTGATACTTACGAACTATCGCTTAGATCGAAAAGCTTAGATGCACGCCTAAATTAAAGATGTACATTTCAGCTACTGAAAAAAGTCTACATCTAGGCCTAATTATGTAATTCTATTGGTAAGAACACGAGAATCATAAGAACAAACACACAATTTGTAGGCCTGTGATGCAATAACACAATTCAACAAACCAAACTATAGGGGGGATGATTGTATGCACCATACCCCCAGGATCTAAGCCCCTGGTATACACACATCCATCTGCGAACGATCTTCGAAAATGCATGTGATGTATTTACACACAAAACAATCTTTGTTCAGCAAAATGTTAACAAAGTTTATCTGTTACTTAAAGAGGTTCACTGTGCTACATTAAAATGATTTTAGATCTTTACGATATTATGACACTTCATGCTGCCACATCAATCATGCATTACCTGACAAGTGTGTCTTGACAATAGCTTTGCAGCATGATCTTTATTGTAGAAGGATATGTTTTAAGGCTGTCATGTTCAAAGTATGTAACTTCTCTCGAATACTTCTGCCACCTACTTGTGTGCTCTTAGATTCTCACTTGTTAAAAGATATCATATTTTGTTTACCACAGCTGTGGTATGACTTATGTGCAGAGCTCTCTCTTGATGATCTTGGTGTGAAAGGCTAATTCATATTCCTTTATTTTCCAATATTTTCAATTTCAAGGTATATTTTTCTCTTTGAAATTCTATTTACCCAATCTGAACACATCTTTAATGATATTTGAGTATAAATGTTTTACACTAAAAAGGATTGCTCACATACCTATCCAGAAGATGGTCAGTATCTAGCTATATTACTCATGTATGACACTTCAAACAATAACAAAATGTAGTCTAAATGCAAGCCATTATATTGGGTTTAGTTGTTAGGTGATTTACATATCCAGAATTATTTTAATATAATGTACACAGCCATCTATAATAATTTAGTTTTCTGTTTTACTTTAAATGTTTTTTTTAATTTGATTTTCAAGAAGTTTTATTTCAACAATACTGTAAAGAAAATATAATATTACTATTCCCAACTTTTCACAAATGCAAGTTTGATGTATCTTGAAATGTTTTTTGAGTAACCAGTTTTAAATTTAAGTGTGTATTGTTTACTTGTGTTTTTGCTGCATATATGGTGGGTTATCCATGATAATAAAATAACACATGCCAACACGACTGAGAAATCCATTGATTATAATTCATTACAGATTCAATAAATGTAAAGTTGTAGTTGAAGCTGGTGCTTTATCATAGTGAATACAGTTGAAGATGAAGTACAATTCAGGATTTGAGTTCATTTCAGTCCCCATTCTGAAAAGAACTATTAACCAGCAAAACTTGATTTATTTTTTTCTCCTTGAATTGATAGTGTATAATTCAAACTGTCAGATAACAAACTGAAACAGCTTAGAAGTACTGAAACGATGGTGAAAACTTCTTTTGAAGTGATAAAAATTTTAAACTCTTAAGAAAAGAGTACATTTCTCACTTTATGATAAGCTTAAAAATGAATACAATTTTATATTAAATACATTTGATTATTGGAAATAAAATTCTGACACATACCAATATGCAAACTAAGTATGTTGATTTCTAAGATCAGATAAAGAATTATTTGTTTTAAAAATTGAAGCAGTGTCAACCTTTTGATATTTTAACTTGTTAACAGCTTGCATAGCTTCAGATACTGTTAGTTTTGTACTGAAACATAAGGTATAATATTTGGAAAGGAATAAAGCAAAATTTAAACTGTATTTTTCTTTTTAAACTGGTCTAAAGCCATAACAAGATTTCCAGATGAATTATTCAATTTTTTATTGTAATTTTTTTATATTTCATATATTAATATTCCAATTTTGAGTTTTGCTTTTTACATGTAATTTCCTAATATTCTAAAATAGAGAATGCTAAAATGTTTAGCTGAACCTATTTTTATTTTAAATGAGTAAAGGAAAAACTTTTTTACTTGAAATCAATTAGCAAGTGTAAACATTTCATAAACAATAAATACATAGAAATAAGGGTCATATAAAAACATCAGGATAGTAATATTAGAGTTACGTGCTCTGAATCATGTCCAATTTAAGACTTTAAATATTTAGGGAAAAATAGTAACCTTACCAAACAACTTGTATTCTTTTAAAAATATTTTTGGTCATTGAGACTAATAGCTATTACATTATAATAATTAGTAATCACAGACAGAGTAAGAGATATTTTCTTCATGAAAATATTGTATCAGTATTTGAACAGGAATCAATTTTATTGTATTTTGTTTTTTCCTTTTCTAGCCTTGAAATGCCACTGTGATAGTTGCAAAAAGGAGTTGAACAACACATGTGAAACTGATGGAGTCTGTTTCACATCAGTTGCTCTCACTGATAAAGGCACCATTTTTAGTTACAGGTGAACAGAAAATGTTTTTATTAAATTCAAAGTCCAGAATTGGTTACAGATTCTTAAAAAAAAACTTGTTTTACTACATCAGTATTTTTTGTGCATTGAATTATGAATCAACAAGTTAAGTTTTTTGTCTTATATCAGAATTATATAGAATCAGTGGTTGTAAATGTAGATCATCACCAGTTTTTTTTCTTATTATACAAAATTTGTTGCAGAATTAAAGGTCAAAAACTTTTTTTTTTACTATATATGTTCATATTTTCATTCTTTAAGAGCAAGTGAATGCTTTGTGGCTCTTTAGATTTAAATATATTTAGCTTTGCTTCAACTTGCAGTTGTATAAATTAAAATGTGAAACATATTTTTTCATGCTGGATAACTGTAACTTCTAGCTATATCAATTCTCATGATCTCAAATGTCATCCAAAAGAACTTATCTTTATTTGTCTTTAAATGTGGGAGATAGTGAGAAATTTATATTTGTATGTATGCTTTCATTAAAAATTATAGTTCTCAACTGTTCTAGTATGTTTTGTTTTGCAGTGGTGTTAGCAATTTAATATTTATAGCACATTTTTATACAGTTTGCATATCAACTGTCTGCTTTATATTCAGCAGCTTATTTTCAAAAATTATATATGGTTTAAGTATGTTTTAATCACCTTAGATCTTTGGATACTGAAAAATAATGTGAATCATTGGAAATTCAGAGCCATTAAAAATATTTGAAACTTAAAAATACATAACTACTGTTGGTTTTAAGTTAAATGTTTGTTTTATACTTTGATATATTTTTGTTTGACATTGTTTGAGTAATGTTGTAGTAATCATAGTTACTGAATTATTTTTGAATTAAATTAAATAATAGTTTATTGAACTTATCTGACATGTAAACTTTATTGCTTTATATATAGTACACATACTCATTAGGATACAGTGGTGCATCAATGTTAAATTGAATTTCTCAAGGTATTTACTGATTTATTACAAGTGCATACTCAGGTAAGTATCAGTATGGTCTTTCATTGTCATATAATCGGAAGTTTTTAAAGCTTGGAAATAGTTAATAAACAGAAATAACAAGTATGAACTAAAAGTGCCTAGTGGTCATACAGACAATTATGTACACTCTAAACTAAAGAGCTTGCACGCATACATTAGTTTCAGTAAGACTTTTCATATTGTTATAAGCTCCATAGTATTAGCTTTATTCAAGCTTTCTTAGTAGAATGTTGTGATTTTTTTTTTAAAAAAGAAGTATTGTCCATCTGAATCAAGCTTAAGCAATCTTTCTGTGTGTGATAGTTAGTATAAAACATATTCAAACTTGAATACTGATTTTAAACAATAATATTAAATGTCAGTGTGTTCATGATAAATAATATATTAAAATATCAACCTTAACAAGAATTGTTTAGGAACTAGTAATTTTTCTGTAACATTAACTTTTAATTTGAAAGTTATCCAAGAGTTGCTGTATTAATACATATATTAAACAATGCTCTACTCTATTTCATTTTGTCACTTGTGCGTATATAGCTGTGACAAGAAAGGAGAGATTTCCTTATAACTGTGACAATCAAGTAAGGTCATAGGGGATCAGTTTCTTTGTTTCTTTACAGAAGTATAAACTTAAATAACATTACATATAGCTTGTTAAAAATCTCATTTTGCACAGTTTGGGCATTTTTATGGCATGCTTAGTTAGAGCAAACAGTGAAAAACACTTCTGGTGTGCAGTTGGCATCCTCTTGAAGAAGGTTCACCCTCTTGGTTTGCCATGTATTGCATCCTGCATAACCCATTTGTACTCCCATTTACACAGGAAAATAATTATGTAATGAACGGTGATAAGGTTTGGACTTGCATCATCAAGATGCTCATTTCCATTCAGTGAGCATATTACGGATAGCCCATTGTGTGGGTTTGTGTAAAAATATTACTATTGTTGTTTTTACAAACTCCATTTTGTAGTATTTACATAGCAAGCATAAAACTATTAAAACTCTATTTCTGAATATTGCCAAGACTATCAGCTTGTGCTTTTTATATATTCATTTGTAGTTATGGTGGCAACTTTGAATGTAAAACGTACAATAAATAAATAAATAATTTTACAGTTATATGAACGTTGCATAAGAAAAATTTGCATCACGTGTTAGATCATCTTGCAAAAAATATCCTGAAACACTTAGGAATTTTTGCATATTTTAATATCGTCTAGAAATTCGTGTATAGTAGCGTTTTTCTTGTTTAACTGACAGAATCATTTTTGAATATTTGAAAATGAAAATTCACAAAACATCAACATACGAACTTCCTAAATGCTCAGCTTTTATCATCCTTTAAAAACCAGCAAAATATGGCCATTGCTCATTGTTGCTGTATTTATTCATAAGTACAGTTAAGATGTATTTTTAAACCAGAATGTCATCTACAATATTTCTCCAGATATAAATATTGTATGCAGCCATTGAAAATACATATAATGTTTATCAATTAATCAGTGCTGTGCTTAATGTGAGCATTGCTACATCTGTCCCACTGTTAAAAATCTGCCGTCATGAATGGAAGATCATGCTAATTTATAAGAAATTCAGATAACTGTATGCCACATTGAACATCATGCTGTTGTCCATTAACAGTTGTTTGTTATTAAGGCTTTTGCAAGAGTTAATGAAGAATAAAACCTTCATGTAAAAAAATTTTCTAAGTTATAAACATGCATTCCAATTTAACCAATTCAGTACCTTGTAAATTGCTATGTATGTTCTTTATATAAATTATAGTGATCTACGTGGTTCTTTACACAGGTAGCACAGTTATTTTTATTTATTTACAAATCGGGTATTTATATATACTTGTTTCTTTTACATATAAAATGTTTATCACTGAGGTTTGTTTTTCTTACAGATATAACAGTTGTCTTCGTGATTCTTTCTACAAGTGAATTTATTTTTAAGTGTAAGCACTATCATTGCTTATTTGCACAAACAGTTGCATAGTTATTCAAACACACATATAACTGCTGTAGAGTACTTTTTTATATAGTTCTTCACATGTATAAAATAGTCATGTAGTTCTTGTAAAATTATATAGAATGGTAATGAAATAATTTTTTGTGGAAATATGAAATATATAGTTCATTACAAATATAGATTAGTTACGTAATTCTTGAAAAAATATATATACATTGAACAGCTGTAGTTCTCTACACATACGTTGAGTGCATTATTCATTATACATAGAATTGTTCTAACTACTTATGGAAGTTATTTACATTTGGCATGTGATATTTTTTCATCAAAAGTAAGAACTCTTTCAACTCCTGGTATTTTCACTTCATAATAAACAAAGATTTTATGTCAGATGATTTATTCGTCCCCCTTTCCCAGTAGAACAGCCGAAAGAGACTGCTTACAGTTTATTGTATACTAAGTTTACTGATATGATTCGATGTCATGTTAATTAGTGCCTCTACCATACTGGGGGCAGGAATGCTAACTTCAAGAGGTAGGTTTCATCTTACTTACCCCCAAATGGTAGTACCTTATTTTCCTTATATTTTTTATATTTTTCTTATTATTATTTTAACCTGGTAGAGCACCCACTTTCCACAATTGTCTGCAGGCAATGAAAGGTGATAAAAGTGTGGGATGTTGTGGGATTAAGCACCCACATCTCATTCTCCTACTTTTTAGTCTAAATGTCTATTTTTTATGTGAGCCTAGTGAATTGGAGGTTAAAACTGATAGATGGTGTATCCCCACTGCAATGTTGGGCCTACTTCCACAGTCACCTCCAAAACCTAGGAAACATTTTATACTCCCACATTATAGCTTGTACCCTAGGATCTTTTTTTGAAAAAAATGCAGCATAATTTGTTTTGGCTTAAAATATGGTTATAATATAAGTAATCAGTGGTTTGTATTTGCTGTTTCTAATACAGTTCTTCCTCATGATTTCGTTTACTTATTTAACTTCATTTAAATGTATTTATTTCATTTTACTAATATATATATATATAGGATCCTATACACCACAAAAAATCTTTTAAATTAAGAATTATCCAATCAGATAAGCAGATTTTAATGAAAAATTTCCATTCCAACCATGTACAACTAGGAAGCAACAGTAAAAGAGAATTTCATCATTATGATTTTATTGTGGCAAATGATTAACCTACCAACACTTAAATTTTAGTTGTGGGCATTGGATCAAATATCAAATAGTTAAATTTTAGAAGTTCCTTCTGTCAACAAGTCATTAGCTAATACTGCAAAAAGAATCTCTGAAATAGAGAATAATTCTACGGCTTGAACTACAGTTTTTGTTATATATTTTAGTTTGTTTATGCAAATATTGAAAGGTAGTACAGACAGACTATCCCATAATTTGAACTCATGTACTAGAGGAAAGGCAGCTAGTCAACAGTAGTAACTGCAAACTCTTGGGCTACTCCACTTTAAGTATGATATTTGACCATCACTTGTATAATACACTTATGGTTCAAAATGTTGAATGCGGTTTGTGCCCACAATACATGTATCATGGACTTTTGGATTCATAGTTTAGCACGCTAACCTCTTGCCTACATTTGGTCTATGTGTATGAGACAGAGATTACCATTTGTTGATAAGAATGTTTATTTTAAAACCTCAGTAAGTTACAAAATATTGATTCTACATAACTGGTGGTTCTGGACCTGAAATATGTCATTTTACTATGTCCTGAAACAAAACATTGTAACTTTTCATACTACTATAGTCATTAACGTTAAAGCCAAATTTATGCTGAAAATTGTAGGGAAATTCGGCTTGAAAGCTAAAAATAGAAGTGTTTCAGCTTGTTCACAAATGCTTCTTCATTGATTCTGAGCCAAATGTTGTCCTTGTGATTAGCATGGCTGACTATAGACCTGAGGTCAATTCACATTCTGATGCAGCCAAGAAAACAAAACATTAAACTACATCATTAGGGGCTGTAGATGCTTTGTAAGAATGCCAATCAAATTCTACTATTCAATTAAAGTAAAGCATGAGTTAACAGTGGATGGTGCTTTGTAGCTGCTCTCTCTTTGTTTTGTCACTTCAAAATGAGTGACAGCTAAGTCTTGAATAGCTTTACAAAAAATTTAGCAAACAAGTGTCATTGATTTTATGATTCTTTGTGTTGTTACATTTTATGCAAAGCTATTCAAGGGGTATCTGCACTAGCCATTCTTAATTTTAAAGTAATAAGCTGGAAAGAAAAGAGCTATTCAACACCACCCAGAACCAACTCCTGGGCTACTTTTTACCAACGAATAATAGGATTGACTATTGCATTATAATGTCCTTTTGAATACAGGGGCAACATGTTCAATGACTGGTTTCTAGTTGATATTATGGAGGAAGATGTAAAACATTCCATTGCTCATCATAGATGCTAGAATCATAAGTTTCATTACTTAGTTGATTGCTGAACATGTATATGTACTACGTTTTCAAAGTAAATAACATTATATTTGTATTATTGTAAATTAGATTAAGTTACAGTTTTCTGTATTTCTGTAATCGAACTGATGAAAGGTGATATACATGGCAATATACATGAATAATGCCTTCTATAGTGGATGTTGATCAGAGAAAAAAGTAAATATAGAGAAAATTGCCTGTTACATATTCACTTAAATTTGTTATGAGCAAGATCTGTTTAAATAATGAAGAGACTTAAGTTGTTGATATTATTGCTAGAACAATTAATACATAAAACTGTATATTTTACAGTGAATGTTAAACAAGTTGAAATAACTAGTCAACAGATTATCAACAACATGAGCTACTTTAGTGTTTTATAAACATGATTGAACCTAAAAATATTTCTTTAAATTTGAAGATTTAACTTATCTCTTCTTTCAAGTGAGCTGCTGAAAATAATAGTCATTGGTGTTACTTGATTACATATATTTTATGAACTGTCACAAGTAGAAAATAATAACCAGAGATTTTGAAGCCTGGTATATATCCGACTTTTATGCTAGTTTGCATGAGTGTCTTATCAGTCAGGTAAACGTAAAAGGCTTTTTTTTATTTTTCTAATATATGATTTATGTGCTAACATTTTAGTATTACTCCAGTATATCATATAGTCTTCTTCTCTGATATGATATATTTTTTGTATTTTTGTGTCCCCACTGTATCAGAATTCTCATCCAGATGGGATGCTGTAAATGGTGTTTTCCTCTCCAGTGTGACTTCAGATGGTTTGTTTGTACAAGGTTGTGATCATGTTGAGCTGTGGTTTTTGAATACTGTTCTGACTTTGCCTGTTTACATGTTCTCTTTATGTTTTGAGAGATACCTCTGAATATGGCTCTATTATTTTATTTTTATTCTTGTTTATTCTTGAGTATTTTAGTTGTAATCTAGAGTTACAGGTATTCATTGTTAAGAAGAGCTATGTTGATATGTTTTTATTTATTCTTAGCTTTTTCAGTACAACAGATCTTGTTCATTATGGAAACTAGACAGTTTATGATGCCCAAACTTACAATTTTGTGGTGGCTTAATTTATAGTTGGGTATTTACCCATATCTTTGGGTTTCCTCTAATATATTAGTTATGAGTATTAGTAAAAATCAAGTCAAAGAATAGAAATTTATCTTTTCTTTTACATTGTGGGTTGTATTTCCATATGTTGCCTGTTCGGTTGGTTCATCTATGTTAACGAATGTATCACCAACGTATCTGAGCCAACTCTTTAGGCATAGAGCAGCTATTTTGAGGATGTTTACTTTAAAATGTTTCACATAAAGATTGCTAAGTGCTTTGCCTTTTTTCTTGTTAGTAACATTTATTTTCCTATTGGAAATAGGTTGTGTTGATAAAGAAGGTTTTCAGCTATTGTAGAGAGTGGGTGCCTCCTTAAGAGCTTATCATTTTCAAGATGTTGATGGAGCATTAATAATATATCAGAGGTTTTTGTATGTTAGCTGAGTTCTAAATGTGGGAGCATATAATACCTTTTAGATAATAATATTATGTCTGTGATATCTAGGTAAGGGATAAGGGTGAATCTAAGTGGTTATTATAGAATGGAGAGAGTAAGTCTTGCTTGTGAAAAGTAAGTAAGCAAAAGAAGTGTGAGGTGGTACAATTGTGTTCTGTTAACTGTTTCAATGTTACTTTTACAAATTATTTCAGATGTTTCTTGAGGAGTTGCATAATTTCTTTTTTTTGTATTGAACTTTCTCTTTGTGTAGTGACCATCTTCAGCTATTGTTTGGAGTTTGATGGGGTATTATTCTTTATCCATGATCACAATGGCATTCCATTTGTCTTTGTGTTGGTATGAAGGTCTGTGTTGTTTTCTGATAAAGGCCATTAATGTTATTTTATATCCTGTGTAAATTTATATGTGATACTATCTTGGACATGTTTTCCACATTCACATAACAGATAACACACTCAGTCAATCTAGCATAATGTTAATAAAACCTGAATATACTTCTTGAAAGCATCAAAATAATTAAATCTTGTTCTAATGGTTGAGACCCCAGACAAGTGTATATCACATCAGTTTCTCTAACGAGAAGGTATGGCATTAAGTTTTGTATATCTTACAAGTGAGGTTATATGAGTATTGATTATATATTTCATCCAGCACACCCCATTTCAATTTTCATCAGTAATAAAATTTTCAACTTTATTCATAACTCTCTTAGTTTTTAGAGCAGATATTCTCAGGTTGTTCCAAGTGCAGCTGAAATTTTCCATCCTCCATATACCAGTGTAGAAAATTATGTAATATGTATATTTTTGAACAGCTAGTAGTGAGTACATTAATTGGAAATACACCATAGGAAAGTCCTTTTTATGAAACTTGATATGATTCTCAGCTTCTAAACTATCATTAGTTCATGATCTCTTTGAACCTAAATGTTACATCATAATATAGCTGACTTAATGCACATGTAAGTTTGTTTGTGGGCTGTAGTACTCAATAAACAATTGATAGTAACCATCAGAGATGCCAATGTCAATATCCAAATACTCAAGCTTCAACAACTAGAGTTAATTTATAGTTGTCCTTCACAACAAACATTGGAGTTTGTGAAATATGGCTTTTTGTACTTTTGAGGTTTTCTGAGTAAATGGAAGGTACTAAATATTTTCATGTTAATAATGTTTAAATAATCATTCACTTATCCCATTATGATGATATTAATGGCTAAAATTTCATAAAATACAAATATTAAATAAAAATTGCTAAAAGGGAAATAAAAACTTATCCCACATTACTGCCAAAGAATTACTTGACAGAATTTTAACTTAATCTTTCTATTTTAAGATTTTACTACAGGATTTTATTATTATAGGGCCTTAGAGGGGCATGAATGAGAAACATTTTGCATCGTACACACCAGTAATATGTTATTACCCAACCTATTATGTCATACTAATGAGATATTACATCATGCACATTGCTTATTCACTTGAAAGCACAAAATAATAAGTTGTTGTTTTGAAATGATTATTTGATAAGATAGATATAATAGCTCATGAACATGAGGTAATAGTGGTGCTTTAAATGCTAATTTTTTTCTTCTCCATATTCCCTCACTAGCTCCACACAAATGATTCTTTAACAACTGCAACTGGTTCAGGTGCAAGTATATGTACAATCAAGGTTAATTTGCTTGGGAGACATAAATTTTTATGAAATCCTGTGTGTTGAAAATTCATATGGCCTCAGTTAACTGCAAAATGAAGGTTGAAATTCAGTGTTGCAAGTCAAAACAGTATTGTATGTACTTTATGAGGAAACACTGAACAATGATTGTTTATTTCTTAATAATCCTTACTATTAAAGATTCTTTGTAATACATAATGTTCCTACAAACATTTTCAAAAAGTAATAGTATTACTTTTAGATGTCAATAAACACTTCAAATAAAATAAATGTGGAATAGAGCAATATGCAAGAAATAAACAATATTTTAGTTTGTTTTTGTGTCTGTTATTACATTACACTTAACAAAAACAGAATTGCATTGCAATACTACATAGAAATGAAAACTTTCCTGCTTGATTTCCCAGTAATAAAGTGGCTCTATTTTATTCTCACACAGAAATGATTTACCCAAGAATAACACTTACACAGCTGATGAAGATACAGATTCAGTTTCTATCGGGGTAACAAATCTTTGCTTCTCACAATTTTTATTTTTTTTAATATTTATAAATTTATCTTAATTTTTAATTTCATTGCATAAATATAGTTTAGATACATAGTACATAACATATACCACGAGATGGTTTGAGCATAAAAATGTCATATATAGAAGTTCTCAAATCAGAATTGTGTTGTACTAAATCAATCATAAGGATGTAATTCTAATAATTTGAGTGAAAGTAAAGACAAATTGATAAAAATATGTCAGCCACTCCACATTTGCTCCACTCAGTGCCAAGAGGCCTTTCTATATCAGGTCTATCAAGACTAGAATGCACCAGGCACAGTAATTGTTGAGACTATACATATGCTAGCATATTGCATGAATAAAAAGTTCAATGATGTAAATTTGATGAATTTGTGATGAAGGTGATATCATGAACAGTGTTATAAAAAATACTATCCAAGAACTTTTGTATCTTTTTTTTTACATGAAAATGACAGGATTCTTTCACAAAGTAATATTTAACCATTATATATGTTAAAACGGCTGGTATGGGTAGAGCAAAACTATGTAGAGGAGCGAACAACGATTCGACCTTCTTTGGTCATTGTCAGGCTCACAAAGAGAGAAAGAGGTAACTGACTGATAACTGACCACATGTTTCAAGGGGGTGTGTAATTCAGTGTAGGAATGTAGAAGGCATGCTTAGATGTTTGATTATGTTTATTAATATAGGTATAAAGGTGTTACTTTGTATTGGTTTATTTTCGGCTTGAGTTGTTGTATAAGTAAGGCTTCTTTAATTTTGCATTTGCTCAAGTTTGCTCCTTTATTTAGTATTTGATGTTTTCTATGGTTACATTGTGTTTATTTTATTTGCAGTGTTCGAAAATGTGTGAAGGTGACTCTTTATGTTCTTTGAATCTGGTTTCCATTTTTCTACTTCTTTCTCCAATATAGAAGTTGTGGCAGTTATCACATTTATTTTATAAATAATGTTGGTGTCGTGTTTGTCAGTGTAGTTTTTACATATTATAGACCTCAGTTTTGTGCCTGGTTTTTGAATAAATTTGGTATTAACTGAATGTATTTTTTCCTACCTATAAAAGCTGTTTTTACATGTATATTTTTCTCTACAAGTGGGTTTTCTCGTTATCACAGATTAATATTTTACCATTATTGTGAGATATACATAAAGTAGTTTACTGGAAATAAATTAAAATGAATTAAGCTTTGTGGCTTAACTACAGCAATATGTACAAGTTATTCTTGACTTCAACATTACTTTTTAAGTAACTTAAACCTACAAGAATAAAACAAAAATGTTTTCCATGTATGTTATAATGATTACTGAGCAAATAGTAAAAAAAAACACAACAAAAAACATTGTTCTAATTTGAACTGAGTTTTATAAAACGAAATATTAATTATACAGATATCACCTTTATGTTTTGTTGCTTGTTTGTTTTTGACAAATTTATCACTAAGGGGAGGGGTCAAACTCCCACTTGCTCTCATTATCATAGTGTACTTGCATATGTTAACCTTAAGAACACAGTTGTTAAACATGGCAAACTCAGAGCTATGTAGATCCTTTTTCAAAAGTTCATCAATAATTTACAGGAGGATCATTTGTACATTAATACATTATTGATATCAAGTCCTATTTCAGTTTTTCTACTTAAACTTCGATTTAAGAAGAAGAATGTAAACCAAGGTTCTGAATATGGAAGACAACTCTAGTGAATAGTTTTCTAAGCCATGCTTCAATTTATTGCCAGAGGTAAGGGAAAAGAAGCATCCAGCAGATATTATTCTTTGACAAATTAAAAACTGAAAATATAAATATTTTGTGAAAACTTAATCATCACATGTAAGGATGAAAGTTTTCTAGCAGCATGGCAGCTGATTTCTTATGATAGGGTTCAGCAGTTAAGTTTTTACTTGATAACATGCATGGAAATATTTATTGAAATGCAAATACATTTTTCTCAATTGTTTTAGTCTAACTCAGCTGAGAAATTGTGGCCTTCATAGTACTGAATTTTTTTTTAAGAAAAGATAGTTCTTAAATGGCTAATTTTTCACACCTTTGATTTGAAATTCACAATGACCTAACAAAGTTGATTATGAGAAATGAAATATGAGGTATAACATTATTTTAGTACAATCTTTTTAGTTTCTTATACATCAGATTTTTCTTCATCCTAAGTATTTTGCACAAATGCATATTGATTACCGTTTTTAACAATATATTTTAAGATGGTGCTTAGACTGTGCCATACACACACTGCAAAAGAAACTTGCTATTTCTGGAATGTGAAAAGTGTCTTAGTTGAATAAAAAAGATACAACATGAAACAGAGTGATCTTGTATAAGTATGAATGTGCTAGTATCAGTTATTAACAGTAGTAATACTGTCCTCATAAAGTGTAGCGATTTAATGATGAATTGCTATTCAAGTAGTTTTTTGCTTAATATTTAAGTCTTTGATTACTGTTCTAGAATAATCCGTGATGACGATAAAACCCATTTTCAGAGAAAAATCTACATGTAAAAACGGCTGGTTTTGGTTGAGATTTATATATGTAGAGGAGTGAACAACGTTTCGACCTTCTTCAGTCATTGTCAGGCTCACAGTGTGTATTTCCAAGTAGGCATTAAGTTTCTCAGCATGCTTTCAGTTTATAGTCTTGAGGGATCAATAATTTTAATGTGTGGTACTATACTACTCATGAGTGTGTGTTCACTTGGTGATTCTCCAGAAAAGAAGAGCCCTTAGACTTTATCTGTTTGATTATTAGAGTGACATATATTTCGTTAAACTTGCTAGTACATAGTGACTATTGAACGAAAATATTATCTTGGTACAGTGTGGCGATATGAAAAGAGAAACCTTTAGATATTTAGTAGTAAACTGTTCCAGTCTTTTCTGTGTGTGGTTTAATAAAGCTAATCTGTTCTTAGTTTTTCATTACATGGTGATCACCTGTAATATTTATACTATCTTCAGTCATTCATGTTTTGTAATATATGAGTAATGAATTGTTTTCAGTTTGTTTCTATATTGTAGTATGTTGGTTGAAAGTACTCTTAACTCAGTTACTCTGTTATAAAATGTAGCAGTTAGTTTGACGTCATTTGGTTCCATGTTAACATAGTTACTACTTGTGGATGTGTAAGAACAAATTATTCTATATTTTAACATCCTGAGGTGTGTGAAATAAGACTGCGATTCAGTAGTTTTAGTGCTTGATTATGGAGCTAAATTCTATTATTTAGTTCTGGTTACAGTTAAAAATAAAATTCGCTCTCCAACTTTGGAGCCATAAGTTCGTTAAAGACCAACGAACAAACCACGTTATTTAATCTGACAAAAGCAGCCTACAGTTTGGCAGTGGATGGTGTTGACTAACTGCCTTTTCTGTAATCTAAGAAAGAAAAGAAAAAAGTACAAAGAAAAAAAAGTTAGAAAAAACAGACTTCGTAATCAATTGTCTCTAATTACTACTCGATCTCAGGTTGGTAGTGTAGTAGGTAGTAAGATTTATTCTATTTTTTCTTAAAAAAAATTAATTTAAGCCTTTCTTCCAAGACTATTTTTTGGGTATAGATTTATTTTAAAGTTGGTTTGTTCAGCCGTTCCTAATTTAACAAAGAAAGACTAGAGGGAAGGAAGCTCGTCATCACCACTCGCGGTCAACTCTTAGGCTATCATTTTAACAAAGAATGGTGGGGTTGACCCACAAGGGTGTTTGGTGGGGGGGGGGACGGATTCGAATCAAACACCCCAAACGCTGGACCTATCCTTAAAAATTATTTTAAATCGTTTATCGGCATGAAAAGCGGATATGATTTCATTTTTGTCTTATATCAAGAATCTGTACCATTAGATGGAGTGACAAAATTGAATTTCAGTTTGTAATACAGAGAGGGTGGAACTTTTTAAGATTCGAGAACCTTTAACTACTATTTTACATGTTTTCTGACCAGAATAACTATAAAATTATTGTAATCCTTATAAAAATCTAATACCTATTGCCAAGGGCGTCATTAGCTGGCAAAAAGGATCCATGCATGGTTCCCGAAAAGTGACTTTTGCTCAGAATAATTATACGTAATTGCAGTGTGATGTAGCATATAAGACGTTATGAGATGTATATATGCGGAGCGTGGGCTTTATTGGCTATGAAGCAATGGCTCTACTCACAGCTAAATGAATAGTAATATTTGTGTATTTATGTGATTATTTTCGTTAAAGGAGTACATATTATAAGCCCAACATTTTGGCATGTAATTTCAACACAAGTCCTAACTTGCCCTTTCAACCCCCCCTTCATTATTAGTATTAATTTGTCCCAGTAGAATATTAAACACAAAAGTTAAGCTTCAAATACGAGTATAAAAATAACGTAAAGTATGTTTTATATTTGCTTTAAGTACACTTCTGCTTTCACGAAAATAAAATTATTACTGTGTTTTTTGTTTTTTTTTTGCTTGTTTGTAATGCGTTCTTGCTTTAACATTTTCCCATATCCCATTCAATCGGCGTCACCATCTATTCCTCTATTTATTCAAAAAAAAATTGGACAAAGATCGTATAGCAGTGGCTGCTATCCTCTTGTCGGTAATTCAAATGGACAGACGGCTTTACCTAATTTTAGGATTCTGTGACTTGGCCAAAAAGCTCGCGCGTAGGTGTAAGATATCGTTTAGGTTGAAAATTTTAGTTCTAAACCTGTTAATATATGGGCAGACATAAACCACTTCAGTGTAAGATACAATCGATTTATATGTAATTTTATATGCCAAGGCATTTAATAATAAAAACATTTCAGAGTTTCAGATAGGTAAATACACTAAGGTCTGAGACTTGAGCAACAGAATAAGTGTCACGAGAATGACGTATTTATCAGTTTCGGGTTGTTATAGCATGGAAATGAATTTTTATAAATCAAGAGATGCATCACTTTATGTGTAATTTATTTTGTAAATGGCATCATCTGTGCACGTAGGTGGCACCATTAAATTTTGCACAGACGATTCGACAACCTAGTATTTTCATAGTTCCTGTAGATTGACAGGGCTATTCAGAAACAAATTGTAATTTGTTTCCATGAAGCCGCTTTCAAGCAACAAAAAATATTTCGCAATAAACATTTCAAGTGATTCCATTATTTTGAAATGGTATAGTAGCTTAAAACTTGTAGGTGCATGAACAATATTTAAAAATTCCTTCTTAGTGATGAGAAATATTCAAAGTCATTACATGACTTTGAGTCAAACTTTTATCAAGCAAAGAAGTGTCAGTATTTTAAAACGGTAATTTTTGTTCCCTACTAAGAGTTAATAGAAAATTGTGTGATTGTATACAGATTTACATTCTCTCGTACTGAGATGGTATAACAGCTTAGATTTTGTAGTGACGTATTTATTAAAAATAATGATTTCCTTTTTAGTAGCATTGATTTTTCATTCAAACTTGAATAAATGTTTGCACTTAGAACGGATAACTTTTTCGTAACGAACAGATATAGCCGAAAAAAAAATTACCCACGTTACATTCATTCATTTGCTGGGCTACTTTCGACAACTGTACATACAACGTTTGTAGAACTAGATATATAATTGTCTGTTAATGGAGGGCTGTTAACTTTTAAGAATCTTTTTTAGTGAAACTTTTGAAAATAGTATAGTTTTAGTGAGCGATAAAGTGCTGGGAGGGGATGTTGATTCAAACATTTTTATTGAATGAATCAATTTATACTGTCTGAATTTTTCTCTTGATCAACTTGATTCTGAATTTTACTTGGATTTGGCTAATCAAACAACTACAATGCATTATGGAAAGCTGCTATTGTAATCAGACGAGAGGTTTTTACTGACACGTATGAACAGAGGAATAGAGCAAAATGTGTGTGTGGTGGTAGCTCTAACAATGGATAAGATGCATAGTACAGATAATAGAAGTTTTAAATTGGCTTGCCTGGGCAATGAAAAAACTTTTAAATATTTGTTTGTTCATTTGTTTGAAATTAAGCACAGACCATGGGGCTTATTATAAATGAACGACGTTTAGGCGAGATTTTTATATATGCAGTATAGAACAAAGAGATCACATGGCCAGATATTTCTTCATATTGTAATATAGGTTCCCTCACATGGCATGGCGGTACGTCTGCGGGCTTGTAACTAAAGTGGGAGATATTTTCTTCATTAAACGAAAGCGTCTTTATGTTTCCTTTTATTGAGACTAAGTTTATTTAAAATTACAGTGATCCGTATGGATATACTGTGTTGTTGTTTTGAGTTACAATGGTGATAAATATGGGAGGGGTGTTTACAATGATCAGTGAACCTGGTTTCCAGTTTTATACCTGTTTCTCCAATATAAAATTATCAACAGTTATTGCATTTTATTTTATAAAATGACGTTGAAATTATGTGATTCTATGTAACTTTTATTTAGTTAGGATTTTAGTCTAGTGCTAGGCCTGAAGGCTAATTTGACATAGACAGAAAACTTCTTTGATGGCAGGTTTTCTCCAAGTATTGATTATTTTGGAGCTGATGTCAGTAATAAATGGTAGAATGCAGCGTAATGTTATGTTATTTTTTGGTGCATTGGTGTCAATTCTCTTTGAGTTTAATTTTGAAGTTTTTTTCTGGTGTTTCTGTAGAAATATTTTGACAATGATTAGTGGAAATTTGTTGCTGTAAATGAAGGAATATTTTGTAGAGTTGATTGCTTCATCTGTATACTCGAATGAGGCTGTGTGTGTATAAGGTTTTTTATTATATTAATTTTTTGTTTGGATTGGGCGGAATTCCAAGGGATGTAGAGGCGTGTATGAATGATTTATTAGTGAATTTTGGTTTTAAAATGTGTCGAATTCGATAATGTCGAAGTTAACAAAATGCAACTCTTCGTTATTTTTCTGTTCATTGGTAAATTTAATATGAGGGTGAATGTAATTTGTGTGCAAAAAGTGTTTGTTTTCCATAGAAATGAAACCAGCAAAAGTGTCATCAACTTATCTGTACTAGAAAGTTTTGGTTCCTAAAAATGAAGTTGATTTTTGTTGTGAATTTTAAAAGGGAAACGAAAAGTCTGTCGGGGATGTAAATTAAATGATTGGGGTCATTACTGTAGAGATCACGTTTAACGTTGCGGGATGTTAATTAAAGGATTGTGGTCATTACTGTAGAGACCTAATGTAACATTACAGGATGTGAATTAAAATATTGTGGTTATTACTGTACAGATCGAGTATAATATTACAAGATATTAATTAAAGGATTGGAGTCATTACCGTAGAGATTAAATGTGGCATTAGAGACTTACTTTGACAGAAAGTTCGGTGAAAATTAATACAAAATTAAAGTTGGCCACTAAGGCTTTGGAATTTAGTCGATTAATATGTGCCTGAAGTTAGAGCCATCTTTAAAAGAGAAACCTACAGATGTTGTGCAAGATGTGATGGACCAGGCTATGCATTTGTTAAGATTATAGCTAAATGTAATAAGTGGATAACATAAGTCGAATGGGTCAGTCTTATTTCAGGGTTTTGGGAATGCCATAAACTTGTGGTGTGCTTGAGTAAAAAAATAATCTTCAGAAATCAAGTTGTCTTCCTTCATTTGTAACAGGTTTTTGTAAATATTTATTTAATTTGTCAGAATGTTTTTTGAATTGTAAAATAGTGAATATTTAAATATTTGGCTTAGGCATGCACGATTCAAGTTCTATACCTATTATGATTACCTATCATGAACCACAGTAGTGGCTCATAGTATATGTTGATTTTCCATTTCTTTATTATTTGTTGATATTGTTTCGTCAGTCTTCAGCAAAAATGGCTAAGTATTGTAATAAGATATTGTTAACATTACTAAATGCATCATTTAGTGTTGATTGTTTTTTTTAATTTTGTGCAAAGATACTCAAGGGCTATCTGCGCTAGCCGTCCTTAATTTTGCAGTGTAAGATAAGAGGCAAGGCAGCTAGTCATCACCACCCACCACCAACTCGTGGGCTACTACTCTTTCACCAATGAATAGTGGGATTGATTGTAACATTATAATGCCCCCATGGCTGAACCCTCGACCCTCAGATTATATGTATTTCAGAACAGCTGGTATGGGTATTAACACTTTTACTGATAAGGAGAGAACAACATTAGCCGGGTTCCTTTTTCAAAGACTTAATTTTAAACATATTCTTAACCAACTAGATCATAAAGCCATAAAGGACAATTTTGATGTAATATCACTCTTCACAGAAGTCCCAACAACTGTAGCCTGCAATACAGCTTTAGAATTTTATATCCAAGACCCTAACCCATTGAAACACAACCCCATCAACCAATTAGCAACCCTTATAGAATTCACTACCACCAAAATTAACTTCATGTTCAGTAACCAAAACTACCTACAATTCTGTGTCACCAGTTCAAGCCAACATTTTTATGACACGGAATGAATCTCAAGCAATCAATTCTGCCTTACACCTACAACTATACTGGTACAAATATGTTACTGATAAAATTGTTAGATTCACATCTACAGAACACACACTCAATTTTTTTCAACCACATAAACTCTATATACCCCAACATTCAAGTTCACTTGTGAATAGGAAAAAAACTAACAAAATAGCAGTTTGTAACCTCAAGATAATTAGAACTGATACACAATTTGAAATGGAAATCCACAGAAATTCACTTGTACTGGACTATACATTCCCTGAACTCAGCACATGAAACAATACAAAAGCTCAACATATTAAGAAACCAAATAAACACAGCCACAAAATTATGCTTACGTAATAAAATTAACGATGAAATCAACAAAATAAAACAACACTTCATCAACATCAACAAATTTTCTCAAAAACCGTGGATAAAATTATATGCACACACCTAGACCAACAAACAACAATAAATCCCAAGATACAACAAGCTACAAAATTTTATGCTGCTACATAACCTACATTCCTGACATCAGCAACAAAATAACCAACATGTAGAGAAAAGCTTCTTACAGCTTCTTAGGACTGTCGTAAACTATGGGTAAGATATCAAAACCAGAAGGACTCTTGGATTACATTCACAACCAGTTTATCTTTTGTCACCAGTTCCAAAGTTATATGTAACAAAAGTCGGAAGGTCAGTGGGTAATATAAGTCTGTCTCGCTCTTGATCTTGCTCTCTGATGGCCAGGAAGTAACTGATACCCAGAGCATCGCCAATACTCTAGGTGAAAGCTTTTGCCAGGTATCTAGCACTTTTGCTTCATCCTCCAGGTTCTTAGCCCTCAAGACCTCGGCAGAGTGATCACCCCTTTCTTAAAGGGCCGATTGTCTCTATGATGATAATCACCCCTTTACACTGGTGGAATTCAAACTGGCCTTTCGTTGGTCTTGCAGTACATCAGTCAAACCTGATTATGTACACTATGAAATACTGTGTTATCTATCTACTGATTCTCTTGCTATTCTTCTGATTAGTGATGTTGAGAAAACCTACTTGTAGAGAAAAATATATATGTAAAAACAGCTCATTTGGGTTGAGATTTTTTTACGTAGAGGAGCGAACAACGTTTTGACTTTCTTTGGTCATTGTCAGGTTCACAAAGAAAGAAAGAGGAAACTGACCACATGTTTGAAAAGGGTTGTATAACTGAGTGTTGGAATGTAGAGGGCATGCTTAGATTTTGGAATATAATTGTATATTATTTATTGTATTATATCAATATAGGTGTAAAGGTGTTCCTTTGTGTTGGTTTATTTTGGGCTTGACTTCTTGTACAAGTAAGGCTTCTTTAATTTTGCATTTGTGTATGTTTGTTTCTTTATTTACTGTTTGTTTTTATGGTTATGTTGTGTTTATTTGACTTGCAGTGTTCGAAAATGTGTGAAGGTGAATTTTTATGTTTTTAAAATCTGGTTACCAACATTTGGCAAAAACTAGTAACAAAAATGTGACATTCCCATTAAAACCAAATTTAATCAAGAACCAGGCATAAAACTGAGATTTATACTATTCAAAAACTACACTGACAAACACCACACAAACATTATTTATAAAATACAATGTGGTAACTGCTATGACTTCTATATTGGAGAAACAAGTTTTTACATGCATATTACTCTTCTGATTGTTTTCAACTTGATCTGGCAGAATGATGTTTTTTTCTGATGCCTGGCATCAAGCTATTGTCCTACCTTTCTCTAAGATTGGTAAGGATCGTAAGATTCCTTGAAACTACTGTCCAATTGCTTTGATGAGCTGTCTCTGTAAGACCTTAGAGAGTATGGTTAATGCTTGTCTTGTTTGGTTCCTCTAATCAAACAACCTCCTATCACCCACTTAGTATGGATTCCGTCGACAGAGCTCCATCATGAATCACCTGATTCAACTTGAAATATCAATCAGAGAAGCCTTTCTCAAATGACAACATCTTGTATCAATGTTCTTTGACATTGAGAAGGCTTATCCCCTCGGTGTGGATTTCTGTACATGGTGAGGAGACCTACCAGGGAAGGTTCTGTTCTTTCAGTTTACCTCCTCTGGGATCTAAACATTCACCCATGTGTTTGTTGTGCGTGGTGACCCATGAAGGGGAGGAGAGGATCCTGGTAGTTGAGGTGTCCAACCATAACACACCACTTTGGCCTTGAATTCCTGTAGACGGGCAGCCTTTGGGTGGCCCTCCTTGGGTGAATCGGCTGGTCCACTTGGACTATAGTTAACCAAGTACCAGTGTTGGAAGTTCTCAATGGGTGTTGTTGACATTGTGTTTGATGCTGGTGTTTGGGTATAGTGCTCACGAAACACTGGCATTGCTGCAGTGTCCTTGCATGACATTGTACTGGGTCCCCTCGTAGGGCTCCACAGTGGGTGGGGTCAGTGGGTACCGAAATTTTCCTTTTTTCCTGTGGATCCTCCGACAAAAAATTTAAATAAAATAGTGAAAAACAGTCAAATAAACGACCACGTCTTGAAGACTCTGGGCAGCAATCTTCAACATCTGTAACACACGTATCTCATTTTCTTATATTCCATTTTTTTTCAGAAAAACCTGTAGGGCAGATGTCCACCTTTTTTACTCAGAAGGGACTAGAGGGTCTTGCTGGCTCTCCAAAGTCAGTAAAGAAGCTTCAATCTGGAGACATTGGTTGAAACATCCACACCTCAACACAATGAACTCCTTTTGAATTTAAAGGCAATTGGGGATATACCTATTTAGGTTATCCTTTATGCTACCTTGAATTCATCACAAGGAGTTATTGTTGAGAGGGATTTCAAGAACGTTCCTGAGTCAGAGATTCTTGCTGGTCTCTCCACTCACGGAGTTTCTGCAGTGAGGTGAATCTCCACTTGCAAAGATATAGTTACACTGCCAACAAATATCCTCATTTTAACATTAACATCACCACGTGCACCTTCCACCATCAAGGCAGGTTATCTAATTTGCAGGGTACAACCATACATTCAAAACCCTTTCCGATGTTTCCAGTGTCAGACGTTTGACCACTCAAAGACATTATGCCATGGTTCCCTGAAATTTGCTTGTTGTGGTGACAAAGACCACAATGCCTATGAGTGTGACACGGACCCACATTGTGTCAACTACAATGGACAATGGTTCTCACCCTTCCTACTTTCGTTCTTGCCCACTCCATCTTAGACAAATGCTGCTGCACTTCTTTCCACTACTACAGTGGAAGTGCAGACAGATATCTATGTGCCTCCAAGAGAAACGTTTTCAAAACATATGAAAAGCCTTTTGATCTCCATGGTTAAAAAGGTTGATGAATCGACTTCTACACCCATCTCTGTTCCTTCCATACATTTCAACAAATCTCAAGATCCACATCCTTCAGTTTCAAATACAGGCATTTCTTCTGATACATTATTCTTTCCCACCTCAAAATGCAAAACAATCATTCGTTCATATTCTCAGTCACTGGAATCCCTTCCAACAACAAAGACCTGTCCAATCGACCCAGGGCAGGATCCATGGAGGTTGATAGACCTCCTCCAAATAAAGACAGTAAGGAAAAAAAGACGTGGTCACAAACAGAAGGGTTCTCCAACCACTTTGCCCACCCATCATTAAAAATGGCCACCTTGATACAATGGAACTGTTGAGGTTTATGTTCTACTCTGGATGATATCAAAACACTGATTGCTTTCTACCATCCTGTATGTCTTTTCTTACAACAAACATTTCTAAAACCTGCTGATACAGTCACCATTCGGCAGTTTTCTGTGTACAGAAATGGCAGGCTGTGTGATGGACAAGTGCATGGAGGGGTGGCACTACTGGTTGATCAGCATGTGCCCACCCTGTCACTCACAACACCCTTGGAAGTCATAGCCATCCATGTTTCCTTGGGTCATACCATCACTTTTTGTTTTCTCTACCTGTCCCCTGGAGAGCCATATGATCAATCAGACTTTGATGCTTTTGTTGAACAGTTCTTGTTTCCCTTTCTAATCCTGGGGGACTTTGATGGACATCATCCCCTCTGGGGAAGTGCTGTTATTGATAGGAGGTGTTGCTCTGTAGAGCATATGCTCTCTGATCACAATTTTTCTCTTTTCAATACAGGTTCTTCCACTTATTTTCATGCACCTAGTCAGTCCTTTACTGCTATTGATCTCTCGGTTTGCTCCCCTTCTTTATTCTCCCAATTTTCATGGAGGGTTGACAATAATCCAAAAGGCAGTAATCATTTTCCTATACTTTTGAGAGAGACTGGCCGTGGTCAATGCCACCCTACTCACATGCCCCGGTAGAAGCTGGATAAGGCAACCTGGTCCTCTTTCACTGCTTTTGCAGAACTTGATCCTTCCATCATGAATCATCCATCAGTAGATGACTGTGTGGTAGCAGTAACTGACTGTATTATATAAGCAGCTGCTCAGTGTATTCCTAAAACCTTGACACATTTTCCACGATATTCTCGTCCATGGTGGAATCCTGCTTGCCACTTGGCATGGAAGACTCAAACACCAGCCTGGTATACTTTCCACAGATATCCTGCCCTTTTGAACCACATCACTTTCTAATAGGCCTGTGCACATGCTAGGTGGGTAAGACGTCAAATCCAGAAGGAATCTTGGATTAAGGTCACAACTAGCATATCTTTTACCATCAGTTCCAAGGTCATGGGACAGGATTTGATAGGTCAGTGGGCACTACAATTCTGTCCCCCTCTCGATCTTACTCTCTGATGGCCAAGAGGTAGCTGATGTCTGGAGCATCACTGATACTCTAGGTGAAAGCTTTTTCCAGTTATCTAGCATTTCTGCTTGTTCCTCCACATTCTTGGCTATCATAACTCGGGCACAGTGTTCACCTCTTTCCTTTCAAACTGACTGTCTCTTTGACTATAATTGTCCGTTTACAATCGTGGAACTGAAAATGTCTCTTCATCGATCTGGCAATACATCTGCTGGACCTGATGATGTACACTATGACATGTGCTATATCTCTTCTGCTTCTCTTGATATTCTTCTAATTGTTTTTAACCAGATCTGGCAGGAGAATGTTTTTCTTGATGCCTGGTGCCAAGCTATTATCCTTTCTCTAAGGCTGGAAAAGTCCCAAGATTTTTTCAAACTACCATCCAATTGCTTTGACGAACTGCTTCTGTAAAACCTTAGAGAGGATGGTTAATGCTCATCTTGTTTGGTTCCTCAAATCAAACAACTTCTTCTCGCCCACCCAGTGTGGGTTCCAATGACAGCACTGCACCACAGCCACCTAATTCGACTTGAAACATCAATCAGAGAAGCCTTTTTCAAATGCCAACATCTTGTATCAATATTCTTTGGCATTGAGAAGCCTTGTGACACAACATGGAGGTATGACATTTTGCAAAACTTCTATATATATACATATATATATATATATGGGTTGCGTGGTCATTTACCCATATTTATCAAACATTTTTTTAATGGACAGGAGATTCCAAGTTTGTGTGGGTTTGACACTTTCCTGTTCTTTTGTACAGGAACTTGGGGTCCTTCAGGGCTGTATTTTGAGTGTTACACTTTTCAGTATAAAGATTAATGTCATCACTGAACAACTCCCTCTTACTGTTGTGAATGGGTTCTACGTCGACGACTTTCACATCTCATGTCAGTTGTCGAACATGAGATATGTTGAACGGCAACTACAAACTGCCCTCAATCATGTACTGCAGTGGACTATGGTGAATGGCTTAAATTTTTCTCTCTCTAAAACTATTTGCATTCACTTTTGCCACCAACGGGGTATTCACCCTGATCCTAAACTCTGTATTGGTGAAGTTTTGCTGCCAGTGGTCCCTGAGATCAAGTTCTTGGGGCTTATCTTTGACCATAAGCTGGCCTTTATACTACACTTGAAACAGCTACGGGTCAAATGCACAAGAGCACTGAACATCCGCCGTGTCCTCTTTTCTGCCAGTTGGGGAGTGGATCAATGTTCTATGTTAAAGATTTATCGTGCTCTTATTCGATCAAAACTCTACTATGGATCAATGGTCTATGGCCCTGCCTGATCCTTGGCCTTAAAGATGCTGGACCCCATTCATCATCAAGCACTTCAACTCTGCACTGGAGCTTTCTGCACCTCCCCAGTTCAAAGCTTATATGTAAAATTTCATGAATCTTCACTGGACCTTTGCCATTTGCAACTGTCTTCACTATATTCTTCGAAACTTTGTTCCTTACCAAAGCATTCCATCTGGGGATGTGTTTTTCTTCCTCAGTGGGCCATACCTTTTCAGAACAGACGATCTGCCATTGCTCCTTTTGCAATTGGATGAATTGTGTCTGTTCTTGGATAACATTGCAGAATCAACTGGTTGGCCCATTCCACCATGGCTCATTACAGTCCCCAAATGTAACCTTTTTTTCTGTCATCTGAAAAAGGCAGATATTCCTGATTGGAAGTACCCTCTCTTATTTACTGAATATCTTTTGAACAATCATTCCACTCCAATTTATACGGATGGTTCCAAATCAGGCAATTCTGTGGGCTCTGCCATGGTTTGTTGAGGTTTGGTGGTTGTGCACGAAATACCCTCTACAGCCTCTGTGTTCACTGCTGAGCTGTATGCTATATCTCTTGCCCTGAATCATATTGAAGCCGAGCAATAGTCCAACTGCACTATTTATACTAATTCACTTAGTTCTCTACTGGCCCTGGAATCACTTCTCATTGGCTCATACCCTGTTCTTGCTGATATTCAAAACTGACTGGCCCATATCTAATTAACATCTACTTCTATCCAATTTCTCTGGATACCAGGCCATATTGGTATTCGCAGGAACGAGCTTGCAGACACAGCAGCTAAATCTATCTGTTCTGGCACTATCACCACTGTGCCTATTCTGTACATGTACTATGGTCCTGTATTCAAGGCTCAGCTCTATGCCAGCTGGCAGTCCACTTGGAGTGAGCAATGTAACAACAAGCTTTTTCAAATAAAACTCTATATTGGGCTTTGGCCGTCTAGCTTCCATAAGGTTCAGAAGGAGGAAGTTGTTCAAACTAGACTACGCATTGGTTACAGATTTTTAACTCATTGTTTTCTTTTATCTGAAACTCTTGCACCAATGTGTAGTTTATGTAACACTCAAATTACTGTAAGCCACATTATACTTTCTTGCCATCGTTGTGACTCTCAACAATGGCACTATTTTATACATGTTCTACCACAAAGCTTATCCGTAACGTTAGACAGTGTTATTGGCAATGGTGACACTGTCCAGCTTAGAAATGTATTTAGTTTTTTGAGGTCTTTTTAATGTTATTTAAGTTTTTTAATTTGTACATAAGACCCCTTTAAAATGTGATTCCACTTTTGAGAATTGAAGTAGTACATCAACTTCGATTTGGAATTAGAAAATGGCTGTAACGTAAAATAACTTGAAACTAGGACTGGAAAGGTCAACTTCAGTGTTTAACGCTGATTTTTGAACTTACCTGTAATTTTTCTCTTACTGCTGTAGATTAGATATAAAAATTTGATATAATTCTATTTATGTTTTTAATTCAAAAATTAAACTTTGTTTTGCTTTACCTTAATTTCCATTTATGAATTTTAATAATTTTACTTTAAACTTTTCACTGGATGTTTGGTGGTGAAAGTCTAGTTTCTTTGTGCCATAAAACACCAAACCAACAATTAACAGTTTTTAATGAACTTATAGAATATTGTTTACAAAAAAGTTTACTTCTTATTGAAAACCAAGTTGGTACCGTTCATTGGTTACGATTATTAAAAGAAATATATATTGCATAGTGTTCAAAGTATGATGTATTTAAAAAAAAAAGATAAACAACAAAATGAAATTTATTAACAATAAAATTCCGATGATTTTTCATAAGTGTTTGAAAGATTTCTAACATCACGTGTAATAGGACAATACAACTGGAATAAATTACCCTCAAAAACATAATATTTAAATAATAACTTCGAAACATTGTTATAAATGTAGACTTTATATTTTAAAATTTTTATGGCATACAAAACTTTTGGTAAGTTTTAGTTTCTTTTCAAGGTATGGAGTACGGTTTTGCGACAAAGGAGACGTGAACCATAGACTCTCAGATTCTCAATCTAGCACGCTAACCTCTTTATATCTGTATTAATTTTCAGAGCAATCAAACATTATAGACATTGTTAAATGCTAAAATAAGTTTGTATATCGTTGTGTACAATTTGCTTATAATTGAAAAAAAGTATTTTGTCATATAAATTATTGGATACTGGTAATTATTTTAAAAGGGCAATACTTTGAAAATGTATCAACTATATATACTTTTTTAATGTATTAAATTATTAGTTATAAAGTATTAATTAATTTATAGACATCATCGGGAGGGATAGGTCTGTAATCGATAATACTAATTTGTCTTGATGAAACTTTGTAGAATGCACGGCAACTGCCTGTTGTGGAGATACAAGTACAGAGTTTTATTATGAATACTCTGCCAAAACAATCTATTAAAGAATGCATATTAGTCTTATTCACCCGTGAATTAGTAGTAGTCTGATATGTTATCTATAACTGGATTAATTTTACAGTTAAGAAAAATCTAGACAACGAAAGAGGTTATGAGTATGACATTATTACATCACGTTCAGCAACTGAGGTTCAAAAGGATGGTTTTTTGCACCCAGTGACCTACTCCCCTTCCTTTCCATCTGAATGTTCATGGTTATTAGCTCTAGTTTATCATGGGTCATAGGATAGTCCGTGTAAAATTTTTCACGTGTTTATTAATGTGCACACTTCACTTGAACAGAATTTCAAACTGGTTATCTATATACATTTTGCATCTTCATTTAATTTAATATTGAATCTATAAGCTTATTTTTTAACCAGTTAAATATCTACCAATTGTTCAATCTTCAGCCATTTATTGGCCGTGTCTGCAGGAAACTTATTGACGATGGTGAAGTATTGTTTTATTTTGTCTAATTCATCGTTAATTGTATCTGGTGAGCATAGTTTTATGGCTGTGTTCATCTGGTTTTTTAGTATGTTGAGTTTTTGTTTTGTTTCATTTGCAAGTCCCAAGGAATGTGTAGTCCAGTATAGTTGATTTTTGGACCATATATTCCTTGCGACTCAGTACATGTAACAAAACAAAAACTCAACATACTAAGAAACCAAATAAACACAGCCATGGAACTATGCTCACCAGATAAAATTTACAATGAATTAGAAAAAAATAAAACAATACTTCATCAACATCAATAAGTTTCTGCCACAAACCATAAAAAACATTATACGCACATGCCTAGACAGAAAGCAAAATCAACCAACAAAAGTAAATATGTATCACAAATAAAAAAATATCACAAAACCATACACTGCTGCATACCATATATTCCCGACATCAGCAGAAAAATAACCAACATTTGGCAAACACTAGTAACAAAATATGATATTCCAGTTGATACTAAATTTATTCAAAAACTATGCACAAACTGAGGTGTATACTATGTAAAAACTACATTGACAAACACAACAACAACATTATTTATAAAATACAACATGATAACTGCCAATTCTATATTGGAGAAACAAGTAAAAAAATGGAAACCAAATTCAAAGAACATAAAAAGTCCCCTTCACACGTTTTCGAACACTGCAAGTTAAATAAACACAACATAACCATAGAAAACACTCAAATACTGAATAAAGAAGCAAGCATAAACAAACGAAAAATTAAAAAGCCTTACTTATGTAACAACTTAAAATAAACCAATTCAAAGGAATATTTTTATGTCTATATTGAAAATAATAAAGTAAATAATATAAAATTATATATTCAAACATCTAACACTGCCCTCTACATTCTGACCTTCAGCTACACAACTCCTTTCAAACATGTGGTAAGCTTCTGATCAGTTACCTTTTTATTTCTTTGTGAACCTGATGATGACCGAAGAAGGTCGAAACGTTGTTTGCTCCTCTGTGTGAAATATTTTCTCAACCCAAACGAGCCAATTTTACAAATATATTTTTCTACAAGTGGATTTTCTCGACATCATTGAAGACATTGGAAAATGTGGTGAGAATCCATGATCTCAAAAATCAGTAGTTAAAGCAATGCATGTGTCACAGTTAATACTGTGCAACATTATCGCCAAATGGAAATGAGTTTGGCATTGGTTCAGCCATCAAATACCTTAAGCAGCTGGAAATTAAAACAGGTATTTTCATGCTTTCCATACGAAGACATACAGGTTAACTTACCAAAGACACTGTATTTGAATTACTGTGTGATCAAACTGTCGAAACAGATGCTGAGAAATCGACATCTTTGCCACAAAATGGTTTACGAATATTCTATGGGGACAAATGGTATGCTTTGCACTGGACAGTAATAGAAATTATGCTGCAGGGTTGTCAGAGTATGGTCAGATGTAGTAACATCGACTGTATAATGACGGTCAAAAATTGTTTTGAAGTCGCGTTTTCAGATAGTCATTTACTGACATTTAATTCTAAATGTACTGATAATTGTTAAGGTTTGCTTCATCCCCATCTTGTCCCTAATCTGACAACTTTTTTACTATATTTGTTTACTGCACTTAGGCTGTAATTTTTCAACTGTTTTTTTCTTGTTTTAATGTATTTGAGATGAAAGTAATTTGTTATGTATTGATTTGGCTGCATTTCTTTTAGACCATCTTGTTTAAATTATAATCTCTTAGTTAGAAACATGTAAAATAGAGATGATCTGTGTTCATTTTGAATGTGGGAAAAGTCAGATTGTAAAAGTGTGAGGCCAATAGAGCTAGTTAGAGCAAAGTGCAATAATATGAACTGTGAATTACTTTGTTGGTTGTGGACCTGGATCATCAATAAAAATGTTCTAGACTCAGTGTCGTACGTTAAAGTTTGTGAAACTGCTGTGTGTAAATTTATAATAACTATTAGTCATAACTGTTAATATGGTGTATTTTTTGTACAAAATTGTTTGCAAATACCATAGATCTGATATATTTTAAAATTTAATTGACTTCTAGATTCAAATTTAGATTTTTGATCATTTGAAATACGTTAATATTCATAACGTAATAAATCTGAGACTTGTCTAAAATAAATTATATGTAAAGACAATTTACAGCATTCAGTGTTTACACAACTGTTTGTACTTAAAAAGTGAGTGTCAAAATAAAGAAAGAGTACGTGACAGAAACGGTTTGATACAAGACTTGGAACACTTATTAAACATTTTCAATATCATTAGTTTGTAAAATAAATGAATATGTTACTGTAATAGATAATTGTTTTTAAGGCGAACAAAGGGACACTAAAAGATAAGACGCTTTTTGACTGAAACTGCATTTTACCGGCTGTAGCATTGATATTATTAAGGTGAAAAAATGAGGTTACTCACTTAAAACATCTATTTATTTTTAGTAAACACTTTTGATGATTATTATTTGCCCACATCTCTGTTTTCAAAGTATAGATTTTTTAGATTGTGTTCCAGCTGTATGACTCATTTTGTGAAATGTTTGATGGATGCAGGGGCTTTTACTTATTTTTAATTCCTCAAATATTTTGTTTTTAACCACTTGTGGAAAACTAAGAGCCCTATGATTTAAAATTTGAGCTAACTTATTTATAGTTTTGCTCTTTGCTCAGAAAACTGATTGAAATATCTTTACATTTTGTGGCCAGGTGGGCTCAGGCGTTTGATTTATAATCTGAGGGTCTCAGGTTCGAATCTCCATCGCACCAAACATGCTCGCCCTTTCAGCTGTGGGGGCATTCTAATGTTACAGTCAATTCAACTATTTGTTGGTAAAAGAGTAGCCCAAGAGTTGGCGGTGGGTGGTGATGACTAGCTGCCTTCCCTCTAGTCTGCACTGTTAAATTAGGGACAGCTGGAGCAGATAGCCCTTGAGTAGCTTTGCATGCAATTCCAAAACAAACAAACAAAAATCTTTAAATTTGGGTAATATTTTAATACTGTACCAAACACATTAATTGTGCCTAACTTGTACTATATTTTTTGTGAATTATACAATTATTTGTTTATTTGCTCAGTTATGAAATAAGCCACGAAAACAGAAAGGTACAGTATAGAAGTAACTCATAATTTTGTAACTTTGTCATATTTGCTTTAATCAAAAACTGATAAGGTTATTGTAAATGTTACTTATACTCATAATTTTTATAGCATTGTGACAGTATATTATATGAATGGTTAATTGGAAATATTTTTTATAAATGAGTAATGTTTAAGTAAATCTCAAATTTTTATGAGCATATTTTGATTTGGAATGCTTTGTATTAACTTCCTTATTTTCCTTGTCATTTTTAAAATTCTAGTGAATTGTGCAAAAGTTAAAAAAGAAAGTATCCAATAAAGAAAGTTCACAGAGATTTTATCTATTATTTGGTTTTGCTTGATTGTTAAACACAAGTAAAAAATTACACAACTAGCTTACTCTATTCTGTCTGCAGAATTTCTGCTGATCCACCTGCAAATAGTGTAGGAATAAGTAAGTAAGTTGTCTCAGGACCCAAACGTAAATGGACTCAAAGTTGTATGAGTTTTATATGAAGTAAATAAAAAAAAAAACAATACCATGATAAAAGATAAACATAGTAATAATGAATACAGCATAATTTTATTTTGGCCCCTGCATCAAAATGTATTGAACAAGTTCTTAACTTTGGAGCAGTCTTGAAACTAATGCATAATAGTAAAAATGCTTTAAGCAACTAAAAAACAGGAAAATTAAAATTATTTGGATCTTTAAATAATGATCAACACGTTGCTTTATCAAAATCATAAAAAGATAGTTTTGATGTTGTCATATATCACTGTTAATACTTCACTTTAATGTGAGGGTTGTAGGTTCGAATCCCTGTCACAACAACAAATAGGCTCGCCCTTTCAGTAGTGGGGTCTTTATACTGTGACAGTCAATTTCATTAGTCGTTGGTAAAAAGAGTATCCCAATAGTTGACATTGGGTTGTGATTACTTGTTGCTGTCCATCTAGTCTTACACTGCTAACTTAGGGACAGCTAGCACAAATAGGCCTTGTGTAGCTTTGCACGAAAATTCAAAACAAACAACAAATAATTCTTCACTCCAATTAACACTATTTAAATAATTCAGCTCAATTTGTGAAATTAGATAAAGATTTAACATCTGAGCAAAAATGCAAATTAAAATCCTTTTTTTCTATAGTATAACAAATTAGATAAACTTTCCAATGATTTGTTAAATTTCTTAACAACTTTTAGATTCTCATATGCTACAAACATTTGAACTTTCCAAACATCTGTAAACCAAATTCTCTTTTACGTCCAATTGTTTTTTTATTATAAAGCTTATAACTATAATGTTGGAAACTTTCTGGTTTTGATTTTACCCCTTATATCAATAAAGCTTCTTCAATCAAAAACTCTTTATCATTTACCACAAAACAAAAGGATTCCGATTTGTGTGTATCTATGGTTATTTTCTTCATACAAAATCTTAATATAAAAGCCTGGTGAAGATGTAATCCACCATGCTCTAAAATGTTGCTAGAATGACTAAACCCAGATATTTATCAGATTTTTACACCATCAAATGATGTTTTTACTCTCTAGCTCTTCGTGTAATTACTCTACTTCAAAATAGTTATGACCGAAACAACTTATTTCCACTTCACTCATTCCTTTGGGTTTTTTTATCTGTCATATGAATGGCATTTTGTAATGTTTAAGGATATTGATTATATATCAATAATTTTCTTGTACGTAGAATGCATTCTGCACTACCACAGCAAAACGCTTACAGTTGAAAATGAAGTTGATAGAAAAATGTATATTTTTAAATATTTCAATTTAAAAGAAGTCAAAGTGGATTTGATACAACTGTTTGTCATGAAAACACATATTCATCAGTCTGTTTTTAATAGAATTTTCCATAATCATGTATTTAGGAATAATCAATAACCTCTTTTGAAGTTAAAACTATTTGCTTTTCTCCTTAGGTGATCCAACATGGCTTTGATTAGTGTAGTCCATGAATTATTGTTGGGTAGTGTGAACTAACTGCCTTTCCTTCTGCTTATCACTTGTAAACTAGGGAAAGATAGTGCAGGTAGTTCTCAAGTAGCTTTGTGCAAAATTCAATAAACAACAAGTTTCTTAATTGTTTTCAAAAGCTTTTAATCTCCTGAAAAAGTGTCAAAATTTGTATAATCTGTATGAGTTGTATGTTTGTGTTTGTCTGTATGAAACGTTTCTTGATTAATGCTACTGACTCACATTAGAAAGGGCATTGTTGGAGGAGTCTGGATTGTATACTGGTTTACCAATTTCATAAAACAACTAACCAATTCAGAATAATCTTGCCTATTGACTGGCATCAATCTCGATTTTAGATTTTTATTTGCAGTCTATTTCACACAAACAACATGTGACTTGAGTAATTTCCTGTAAAAATATATCACATTAAGTGCAATTTATGTGGGCTTTTTTTAAGGATCATTTCATAGACTACTATGAAAATTTGTAAGCCACCTTTTTTTGTACTATTGATCTTGTATTTTGTTTTTATGAGTATCTTTGTTTCAACTCACAACTGTTTTATACTCTGAACACTGTTATAAATATAATTGCTTTATTATTTACTTGATGTGTAGTTTCATAAAAGCTACTTCTGTGTCAGTTTGTTTAATTGACTGCATAATTTATCATTTTTTGTTTCATTTTCAAAGATACCAGATCCTTGGTGTGAGAACAATAATTCTTCATATTTACAGTCAAGAGTTTTATTCTCGTAGGTGGATGTAGCAAATAGTCCAATGTGGCTTTGATATTAGGAAACGTGTACAAACACAAAAATGTTCTAGGATTTGTCATTCTAATCCAATGCATGCAAGAAAGCATATTTTAAATGCATGCTTGAAAATGATATGATAAAGTAAATTCAACCAAAGGGCATGAAATCTATTGTTAATGTTTTACAAGTTGCAGCTAGTAATAATAATATGAATATTATAGAAACAGGATTAAAATGTTGAATAACAATAAGAAGAACAAAGTAAACCCTTCTGCTAGTGGTATAATTTTTTTGGATGTCTGTTTGTCTGGCACGAACAATGAGTAGTACCTTTCCTAACCACAAATGAAGTGGAAGCCAATTCAACCCAAACAGATTTGATTGGAATTATATTCAAGTTCAAATTCTATGAGGAATTCATAGAATTTCAAGTTACTCACACTAGGATACTAGTCTCTCTTACAGAGAAAAGGGGCTGAAAGATATACTGCACCCTATTTCAATCAGTTTCACCTTTCCCCTTTCAAACAATAATGAAATGATAAGTTTAACCCAAATAAACTTCACATTGAACCAAGTTTTTAATGTTCCATCCTTAATTATATTAAAAGGCAAAATCCTCATGATAGAAACTACTTTGTGGAAAACATAAAGGTTGTTAGTTACTCAAGGACATTAGCTTATAATAACTAACTTTAAAATATTTAAATATTTTGTTCTGTATACTGAGGCAGAAAGACCAACTTTAGATAGCTAGGCTTGTCTTAGCTTACCTGTTTTATACTGAATACTGACAGTGTCTTGCCAGGCAAAGTTTTTGGAGAAAAAGGACAATGTTTCATCCAAATATTATTTACATAGTCTACCATTTTACTTAACTTTTATTACTTTTGTTTGAAAATATTCTTGTAAATTTGTTTGCAATTCTGGGTTTGCTTGTTTTAAAGTGAGAATTATGTCAGGAAAATTACTTCAAAAGTGTTTGTTTTGAAGTGCAAATCCAATGTGAGAGGTAATTTGGTAATTATAGCTTGTATTTATTTGGCACTTTGTTACATAAAACTGGTGTCTCGTATCAAAAAAGATATGGTTCTTTTTCAATGAAATAATTGTCAAACACATTTTTAGTCAAATACAAGAGCCTAAAAATTTTCAAAAAATTTATTGGAAAAGACAAAAAGCATTTGAAAAAAAGTTTTGTCTGATTACAAAACAAAAAATATTATGTTTCAATTCATGACAAAGGAGAAATTTAGAGCAGTTGCCCACAATTGATTGTTCAAAAAAACTTCAATATCTATATAAAAATTAGAGAAATTTTGTTGGTTGACTTCATCTGATTATCACATTCAAGTCTTATAGTCATAATTTTTTTTGTAAAGTATGCATTTTATGCTTTATCAAAATAATGCCAAATTTTTCCAACAATGTACAAATTTTTGCAAAACTATTTATGAATAGGAATACATCTCATAGAAGAAACAGACTACCCTTTATTTCTATAAGACACCTAACTTCTAACCTTTTATTTAATAATTATGAAATTATGTTAAACAGAACTAATACCCTTACTTTAACAATACTTAATTTCCCATCCTCCTTTCTCTTGAAAATTTGTTCATGTATAAAAGAGATTCAGGACAACATCTCATCTCCATGATCACTAACTCCTGCTTTAAAACAAAGTACTGTTAAAGTAAGGGTATTAGTTCTGTTTAACATAATTTCATAATTATTAAATAAAAGGTTAGAAGTTAGGTGTCTTATAGAAATATAGGGTAGTCTGTTTCTTCTATGAGAATATTTTTGCCTCTTTGTACATTTCATAAAAGGGTGGAGGTTGGGAGTTTTACTTGTGAAAATGTACAGTGGCTTATTTCTACTTTAAGACTGTATCTGAGTATTAAGGGTAACTACCTATCCATAACTGGCTGCAGACAGTGAAAGGCAATATGAATTGATATGTTGTGGATTCAAGCACTCTACTCCTAACTCTTAACTGACATTCCTTAGTTACTGGCTTGTTTGACAGTGGAATCTGGATCATGTTTGATGGATGGAAAATTTACATGTTTGGATGCTGTGGCCACAGATATTTTCTCTTGAGTTTTAATAGTGACAACATGGGGAAATTAGTTTTAATTTTTGAGTCTTTGTAATGTATTTGATTTATGTTAATTTCATCGTTATTGTTTTATAGTGTTGATTAACAAATTGCTTATTTACAATTTATGTATTTAGTAACTGTAGAACTATTTACTTATATAAGTAAATAAATAACTGTTTTAGAATGATTAAAGAATTTATATGACACTTCATAAGCCCAGGTATTTTTAAATAAAATATGTATTACTCAGCATTTGTAAGTATTAATGTTTATTTGATTTTTTTAGAGAATTGCTGTACTTTATTGATGATGTTAAGAGAATATGTGGGAACAGTAAGTCAATTTAATACAAAGATATGAAACCTTACAATCCTTTCTTGAACTCCTACTATGATGGACATTTTTAATGGGAGAGATAAGAATGTTTCTGTTCTGTATGTTATAGAGTAGTGGTTTTATATGTTGATGGTATTTGATATAATTTTTAGGAAGCTTTTTAATCTTTCTGACAGTATATTTTCTTGTGTTGTTAAGAGATTTGCAGTGTGGTTTAGGTTAAACATTATTAAATATTGGGGTGATAATGTCACTGGAATTATCATTTAAAGAAAAAGTTCAAGGGAAGAGAGGAGTTCTGTTGTCTTCTTCAGATAGTGCCAAAACATAAAATGTAAGTTGAAGGTTATTATGAAAACTGGTGCTAATGGAAGAATTAAGATGATTTAATGAAGGAAGCTCAGCAAGAGAAGTAAAGGCATGGTTTGCTGATGAAAATTCTAATGTGGAACATGCAGTAATTACACTAGGTTTTGTTTTGTGTTGTTTGAAGATAAGAAAATGAAGGTGAAAGGTATGTTAGTAGGGAAGAATGGAAACCAGAAACATAAAAAGAATATATGTTGTTAATAGTGGAACTTAATGTTGGTGGGAAAGTGTGATTTGGGTTGAGTTCATCAGCAGAACCAAAATAAGAACCCAGAATGTCATTGTATTATAGAGTTTTACACAGTACTTCATTGAATATTCTACTGTTATTCTCTTCATGCTTTGTCAGATAAACATGGATCTTGACAATTGTTTTGCATTGTAGCTTCCATTCCAAAAAGCTCCATTGTAAGTCTTTAATTTCCAAAGTATACCCATCTCTTGCATCCTTTCCATAATCAACCTATTATGTAAGCATGATGGTTTATTAGTGTTTGTCTCAACAGCTCAATCACACAGAAATCAGTAGGCATTTTATCTGGCAAATACATTAATATACTATTATAACAAATAGTGTAAATACCCATTTCATTCTCTAGCTGCTTGAGATGTGAGATAATTGGACTAATATTTAGTAGAAGCAACTTGTATACATATAACTTGGGTCACTTTTCTGGTAAGAATCCTTCTTGACTGTATTACATAAGGCATATGGACAATTTCTATTCCTATCCATTGTGTTTGTGGATCCTCACCTATTACAAAACACTGCATTTTATGTATTGCTAATGGAATAAGACTTGTCACAGATCTTTTTCTGCATTGTTCTGGTTTCCCATGTTTATCCATTGCCCTTTGTTTACCACTGCCATTAAGTGCAAGGGGTGTTATTAAAATATTCATCCTGGATTTGAATGTGTGAATATTTAGTATCAGAAGTCCTTTCTATTTCATACTCTTCCCAAAAATGAATAGTTTTTGATAGCATCATGCTAACTACAAAAAAACAATATCAAAATATGGTTCTGATACATTATGTGACTTACTGATTTGCATATTCATAATTATTTTAATATAATGTACTCAATCATGTAATTTTTTTATTTTGTTAAAGTTACTGCTATAACTTTATTGAAAGTGTAAAATATTTAAAATATTACAGCTCTACACTTTGTTGGATGTATTATCTTATGTTTTATTGAAAGTTCCTTTATAATTATTTAGGCACAGTTTGTTTGTGATTTAGTTTGTTTTCCTTCAGTGAGCTAACTGATGATTATTACTCAACCCTTGTATGATAGTTATATCACCTGAGCACATATTTTCACACATTATCTTCTTCCTGGTAGTTGTTAATGTATTTGAGCAGATTTTGTGTAAAAGTTGAATGTCACTTATGTAGTAATAAATCATATTGTGATGGTAATGGATCATACATTAAGTTCTCATTAACAGTTAACAGATATGGCATTTACAAACTTTAAGTGCCAAAATAATGGTTAAACTTGTTAAATATAAAGATATATAAAATATGTCTTTTGTGTTTTATAATATTCTATTAAACTCAAAACTTTAATATTTTGCATATAAAATTTTATTAAATATGTGTGTTTGTTTTAAACAATATTACATAGTTTGTAAGAAATTTTGAAAAATATTCTCAGAGTTCAAAGTGCTGCTGTGCCTGTGTATAACAGACACTGGCAATATATAGAAACTCTGTATGGTAGCTCAGTTCTTAGAAAAAATAACAATAAATTAATAAAAGAGAAAAATATGAGTAGTTGTGTTATCTAGGGTGTTTTTAAGTAGTTATATGCAGCACATTAAATATTATAAAAATGTTTTGAGAAACCTTAGACATATGATTAAAAATTCATTTATAGTATTACTAATTTTTGTTGCTACTGTTTTGTGTATGGAAGGAAAGATTTTATGTAAGTAATTTTGCATGTCAATATTTTATGTACTGTAGCCTGTATGATAAATGTCTTTGTTGATACTAGTCACTTCACTGAGAGAAAGATGTGATAATATTTTCTATTTGCAGAGTTGTTCTTCTACATATAACTAGGCTTACTGATTTTTACTTGTTTTATATAGAGTTGAAAATATTTAATAATTGTACATAATGAAATCATTTGTTTTTCGTATATTGGGTGTTAAACCATTTCCTGTTATTTTTCTAAACAGGTGCATTCCAAAGGATAATATGTATCCCCAGAACAAACCAATACATTGTCAAAACTCAGAGCGTGCAAGTTTCCATTTTGTAATTAAATGCTGCAAAGATTATGACTTCTGTAATCGTTTCCTCTCCCCAACATTAGCTCCCCCTGCAGGTGAAGGTAAGAGAACTGTTTTATGCATAGTGGTGTCTACAGGTTTTAATCTGCTTCAAATGTATAACAGGTGTTACACACTGATCTTTAGATCAGTGATAAGTAAGTCAAAATGGAGTTTTTACCCAGTTACTTTTCAAGTTCTTTAATATTAACATTCAGGTAGCTATTTACTGTTATATCAGTACTTTCCATATAAAGTTTGTAATTGATAGAGATATTTTAAAAACTGTGGCTCAGAATACATGTTTTATATATATATAAAATTGTGGCTAGTATAGATTGCATAGGTCAAGATCTGTGATTTGGATCTTTTTTTTTTTTTACTGTGACTTATAGATGTGGATAACAAAATTTAATTTCTACATAATTCTATAGTTGTTGTTCAGATTAGATTTTTCCATAGATTTACAGTTGTGGTTCAAATTAGATTCATTGCATAAAACTACAATTCTGGTTCAGATTATATTTTTACGGTGATTTATACCTGTGTTTCAAACTAGAATTTATAAATAGATCTGTCATTGGTCTTCAAATTAGAATTTTTTTTACTGATGTATTGTAATGGTTCAACTTGGAATTTCTGCATAAGTCTGTAATTGGGGTTCAGGGTAGTTTTTTAACAGAGATTTATAGCTGTGATAGAAATTATATTTGGTTATTTTTTTCTATAGCAGTTGATTCAGAATAAACACTACTACCAAGTCCTTTGCTGTGGCTTAGAACAAATTTTTTCAATAGATTTATAGCTCTGTCTGTAGTTTTACAACTGATTTTCTACAATGGCCTACCTGGAGCTTAAAAGCAGAATTCCTACTTAATTCTTTGCTGTGTTTCAAATTAGATTTGTTTTACATATTATATAGCCATTTATTCAGAACAATCACTATCACCAAATCTTTAGTTGTGGCTTAGAATAAGTTTTATCCACAGATCTGTAGTTTAATAACATATTTTCTACTTTGGCCATACCTGAGGTTTAAGAGCTACTTATTTCTACCTGTAGTCTCCTCCCACATTAAACCTTGTGAATATTTCTTTGCAATTTGGATAATAAAGTAATTCCTACATAGCTTTGTAAATTGGTTTCAAACCTGTTTATAGTGTAGTCTTATATTCATGATTCAAAATGCACTTTTTATAGGTGTTTGGCAGTGGTTCATGAAGTTCTTTCCACTAAGACTAATAGGTGTTGCTTAGGAGTCTTTTCAGATACATGAATACTTGTAACGCTTTTCTATAATGTATTTATTCTTTGTAACACTATGTATACTTTTTTTTTTACAAATTTTTATCTAGTTTCAGGTCAAATTTGCAAACATAATTACATCAGCAATTTCCTGTGTACTTTCAAAATTCTCAGCAGATTTTTCAACCTGAAGGTACCACTGTGCATGTGTAACAGTAAACATTTTATAAATGTCAACTTTCACAATTCTTCTTCTTACCTAGGTGCTTCAACCAATCACAGATGTTTCCACCATATCACCCCCTCTGGTGTCTTTCACCACATATGAACAGGCCAAATCTAGCTCTTATCTGCTGTAGTGATTATGACTTTTGTAATGCAGGTCTGAAGCCCACCCTTCCACCTGATGATTCAACAGGTGAGAGGAGGAGAGAAAGACTATGTTATATAGGTAGTTGTGATGTCTAAACTGTGTTTAGCTTGCTGGCTAGTTCTTATTTCTTTTTTCTCATGCTAGTACTTTTAGTTTCTCTCTCTCTCTTTTTTTGTCTGTACAAGTAAAGTCTTGTTTATTTGTCACTGAGATTTTCAGGATGCGTTTAAGTTAGCTTATAGTAACTGGCTGTGCTGCTAGTCTGATCTTTTCAAATAGTACTCGATAAACATTTGTTTCACTGAAGATACATGTCAAATAATGTGAAACAATATAAGTAATATTCCACTGATGATACATGCCAAAAATATAAAAAAATTTAAAGAATATTTTTAAACTTAGTGTTAAAGCTTCATTTGATATCCTAATAAATTTGAGACTTTAAATAGCATGAGCTGAACTTAATATTAATTTGATAATTGTTTTAAAAGACTCAAAACTACTTCAGTCAACATGGATACTAATTTTATGATACAAGTTTGCTTCTTAAAGCCACAAGTTAAATTTAATTTTTATTTTCATCTGCAAAGTCTTACAGCTAAATACATCAGTCAAACTATGTCAATTAAACTGTGTTAACTTTATTTAGCATTTGAAAACAATTAAAATAATTTTAGGTACTGTTGATATTCTCCAGTGTAATAAATACTATAAAACCACTTTTGATGTATTTTTAAAATCTAGTATTAAATGTTAATATCAATTTTTGATGAGAGGAAGCTGTATATTTAGAGAAAACCATAAACCAACTTAATTATCAGTATAGCTAATTAAATATACTTTTCTTATGTTTCTACTTATAAAGATTAACATACTCTACAGTTTTTTGCCATAATTATAATAATAATTCATAAGATTTGTTCATTTTAAGAGATTTAGATTCATCTTAAATGCATATTTTAAACTACTAATGCAAAACAATCTGTAATAAAAGTATAGTAATAAAAATAAAATTCAAAAGTAAAGATTTTAATGTATTGAGTAACATAATAAATACTTTTAATGAAAGTAACAATAAATAAATAATATAATGTACCTTACTTAGGGAACACATAAACGTTAGCTGTTTGTTTAGTTACTGTTGTAGAAGTAAATTTCTTTGAACAACATTATCTAGTATAATATGCCTGATTTTTCTCATGTTTTCCTTAAGTTTTTGACCAACAAAAACTTATTCAGCCACTTCTACTGTCTTACATTGTCAAATTTATGACCACACGTATCATTATTAAATTGTTGAGTGAGTAAATGTAATTTGCCCAGAGTACAAAGAACTTGTTATCTAATTAAAGACATCTTAGGTGTTAAAAAAAGGTGTGGCCAAAAAAGATTAAGCATACAACTTAAAGGAATGAAATCAAATTTGGTGACCAAACTGATAGCTTTGCTTATAAACTAAACCTCCATCATTAAGAGTGCCACATAATATCTTGATGCATGACTTTGTTTATTCAGTTCAACCAAACTATCATTTCCTGTTTGGAACTACTTCTGTTAAGATGTGTTTTTTTTTTTATATGTGTGTTCTTTGTTTTGTTCAAATTCATAAATTTAAATTGTGTACTTTCCCAAAGTGGAATTTCTTCATTATTTGTTTTTTATCTTTACATATATGACAATTTTTTTAGTTAATTTAATTTCCCAGTTTTCTTTTTTGCCATCAGACATTTGTGTTTGATTTTATATTTTAACTATGAATTCTGAGATTCATGTTAGCACTTTGGGTATCATATTTCCCACTAACACCATCATGCAGGCTACAGGTGAGGGACACTTGTCATTGGATTTATCTGTTATCAGATTATCCCACTTCTTCCTGAATAAGTCTGTGGAATCAGTGTGGTACAGCGTTTTTAGACATGACTTCTCAAGTATGTAATGTTTTGTCCCTTTTCCTGGTTTCTTATGATACCTGTCATTTTTTGTTGCATAATACCTCTTTATCTTGGTATTTATTGGGTTTTCTCCTCTTCCCTGGATATTGAGGTTTACACTGAACATTTTGTTTCTTTGTAGTATGTCTCTTACCCTTACTTCCCTCCATCTATATTTTTCTACTATTTATAACTTTTCTGAAGCAACCATAGAGATTCTCAGGGTTTTTTCCAGGGAGACCACAATTATCTCCCTCAGCCGTGGGGGCATTATAATGTGACGGTGACAGTCAATCCCACTATTTGTTGGTAAAAGAGTAGCCAAAGAGTTGGCAGTGGGTGGTGATTACTAGCTGCCTTCCCTCTAGTCTTACACTGCTAAATAGGATGGCTAGCACAGAAAGCCCTTGAGTAGCTTTATGCAAAATTCAAAAAAACAAAACAAAACAATTATCTCTACATTGGAATGTTTGCCATTTACTGCTCTCACTTTATATGTTATTGGAATTTTCTTTGTAGAGATGTGGCCTTTTCCAAGTTTCATTTACCTCCTCCTTATCTTAGGTATTTACATATGGCCCCTTTACTTTGGTGATGTTCCTGAACATTAAAATTACATGTGGATTCAGTGCATCAGCACCCTACCCTTTCTTTTTTTGAGTGCATGTTTGTTACAGTTGGAGCCAAGACAGGCCCATATTTGTTTTTCTCATTCTATTTCTTCTCAGCCTTTATTTGTTCCTCCCTCCAAGGGTTCTTTATCATTATTTATTTAATATGTATGGCTAAGTCAACAACAGTATTGGTGAGTTCCAGTCTATTGGAAGCTTGCTTATCCACATATATTCCTCTTTGGTGATCCTTTGCCACAGATCCATGGGTTATTCAGATTTTGTTAAAGGGACTTTCTTTCAGGTACCCACTTCCTTCCTATTGCCTGAAGTATCCTATTAACAGTCAATATCTGTCCAAGACAATACAAGACCTTCTGTCTTAAGAGGTCATTACACCTGTCAATTATCTGTTTACAGTTTTTTATTCTAGGCTAATTGTTATCCCCAAGAAAACCAGAGACTGGCAGCGTGTGATAGATTTATCCAGTTTGAATCATTACTTAATTACTCTAATTTACCATAGAATAATTTCTCTTTCCAAGACAGGCCTCTTTTTCTTCAGATTTGTGGATATTGAGATATGCAAGTAAGCATTCGCTGATGGTTGCTACACTGTGTACTGTTTATTCACCAGGGGGTAGTTTATCAGTTTCACACACTACTCATTAGGCTTACTTTGGCCCCATATATTTTTATTGGATGGTTAAAGCTTTTGTTCATCACTGACATCCTCAAGGGTTGTTATTCCATCATTACATGAATGACTGGCTACTGTTAGCACATTCTGAACAGGAATCCACTCACCACATTTCTTGACTGCTTGTGAAGGCACCTTGTGTGGGCTGATTAATCAAATTTGAGAAATTCTTACTTCTGTGTATTCAATATCTTGTCCATTTGATTGTTTTATTCAAAACCATTTCAGTCTGGCCCAACTTCCTCCTCTTCAACTTCATTTAAGGGGATTTCAATTTCTCCACTCCCTTATTGCTCCCTCTATTAAAACTTGTGGTGATGACTACCTTCCTTCCATCTAGTCTTAAATTGCTAAATTGGGACAGCTTATGTAGATGGTCCTTGTGTAGCTTTGTGCAAAATTCAGAAACATTGCTTTTGGGAATATGGTTTTCCATGACAGCCCTTATCCTCTTAGATTATACATACATGTAGTCTCTTCAATGGGCTCTTCACAATCAGTGAAATCATTTTAAGGTTTCTATTTCCCTTCCCTTTTTATCATGATGGCAATCTGCAGTGGTGGTTTGACAAGACAGGTATGTCAGTGGAAGTTGCACTTTATCAACTTCATCTGGATTTAAACCTAGTCATGGATTTTTCCCTTCAGTGCTGGGGATGTGAGTTGATCAACAGGAAGTTTTGACATGTTGGTCTGTAGCCAAGAGGTCTTATCACATAATCATCCTGGAGCTTTTAGCTGTATTCCATGCTTTGGTTAATTTTTCCAACTGGTCAGGAATTGTCTGGCATTGATCCATTCTAACAATTCTACAGTGGTTACATATCTAAATCATCAAATTAATACCCATTTTTGATTTTTGTTTCAATTTTTGAACTTTTTTGGCACAAAAATTTAATATTTGTGTCATTATATATCTTTATTTGGATAATTTCAATCATGTTGAAATTTTACTTTCTTACATGGGCAAAATCTATCTGATAGGATGGTTTCTTAATCCTCTTGTTTGCCAGTGACTTTGTTTTTAGTTAGTTGCTCTTCACCTTGATGCATTTGTGATGTTCCTCAACACCAAATTACATCAGTTGTGGTTTCTGGTTCCTCATCCTCTTGCTGTGGCTGCAGATGCTTTTAATCAGGATTGGACCAACAAATATTTGCATGTATGTCCTCCAATTTGCATTTTTTACAGGATTTTTTTGATCATTTATGCCACTTCATATCAAGTTCTTCTTGTTGCTCCTTACTAGTTGACTCTTCTATGTTTCAACAGCTATACCAACTCCATACTGCTCTTACTTAATCTCTTCTTTGTCAAATTCAGTCACAAGTATTTCTTTCATCTACTCTTTCCTGTTCTATATCTTCACACTTGGATTTATCTGATACTTAGCTTGAAGATTTGGTTTGTCTCCAATGGGTAGCTTCTTTTCTAATAAGTTCCTCTTGCTCTTCCTCCAGGGAGGTTAATCAAGTGTAAATAGAACATTTTCTATGATTGGTCTTTGGCTCAGAGGTTTTCAACTCCTCCATCCATTTTTTTTTCTCATATTATGGATTTCCACTCTTGGCTCATACTAATGGTATGATCCTTGTCATACCCCTATGTGAATGTTGGTTCCCAGCAGCATGGGTTTCGGGTGTAGTTGACTAGCCATGCACAGACTGTCATGCCCTAGGTTCTCTACATCTGAGAGCATATCCTTTTAATCTTATCTACTTCTTTGTTTTTCTGGAATTGATATTAATACATATCATGCAGTTTTGATCCCTATTCTGTCATAGTTTCCTCTGTTTAGTTGTGCTTCTCCATCTTTCCACCAATATGTGTGACAAATCCACATAATGAATGAAAATTATATCTGTTTCAGATGTTGTACAGTCTCTCACTTATTCAAATTCAAAGATATCCTCTTGAGAAGAGTCCATTGGAAGCTTTCAAAGGATGCTTCTTTTTTTTTCTCATTATTCAGTGTGGGATTCTAGCTATTCATGTGAAAGAAGGTAACATATCATACAAAATTTTTTTCTGATAAGTACTTGCCTTCTCTCACACTTCCCATCCTTCTTTGATACTGAAAACTGGTTCTACCATTTATCCCAAAACATGAAGTGATAGTTTGGTAGATGTGAATAGAGGGAGTCACATGCATTGAGAAAGTGTCATACTTTTATTGTGGAGAGTTGTTGCACTGTGATTTATGTGTGAGATGCATTGGAAGCAGTGTATATCAAGTAAGCAAGAGCTTCAAGATTTGTGGCATGAGCAAAAACTTTTTTGCATATAGGAGGAAAGTACGTATGGGAAATATATTTTTAGTATAGGAGAATTATAACTTTTCTGTCAAATAGTTTTTTTATTTTCAATGAGAAGAAAAAAATAAATTCAATCAAAATTGGATGTTTTTGTAGATTGCATATGCATGGGTTATGTTACGTTTTTTATGTTTGTAGACTGAACGCAACAGAAAGACACAGATAACAGCTTGTATAATTTATTACAATAAACTATTATATATGTAACAGATATAACATAAATTACATAACAACAATGACAGATATTCAGTTTAAACCTTCAAAATTAATTACAATACAAAATGGTACTGGCCTGTATCGAATAATATGATCTAGAATGAAAGTCCAAAAGTCCAGATTAGAAAACCAAAATTCCAGTCTAGGGTGTAAATTTGGTCCCATGAAGAAATTTCGAAGTTTGAATGGAGAATGATGAAGTTCTTTTTACGGTTTTTTCGATGAATGTTTCAACTTCTTGTTTTCCGCTTCAGTCTCCCCTAAACAGTCCTGTACATGTTGATTTTCAGTATAACCAGTAATTCGAATGAATCGTAAAGATTGACGAAATATAATCACAGCTTCTATAGATCTAACTTCAGTCACAAATCCAAGTTGAATTAACACACAGCAAACGTTTAAACTTTCTCAAACGAAAAACAACATCTCTTGTTTTGAACAAAACTAATGTCTGACTCTCTTCTATTTCTCGCATCTCTGTCTGTTTATATATTAGCAGGCCTACTTTTATCTAATAATCGCGTAACTTCCACAGAACTCCAGAGCAATCCTCGCATGTCTGTTCTTGCACGAGACTCGACGTCTAGACACTAGGCCGCCATACATTTCCGTTTACAGTCGATTGATCGATCTACTTAATTCTAGAAATTTCTAAAAGTTATTTTAAATAAATAACAACGTATTTTATTGTTTTGAACTTCGAAACAAAAATATAAATATGGAAATATAAATAATAGATATGGAAATTTAAACACAACACGACATGTTGTCGTTTACAAAACATTTACATAACACTCCCCCTTAAAAGCAAAAAAAAAATTTTGAACTTGTGAAAACTTTTTTTTTTTTTTACTTATTATACATAACATTGAACTAAGAAACAAATTTTAGTTAACCAATAATTATAACAAAACACTAAACAACTGAATTACCGTGACAATGCATCCGCGATGACATTGTCCGAACCACGGATATGATTAATGGACACATTGCATTGCTGGAGAATAATACTCCACCTGAGTAACCTTTGATTTTTGTTTTTCATTTTGTTCACGAACACGAGTGGGTTGTGGTCGGTGTAAACATTAACAATCCATGGTGAAGAACACAAATAAACATCAAAATGTTGTAAGGCTAACAACAATGCAAGTGCTTCTTTCTCAATTGTTGAATAGTTTCTTTGGTGCTTATCAAGTTTTCTTGAAAAGTAACACACAGGATGGTTAACACCATTTTGCTCTTGCAACAACACAGCACCAACACCAATGTCACTCGCATCTACAGCAAGCTTAAATGGTTTGTCAAAATCGGGAGCTTTGAGGATTGGAGCATTCATGAGCATGACCTTGATCCTTTCAAAGGCAGTCTGGCAATTCTGATTCCAGGAAAATTTTACATCCTTTTATAGTAAGGCTGTTAAAGGTGCAGCCACATCAGAAAAATTTGGACAAAATTTCCTATAATATCCTGCCATGCTCAAGAATCTCATAACACCTCTTTTGTTTGTCAGCTCTGGATACTCCTCTATTGCCTGTACCTTAGCTTGGATAGGCTTCACTTTACCCTGACCAATTTCATGGCCTAAGTACACAATTGTTGCTTTACCGAAGTCACTTTTTAACAGGTTGATAGTCAACTGAGCCTCGGAACACCTCTCAAAGAATGCACGAATGTGACTTAAATGCTCAGACCAGTCACTGCTTACGACAAGTACGTCATCAATGTAAGCATACACATTTTCTAATCCTGCAATGACATGATTCATCAACCTTTGAAATGTTGCACCAGAGTTTTTCATGCCAAATGTCATATGTTTGTATTGGTACAAACCATCGGGTGTTATAAAAGCTGAAATTTCTCTCGCTTGAGAAGTTAAAGGTACTTGCCAATAACCTTTGAGTAGGTCAAATTTGACAAGGTACTTTGAGTTACCTACAAGGTCATTACAATCATCCATCCTAGGAATAGGATATGAATCAGTCTTGGTCACATCATTAACCTTTCTGAAATCTGTACAGAACCTAACTGAACCATCAGGCTTTGGTACTAAGATACAAGGTGAACTCCAATTACTTTTTGACAACTCAGTGAAATCATTTTCAAACATGTATTGTACCTCTGACCTGATTTTTGACAATTTCACAGGATTGGCCCGATATGGATGTTGTTTTATTGGTCGAGTGTTCTCAATAATGACATCATGTTCTATGACATTCGTTCTACCAGGCACATCAGGGAACAAATGAGCAAACTCCAAAATCAAACCTTTCAACTCTTGACTTTGTTGTTGGGTTAAATTATTGAGTTTCTCATCTAAGTTTGCTAATACTTGTGAGTTTTTTAGTTTAACGTGAGTGTCTGGAATTCTATTTTCTATAATTTCAGGAGGAGAAGGAGGGGGATCATGATCTTCATTCACACCAGTTGTCACATTCACAGGAACAGCATTCGACACATTTATTTTCTTTTGCACATGATAGGGTTTCAACATATTGATATGACAAAGCTGTTTGCTTTTCCTCTGATCAGGGGTAGTGATTACATCGTTTAGATCATTGATTTTCTTTTCAATTGAATAAGGTCCAAAATATTTAGCTTGAAGTGAAGAGCCTGATGTGGGCAACAAGACTAGTACTTGGTCACCAACATTAAAAGATCGCTTTCTGGCGCTTTTGTCATACCAGGTTTTCATCTCTTCCCGAGAAGACTTCAGGTTTTCCCTGGCAACATTAAAAGCATTGTGCAATCTGGTTTTGAAATCAGAGACAGTTCAACAAGCTAATTTGTGAGTTATTGTCTTTCAACCATTTCTCCTTAACCAACTTCAATGGACCACGAACTGAGTGACCATAAACCAACTCAAAAGGGCTAAATCCAGTAGATTCTTGAACAACCTCACAAATTGCAAACAACAACAAGGGAACACCCTCATCTCAGTCCTTTGAGTGCTCGTGGCAGTAATTTCTAAGCATGGCTTTCAAAGTTTGGTGGAAACGTTCAAGGACACCTTGTGACTCAGGATGGTATGCACTGGATGAAACTTGATGGATGTTTAGTTCATGCATGGCTTGTTGAAATAGCTTGGACATAAAATTTGAGCCTTGATCTGATTACACAACTTTTGGAATCCCGAACATGGTAAAGAATTTGACAAGAGCCTTGACAATGTTTGGAGCAGTGATTTTTCTCAAAGGGATAGCCTCAGGGAAACGTGTAGAAGCACACATGATTGTTAAGAGGTATTCATTTCCTCTTTTGCTTTTTGGCATTGGGCTAACACAGTCAATAATGGCCCTTGAGAACGGTTCTTCAAAGGCAGGAATAGGCTGCAGTGGTGCTTTGGGAATCCCCTGATTTGGTTTTCCAGTGATTTGGCAAGAATGGCATGTCTTGCAATAGTCAACAACATTTTGGCGCATCTTTGGCCAATAGAAATGTCGTTGGATACGATCTTAGGGTCTTTTAGAGGTAATTTTAGAGCCCATAACAACATTTTGGCGCATCTTTGGCCAATAGAAATGTCATCGGATATGATCTAGGGTCTTTCTTACACCTCAGTGTCCTGAAACCACAAGATCATGAGCAAGATTAAGAATATCGTTCTGATAGCATTTTGGAATGACGATTTGGTGAATAACATTCCACTCTTCATCAGCAGCGACGCCAGGAGGTCTGTATTTTCTCATTAACACACCTGACTTCTGGTAGTAACAAATAGGGACAGTTCCTATTTCATTTCCATCAACGGCCAGTTGTAGAAGAGAATGAGTTTCAGGATCATTGTCCCGTTTCTCAACAAGTTTGTTTCGATGAAGAGAGTTAAAAAATGACTTGGAGTCATCAGTAGAATTTAAAGTTGAGTCAGAATTCTCATCAATGTGAGACATGAACGTATCAGATAAAGGGAAATCCTCTTTGGACTCCTGAGAACGTGTTTGAGAACGAGTAACAGCACAGGCGGGGAAAACATCAGGAAACTCTTCAACGAGTTGCTCTGTACTGGGACTAACAACAGGTGCTTCAACAACACGAACCTCTGGTACCACCTTACTACCAGCCAAATCATTTCCCAAAAGCATAGACATACCTTCAACAGGCAATGAAGATTTAATACCCACAGTCACTGGGCCCGAAACTAAGTCCGAATGCAAATCCAATCTATGAAGAGGAATAGAAACGACGCCACCTTCTACACCAGAAATGAGCACATTGGCCCCAACGGATGACTTTTCAGAAAATGGAAGTACACTTTCCAAAATCAAAGTCTGAAAAGCTCCAGTATCCCACAGGATTTTAATTGGTTGTAGATGTGAATCGCCAACAAAAGAAACAAAACCTTCAGTCGTGAAAGGCTTAAATTTGTCCTCAACAAGATCTTCAGGTACATCAAGAATATTGGAATCCACAGTGGACTGGACAGGGTCAAAATCATTGGGAACCAATGATGTATCCAACGAGGGTAAAATGAAACTATGGGGTGATGACTTGTTTTTGATCTTATGGCACTCAGAAATCAGATGGCCAGGTTTCTTACAATAAGCACATGTTTTGGATGAGAATGGCACGTTTTTTGTAGATGATGAGCTTTGAGAATAAGATGAAGTCTTTGTTTGAGAATCAGAAGTTTGCTCTTTTCTGTCTTTATTGACATTTGCATAATGCTTGAATGAGTCATTGGGTTTCTTTGCTGTGTGATTTGTTTTGCTTTTGTATGAGAAATCTTTGTGAGTCAAAGTATACTCGTCTGCCAAGACAGCAGCATCATGAATTTTGGAAGCTTTCTGTTCATCAATGTAAGTTTTGAGCTCTACGGGAATACATCTTTTAAACTCTTCAACTAACATGAGTTCTCTGAGTTTTGTGTAATTATCTTTGATTTCTTTGGAATCACACCACCTGTCAAACAGAGTTTCTTTTTCACGAGCAAATTCGACATAAGTTTGGCTGTCAAACTTTTTGTAACCACAAAATTTTTGTCTATATGCCTCTGGCACCAATTCATAAGCATTAAAAATGCATTTTTTGACATGCTCGTAATCATAACTTTGCTCAGCCGTGAGTTTGGAAAATACTTCCTGGGCTTTACCTTTGAGAACACTCTGAAGTAATACTGTTCAATATTCAGTAGGCCATTTTAGCCTAAGGGCAAATTTTTCAAATTGCTTATAATATTTATCTACAGCCTTCTCGTTGAATGGAGGTACTAAACGAATTTGTTTGGAAGCATCAAAATTATCCAACCGCATTTGGACAACCTTTTCATCTGTCTGTGCCTTTCTCATACTGATTTCTTTATCCGCTTTAATGCGTTCTTTTTGTATTTCGGCATCAAGGACAAGGTGTTTGTTTTCCTGTTCTGCCTCAATACGTTTTATTTCTTTTTCTGCCTCAAGAACAAGGCATTTATTTTCAATTTCTAAACGAAATTTCATTTCCATTTCCATTCTTTTTAATTCAAAATCTGGGTCAAAATGAGCAACAGGCAATTGTTGTACAACTTTTTGAGGTAAAACTTTTTGGCTGACCAAATATTCAACAACAATTCGTTTGATATCTGCTTTCTTCATTGCTTGCTTCACTTCCAAATTGAAATGTTCTCTAACATCAAGCAATTCAGATTTTTTTAGTTCACTGATCAATTTGAAAGAGAGATTCTGATTAAATTTGTCTATAAAATCTTCGAGTTGGAATGCCATTTTGAATATACAAGCTGTCGATCTGTATGGAATATAAATCTAATTTTGGAATATAATTAAATTGTTTGATCAATCCCAGACGAGCCCCCAATTTTCTGTTATGTTTTTTATGTATGTAGACTGAACGCAACAGAAAGACACAGATAACAGCTTGTATAATTTATTACAATAAACTATTACATATGTAACAGATATAACATAAATTACATAACAACAATGACAGATATTCAGTTTAAACCTTCAAAATTAATTACAATACAAAATGGTACTGGCCTGTATCGAATAATATGATCTAGAATGAAAGTCCAAAAGTCCAGATTAGAAAACCAAAATTCCATAGAACTCCAGAGCAATCCGCGCATGTCCGTTCTTGCACAAGACTCGACGTCTAGACACTAGGCCGCCATACATTTCCGTTTAACAGTCGAATGATCGATCTACTTAATTCTAGAAATTTCTAAAAGTTATTTTAAATAAATAACGTATTTTATTGTTTTGAACTTTGAAACAATAATATAAATATGGAAATATAAATAATAGATAAAATGAGATAAAATGTGAATATTTTCTATTTTAATAGAATACTCTAAATTACATCAGTTAGACTGTGTTAATTTTCTTTAGCATTTAAAGATACATAAAATGATTGTAAATAAACTTTCTGTAACTTCTCATTGTATAGAATTCTCTAAAACTGATGTAGTGAGCTTTTACTGTTATTAAAAGTGTTAGTTTCTTTTAACATTATAAGAGTATCAAAATTTGCCTTTGATTGTTTACTGTTGCTAATATGAATAAAACTATTAAAGTTATTTTATTTAAACTCATATTGTAGAAGAGTAGAAGATTACAAAAATATCAGTCAAACTGGTTATTAGTTTCAGACATAAGACTTAAAACTCAATTGGTGAAACTTAGTTTCCAGATATATAAACTTTTAAAGTGGTATCAAATTCATTATTAGTTTCAGATATGGAACACTGATAAAACTGTATTTGTTAAACTAATTATTAGTTTCAGATATAAAAAAAACTGTTAAAACTACATTGTTAAGTCTTCAACTTAATGCTAGAAAGTCTGCAAATATTCATTATTAATTTAACCTTCCTTAAAGTTATGGCCATTTTCCATTTGTTAAAGTCACATTAGTGAGTTTCAGCATTATCAAAGAATACTAAAAGACTACATTTTACACAAAGTTGTTACTGTTATTCTAGAAATGGTTGACTGAAAAGATTAGGAAAACTGATGGTTGCTGAATTTCTTTTTATGGAATATTTTACTTAGTTTCATTTTTCAATCATTAACAACAAAACAGCTTCCAGTTTTTGATAATTCACATTTATTTAATTAGTTGTATATTTTTGACTCATAAAATGATGTAGTAGAAAGTTAATGTTGAGAACTAGAATAATAAATTGGCAAACAATGATCTAAAAGCATAATAGAATTCTATTAATGAAGTGGATTATTTTTGGGATAATACACTACATTGGTATGTCTTTTTGGTATAAATTAGAATTTTATCAATACAAATTTTCATCGAAGTTGCACAAAATGTATGTACTGCTTTTTTAATTTTTAATGTGCTTCTAAATTGAATTTTCATTCAGATATGTTACTTTTGGTGACATTGAAAGACAGTTACAATCACATTTTGAGCAAAGTGAACAATTGAAGAAACAAATTTCTCCTTTTTTGCACATGTTGTTTTTGTAAAACCTGTAAATATTTTGTAAGTAAATGAAAAATGGTACTTAAGTTATTGTTTGAGGTGTTTTCTATTTTACGTGTTTAATTTTTCCCAAAATTTACCTTTGGTTTGTACTGTATCAAGTAATAATTGAGTACTTTGTATTATAAAGCATATCTAATGCAGTGTCTGTGTTTGCTTTTCTTTCCAATAATATCTGTTACTTTTCACACTTTTTGCTTGAAGTAATTATTTGACTAGATAAAGCTTCTGTGAAAGTGAAGATTCTTAACTACAGATTGCATGTGGTAGTGTATTTCTTCACTTTCTACTTCGCTTGACTTCTGCATGCAGGCTGGCAAGCTGTACAGTACAGACACTTGCAGAGATAACTGCCAAAGTTTAACCTAAACTCTGTTGTACATTAATTAAATGTAGTTATAATATCAGATATAGATATTTGTCACATATATAACAAAGAAAATGCATCCACTTAAGCACAACTATACTTGTATGACATGATAATTTAAAAAGTTCCACAATGAAACTGATTGTATTTCAATGGATTTTAAAAATTAAATCATGTCTATTTTTAAAAATCATAAAGTACAACATCAGTATTATGTTTGTTAAAAACTCATAAAATTACAGCATTCAATTCATGTCTGCTAAAAATTGTAAAACATCACTCTTCAAACCACATATGTGAAAGAAAATTGTAAGATACGCCATCAAAGTCATGATAGTTAAAAATAATCATAATTACACTCCATATTGTGTTTTATAGAAGCAATGCATAACTTATTTTTGTCTGTTTTAATAAATTGTGCAATTAAATCTGTTTGTATATTTTAGTGGCATTTAAATCAACTATCAAAGTCTTGCAACTTAAAAAGCTATAAATTATAATTGAAAAGAAATTATAATTGTAGTTTAGCTTTTCAGTTTCTTTTTAGCTTAAATATATAAACAATTATACCTTCATTACTCTTGAATGGGTTATAATAATACAGACTAAGTTTTGCCTAGATAATTTGTTTGTACAAGTGTGTATATAGGTTCTGTACATAGTAAAGAATCATTTTGTTCAAACTCTGTTCATTTAAAAGTTTTTAATATCTATTTTAAAACTGTTAATAATTACACTTATTTTTTCTCTTTCACCTTTTCAGTAACTTCTCATAAAAATACATTTTAATAAAACTATTGTTAATTATTAATAATATACTGTGTCAAAATATTTCAAAACTATGGTATCTATATCAAATCTGTTTACAATCGTATCATAAATAAAATGTCTGCACCACATGTATTGAGATTCATTTTACAACTACAGAAACATTGACAATCACACAGTCCAACTTAAGTCTTATTTCAAAATGCAGTTATGAAGAATGTTTTTTAACTTGTTTTTACTAATATGTGCTACCAGGATGCACTAACTGTGGTATTTACATCACTTACATGCAGAGGAAATTGTTTGATAAATTTAACATTAATATTTGTAATTATGCATAAACCATGGCATATCTGTTTACATAGAAACAATAATAATAAAAAAATAATGTATGTTATGATAGGTAAAATAATCTGACACAACATGAATATTATGATGTTTTGGCTTCAGCTTGGTTTAATTGCTCAAGTAGAAAAACTATTTTCAGAGCATTAAATCTTATTACATTTGTTAAAATTTACTCTAAGTAAACCCCATAAAAACAATTTTGTAATATATTTTATTCATCAATCTTATGTTTCTAAATACTGTTAATTTTATTGTAATTAACTGTGTTATGGAAACTACAAATGCAGTTGTATTGAAATAAATGAACAATTTGAGAAGTTGTGCAACCTCTATTGCCATCAAATTTTCCAGCATGTAATAATTATTTAATACTTAGAGACCCCAAAGGGTTAAGGAAACATCTTGCTACATTTTCCATAAGATCTTATGTGAAGCCTTATGTTGCTTCACAAAATAAAGTAAAAAATGCCTGATCATTTTTAAATGAAGGTTAGACCTTTCAACATAAAAATAAATTATACTTTTAGAGGTAATTTTAGAGCCCATTATCTAAAAAAAATACTATTATAGCTGCTTGAAAAATAGTATATCAAATTGTCATTTATGAGATTGTCACTATTCCATTTCATATAAGCAGTCATGGAAGTAAATTTTAGTGATTGCAACAAACATTTTAAAGTGATATTCATTAAATTTGATATTTAAACAAAATTTAAAACAAATCTGCTACCAACTGTCTACAGAAAACCTACACAAAGGACTTAATTATAAAATCTATATAACGTATACATGAAAAAAATTTGTGGAACATTTTCTGACTATCCACTTCCTCTTCACATGTTTTTACTATTTTCTTCTTTCACATACATATTATTGAAAACTGTTGTTGCAATAGCATATGTAGTATAAACTATATGAAAGAAATCACTTTTGATTTCTTGAAAGATAATTTCTGAGAAATATTAATGTTGTTTTTTAAACAACGGTTGTAATAATGCATCTCAGGACAGCTGGTATTGGTATTAACACTTTTACTGATAAAACAGAAATGAATGTTTTGACCTTCTTAGGTCAGCTTTAGGTTTACCTTTGTTAACCTGAAGATGGCCTAAGAAGCTCGAAACATTATTTTCTGCTTTATTAGTAAAAGTGTTAATACCTATACCAGCTGTCCTGAGGTGCATTTCTACTTCAAATGGGTTTCTTATCATGAGGAACAGTAGTTAATAGTTTTTGATTTGACAAAGCTGCTGTTTTAAACACTAAAGGTTGAGTTCGTGAGAAAATTGTTTAAACCAGTAAGCATTTAATTTGTAATATTGATATCGTTTTAAATAATGTACATTTACAAGTTTAGTTTCAAAGAAGTAAAATATTTAAGCAATATATCATTGCTTAAAACACAATAAACAATCTTTTAAAGTATGAAAAACTTGCAAAATCTAATTAATAAAAATAATCTAAATGTAATAAATAACCAACTAAATAATTAATGTCAGTTTGATAGAAAATATTAAAAATATTTACATATTAATCTACAGCAGAGATTTAAAAATAATTTATTTTGGCAGGTATTTATATCATCTACACTTCCCTCTCACCCTGACTATTGAAATTAGTCCAAACACTGGGCAGCTTTATCTTAGTCTCAATATCCAGAGGGGTTTCTGTGATGGTTGATCTATACATTACAAATATTAAAAAGTGGTCTTACTTTAGAAAATCAGTTTTTTTTTTATTTTAATGATGTTGTTTTACATATATTTTTTACATCTAATTAAAATTGTACTGAGGTTTAAGAGTGAATTGCACTTTGGAAGAATGATCTTAACATTTAAAGTTTTGTCCTGCTCTGGAGACGAATGCTTCCATTGTTGTGCTTAATCATATGGTCATGATTATGCACCATAACTCAACACTACAATTTTCATTTTAAGAAATTTTTTATGAAGATGTTGAAGTCATTTTTATAAAATATGTATTGAAAAGCTTTCCACAGACATTAGTCTTCAAGACCATTATTAAACATACCAAAGTATAAAAATTCATGGAGGCCTCAACTGGAAATTTAATATGTATGTGGCTAGAAAATCTTGAGTTTTTAGCAGTTGTGCATTTGTTAACTTCAAATCCTTGCTTATTATCTTGTAAATAGCACAAGATATGCCCAGCTTCAACAAAGTAGCTTTTTAGGTTGAAAAATTCCCTTTTATAACCATTGTCTTCACTTTGTAGGTGAATATGTTGCTCCTGAGTGACTTGGAATGTAACTGCAAAGTCCATTGCCCTCCTGTGGATTTCTCTGGTTCCACAGTGAACTTTAACAAACTATCTGTATGAATACCCTGCATTAAAATGTCTGTTGTTGTTTTTTTCAAGTGGAATTTCATTTATTAATTATCAGAAATTTGCTGTACATTAAATATATTGTTGGAAAAATGTTGTCTTATAAAGTGCAATTAACCTTCCATAATAAATAATACCAATAAGATTGATAAGTTATTTTCTTTATATTTTTAATAACACGTTTTTTTCATGATATTTTTTCCTTGTTTATAATAAAGTACTTGTTGTAGTATTCCTAACCTCAAAACTCAGAATAGTTTGTGTGCTTTAGTGACTGATCTATTTTGGGATGAATGTATCTTCTTTGTACTGTAAGAATTTTAATTATGGTAATGATAAGAACAAGAATTTTTGCTGTATACTCAGTAACTTCAGTGTATGTATAATGTTCATACTTTACTGATGTAAAAGGTTTAGTTATAACAATCTTAATCTCAAGAATAAGAATGTTAGTACTGTGTTTTATGAACTGTATTATAGATCTTGAGCTGTGCATTTTTTTGATAATAAAAGTTTTAGCAATAATGATCTTAAAATCAGGAGCCAAAAGAATTCCTTTGTTATAAAATAATATTGGTCTGTTAATGAATTTACATAATTTTCTACCACAGCATGTAAATCATTGAATGCATTGAGAATTTCTGTTGGCATGGTAGCAGATCCTTATTTTACTAATATCTAGTAACATAGTTTAATTTATTGGGTTTCAAAATCCATTTAACTTTCCATTTAGTAGCCTAAATTAATTTAATATAAAAAAGATATTGTGACATATTATTAGGATCACATGTTTTATATATTAGGTCTTTACTCCATAGTTTATATCACAACAAATGTGTCACTGTTGTAAAACAAACAAACAATTTATATTGAATAAACATATGTTTATATTGTGCATTTTACTACTATTTATGTTTTAAGCTGGCAAAGCATAATCAATTATATGTGCCATGCCTGGTACTAGTGTTTGTTTGGACTTAGTCATTCATTTTATGGATTGTTGTGTTTTAAAGTTAGATTTATTAACTTTATGACTACAATTTTTGTGCTTCTTTCACTTCAACAGATCATGGTTTCTCATCTTTGTTATAAATTTATTGTTTACTTTAAAAGAGTTAACATTCTCTTAACAATTGACTTACTTTCAAGGAGTAATATTCATAGCTATCAATCATTCTTACTCTGTTTCTATGGTAACTAAGACTGAATATTTGTTAAGAATGTGTCTTATTATATGCAGAGTAATATTATAAGGAAGATAATGTTATAATGTTAAGAGAATGGAGAACTAGCTAGTTTTCTGATTTTATTATGAAATATTTAATGCTATTATTTCCAATACTCATCCTTGTAGATATCTTCAAAACATGTTTAGTTATTGCTAATTTTATTAGACAGTATTATAGTTCTCACATTTTCTCTGTTTTATTATTATTATTATTTATTTGTGCATATTCTATTTAAGCATTTCATAGATTAAACCTGTTCACATTTTCAATAAATTATTCAGTTCTTAAAAAAATTAAGTAAATAATAAGTTTAAAAAACTATATTTTATCATAAGTAAAAAGATCACAGTGTACAAGAATAGTCAAATTATTATATAACACGTTTATACAGAAATTATATGATACTATAATTTATATTATACAGAGGCTTAATGTTAAGAATAATTTCAAATTTATAGTTTCAAAGATTCAATTTTGCCATTAGTTTTTACAAGATTAAAAATTACATGATAAAGATGAACCACTTATATATTCTTATGACTAGAACATTTTTAACCTGATATGAAAGTTTCAGGAGTAGTGGCAATTCTTTAATCATGATCTGTTTTGTCACTAGATTCACTATTGAAACAGAAGTTATGTCACATTATAATTATTGACATTAACAAAGGATCTGAGAGGGTACATCTGGCTTATTAAGATAAAATAAATTATCCTAGCAGTTAATTTATTGAAGCTATTTAATGCTAGTTTCTTTTTTTTCAAAAAGCCATGATATTTTTGTTCAGTATACTTTGGTAAAAATAGTTCACCCGAGATATGATTCTTTATTCAAAATTTTTTCTCTAACTAGAACCTTTGCTCGTAATGTCTCAACAACAACTATTATTACTGTATACTCACTGTTGACATAAATCACATCTCCAATATTGGTATGTGACTTTATCAAGTTCATGTAGAAACAGTTAATGTATAGGTGATACTCTCATTAGCAGTGTTCAGGTAGAACCACTTTTTGTATAAACAGCATTTTAAACATACTACACAAGAAAACAGATAGATCATATGTTGCACCTCTTCCAAAAAGTCTTTAGACATATGCCAATTCTTTGAAGGAAACATATGCCCTATACATAATAACATGTACTGTATTGGTATCAATTATCATTATGCTATACCAATCCAAAAGTAGAAAAGCAGCACATCCTCTATGAGAAGTACTCCTCTTGAGTAATTTATATGTACCAAAAGCTCATTCTTTGTCTTGGAACTGCAGTGTTTAGTTGTATTAAGTTTTCATTAAGAATTACAGAATTTTAATACTTACTACTTTCAACTTTTCATTAATGTTTTAAGTGTTATTTTCTTTTCTTAATTTTCTTGATTTTGAAAAAGAAAAATACTAATATTTAAGTCTGATTTCACAGAGAACTTCTGTCATTGGAAAGGAGCTCTTCATTTAAATTATTTTACCTACACTTACACTTCCACCATCTTCTCAGTGTAAGATTCTAATGGTTTAGTTGGTGGAAGGGTGAGTGGTGTTTCTGAAGTAATTTTTCTTGAAGATGTATTTTCTCTACAGAAACACCAAACCTTCTTCCCTGCTTCTGATGTGCATCACCAAAAATGAGCTTTTGTCATATATAAAGTGCCCATGAGGAGTGGTGTACATGGAGTTGTCACCATCCTGTTCATGAAGGAGTACACAGTCTAATGTTTCTTGCATCATAGAGTGGCACATTACCCTTTTTTTGGTATGGATCTCATTTTAAAAAAGTTTGATCTATATGCAAAAATGCTGTAGTGGCAGCATGATGTAATAATGTCCATATTATGTAGAGAACATTTTTTTGATAAGGAAAGTCTTAATTGGTTTTTGTATTGAAGTTGTTATTAATGTACATGCATGTAAGTGGTAAGTGTTGCATTTGATTTATTTCCATCAATTCACATGTAATCAACCAACACCTTATACATCTGAATAAATCATATTATCATTTTGATATTTCTTCTCAGTTTCATTGTTTTCATGTGATAATTAAAATGCTATAAAAAATAAAGGATTGTTAGTTACCAGTACTTTGATATAAAAAATTAAATACACATTAAAACTTGTAGAATTAATGGAAATTGTCAACATTCTCAACATATTCTGTAAAATGTTAATTTTCATCCTTTTAACATAATTTTAAAAAGTGACATTAATTTATAAAACATTAATTTTTTATCTTTAATTTTAGTGAAATCAGTAATAGAGAAGTAAGTTACATTAGTGAAATATTTTGTTTGTTTTAATTAGTAGTTGTCTTGTAATAGTTTTTTACTTGCATGCAGTTTAAATTTTTTGTTTGAACTCATTAATTATTGTTATTACTTAAGCATTACTAATGATTTTTCTATATAATTCTATTTTTATTATTCTTTTTTTTATTTTCCTTGATGGTCCATTTCTCTTTGATTTTTGTCATTACATTTCAATTTTGCAAATATTTTACAATAACTCATATAATATTAAATTTAGAAGTTCAATAATCTTATAAATTTAATTTCAAAACATACTTACAGCAATTATTTGACTGCCAGGGTTTTTTTTTCCTTTTCCCATCTAGCATTGATCTTATTTTTTCTTGTCTATGCCAGCCTTTAATACCACACTTAATTGTCCTTGGCAATATTTGTTTCATGACACTCTCCACTTTCCAGTGCACCTTCTATTCTAGTACTAGATACACACTCATTCAGATACATACTTTTTTCAACAAAAAGTCGCTAACAGTATGAACTCCCAGATTATTATTTCTGGCACAGAAGCAAAATAGGTCTTTCCTCTTTTACCTCTGATATCTATCATTGCACAATTGTTGACAATGATGTTATTCATAGTGAGATGGAGACATATATTCACTTCTGTGTTTTTTTCCAGGAGCCTCTGAGGCTGGAATGGTTGGTTATCCCAACATTCTGGAGAGAATTTAGATTCACTTTTTTCTGTGTTTTCTTTCAGTCTCCCTATTGGACAGTGGTGAGTTTACGGACTAGCAATGCTGGAATCCATGGTTTGATTACTTTTGGTAGACACAGCAGATAGCCCAATGTTGCTTTGCTCCAACAAAATACTTACATGATTAAATGCTCTTTTAATCAATGGTAATCTACACAGTACTTGAATGAAATAAAAAACAAAAAGGAGGTCAGTTTAGGATAAGTTATCATTAATTTTTTTTTTGTTTCTTTAATCAAGAGTGTAATGTTTTGGGTTTTTCCTCAGTTGCTTTTGAGTCTCTACCTTATTTTATGGTTTAAAAAGTCTGAGAGCAAATATTTAATTTTCTCTTCATCTACGAATATTGTGGTTTGTGCAGGGAGATTTATTTATCAGTTATGCCTTATCTGATACAGTTGTCAGAACTTTATGAATTTCATTGGCTCCTACAAGAGGTTATAGTTCCACACCTATTTGATGGTACAAAATTCCAACATCAGTTCCATGGTAGATAAGTACCCAGAATAGAGTGTGTCTGAATCCAAGGACTCATCTGCTTGACTGCATTGCCATCAGTGGTGTTGGTGATTATTGTATGCCTTTTGTGTCTGTGAGGGCTTAGCTACAAGACTATTTAGATGTGTGGTAACCTTAACCATGGATCCAGGAGCATTACAAGTCCTTCAGTCAAGATTATTCATTCAAATCACTTTTTCACCATAATTATTCACCAAAACTGTAGGGTTTCTATCATCTGCAGATCCTTTGAATTTGGAACTTAGTTCTAGGGCTATTAGAGTTTGTTTGGTCTGGGGGTAGTGAAAGTGTTATGCTAGTTCTTCCAGGGTTTTATTATAGTCAGTTGCTGGGTCTAAGAAGACAGGAAATTGATGTCCAGTTTTCAATCTTTCTCATCTGTATCAATACCAAGATTATTTAAGGTTCACAAGCTACTCATTCTTCAATCTGAGTTTACACTTTTGACTGCAGTTATGTAGGTTCAAGTTCCTTGTAGTCAGCTTCTATCTGCACATTGTTGTGGTGATAGTGTCTCACTATGATCAGCATTTTTTGTGCACAAGGGTCAAGTACTGCAGTTCAGTTTTTTACCTAAGACTAACATCAACCATGCATGAGTTATGCCAAATCATAGGAACTTTTTTTCTTCACCTCTATTCCACAGCACTGTGCACACTCCATTCCATATATGAACTGGTGCCATTTCTCAGAACCTCACACCCTGATTCTACTTTCATAAACAACCAAGGCAGATCTTATTCTCAGAACTGAAACATTTATTCTTGTTCCAATTGAAAATGTAATTACTCTGGGAGTTGTTTTTTTTCATCGTATCTCTCAGTTGTGCTCACCTGACTCCCATCTGACATCAGGATATGGAACTAGAAGCCTGACTCTTATTCACCTCTCCTTCTCTTACTACATGGATGGTTCTTTTTCTCTTGGGAATGTGGGCATTGCTTGAATACATCATACCTTTGGGATGAAAGCACAAGAGACTATTTTAATGGTCTTTATGTGACTAAAGGATCATAAGTATTTATTTACTCGATTACCTAGTTTTCTTAGTCAGGATCATTCTTCAGTTTCAAGGGGTTGTTAAGTTAGGACACTAGTAAAATATGGGTTTTTCTGCTACTACCTCATCAAGAGATCATATCTTTATGAATTCCTCACTTTAGAGATGGAGTACATATCTTAACAGTCAGGAATTCTAGGATCTATGCATGGACAATAGAACTTCCCTAGACGATGTTTTAGTCATTCTTGCTCTTTAAAAGGCAATACATAGTCTTGGTCTATTAAGGGAAAATTTTTCAGACTTCACTCAAACAATTCCATGGTGATTGTCTTGTGTTTCTCATCAAGGAGAAACGTGATCCAGGGCTCCTTTTTTCAAACCTTTGACTTTCTTTCTGGGGACTACTACTATTGTATCACCTTACTAGCTTCTCATGTTTCATAGGTGATGATTATGGTAGCAAATCAGTTGTCTCAACCTAAACAGAATAGATGTTGCATTATGAAATTTTATTGGATTGGCTCATATTTTACAATTCTGATTGGTGGGTTGGCCTCTCATTGAAACATTGAACTACTGGAAATTTGGTCTTTAATACCTAGCTCTCAGGCTTTGGCAGTGGATGCATTCTATTACGACAGGATGAGATTAGAACTTTAGGCCTTCCCTCCAATTCATATTGGTACAAAGTGTGATTTTTTACAACTCATTGTGAGGTCTTGTTGATAGTGCTAGATTGGCAGGTACACTTTGGTTTCTGCAGTACCTTCCAGAGTGTCCAAGTTTTCCACTTCTTGTTATACCACCTCTATGGAGTCTATTATGACCTTGCATGGTACACCTAGCTATCCAGAATCTCAAAATTTAGGCACAGAGCTTATGCAGTCTTTTGCACAGCATTGGAGGTTTAATTTCTAGAGTTGTCATTTATCTTCCTCAGTCTTTGCTTAGTCCTGTGATAGACATTTATCAAGAGAAATGACACACACATACTGGTAAGGGTATGTCAAGAGGAGACTGAACCCACTTTGAGAAGTATTGACTATAACTTGTTTTTTGACCTGGCTCTTTAGCAGCGTTTTTGCATCTTCCATAATCTCCCTGTATAAGGTAGCCTTATTGATTGTTATTAAATACTCGTGACAAAATATTTTTTGAGTCTCTAGTGTTTACCTGTTTCCCCAACTCATTTTGGGTTCTATGTCCCAAATGACCATTTCAGTTACTTAATTGTTATATTAAGTTTACATATATCTTTTATTAACACCTTTTTGTGACTTGATTCTCATATGCCATTTATCCTTTCCTGAAGGTTTATTTTTAGTTGCTGCTTATGTACAGAAATTTCTGTCAGAGTGGTTTGTTTTGTTTGTCCACAGACTGTTTCATCATTCTTACTAAAGACACTGTCAAACAGAAAAGGGGATAAATTCTTTTCCTCAATTTAGTTGATCATTATTTCTCATTCTATGGCCAGTCAGATTTTGATCCTTATCATGTTCAGTGAGGTTGTTGAAGGTTTTGTTGCCCTCACTAATGCCATCAGAAATACTAGACAACGTTTAATTATGGGCTGCCTTTGTAGGCCAGGAATCTTCTACAAGTCATGTCTAATCAGATTTTTTGTGAAAGTTCTATGTCCTTGTGGGTCAAGTTGAATGCCTGCTAGAAGACATTATACAGACTGGTATGTGTATCTTCTACAGTGCTCTTATATCACAATCTGGCAGTATCTTCATCTGAGAATTTCTGGCTACCCCTATAGCTATTTTAATCACTTCTTATAAATTATACAAAGGTGTGAGTAATCTTGTTTTGTTACCTTTCAAGGTTTTTCTCTAGGTTTTTTCAGGATTCTACTCTGTAGCAAATATTGCTCAAGTGTGTGTGCTTTTATCAAACCAATTTTGTGTTAGTAATCACTAATTCAATATACTTTATATAGGTTGCAGCTGGTTCTGCAGAAATGAGGTGTTTCATAAGACCACTGAGAGGTTGACCAGATGATATTACTGTACTATGCTGGATTGCCATTCATAGACTATCATGAATGAAGCATTGGAGGATTCTGCCAATCATTAGCTTGAACATATTTGGATGTGTTTGCTTTTAAAAATGTAGGGAACTTGATTCACCTATTGTACTGTTCCTCAGGACTCACCAACAAGCATTATTCCACAGTACAAGAATCTACTAGTGAAACTAGGGAACCCTTACCACATCCAATTTCCAGTCACTAAGGTGGTGGATAGAGGCTTTTCCTCCATAGTGTTAAAGTGAATTTCTTCACTCTAAGAGAAGAGGGCAAAATTGGGGTCCTTCTTCCTTTGTCCCTGAAGGTTTTTTCCCCAGATGTTAGTATTAAGAGGCAAGAGCATACATGAGAATCTACTCATAACACCATTTCAACTTGGATGTTTAGCTTTCCTGTTGGATTGAGTGTGGCCCATTTTTTTCATCAATGTAGATTCAGTATATTGTTCATGAAAGAGAGTCTTTTGTCTCCTTGTAATTCCAAACACAGAAAGGACCCATCCAGGGTCCTTGGTTAAGCACAGTTTGTTACATGTTCTCTTCATAATTCTGGAGGCAAGTGGAATTTATCTTGCCTAAACAGTTGAGGAGGGAGTGTCAGTATTTGTAGTTCCATATTGGATGAGTTCTGTTTCCTGTAGTTGAGTAAGACATATACTCTCCCATAATTTAAAGCCTGGAGTATTGCCTTTTTGGACTTCTCAAAGTTGAAGAGAAGGTTTGTTCACTTCACCATTTGCTTATCTTCTTGTCGTGATTCTGGTGGCTTACAGTGCATTACTGTGTGACTACAAGTTTAGATACATTCATAAGTATATGTGTGTATAGGGGTCATGGCCCTATAATTTCAGCCCCAAGAAGTGGAATCATGGCTATCTGGTTGGGGCCTGGCCAATAGTGATGACAAATAATGTAAAATTCCACCCACAGTACATGAATTAAATTCCTGGTGAAGATAATACCTGTTCTGTGTGTGGTACATTTCCCCCACTAGGATGCCAATCTTCTATTGACACTTATTATCTATACAAATTCTTTCTGTATTTATAATGCCCTCACTGGCCCTTTAGTCTTAACAGTGTGGGATTCCAGCTGATAGTGTGAAAAGAGGTAAGTTAACATTTTCTTAAACCAAAAATGTATTTTCAGTAATACTTGGCTCCTCTCACACTCTCCTACTCTTCCTTCCCAATTAGAGCTGGTGTTAAAGACTACAGATGGAGTCAGTCTGAAAAAAAGTGGTAACTTTTTCTTAGTAAAGTGCTTATATACAATACCAGAATGAAAGGTGCATTAGCATATGTGAAAAGCATCATGATACAAAAATTGCCAAGGACAATTAAGCGGGGTGTAAAATGCTAAATCAAGTGAGCAAATATCACATCAACATTTACGTGTGCAAAGGAAAGGAATCCCTCACAGTTGAGTAATAGCTGCTGGTGTGAAAGGAGGTATTTCTGTAAATACATTTTTGATTTAAGAAAATGTTAAATTTTGAATTTTCCACTTTTTATCGTAGCTATAATTTTGCATAGTATCCTTGTTCTCCAACTAATATTATGGTAACCTTTTCACTGCTGAACAATTCCCAATGAGCTTTTCTCATGAGTCTTCAATAAAAATAGAGAAAGAATTGTGGACAGTTTTGAATGTACAAATTACTAAATATGAGAGAAATAGTTATGGCTAACACATGCATAAGGTATGACATTAAACAAATAAATAATCTGATTATTCCTTTAATTTGTATTTCAACTTTATATGTGTACGAGGTCTGTTCAAAAAATACATGGACTGTTTGAATTGCGCAGCTCCAGTTGGTTCCAGGGGAATCCGCTTGGTTTTGCTAGGTTCGCACAGGTCAGCTGATTACAATGCCATTTCCCGATTGCAGTTATCTTCATTTGTGTATTAGCTACGCGGTTTTAAGTGAAGTACGATTTTTTCATTTGGCAGATTTCAGAATGAATGACCTGAAGGAGCAACAACTTGCTATGAAATTTTGTGTTAAACTTGAAAATCTGCAACTGAAACTTTTGCTATGCTTAACACGGCTTACGGTGACGTTGCTATGAAGCATACGTCATGTTTCAAGTAGCATGAACGTTTTAAGGATGGTCAACAGTCCATTAAAGATGAGCGTTCTGGACATCTTTTCACGTCAACTGACGACCCACACGTCGACAAAATCAACACCCTGGTGCAGGCAAATCAACGTCTGACTGTCAGGGAGCTTGCTGAAGAGTGTGGGATATCAGTTGGATCTTGTTACGAAATTTTGACTGAAAAATTGAAGATGCACCATGTTGCTGCGAAATTTGTGCCTCAGAACTCATGAGTTTTTGACCAAACACTCGATCACTGTTCTTCCCCACCCCCTTACTCACCTGACCTTGCTCCCTGCGATTTTTTCGTGCTCCCCAAACTCAAAAGACTGTTGAAAGGAAGAAGATTTGAGACGATTCCTGAGATTAAGGTATATTTTACGAAGGAGGTGGAGGACTTTACAAAAGAAGCATACCAGGACTGTTTCAACAAGTGGAAACACCGTTGGGATTAGTGTGTGTGTTGGGGAGGAGAGTACTATGAAGGGGTCCCAGACCTGTAACTTCTAAATAAAGTACATTTTGTTTTATGACGTTAGTCCGCGTATTATTTGAACAGTCCTTGTACTAGATATTTTAAGGCATACCAGATATCTGTGTTTGTGTAATTGGTGGTTTGGTGTGGCTTCAGTCGACAGGTAGAAACAGCAATATTTACATTTGAGAGTGTGAAAAGAGGTGAGTATTACTTTGTCCTCTTCCCCTGCAGTAAGACCTGAGAAAGCACAAAGCAGGCATTTCGGCACATTAGAGATTGCTCTGGTCATAGCTTCTCCAATATGTTTGGTCTGTATTGTGGTGCTAATTATCATCTGGACATGGCAACAGCGACAGCGGCTTCATCTTTACCGACAACAATTGGAGTTGAACATGGAAGCCCAGGAACCCATGTTAGGAGCTGCCATTAAGGACTTAATGGAGATGACAACCTCAGGGTCAGGATCAGGTATGTATTACATACGAAAATAAATGTACAAGTTGTTAAATAGATGACTTAATATAAATTGTAATTATTTATATTAACATAACTATTTTGAGTTCATTGACTTTAAGAGATTTATGTATTTAATCCTGGAGAAAAAAATACTTAAAGACACGTATGAATATTATTTTAATGTGTAAAGCCAAGTTGCAACATAATTAGAAGGATATTAATTATTTTTGGCATTTATGTCAAATTAACATGAGTGATACAGATATAATTGTTTGTTAACTCCAACTCTTATATCAATACTATTTTAAAAACTTTTAACTGTAAAGTCTATGTGTGTGATACCTAGAAGATTATCAAGTTTTAAATTCTCACCCGATTATTACTTAACAATGTAAATGTGAAGCCATTCATAAGATACTTTCACAGCTAATAACACATCCAAGAATTTACCTGAATCTAGATTTAGTTCCTATTAAACGTGAAGGCAACAACTGCATTATTTATAGTTGAAAGTAGTTGCAAATGTTAATTTACAGATAGCTGCAGGAAAAGAGATGAAATGATTATAGATAGAGAAGCAGAGTTAAGATGAATATAGTTACAGGAAAGGAGTTGTCATGAATCTAATTACAGGAACAGAGTAAGCACTCAATTAAAACAAGTAGAGTTTTCATAAAAATAGTTACAAAGTAGAGTTGATGAATATATTTAGAGAAGAAAAGTTTATATTAGCATTACCACTGAAGCATGGTTGTCCTGTAGAATGCATGATAGTAGTTACAAAGTAAAGTTATTACAGATGCAAAATAAGAAATGATTATTGATGCAGAACTTGAGTTTGTATCACTAAAGTGAGATTGTCATGAAGAATGCATGAAAAATAGTAACACAAGCAGAGTTAACATCAAGGTAATTATAAAGTAGAGTTGACAGGAAGATGGTTACAGAAATTGATTTATCATAAAGGAATGTGGCACAATCTGATGTTAAAACTATGAAGCTAGTAGTTTATGCAATGTCCAACAGATGCCGATATTGCTGTGTTTCTCTGAAAATCTGGGGCACCTTGACACACAGTTTGGGAACCACTACCTCATGCACTAACTCCCTTTATGTCTATGGTCTTGTGAATCTTCATTTTTTTACTCAACACTTTATACATAAGATGTGTTTTCTTAATGATATTTCCAGTGTTTAAGGAACTTAATTTACTTTCTTTCTACTAACTAGTTCATGTAACATGTACTACTTATAGTAGTAAATAATTTCTTCATAAAATTTATCTAACAGATATGGCTAATGGAGACACATTCACTGGTGATGATATCACAACCCTTGTATATGTGGTAGTAGGTTCACTTATACAGCCACAACCTTCAGATGTTTCTTTCTGTTGTTTGAAGGAAGAATAAGAAGACAAATTTCACTGCTTACCTGTTCTGATCCCTACTCTAGAAATTTTACTGTTGAATCAACTAATCCAATATCACCATTGGTGTTTCATTACCCCCACCGACACTGGATCTGCATATCTTCACCAATGTTTCCTCTTTTGATCGGGGAACATTTCTGAATGGCAATTTCACATTAGGCACATGGAGTTCTACATTCATATTACACACTCAAACTTGTAATATTATTTTTAATGAATCTTTTCATTACAATCCATTTCAATAATAACTTATTTTTTGTTTTTCTCATATATCAATTGCCTTGAGGAAATTAACACGGGACCACTTACTTTCTAACCCTGAACTTTTCTCATAGTTTAATTCTCCATGAATTCATCTTCTTGCCTGTCTTGTATGAGGTGTTATGAACCTGGTTGTGAACTGATTCTATCAACCAGCCAGTGTTCTGCCCAAGGAATGGACTCTTTACATCAGGGTTTTCTCTTGAGGATGCTCTCTTTTAGAGACTCCACTACTCACTGATGCCTTACCAACCCCTCTCATTTCCAAGCTTTATTGTTTTTGATATTTTGTGGCTAATGGCATGCAAATACCTAAAGCAGACGTACAAGCAAAATAGCTTAATTATGTGAAGAAGTGAGTATCAATTGAAAATACATATCTAGGTGGGAAAATGTTAACTTGCAACTGAGCTACTTCTTTCCTATCAGGAAACTAATTTGGAAACATAATTGTTAAAGAATATCAAACAGTATTTACCTTCCTAGGGCTTCCTTTGCTTGTTCAACGAAGTATTGCTCGTCAGATTCAACTTCTGGAGGTGGTGGGGAAAGGACGGTATGGAGAAGTTTGGAGGGGAAAATGGCGAGGGGAACCAGTTGCTGTTAAAATATTTTCCTCACGTGATGAGAAGTCATGGTTTAGAGAAGTAGAGATTTATCAAACTGTGATGCTTCGTCATGAGAACATCCTTGGTTTTATTGCTGCTGACAATAAAGGTAATAAATTACGTAATGAACTAAAAGTAATTATTGTATTAATTAAAATAGGTATGAAGTTAATTGTTACTGGTTCTACTAAAAATATAAAATATATATCTATATAGAGATTTACTATGATTTTTAGAACTTCACCCCATAATTAGTCATTGTTTCCATATTTAGTCATGCTGTGATGACTGTACTTTTTGAAAATAGCCTTGCAGCATAGTTCCATTACAATAGTCTCCATTATGAAGCTTTCATAACTAAAGCTTGACACTCTCCCCTTTTGTCTTTGCATAAGCTATCTTATGTATGACAAGGGTGAGAGTTGGGTCCCAGCATCTGTTTCAACAGTCTGATTGCACATAAAACTATGAGCTGTATCTGGCATCTTTGTATTGCTTTTGTATTGAACAGCATAAATACCCATTTCATTCTTCATGCACTTGATTTATGTGGAAGCAACTTGTATAAGTGAATTTCGTCACTTTTCCAAATGACAATATTTTTTTATGTTGTCTACTGTTGCTTGGAACACTCAAACATGTTTTGCCATTGACCTTTGTGTACATGGATTCTCACCTGTTACAATATGCTGCACTTTCATTACCATGGCTGAGGTACAACTTATTGCTAGTCTCTTTGTGGATGTTTTTTTGCTTCAGCTTTATTCATTTCATTTGTTTTTCAATGTCATTAAGAAGAAAGGACATTGTATCTTGGAATTATTAAATATCAAATCTGAACATAAGAATATTTTGTATTAAAACTGATTGTTATATGTACCTCTTTTCAAAAGCAATAAATTTGCTTTGCCATTACACCATCTTCAAAACTTCAAACAATATCAAACAGTAGTTATGATGTGTGCCATTATACAGCAACTATATTGGATATGGTTTTCATTAAACTTGTTATTTTTATTAATATAATACAGTCAGTCAACTCTCTGTACTTGTGTGTATGGTGTAAATCACAGTTTTGAATAATTTTTATGAGCTTTGTTATTTATTAAAAGTAAAATAATACATTAAAAATTAGTATTGATCAAAATGCAATTAAAATAGTTAAGACATTAAAATTAAACTGGTAAGTTATTTGCCAAAGCAGCTTAGTGGTTATGTTGTTTTCAGGGTGTGTGAGATTGAGGTAAATATGAATGTTTGATAAAAGAATTTGGTAAAAAAACAAAAACTTATGAAAGTCTAGTATTATCTTATTAGTGGTATATTGGAAAGGTATTTTTGTTCTCTGTTTTTATTATATAGACAATGGGACCTGGACTCAACTATGGCTAATCACTGACTACCATGAGAATGGATCCTTGTTTGACTATCTAAACAAAACAACTGTTGATATTGCTACGATGTGCAAAATGGCTTATTCTATAACTAATGGTCTAGCACATCTTCATATGGAAATATTTGGAACACAAGGTAAGCTTTTACATTAACTAGGGACACTCGAGACAGATCTAGTTAAGAGGCAAAAAGATGTTTGGGACAAAGAAATAGGTAAAGAGGGCTAGTGGGAGAGTAGGGCTTGAGAAAAAAAAATTGATGTGGAAACAAATTAAGTATTCTTTACAGAAGAGTGGATAAATAAATTAACTGGAATGTGTTGAGGACAATAAATGAGAATTAGAAGCTAACTGGTTAACTCTCTATATACAGGCTTGGCTCTTTTGCACGCATAATGATGTTTCATGAATTATAATCATTATTTAATTAAACTACTTTATTTTCAATATATACCAATAAAATTAACATCAAAATATAATTTATTATTGACATTTTTATATTGTTTAAGCTTAAGTTTATATGTAAAAACGGCTGGTATTTTTATTTTGTGTATATGTGTAGAGGAACAAACAATGTTTTGACCTTCTTCAGTCATCATCAGGTTCACAAAGAAAGAAAGAAGTAACTGAACAATAGGCTATCATATGTTTGAAGGGGTTGTGTAATTAAGTGTAGGAATGTAGAGGGGTTGCTTAGATGTTTGATTATATTTATTAATATGGGTTTAAAGGTGTTCCTTTGTATTGGTTTATTTTGGGCTTGAGTTGTTGTATAAGTAAGGCTTCTTTAATTTAGCATTTGTTTATGTTTGTTCCTTTATTTAGTATTTGGGTGTTTTGTTATGTAGTTTTTTGTATTTTATGTTCTCCTAAAGAAACTAAGAAACTTAAACCAAAAAATTATCAACAGAAGAAATGACATCTGTTTCATATGTAGATGACATAATTGCAGGATGCACATCCACAGAATATACACTTAATTTTTTCAATCACATTAACTCATACATCCCAACATTAACTTCACATGTGAACAGGAAGAAAGCTATCAAATATCATTTCTTAACCTCAAAATTACAAGAACCGATACACAATTTAAACCAGGAATCTACTATAAAATCACCCATACTGAACTATACATTCCTTGGGACTCAGCACATGTAACAAAACAAAAACTCAACATACTAAGAAACCAAATAAACACAGCCATAAAACTATGCTCACCAGATAAAATTAACGATGAATTAGAAAAAATAAAACAATACTTCATTAACATTAATAAGTTTCCTCCACAAACCATAGAAAACATTATTAGCACACACCTAGACAGAAAGCAAAATCAACCAACAAAAGTAAATATCTCTCACGAATCAAAAAATCATGAAACCATAAACTGTTGCATACCATATATTCCCGACATCAGCAAAAAAATAACCAACATTTGGCAAAAACTAGTAACAAAATGTGACATTCCAGTTAATACCAAATTTATACAAAAACTAGGCACAAAACTGAGGTCTATACCATGTAACCATAGAAAGCACTCAAATACTAAATAAAGAGACAAACATAAACAAACGCAAAATTAAATAAGTTTTACCTATATAACAAGTCAAGCCCAAAATAAATTAATACAAAGAAACAACTTTATACCTCTGTTAATATATACAGGGTGTTCGGAAAGCTACTGTGCACTTATATATTTATTAACAGACAAAAGTGTACAATGACTTTCTGAACATCCTATATAATCAAACAACTAAATACGCCACTCCTATACTCCTACACAACATTCCTACACTCAGTTACACAACCGTTGTCCTTCAAACATGTGGTAAGCTATCAGTCAGTTACCTCTTTCTTTCTTTGTGAACCTAACACTGACTGCTGATTGAAGAAGGTCCAAACATTGTTCTCTTCTCTACATTAAAAAAAAAATCACTACCCATACCAGCCATTTTTACATATATATGTTTCTCTACAAGTTTTTGTCATCATGGATTAAGCTTAAGTTTATTCATTTCAAAAGAAATTATTTTAAAAAGTCCTCAATCCTTATTTGTGTATGTGTTATATGAAACACATATATTCTGAATCAATCAGTCAGTTCTGGCAGTTACTGTGGAATAAGGTAAATTATTGTTGAAAAAATATTAACTACAAAGGGTGTTCAAAGACTGAACAGTCGTCTTGCATCCCACTAATGGTAAAAGGTATGTATTTTAGACAAGTAGCTATCATTTGTTTTGGGCTGAGATATTTTACATTAATCTGGTGGGCACAAGTCTGGTAGGCATGGTATCTGGCAAAGTGGAGGCAAAGGCCAGAGTGGGAAGTAGAAGCAAGTTGATAGTAGACCAGATGAACCACTCAACCAAATGGCTCAATTCTGAGACAGAATCTCTGGCTGGGATCTAAAGATCCAATGCCTCAGATTTAGGTGTAGGGGGGAAAAAGGAGTACCCCAAGAAATCCCACTTTCATTCGGCAGGGCTGAATGAAGCCCAACTAGTGTTCATATGAGGAGTTTGACCTGGAATGAAAGAGAACTTGAAAGGAGAAAGTATAGAAAAAAATTAGAGACGTGAAATCCATGTGTTAAGTTTTAGGTTTCTTCTGGATAAAGTTACAGTAGGATAAATATTTACAGCAAGGTTTAGGTGTATCTGCAATTTTCTTGAAATCAGAGATGAGTGAGTTGCGATGTTTGGCTTTTTTGTGGTATTTTATGGCTAGTTTGTTTAGGTGTTCTGTTATTATTTGTAATTTTGTGTGTTTACAATATTGTTTGCTAGTGTCTAGTGTGGTAAGCGATAGGCAAGGCTTATTACTTGATTTTGTAGTTTTTGTAAATGTGAAAGTTGGTTTTTGTGAGTGTTACTTGTGACTATAGTGCGATATTCTAGTAAGGGTCTTATAAATGTTTTGTAAATGTACAAAATAGTGTGGGGTCTGGATCCATGGATGTGTTGGCTAATTCTATAAAGGTAGGTGATTCTAGTTTGGACTTTCTTTCTGATGTTCCTGAAGTTCCACATGAGTCTTGTATTAAATGTTAGACCTAGGAATTTAGCAGTTTCCGTAAAGGAAATAAGAGTGCCATATAAATTAAGTTTGGCTAGCTTCGCATGTTTTAACCTATTGTGTAGCCTGCCATGGAGGCTTATGGCTTGTGTCTTGGAAGGGTTTAAGAATGATTTTTCAATTGTTACACCACTGTGTGATCCTGTTTAGATTTTTCTGGATTTTCGTAGCTGCTAGTAGGGAGACCCATGAAGAGCTATATATATCAATATCATTGGCATATTGGGATGCATGAGTGAGTAGTGTAGTAGGTTGTAGTAGACCACTGACATCAAGTGTATTTCGAAGTGGGATAAGAATTGACCCTTATGAATGGTTGGATAGCTGAGAATTCATTCTGACTTTTGCTGTGCAATTTTCTTAAATAGTTGAAAATCTATCTGATAAAGGTTATAGGTACTTTGTATTTCATTAATTTAAATTTTAGTTCTTTGTGCCAGAAAGTGTCAAAGGTTTTTGAACATTTAGAAAGAGATTGTGTTGCTTGGAGCTTGTTGAATCGTACAAAACTGGTATACTAAATATATTTAGTGGTTGTCAGCCTGCCTCTTTTTTGGCCTGCATTCTGAATGTTGGTGGTTATATTGTCATCTTCCAATTTTCAGAGTAGTCTTGTTGTAACGATCTTTTCCAGTAATTTGCCAATGCAGTTTAGTAAGTTGATGAGTCTGAAATTGCCTGGAAGTTTTGAGCTTGAGCCTTTCTTGGGGATTAGTGTAATGATGACTATTTTCCATGCATTTGGAAGAAACCCCAAGAAGAAATAGAGGTTGAACGTATTTTATAAAGTGAGTGAGTAGTTCTGAGGATGCACTTTTTAAAACTATATTTGGGATACAATCTTCACCTGGAACTTTGTTCTTTAGTTTTTGTTTGTGTGTCTTAATTTCTGTTGTGTTATTGGGGTTGTTATAACCTGGGGAGGATTAAAGTTTAAAGAAACTGGGAAGTTAGTCAAAAACAGTTTGCTGTTGTCTGTGATGATTACATTTATTTTAGTCTCATGTTTTCTATTAAAGTTGATGTGTTATGGAGTGCTGAATGTGTTTTGAAAGTATTGTGTAAAAAAATTTTTTTTTTCTCAGTCACTAGTAGCAGTGATGTTTCTATTTGTAAGACTACCAGTTTCAGTGTTTTCATCACAGATATTTTTAAAAGTTTTCCAGAATGTGGCTGGATCAGATCTGGGGCTGCCCAGCTTGTTACAGAAGTTATTCCAGTTTGTTTTTTGCTGTGATCTGATGTGGTGTTCAGTCTTGTTTTTGACATTGTTTATTTGTTTTTAATGCAGTGTTATATGAACTGATGAATTTGTAGCAGAGTTTGCATCTGGTCATTATGAGTTTGTGTATTTCAGGGATGAGAGTCAAGTTATTAAGTGTGATTAGAAATTTCCTCTTTTAGATTTGTATAGTGTGACGAGATACAGATAATTTTTTTAACCTTCAGTAGAAGCCCCACCCATATATACTTAATGTCACAAGGCAGTTTTCAAAACTATAGGCTTTGACTCGACATATATTTTTATAACCAATAGAAAAAGCTTATTTTAAACTTCACACCTTCAGTAGTCCTTTTGAAATTGGCAGCAATAAACATCAGACAGTAGAGAATTCAGTGTTTATTGGTGACTTGATGCTCATAGAAGTTAATGATTTTTTTGTTTTACCTTAAACAATTGTTTCAGTGATTTATGTATTAAAAATCCTGTAGTTAAGTAACTATAAATACAGATGTATGTACATGTAAGAAAATGTAAATCATCATGTGACAAACTTCCACCAATAGATGTGCCCCCCCCACACACAAACACTGATCTTGATACATTTTATTTCTTTTTGCCAGCATTATAATGTATGTTTAGTGTGATATACTTTGTCCCGCTTAGTTCAGTTAAGCTTAACAAATAGGTGTTATTTTCCTTTATCTGTGGTTCATCTTGCAGATAAATTGATAATTATGTTAAACACCTCATTTCTTCAATACATAACATTTAATGCATATGTTTATTTCACTACATAATTCCTTAAATTTAAATTATATGGTTTTTCATTATTATTTTTTTACATTTAATTTGTTTGACCCCTGTGGGCCAGAGTCTCTCAAACTTTTCCTACCATTGTGTGCCTTTTTTCTACTACTGTAGAGCCCAGTTAGAATGACCTAGGTTTTATCAGTTTTCCTCTACCTGATTATGACTTGCTTTTCCAGGCCTGTATTACAAAGTCTATCTCCGTCTTTTTATCTACACATTTCATAGTACAAGTCTCTCCTTCTTCACCAGACATCGTGTTCTATGATGAGTACTTTTATTTCTTTTGGGAGAGGGCATGTGCATGCCTTGCCTTACACAGGCTTTGATTCATTTTGCCTTAACTTGCCATCATGCAGATTTTATTTATTCTGTGTAATTAGAATCTCTTGCTTGTATGAAGAGTGTCTTTGTTCATTATATCCATTTTATTTCACACCTAGTTTTACATCTTTGTCTTACCCTATCAGCTCTCCCACTGGTCATGTCTTTCTTGCACCTTCTTTCTTAGACATTCCACCTGTTGCATGTATGGTATTCATGTAAGACACTTCCTCCTCCATCCCTACATGTTTACCAACTTAGTTCTTTCCTTCCACATGTAGTGTGTTTACTTTGTGGTTCAAGTAAGGTGGGACTCTATTGTATACTGTTTGTTTACCATCCACTTTACATCTAATAGGGAATTATGATTGGTTCTTTCACTCCCACCATTCATTTTTTGTGGCTACTGATAGACATTGGATATCCCATTTTGAACCCATACATCTCATGGCATGTCTTGATCCAGGTGCTTTAATTCTCATTGTAAATCACCTTTTGAGTTTTGATGCACTTTCTTCCAAAGATTGGCCTCTTGATCTTTATAAACTTTTGGTGTTTATACCTCCTGTTAGGTACTCTTCTATGGTAAGTGTTTGACTTTTTTTCTCAATTCAAAGTTACCTTATTTGTTTTTGGTGTCTGGTTCATCATCCATTAGCCTTCATTGTTGATATATTGAGACAAAGTTAGATCCAGTTTACAACTTTGGTTTTTCTCATTCTCTCAGTCTCCTTCATAATGTTATTTATTCATCCATGTCCTTCTGGATCAGGTCTTTCTGATTTATTCTTCCTGGTCAGTGCATATTAGGTTTTCTTGGCTGTTTTGGCTCAGTATGTTTGTTTTGTTCCACACACACACTAAATTGCTTCATTGCCTTCAAGGCTTCTTTCCATTGGCTCTATTTCCTACAGTTTTATTCATTTGCATCGCCCCTCTGTTCATAATTTTTTCCCATCTCACTAGATTCAGCTTGTGATTCTATTGGCCTTTTATTCCTTTTCTCCTTATTCCTGTAATCAATTATTGGGGTCTTTACTCTGATCAGGTATCTTCTATTTATATATTCTTCTTCATCAGGGAACCATCTTCCACCTGTTACCATCCTTCAATCTCTGGTGAGACTCTAACTGGGTAAGTTTTCTTTCTTTAGTTATATTTATTATTACTTTCAAAGGCTTTTCCTCTGTTTTGCCAAGGATCCTGCTCTGTGGCACATGGTGCCTGTCCAAATATATTTCCTTCACTTAAAATTATATTAAAACCCCCACATAGGTTATTCTTTGATATATATTTAGGGTTCCTGTGGGTCCTGGGAAACCTGAAAAATTATGAAATTTGAAAATGGGTATTTTTTTTAGTTACTTTCTGAATGAAATTGAGGCAGTTATTTGCATAGTGCAGAATTCCCTCAAGCTGACCAATCAATGATAAACTTACATAGGACAGTTTTGTTTTGTAGTTGTATTCACAATTTTTTCACATTCATTTTGCTGTACATTGTTCAAAATGTATGAAAAAAGCTAAAATATGTGAAAAGAACCACTTGCAGTTCTGGAACTCCTATTATCATATGATAATCATTTTGATACTGTTTCTGAATTATTTTCACATCATGCTTTGGAGGTGTAAATATCAGGAGAACTGAAAAGTGAATAAATTTTACAGAATGTGGCTTGACAGTGCTAGCAAATGTAGATATGGTGCACTGAAGTGTATGCAAAAAGACTTTCACCCTTGAAGACGTGGATGAACCTGCTGTTAAATCACACAGGGATGGGGAAAAGCATAAAAAACAGCATGAAGCATATGAACAGTAATCTATGCATTAATTTATTAAGACAGGACAAACCAAGTACCAGTACAAGTAAGCATACACATGCTAACATAACTGAAAACATTTCATTTATAGATGTACATAGAACCAAAATTATATGGGTTGTAAAACGTTGATATCTCACTTTAGCTACAATAGTTGTTATAATATTTCTGAAACATTTAAACAAATGTTTCCTGACAGCAGTATAGGTTAAAAATTCACATGTGGTGAAGAAAAGCATGCTTACCTTGTAGGCTTTGGACTTACTTCATATTTTGATAATAATTTAGCTACATGCTTGAAACAAGTAAATAAAATTGTACTTCAATGAATCTCACAACAGCAATTTGAATGAGAAGCAAGTGGACATTTATGTTATGTACTGGGAATGTATTGTATCGCATCACTTTACCTCCATTTTTTTTGGTCATGACAGGACTGAAAATCTGTTGCCTGTGTTATTGTAATCCATTTCAAACATTAGAATGAAGGAAATTATCCAACTTTCCATGGATAGACCAACAGTGAACTGGAAAATCTTGAAAGTTGTCACCTTTGTATGGATCACAACTCCTTTAAAAAATGGTTGTGAAAACTCACAGTTTGTTGCAGCTAAACTAGTTAAAGCCTTACACTGGTTATTCAAAGCATGAAGGGCTAACTTCATAACTATTACTGGATCATTAGTCTTTCCATTTCAGTTTTTTGGCCAGCAACAGCTCAAGAATAGACCTGTTGCTACAAGAGCTATTGAGATATAACCAAATGTAATTAAATATATAAAAGCTTTGCGAGAAAAGAAGGATAAACCTTTTAGCTATTCATATCTTACTTTCAAAGAGGCAGTGTCAGTTAAGTTTACCATGGCTTGATTGTCATTCTTTGAGACTATAGCGAGTACTACTACACTATTTCTAGAGATATGTCATAGTTCACATCCCCTGGCACCATTTCTATGCAGTCACCTTGAACAGTGCATCAAGTAATTGATGAAACAATTTATTAAAGACAACATTTTACATACTGCCAGCTCAAGTGTTACAAAACTCCTGAAAATAGATGTGCAAGACTTTATAAGGTAATCATGTAAACTACAAGAAGACGATCTTAGGCTTAAAACCCAGTCTATTTTACGAAACATGCAGGATGTTCCAGACTTATCATTCATGCAGTTTCATATGAAATGTAAGGGATTTTTATACATTGTTTTGAAACATTTAATTGAGAAAACACCAATCATCTTTACATTTGTTCAATATTTAGACTTTCTTGACCATAACAAAATTGTTGATAAGCCAGATGTCTACAAACATCTCTTCAAAACACTGTTAGGAAAGCTGATTGAACAACAGCATCTGGATGAAAGGACAAGCAAAATTGCCAAGGAAGAATAATGTTACTTCATAGACAGTGTAAAAATCTTACCTGATTCTGAATGTCATTATTTTAGAGATTATGATCCACTGAAAAATGAGTCAGTGGATTTGTTCCTGCATAATTATCTGAGAAAGAGAAGCTCATGTCAGAGTTTAACAGTTTATAAAGTTTTTAAACTTTTACTACTTCTGTGTCATGAACAAGCCAGGGGTTCTCCATAAATAAAGTAATTTTATTTGAGAACAGGTAAGAGGTTTCTCTAGTTTCTCAGAGGAAAGTGATAGAGTATATTGATTTGATTGGTGGTATGTCTAATTTCAAAGTAACACCAGCACTCCTAGAAAATGCAGCACCAGCCAGACAAAAATACAGACATCTAGAAATTAAGAAAAAGAAAATTTAAGTACTACATTTGGCACCAAAACAGAAAGCCATTGAAAGCCATGTTTTGATGTTTCAAATAACAGTTAGTATGAGAATGCCAGAAAGACATGTTATGAGCTGATATGCTCTAAGTTAGATAACTTAGAACGTAATACTGAATCTTATCAGTTGAGGTGAACATTTTGATTTTTATTGTTTTGAATAACATGTTTTGTGCTTCAACTTATTTTGAGGTTCTAATTCTTCATTGTAAGTCTCCCTTTCATAAATGAAAAGTCTTTGTTGTCATCATTCATAGGCATATGTCGCAGTAAAACACAGTACTGCAAAAAATACATTATTTCATTTACAGGTGCAGGATATCAAATGTGAATGTAATTATGTTTATGATTTTATATTTTAGTTCAAATACTGCACTGGTTGTCATTAGAGGAGGTTTTTACGTATAAAAAGCCAAAATCATGTGTAAACATTGATCTGAGACTTAATGCAGCTGTGTTTCTATATCCCTATTGATTCTGTAAGGTATTGAGTTCCTCCAACACAACTTTGCTCAACACATATCGCTAGAGGAATTTATCTTCCTTGTAAGATAGCCTACTCTGTATGTACTACGTACTGTTCACATGCGCCTTGTTTCTAGATTGATGGTGGAATTTCTCCTTCCATTTGGCTGAACTTAATTTCAAGATGTTATGATCCCCTTGGATGGATGTTGGTTCCCAGCAGTTGAGTTTTGGAATGTAGTTGACTTACTGATAGGATAGTTTTGATTTTACCTGTACACGGATGTCAGTTTCTCGCAGTTGAGTTTTAGAAACAGTTGACTTGCCATGTATGGTCTTTTATGCCCTAACAACTCTCCACCTTGAGGCACATCCACTTTTATACCCACATTGTGCTCCTTAAAGTTGTCAACCATTTTCAACATCTGTGTAAAGAGCATACCTGGTACAGAAGTGGTGCAGTTCTTCATGTATCATTCTCTTGAAGACACTTTAGAAGGATGCTTCTATTTCCTCCTAGTCACCATTACCTACATCTATTCAATGCAGGATTCTAGCTATACATGTGATGGAAGTAAGGTACGTTTTCAGAACTTACAATTTTCCTTCACTAAAAATACATTTCTGACAGTTACTTCTGCTCACGCTTCCCACCCTTTCTTCCTGCTGTCCACAATGCTTTTTTATTCTGCCTAAACTTGAAGCAGTAGTAAGGTAGAGGGAGTCGCATGAATCATGTGTGGCAGGTGTACTTATTGGAGGAGGTTTTTCACATGATAACTTACATACATGAATTGATTAAACCCAGAGTTATTGTGAAGTATACTTTTAAAGCATTTAAAGTGTTAGTCAAATTACACAAACCTAAAATCTTAAGATTAATTATATACAAAAGGAAATAACTGATAGAAAGTATTTGAGATAGAAACTAGGTTTGTAAACTATTTGGGAAATATTCATGTAATTAACTATATTTAGAGATTGATTGAGAAATGTTTAAGACAAACTTGCAAACTAGCTAGAAGGTTTCGGTTAGAAGAAACTAGATTTATAAACTAACCAAGAGATATATCTAGCATATAAATTATGTTTATAGGCTAACTAGAAAATGTCTGGACAAAGAAATCACGCTCAGAGAATAATTGAGAGATATATATAACAAGAATCTAGATTTAGAAAGTGATGAGAAGATGTTGATTGGAAAACACTTAAGAAATAAAATATCTTTGTAAACTAAGTGAGAGTTTATGGTATTGTCAGTTGCTCAGTAGCATATTGAATTAGTTGAAACAAAATAAAAAAACTTTAAAAGGTTTCATTGAAGTTATTTTTCATGGTATAAAATATCATCAGAAACTTTTTCATTATCATAGATCTTAGTATATTAAATATTTAGGGTAATTTTGGTAATGTTTGTGTTCTTGTGTTAAATGTAGTTTCAGTGATATTACACAATATAAAGAAGTTTTGTTTTATTGCGAGATATCATCATATTGTTAAATGATATAGGAAGTTTTCGTAATATGTTGTATGTGAACAAGGGGATCTAAGGAAGCAAGAACTTTTTCTTTAGTAATTGTTCTTCTACTGTCTGACAACAGGTAAACCAGCTGTTGCTCACAGAGACTTAAAAAGCAAGAACATCCTTGTCAAGGATAATGGAACATGCTCTATTGCTGACCTTGGACTTGCTGTACGATTTGACTCATCTACCAATTCAGTTGACATCCCACCTAACTCTCGAGTGGGTACCAAGCGCTATCTGGCTCCAGAAGTGCTTGATGAAACCATTAATCTAAACCACTTCGATTCATTTAAACGGGCTGATATTTATGCCTTTGGATTAGTACTATGGGAACTTGCTAGGCGTTGCAATGTTGTTGGTGGTATGTTTACACAATAAAAGTAATATAATTTTTGTTTTTTTAGGCCATATCAATTTTTAACTTTTAAATGTAATATCTCCAAACAATCAATTTTCATCATCCGTATATAAGCTATAGTTAAGCCACTAAACCATTATGTATGTGAAAAAAATATGTTTTATATAATAAGTAAAAAGAGGTAACAACTTTAAGAATCACCCTATATAATTAGAAAGTAAATATTATTCTAGCTCTACTTTTCTAATATGTGAAACTTTAACAAATTACTGGAAAAAGATAAATTTTCTTTGAGTACAATTATAAACAAGTTATTGTTCAAAATCAATAAAATATATGATATGTATAATTACATTATTGTATTTTTATTTTATATTTTAATTAATTCTTAGATTAACTTTTAAATACAGCAGTAATGCATCAATTTTTTTAGTTTTTGCTTTAATCATATTTGAATTCTAAAATAAAACCAAGCTTAATTCCATCATAAGTTTACCTAGATAAATAATAAAGCAGTACCAGCTTTGTAAATAAGTAATCTTAATGCAAAGAGAGGTGTAACTGGTAGTTGATTTTACATCTCACAGCAGACTATGATTAAATAAGACATATTCTTTTAACAGCTCAACAAGAACATAAATATTTTGTCCATAAACATTAAATAATGTTTTTTCCTGTTTTGTTAACACTGACTTACCAGATATTTACCAACAGAGAACTGCTGTTTCATTTTGTACATACATATCTGAAAGAGTTTGTTTGATGTATCTCATGTGTGCTAGGTTTTGCAACACACAAATAATTTTTTAATCAGTGCTAAGGTTAACTATCCTTATCTGTGCAGGAATGTATGAAGATTATCAACTTCCCTACTATGACATGGTGCCCTCTGACCCTACCATTGAAGAGATGAGAAGGCTGGTGGCTACTGATAAACAGAGACCAGCCATTCCAAACAGATGGCAATCTTGTGAGGTAGAGAAAAAATTAAACATCCTGAATAGCTGTTGTTTTGTTCTTGTAACCTTACCCCTAGTACTTAATACTATACAAAAATTTAAAAAATTTGACCACCAGTGAGCTTTTCCTGTTTCCAGGCAGGAAAACAAGACATTGCTATTCTTAAATAACCCATGTTTGTTTGAGGTATATGTTGTATGGAAATAATAGTTTGTAGGGCATCTTTGAAATTGTATGTAATGTGGAGGTGGGAGAGTTTTCGTGGATTCTGCTTTGTATGTAGATTTTTGTGTTAACTTGCTAAGTCTTTTTTTTTTTTGCTGACTTTTGTGTAGGTAGCTAATAGGGTTGTATTTTAGGAGCCTTAGGGCTAATCATAAAACTTTGTTTTGCCCAAGCTGCAGTATCTTGTGAACATTATTAGGCATGTAAGTAATGTGTTTTGTGGTTGGTCTTCTATGTTTTTGAAAAGGTGTCTGGTGTACAATCTTTATTGTATCCAGTGATAAGTCTTATGAGATTGACTGGTGAAGTTTTCCTGTGTGTTCTGACCATGCAAGTATTTCATTGAATGTTACATCAAGAAACTTGGCACCAGAACTTATTTTGTGTTGCCTAATTGAAATTTTTTTTTTTCTAAATTTTAAAATGTTTATTTAGATTTCAATGGAAAATAAAGCCCTGGGTTTGGAAGAGGTTTAAAAGGATTTGTTACACCAACCATTTATATCATTTAATGATTTCTGTATACAATCTGCAGCAATTAGCAGATATCTTGATACACTCCAAACAGCTGTCAGCAGAATATTGAGAAAAGTAAGTGTAGCATATAGCTACCATCTTTCTCTGTACATTAGATTGTGTTTAATACCACTTTGTCATACATATTATCTACAGTTGTAATAGTGTAAATTGTTATGATGTCCCAATTTTTATTAGTAATTGTAATTTTTCCAGTCCTAACAACAAAAAGTAATGTTTTTATTTTAATAGCTCTGGTTTTTCTGTTTTTAATAATTTCTTCTGTCACATTTTTTTGTGTTAGCTCTATAAATTTTTTAATAACTCCAAATGTCAATAAATATTATCCCGATAATTCTAATTTTTTTCATGATATTTTCTGTTCTGAATCTTTGTTTTTCTCAAATGTTTCTTACTTTTTATCTCTTTATTTATTTTGTTTGAGTTCTTGGTCTTTTTGTCAGTTATCAACAATATTAGATATCTTTTAATTTTATTTTTGTGCATATAAGTTAAATGTTGGATGATTTATGTGTCTGACTTATCTTGACTTTCCTTATGTATGAATCAATGAAAATATAGTTTAAAATATACACTTGGCTGAATGATATATCATTTAATATTAAATACATATAATTAAATAGAAGTATCAATTTTTATGCCAGCTGTGTTTAAGTATGTAGGCCATATATCTGTGTCTAATAGTTTTTGATGTTTCTGAATGGCTAATATTACATACAATTTTCTGATCTTAAGAATGTTATAAGGATCACTTGTTCCATTTGTCTATCATTGTTATGTAAATATCATGTAAATGTTGTGTAAACGACAACCATGTCGAGAGTGTTATGTAAATGTTGTGTAAACGACAACCATGTCATGTCGTGTTTGCATTCCCATATCTATTATATTTCCATATTTATATTATTTTTTCGAAGTTTAAACCAAAAAAATATGTTATTCATTTAAAATAATATTTAGAATTAATTAGAATTCATTTAGAATTATTCATGTAGAAATTTCTAGAATTAGGTAGATTGATCACTTGTATTGGCCTGGTGTCTGTACTCTGGAATTCTGGGAAGTTACGCGATTAGTATATAAACAGATGGCGATGCGAGGGAAGTAAGTCATCCGTTTTTACTTGGATCAAGAAGTTTGTCTCGTTTGAGAAAGTTTAAACGTTTGCCGTGTGATTATTCAAATTGAATTTGTGAATAGAGCTAGATCAAATAAAGCGGTGAATTTATTTTATTGCGTCAATCTTTATAATTCAGTCGAATTACGGATTATACTGAAAGCCAACACGTATTGGACTGTGAATTTTTTTTAAAATACCCATTCAAACTTCGTAAATTTCTCTGTGGGACTAAATTCCCCGCCTAGATTGGAACTCTGGATTTTGGATTTGGACACTCATTCTGGATCATATTATTAAGCACAGGCCAGTACCTTTTTGTATTATAAGTGGTTTTGAAGGTTGAAACTGGATATCTGTTATTGCTATTGGATAATTTTTTTTGTGTCTATCACATATAAGTAGATCATTGTATTAAAATTATACAAGCTGCTATCTGTGTCTTTCTGTTGCGTTCAGTCCACATAAAAAACATAACAGTCATCTTAAACTTTTAATACTAGGAATCTACAGTTACTTGTGTTATCTTCTTTATTAGGCCTTGCGTGTTGTGTCTAGGATTATGAAAGAATGTTGGTATCAGAATCCTGCTGCACGGCTAACAGCTTTACGTATCAAAAAGACCATAGCCAACTTAGGAGCTCATGAAGACCTGAAGAACATGTGTGCCTGAATACACATTATGAAATGTTAATATGAATTGGTTAAGATAGATTTATTTTTGGGAAAGTTTTGACTGTTGCATATCATTAACACTTTTTGTGTGTCCTTTTAGATGAAATTTAGTTAGTGTGAAGTACTTTTAGAATTGTTGTCCTATTTATGTGACTGAGAATTCTGTGAAACAAATTTTGAGGAATTAGTATACAAGTGTTATGAAGGAAATTGAACAACACAGATAAACTCAAATTTAACACACTTAGACAAACATTATCAGTGAAGGTGGATTTATACATGCAGATTTAATCTAAAGTAGTAATTGTAGATGTTTTGAAGAAAAGTGAACCTACATCAGTGCAAATTTCAGATATCATTGTGCAGAATTTGTGAAGTGGAGGTACTTGGACAACTTCTGCTTATTTAGGTATATAATAGACACCTAATGTTTTTATTAAAATTCTCTCTGTGATTAAGCCACAGGTCTGGTCACAACAAATAAAATAATTTCATACATAATGATTACCATAACTCTTGTTCTGGAACCATACTATTTTATAAAATCCTAGAGCAGAAAATACCTTTAAAGTAACTCCCAACTCTCTGTATTTTATTTTTACAACATATTACATCAGTTGATAGTTACCCATAATCTTTATATCACAACAAAGAGCCTTCAGTTAATCTCTTGTGTTTCATGATCTATAATTTCAAAGAAAAATTATATGAGGTGCATGTAATTTTATATTTTTTGTTTAATCAAAGCATTCAAAAGCATATTGATGAATCTGTAGTTGAAAGTTTGTGTTGAGAAAACGTTGGTTCAGTCTGTATTTTAAGGAAAAAAATTTAGTTGAACTTGTATGGTTAATTAAGGCTATGTTAGAAAGAGATTTTCATGATCTATAATTCCAAAGAAAAATTATATAAGGTGCATGTAATTTTATATTGTTTGTTTAATCAAGGCATTCAAAAACATATTGATCAATCTGTAGTTGAAAGTTTGTGTTGAGAAAACGTTGGTTCAGTCTGTATTTTAGGGAAAACGATTTATTTGAACTTATATGGCTAATTAAGTTTACGTTAGAAAGGTATTTGAGTGAGGGTTTGTGTTGAGAAAAGGTCAAATATGAGAGAAGGTTGTTTGAATAGCATATTGGAAGTATGGTAAAAAAATTACATTTGCTGTAATTTGAGAATGTTTTTAATTATGAAGATTTTCAGTTGAGGGTTGTATACATATATCTGTATTGGAAAACTTTCACTTAGGTTTAATATTTGGAAATTATATTTCAAGAGGTGATTTGATTAAAGCTTTATGATGGGAATATAATTGTGACTAAACAATATAAAAGTGTTTGGTTAAGTCTGCATTTTTGAAGAGGTTTGTTTACGATTGCACATAATAGTAAAGATTTTTGTTAAGATTGTACATAGAGGAAGACCCTTAGCAGTAGGAGTCTGGCTCAGATATTGTTTTGGAAGGAAGTTTAACCTGTTTTACAGAATAATTGTGGTTGAAAATTGTTTCATGCTCTTGATTGATTAGTGTAAGTTACAGTATTTTGTAATTAAGTTAAGAAGTGGGTAAATGATATTTTATATTAGAATAAAGTAGAAAAAAGAAAATAATATATGGTGAAAGCAAAGTAATTAGATGTTTTTTGTTTTTGTTTTTTTTAAGAATTCAGATGTATGTATATAGTTACCTTGGAACAGATAAAATGTTTTTTGATATATTATTCATGTGAGGTGAAGTGAGATATAATTTTAAATACATTAGGTTAAGATAGAGAATGTGTTTTCATTTTTCTTCAGTTAAAAAGAAAACTAATACCTTACTAAACCTATGTAGTTATTTACTAAGGTATAGGATAAAAGAAAACTGAATTTTATAATTTGTTTAAAATTAATATCCATTAATATCTGATATCCATTGGATTAAATGGAAGTTTTTTTGAAGCTTTGTAGGATTGAGTTGGATGTGACAGTATGCTTTCTTTGGGAGTGGAGTGGTTATGGTAATATGAATTATATGATATAATTTAATTTTGAATGAAATGATCATAATACTATGATTTACATGGGAATATATTAGTCATGATATCTTTTTCAGATAAAGTGAAATGGTTAAGACAGTACTGATTTGGGAGTGAAATAATCATTGTTTACCTCAGATATAGAGCGTTATCTCTTGATTTATGTGGGAAGTAGTCAAAACATTGTTATTTATGTATTTTTGAGGATGAAGCAATTATGATATGACTTGTTTGGGATGAGATTGTAATAGTGTAGTTTATTAGGAGTGAAATAGTCGTGATATTATGACTCTAAAAATGCATTATAATAAATTCTGTTTGAAACAGAAGCTGACAACATATACAGTGTTGTTGTTCTTTTATTGTAAATATAAAATGAAATAACCCATTATTTAATTATATCAAATAAAACAGTAAGTTTACTGTTGAATGAAACAAAACGCATAACCTGGTTCATAAAGAAACTGAGCTTTAGGTTTGTACTCTAAGTTTATCTCTGAAGTGAATCTGTTTACCTTAACATGAAGTTTGTCTACAAAATGTTTGGAGTTACAAAGGTATGAAAGCAATAGAATATTGAGCATTCTTTAACTTTTGAAATATTTTTATTGTCTGAAAAGCCTAATGTCACTTCTGTGTGAATATATGAAAAGACATTCAAGGTAATGTTTCACATGTGTTTCAATATATAATAATTTGTATTCAATTGAATAACCTATAGGGCTCTCACTGATTGCTGAAGATGTTACACTGAGCTTTTATTTGTTTAGTATGGATTGGTTAGGTTGGCTTCTATATGAGTTTATAAAAACCCTTTAGATAAATATGCTTTTTGACTTTGAAACACTTATTTAATCTGCCTTTTTAATTACTATGTGCACTTCTTCATAATGAATACATCAGTTTTCTTTTATATATTTCACACACATGTATAGCAATAGTTCCACTCTAAAAAATCAACGTTTTAATTTTGGTGTCTCATTTTATACAAATCTCTATGTTAAAACTGACCACCACTATGAACAGAAGTTAAAGTGGTGAAAAACCTAACTACCATTTAATACATTGAAAAAAATATTCATTTCGATCCACTGTTTTCCTTTCATTTTCTTTTACACTTTTTAGTATTTAAAAAAAAATTTTTTTTTTATAAAGATTGTGGTTTATTTCCACAGTTGTTTCTCATATGTCAAAACAATTACTTCTCATTGAAAATCTTGATTTAGATTAATTTATTGATGTTTTAGAAGTTTAATTTTTTAATAAATAGTAGTGAAACAAAAAGTGTAAGTTATTGATAACTACAGTCTTTGGACTATGAAAGTCATGGATATTCCTACCAAATTTTGTTGTGAGTTGTGAGGAGCTATTTCCATCAGTAACCTGCTGAGTTACTTAGTGTTTTTAACTCTTAGATAAGTAGTTGGTGATACTTGTGAATTTTTTAGTATTTTTTAGAAGTAATCTAAAATGATCATCTTACATTGGTGATGCTATACTTCTCTATTGTAAAAATAACTAAGCTAAGAACTGAAGTCATTATTTCAAGGTTTATGAAACAAAAATTACTTAAGTATATGAGAAGATACTGCTCAGAATGGTAAAATCACTTAATGCACATGAAATAGAAGAATAATTAAAATTATATAAGATAATTTTTTTTAATATAGTTGGTTCATCACAATGTGAGTAACAAAGTGCTTTCATAAATGATATTTTCAGGAGTTTTATCAACTGCTCTGTTTATGTAGGGTATAGTAGTATATTTATAGTTGTTATCAATGTTCAGTTATAAGAGTTTAGTCAAGTCAGTAATTCATAAGAGTTTTATCTTGTTTTATTTAAATACAGGCTAGAAGTGTACATCTTGTCAATATTCATTCACAGATTATTATCTTCTGCTCTTTTTATCAAAAGCTTAACAGTGTATGTCCTGTCAGTAACCATGAAGAGGATTTTCTTCATCTATTCTGTTTATCTAGAGGTTAGCAGTATACAACTTGTTAATAATCATTTACTCTGTTTATCTTGTGGTCAGAAACAGAGATATGTCTTGTTAATATTCACTTACAGATTTCTCATAATCCACTCTTTATCTAGGAGTTAGACATAGTAAATACATATATCTTTTAAATATTTATTCACAAGCTTTTCATCTCTTACTCTGTTCATTTAGAGAGTAAGAGTATGTTTCTTGCTAATGCTTTTCTCTTGAATTTCATCCATTTCTTGGATTCTCATTCAGCATTCTGTATAACTAGAGGCTACTGTATATCTCTCAGTTTGTCATCCTTGTTTGTTGGAAGGAAATTCATCTTCTTTTTTTGCTTATCAAAAAGGTAGCAGTATATATTTTACAAGTGATCATTCATGGAGTTTTCATCCACTATCAAATCTGTGGATGTCTGATCAGTGTTTGCTCATAACATTCTATTTAATACTTTCTAAGTTTTTTTTTTGAGATAAGGAGTAAATTCTACTTTTTTATCAAGCAGGTATTAGCGTCCCCTATTTTGTTTACCTGGAAAATAAAATTAAATTTATGCTTTAAAAATATTGTATCCAAACTTTTCTCCTTTTTTGATTAAAAAAAGTGGTGAAGTTCATCTAATTTGATAAGTTCATGAAAAACTTGTCTTTTATACTGTGTACAAATTGTGCATTTGTTTAGTTTTTAATGCTTCATTGTCAGAGCGAAGGAGAAGTGTAATCTTGTTAAATAATAATTGCCATTTTAATTTCATGTTGAATAGCCAGTTTTTTTATACATGTTTATTACATTTTACCCATAATTTTTTGCATTTTTTATATATATTTGTTGAGATTAAAGAATTCACTTTTATCATTTATTTCACACAACAAAAACCATTCCAAATCCACAACCTGGTCTGCACCTTTTACACTGTCAGATCTACCTCAGTCAGTAAATTAAAAACATTAAGAAAAAAAATCATAAAATTGATCACAGTCTTTGGTTTTTTAAACAGTAGCATAGGAGCAAGTTATACCATCTCTCATGTTTGTTAAGATAATGGCACAAAGTTGTTGCATGATTAAAAAAATCAGTACTTTGCAAATTTCAAATATCACTTATGATGTATTTGAACAAAAATATCAAATCAATTATAAAACTAATAGCTACATAATATTCATGTTTTTTATATTCTCAGCTCTGCAGATACTTGACATTTTTTGTTTATCTTGATGATGAGAGTAAGAAATCTTTCACTTGGAATTAGTATTTGTTATATATTTCAAATCATACACATGATGATTGACATTTTATTGCACTTATGCAGTATCATGTAGACATTGCTCTGTTATATGTTAGTCACATTTCAGTTTTATTAGTTTTCTTTAAGATACATCAATTAATTCTTCTCATGATATCATTTAGACTTTTCCATAAATACTTGTAGAATTTAAAAACTTCATACTTTTCTATCAAACAAGGTCAAAAACTTTTCAGAAGCTGATAAGTTTACTTAAAACAGCCAGATGAATGTCTAATTATATTTATTTCAATAGTTAAGAATATTGTTTCAGTGTTTACATAGAAATGACTCTGTTTTTAAACAAAAACTTCCTGAGTTATAAATGTCAAACAAACGTTTTTATAAATGTGTAGCTAGTTAAGACCCAATTCAGTTTATTTATTATTTTATTTTTTGTCATTTGCTTTAAAACATCAAATTTTAAATAAATTCAGCTCATTTCATTGACTTGTGTTCTTGAAAGGAGTAGGAATTGTGAAAATTTGAATTAACACACATTTATAGCATGAATCTACAATACTTTTTAAGATACTTGCATGAATTCACCATTATAGTTCAAGAAATAAAACATGTATGAAACTTTTACCATACAATGTACCTCTTGTTATGTAACTTTCTTTGTATTTGTAAATGGTGGTAAACTTTCACTTATCAGTGTAGTTCATATTAAAAAAAGTTGGTACAACAAAGTAGCTCAAACTTTTAAACCTTGTGCAGTTCATGTTATCCTGGATTTAGCAATTTAATTCACATTTTTAAACTATGATCCTCATTGTTGGTCATTCTAAATTAAATTATATTATTAGGAGTCAACAGTGTAACATACATTGTTAAACCTTGACTCTACAGTGTAGTTCATGTTATCAAACCTAAACTCCATGGTGTTTCTTGTTAATTCAAACCTTGACTTTTCATTGTTATATATTATTAAATTGTTACTTGATAATGTACTTTACATTGCCAATCCCAATTGGCTCTGCAGTGTTGTTCATATTATTAAATCTTAAGTCACATTGTATTTTATTAGTCAAAATATTAACATTAAACTGCACATCATTAATGAATCTCATCTATATGGTGTATTTTGTGTTATTAAACCACAATTAAAATTTTTTATTAATTTGTATGTTAGTTATACACTGTATTTTGTGTTATTTAATAATGATATAACAGTATAGTACATATTTGTTTAATGTGGATTAAATGGTGTATTTTATTAATTCACATCATGAATTGACTATTTTAAAACCTAAAGAAGTTTGATTTAGTAAAACATATTTTGTACAGTGAAGTTTATATGATCAAGCTTCAACTCTACAAAGTATTTTATGTGAATTTTATTCAATTAAATCTTAGTTTTGTTGTACAGCCATGATTTCAAGCATTCAGGTTTAAATGTATTTCACCATGTCATTAATAGTAATTCATAGATACCATTACATTTTTTTTCACTGTAATTTATAAAGATACATTTTTGTTGTCATTTATAGTATTATACTCTTACTGTGTAGTTTATTTCATGGTGTCAGACAATTATTGTCTAATACATCATGATATTAAATCCTAATTCTTTGTTTTTCACTGTGCCAGATATTTACTGTTATTGTATTTTGTACTATTATTCTTGATTTTATAATGTATCCCATGAGGGTAGACATGTTTCTTTAATGTATATTTCACTGTTAATTCTTGATTCTGTATGTATTTTTAACATCTTCAGACCTGTTCTATTAATTTTTGATTTTTTTTCATGATATTAAAACCTTTAGTCTTTTTTATGTATTAGGTTTTGATTTTGTATTTATCTTTGTAGTGCCTCACTTTCATTTTTAGTGTATTTTGTGATATTACGTTTAGTTCATTATTTTAGGCTTTATTCTTCATGATGTTAAGTCTTGACTCTATAATGTAAGCTATGTTGTAAAATCTTATTTCTTTGGCATGTTAAATAGTTAAACCATGAAAAATTTATTATATTTCACTCTGATTTCTACAGTATATATACTGGTGCTATATCCAGATTATAAACAAATTAATTATGTTTATCGTTTGTCTGTACATTATTTCATTAGAAACTATGGTGTATTTCATGAAGTTAAATTTTGAATTCATAGTGAAATGTTGACTTAAAATTCTTGTTTACAATTTAGTGGCCACAGTTACTCAATGTTTATGTTATTTCTGGTCTCATCTTATTTTAACTGATTGGATAACTTGTAAACCTTTCTCTGTACTTCTTTGAGTGAAGGTTTAGGTAATATAAATGTATAAAGTAGGCTTGTATGAGTAGGAACTAACTAAAGTCAGTTTTTAGAAAATATTTTGTTGTAATCCTTATTGAGTCTTTATTCTGGTCAGAGTATTTTTGGAAAATAGGACTTCTAAGAAGGAGATTCAGGCATGGCTGTAGTGGATAGGTTTGTTTTTCCTGGATCTGTGACATGGATTTGTACAGGAACTCTGATTTGGTTGAAATTTTGTGAAACATTTTTGTACCTAAAAATTTGTTAAATGCTAATTTTTAAATTTTGATTTTTGCACATTTCATGTGTTTAAAATGTGACATTTGTCCCATTGTATATGAAATAGCAAGTTTTTATATTATTTTTAGCATGTTGACCAATTAGTAAAATTCTTTACGGTAGAAACTACAATGTTGTCTACAAGTAGTTCCTGTTCATACACACCTTTCAGTACTACAGCTTAAAATTAGTATAAATATCTGGAAAAATCAGAAGAGAAATTACAAGAGACAACTTTCCTTGAATATATTTAGTTCAGTACTAAGTGCTTTTTGACTGCCAGTACTTAATCAGTAAAAAAATATTAACATGACAAATTGAAGAGTTGAAGTAGTCTTATTATCTTTATATACTCGTTGTCTGATATTAACGAAAAGCTATATTGTAGTTTAATGTCACTGATAAATGTACCACCACTATTATTATTTACAGGAGAACACTCATGTTCATCCACCATTTGTTCTTTAACTGTATGGAATTATTATTTTGGTTTTTCACAAACCAAGGTTTTGTTGATTAACATTTCATGTTTTAAGTTTAAATAAAGGAGTTAAGTGCCTCATCTAGCTTTCACACAGAAAACAGTTACATAGATACAGTTATACAGAATAATAGCTGACAGAAAAATATCAAAATATTTTAAGTTAGTTTATTGTTACAGAAATTTACCTGCATATTCTACAATTACTTCTTTTTAAAACAGTGGATTTCCATTTTCATTATTTGGTTTATCTTACTGATACACAGAACATTATAAATAATCTGTAAGTAGGTATTGTTACATAAAACAGTTTGAATGTTCTCAATTTATTTTACATACACAGCACAATTTACATATTTCAGTCACTTCACTACTGACAAAAAATTACCTCATTTTTTCCAGTTGCACAATTTTTCATTATCTAATTTTCCATGATTTTGATTGTGCTGTCTCAAGTTAAGGTTTTCTAAATACAGTGAAATACCTTAGCTTGTTAACAGATATATGCTGCTTTCCTTTTACAAACTTGAAACTTAACACATTGACTTTTGCATGATTCACCAGTGGATTGTGATAGTCTTACAGTAAGACACACACAACCTACCAGTGAGTTGTGCTCTATTTTCTTTATAAAAGTCCACTTATTGGCTGGGACACAATGGCTACATATGCACTGTTCTTAAAAAAAGTAATTTTAAAAGTATCAGCAAAATAGGTTTTGGAGCCAATGTGTTAATATATTAAATCCTGTATCAAAATTAATCTTTGCAGGTTGTTATAATTTTCAAAATAAACTATTACAAAAAAAACATTTTATTACTGAAGATGCTGTTGGTTTTATGTACTAATAGTTAAAATTGTTCGTTTAAAGACTTATTCCTGTTTTGGCAATATTTTGAAAAATGATAGAAATGGCAAGTCGCCAATTATTGATTTAAAGTTTTGAGAAAAATATGCTACTTTTTCTTCTGTATCATTTACAGTTACTTAAGTAGTGGTTTGACTCAGCTTAAAGCTAAAACAGTATAGTAGTTTTAATATTTGCAACATTTCATGTATTTAGAATAAAATAAATATTGCTTTAGTAACAGTAAGAGTATCAGATTAGATTTTTATTCAATGAGAAGATTGTCGAAAAAAAACGTATATCGTGAGAGACAGCAGTTAAGTTTAGCTGGTACTACTTTGTTGCCTTGACTAAAAGATTATCTAAAAGGGGATGGAGAATATGTCTTCATAATTTTAATTCTTTGCTCATCTCTTACCAGATTCCCAGGCACAAGAATTTATGGTGCATGATATATATTGTGCTTTTAGTCTTTCACTAAATGCTAATTATTTAAGAGGAAGCAGTCATTTTTTATCAGAAAGGAGAGTGGACCAACATGAATTTCAAAAATACACTACTCAAAAAAGCACATCCCTATTTGTTTACACAGAAAGGTGACTCATGATGATGAGAAACTCACTTGAAGTGAAAAAGTATTCTTAAGATGGCTGGTATGAGTATTAACACTTTAATTAAAATAGAATACACAACAACATTTTTTGTTAACCTCAAGATGACCTAAGAAGGTTGAAACATTGTTTTGTGCTTTATTTTAATTAAAGTGCTAATACTCTTGCCAGCCATCTTGAGAATACAGAAAGGTGACCCACTCTTGTTCTGTGAAAAGAAAGATATTCCCTCCTGCCCCTCTCTCAAAATGGAGTAATTAACAATTATATGTATTGAAGCGTGCACACTTAATCTGGGGAAGATGTGTTTCATAACAGTCATTCTACCTTCATTGTTGTATTTGATGCTAATAACAGTATAAAAATGTTTTGAAACATATATGTAATTAATATAATGAATTATCTGAGTGATGAGAAATATGTAATATGATGCTGAATGTGAAAAAAATGAATTTCAAGCCCCAGCACTTATAGTCATTTTTCAGAGAACAACTTTAATTGTGGCATTAACCTGCTATATTTGCAAAATTATATTCAACATGCTGATGGCAGAGATTATAATCACAACTAACATTACTGTTAATTTATTCGACATACGCTATAAGTTATTGATGAACACCTACCATGCTTACAGAACTATTAGAGATATACTAACATTTACATGCATGGTAAATTTTAAGACTATCTCTGTTTATGTGGTGAATCTTATCCTTTTTGGTTTTTTTCTATGGTTACATCCAAGGGTAATCTACTTCCTCCAACATCATCAATCTTGGCCTATTTGTGTTTTATTTCTGGTTAACAATTACAAGTTGTTTTTTTACAATTGGATTTGTTTTTGACATACACTTGACATTTTCAAGGTGAATTTCAAGACCAGTTGCAATTGTTTTAGAAAAATCATGTTTGAGAATGAATCTCTACACAGTTCTGACTTTGTAATTTGAATTAAATTTATGTTGTGAAGACTAAGTTACATTCTAAAACATTTAGTTTAATACTGAGCATTTAATAGGCATGTTTTGTAGGCATGAAATAAAATTTCATATAATTCTCAGGAGTTTTTTACGTTAAGAGCTAAAATAGAGTTAAATTTTGTAGAAAGTCCTATAATTTTTTCATATGTTTCTTTTAGTTGTATTTTCTCTTCTGAAATACGGCTTTTCTTTTATACCATGCATGGAAAAGTGACTTACCTTTGATTTGCATGCACAGTAATCTTGGCCTTCCCTGATAAATAATGATTGTTCCTTTATAGTAAAACAGTAATGATTTGCTGTGGTGCTTAAGAAAAAGAAAAGTGATTTGGTATGATATTCATAAATTTTCATATTAATCTTATTGTTGTGAAATATTTTGCAACCTGAAGGTATGTAATAGCTCATCAGTATAAATATTTGGAATGTTTGACAGCATATGTGAAGTCTGTCAATGTTGCCAGTAGTTTTGTTCAGAAAATAAAAGTATCTGCTTCTGTTGTTTATGAAGTTCTTTTTTCTTCAGTTTTATAGTATGTAAACACTTCTTTCCAAACAATATGTTTATTCATCACCATTATTCAGGTAAATTTCCAAAACCAGTCTACAAATACACATTTAACAACAGTAATTAGAATTGGGACATTCACCTGACACCAGTATACAAATTTATTAAGTGTACATGAATCAAACACCAGTATGTAGGCACTTGTTCTAGGCCATAGTATGCTGGTAAAACAGTTTCTAGATGTGTCCATAGTATCAAAAGGATAAACCTAAAACTCAGTTAATTACCTGATGTTTGAAACTAATGGAGATTCAAGTTCCTCTGTGTAGAAGGACAGTTTTACTAATTTATTGTAGGTAGAATGATAGGGACAACACACACTGTCAAGTTGAACTAAAATTTATTAACTTGTAATTAGAGATTACCTGTTGTGGACGCTTGGGATATGATGAAGTTTAAGATAAACTAAATTAATTGTATTAGGATACGTGAATTTTAAATCAACTTGTACCTTCAGGTAGTAGATGATAATACATCCACAATCACCAGTTAGATTGTTGGTTTAACAGTTAAGTCTTGGATATTTCTGTTTCTCTATACATGTAATCTCTTCTCTGTGTTGTTACATGCAAATTTAATGTGATAACCTTCCATTAATAGGAGTGTGATGCACCAAGGTAGCTGATGCTGTCTTTACTGAATATTTAATACCGCTTTGCAATTTGGCACTCTTGTGTGTAAAGACAAGTCTTTTTTACTTTTTTCTTAAAACTTTGTGATATTGACGTTTATTGTGGAAGTGTCTACAAAAATACTAACTGTTCAGGAAATATGAAATTTGGATTTTAGTTTTCATATATTTCTGCACCGGCAGATTTTGTGGCCTTTTATTTCAACATTATGAATTTACCTGATTCTAACTGATGTGAAACAATATGATGTTTACGTTAGACAAACAGCTAATGTGGCATCAGGTTATTTTTTCTCTGTTGAGGAAGTGATGGCTACTATTTGACAGGATAAGGAGTCTTTCATACAGTCTGATATTTTTGTAAATCTGTTATACTTCTTTTTATGGAACTATTCATGATGAATGGGATTTGACAGTCTTTTTTTTTCCCTGCCACCTACCTTGCAAAATCTTCTACATATTCTGTCATGAATCTACCTTGTTTTTTTTTTTTTAATTTTTAGATATGATTTCAAAGCTTTATTACCTTCTTTCTCTTGCTTATGTCTTGTATGGTTCTTTTCCTTCCCTTCTTAATTCATTCCCTGCTTCTGGTTTTTATATTTTTCTTCTCTCTATAGATATTCAAGTTCATATTGGACAATTTGTCATCTCAACTTTGTTTTGGTGTGGGCATGCCTAATCATTCTTGCCTGGTTACCACATATGCCTTAACATCGGGTGGAAATCCCTTTCTTGAACTTCAAAATTCTGGAGTCTCATTTTGAGATTTGTAGTCAGATCTTCTGTTGTTTGTTTAACATTATCAGGGCCAAATACTACCTGTTCATCTACCCAGTACTATGCTGTTTTGTTATTTTTTACTACCTTCTTTTTCTTTTTAAACCAATTCTTTGTACTTCTGTGGAGTTTTAGGTGGATAATATTTCCCTTATCTTTTCTACGTTAGCGCATTCTTCTTTCTTGGTCTTGTTCTTTCTGACTTTGTTGATTTGTTGGGGAATGACACCATTCTTGCTCTGGTGTTTGCCTTCCTTCTTATCTCAGGGATCTTTGTCTAATTCCTTTCTCTGCTATAATATTTTTGATAGAGTAGCTTATTCTCTAGAGTCGTGTTTAAGCCATGCATCAACGTTTTGTCTTTTATTTTCATACATATCACCTAATATGAAATAATAGAATAATTTCCTCCTCGTATTATCTGGTATTCTGACTTCCTCCCTTATACCACTTATAGTTTCAACTATGAAATCATCCATGCACTGTCTTTTCTCTTTTGCAATGCACTTTTCTGAATATCAATGTCATTGCTGCCATTTCTTTTCCAATATTTATTTTGCCTTTTTATTTATTCTTATATTCTTTAAAGTTCTGAATAATGTTTCTTTAAAATCGACTGTTTTTACCAAATTAACATTTCATTTTTGAAGTAGCATATGAAAGCCCACTTGTATGGTAAGGAGAGAATGGAATGTAAACAAGACTAAAGACTTCATTTCTAAAAGGCACTGAGTATTACAGTAAGAAGTTTGTTATAATTACTTTCACAGAATGTGCCTAGTAAGACCAACATGTTTATGAAATGTATACCATTTCATTTTGTTTTAATTGGAGTTGAACTTGGACATCATTGGATCTTTGGTAATTTATTTTAAAACTGTGTATAAACTTTTCAGTGTATTGAAAAATCAACATCATCTTCTATGATTGACTTGCATATATTATAGAGCACCAGCCTGAGTTAATGGGTGTAATACTGAACATATACAACTTCTAGGTAATATTTCTGAAACCCAGCTTTAACACCACCTGTAACAGCTGGACATTGTTTGTGCTACACAGTGAAGATTGTCTGACTCTTAGGTATTATTGTACTGATTGGATGATTGAATCTGCATTAAAATTATAATATTTGGTTAATTCTAGAAAATGCTTTATCAATGAACCAGTTTCTGGAATAAATTATTATACACAGAGTTTCTACTCATGTTTATCTTTTGCACTGTATGCCATTATTGTATACATTCCTGATTTTTTAATTTACTGACTATGATGCATGTTGTTCTAAACAACACTAATATGAAGGGGAAGTATAGCTAGCAATGGCTAGTACTTTGTAATTTTGAAGAAATGGGTTGAATTTTGTCAGTAAAGTCAAACACTCAATAAAATATCCTATGTTTTGACTTTCCTTAGTTTCATCTTGGTTTCTAAATGGTAATCCTTGTTTCCTAAGAAATTGTGTAACACAAATTTTGTGCTGTAAACATTTACTCCCGTATATCTCTAATCTCATTTTAATTTGTTGCTTTTTACAGTTTCTCTTTATTACTGTGCACTTTCCTAACCCTGAAGGCCACCCAAACCAGTTTGCTTGACTCATGAACTGCTGCCTTTTTGTGCTTCATAAATGAATGTGACACTCTTTTAGTTTTTGAAGCCCTTATTAATTATTTCATTCATGTTACATCTCGCACGTTTACTCCAAAGTATTTGCATCCATAACAAAAATGTAACATTTTGCCAACCACCAGTGCTTCTCATACAAGTTGTGTTAAAAGGGTGATTTTTACGAAAATAAATCATAAAGATACTACAGAAGCCTCATAAGCTGCACTAAAATTCACTGTCCTGATACTTGGTGCCTCTGTTTTCCTACTGAAGCCTTCCTCTGCACCTGATAGGCCATCCTAATTGACCTGCTCTGCATTCCTTGTTTATTCTCATTGACATTGGTGTGATGCAAATTTATTGATCAAAATTTGCCTGATGCTCATTCTCCACTGAGGAAGAAAATTATTTTTAAGCATAAACGAAATTTAAAACTTATTTAACAAGAATTGAAATGAAGAAGATTAAACACTCAAATCTGAGTTCTCGCTGATTAATATTATGTCCTACTTACTGTGATTTAATTCATTACTCATCAATCAACTAATTTTATCATTACTAACTTGCCAACACTGCATTAATGCTGTTATTAACCAGCTAACAAGAATGTACACTTTCAAAGCACTAAAATAGCCTTGCTTACTAAAAATTTCACTTAAAATAAGCTTACAAATTTATATCAAATAATGAAATTATATAAAATAAATATCAAATTTAGAAGAAGGTTTAGCTAGAACAATTCACGAGAACTACAAATATGCCACTCCAGTAGCACAGTGGTATATCTGGAGACTCAAAGTGCTATAAACTGAGTTTTGATAGCCATTTTGGGCAGAGCATAGATAGCCCAGTGTTTAGCTTTGTGCTTAATTTCAAACAAACAAAAAAATTCATAAAATATAGGATTAAATAGTACCTTGCCCCTCAAAACTGGTTAGCACTCTAATTCAGCTTAACGTGAATGAATTGCAACAATTTTATATATTTCATACCAATAAGATCAGTCCCCTACTGGTACAGCAGTAAGTCTACACACAAACAAACCCAACAAGATCACAAAATAAAGTACATGAATATTTGCAGTTAACTGCCACATTTTTTGCTTGACAAGAAGACCTTTTGGATGACTGAGATTCTTCGTTATGTAAGGTCAAGGAATTTTCATTATGTACGTGTACTGAAGGCTCTCAAGTTTGGGATGTTTTCAACGAGTCTTAGAACTCTGGAATTTTCAGCATGTAAGTATAATATCACTCATGGTTTTCTGGGGCAGCTGTGCTAAGAGGATGTATTTCACTTCTACTTCTGGAGGGCTATTACATGCTCGTTACCACTGAACAGTATGCAATACCTCATGGAAACCTGGGAGTTGAGGTGGTAGCCTCAAGCTAGTGGCAAATGAAAACATTTGCATTTATAGGACAGCATTGAATTAGGAAAACTACTTGTAAGAAGAGGTGAATAATAATCAGATATAAATAATTTTAAGTCACCCACTGGGACAGCAGTAAGTCTATAAATTTACAATGCTTGAATCAGATGGTCTAATGTGGCTTTGCTACAAGAAAACACACACATATAATTTCAGTGCTGGAAAATATGTTAATGTTAGAAGTGTATCTGTTTGAAGATACCATAATTGTATTTGCAGTTCATTTTTGTAGCTTATTGGGTGTAGAGGAGTCTCACTTTTGTGAGGTAAATTAACATGTAGCATTATATGCAAAGTAAAACTTCAGGTTTATTTCAGTTCATGATATCAATTACAGGTAGTATCATCTGTGCTAGAACATTAAAAGACTTAAACATTTTATAGATAATATATATTAGACATGCTGAGATTGACATCCCAAACATGATAGTGTCAGAGTTAATGTTGTTATGTTAGGGCTGGCATACCCACATAGTTAATGTGCTCTGACTGTGAACCTGAGGTTTTATAGCTTGTACCAGCAACACCAGTCTATAGAAAACTCTCACAAAGAAATATCAAACTGAAAAGGCAGATCGAAATAAAATTTTATCTCAGAATTGCTGGTATGGGTATTAAGACTTTTATTGATGAGCAGAGAACAGCGTTTTAATCTCTCTAGGTCATCTTCAGGTTAACAGAGTTTGCAAGTGACTGTTACTGTTGCCCTAGGGATGAGAGTATAAACAAGTATGGATTGTAGGGGTGTTGCAGTTGGATGTTAGGTTATTAATTAGTGTGGGTACAAGGTGTTCATTTATATTGATTTATTTTTTATTTTAGTTGCTGAATGAATAGGGCTTCTTTTATTTTGCATTTGTTTATATTTGTGTCTTTACTTAGTATCTGGGAGTTTTCTATCTTTATGCTGTGTTTGTTTGATTTGCAGCATCCAAAAACGTTTGAAAGTTTGTTTTTTTGGTGGTCTTTGAAACTAGTTTCCATTTTTTTGCTTGTTTCCCCAATATAGAAGTCATGGCAGTTGTATTGTATTTTATAAATTATATTGGATTTGTATTTGTCAGTGTATTTTTTACATAGTATGGACTTTAGTTTTGTATCTGGTTTTTGAATAAATTTTGTGCTTACTGGAATGTTGTGCTTTGTTATTAGGTTTTTTCCAAATGTTGGTTATTTTGTCACTGTTGTTGGGAGCATATGGTATGCAGCAGTATAAGATTTAGTAATTTGTTTATCTTAAGATTTATAATTGTTTGTTGTTGGTATTGGTATATGTGTATAATTTTATCCCCAGTTTTTGAGGAAATTTGTTAATGTTGATGAAATGTCGTTTTATTCTGTTAATTTTATTGGTTAATATAGGTTTGTGGCTGTGTTTATTTGGTTTCTTAATATGTTGAGTTTTTGTTTTGTTTCATATGCTGAGTCCCAGAGCATGTATAATCCAGCATGGGTGATTTTTCTGTGGATTTCTGTTTTGAATTGTGTATAAGTTCTAGGGATCTTGAGGTTAGGAAATTCTATTTGATTAGTTTATTTCCTGTTCACAGATGAGCTTAATGTTGGGGTGTATTGAGCTAACATGATTGAAAAAACTAAGTGTGTGTTCTATAGATGTGAATCCAGTAATTGTATCATCAACATACCTGTACCAGCATTGTGGTGGGTGTAAAGCTGAATTGATCACTTGAGATTCAGTCTGTGTCACAAAAATGTTGGCATACTTAGTTTTGGTGATAGTGAATTCTATAAGGGTCACTAATTGGTTGTTGGAGATATATATCAATAGGTTGGGGTCTTGGATATAAAATTCTAAAGCTATCTTGCATATTTAAAGAGTTCATGGTCAGCTTAAGTTAGTAAATGAATCAGTAGTGTCAGTGATTGGAGTATGTGACAACATCAAGAGGTGTCAAGACACCAAAACATGTCAGTAGGTAAAGGCAATATTATGGACAAATAAATTAGTCCTTTAAGATGGTGGGTGCAGCAGTAAAAACTAGTCTAGTATCTGATGGCCAAGGTAAATCTGTGTGTTCTGATTCATGGGAGAGTTTGAAAGTTTCCCATAACAAGAATAAAGATGTATACTTCGTACTCTGTGAGAGATCTTGAGACTATGTATATGAAGACACCCATCTAAAACTTAGATATACAAGGCAGTAAAGGTTTATAGGAAACAGAAACGAGACTGATGAGTCATCTGTAGGTAGGCACTGCACTGGAGAAAGTCGAGCACAGGACCAAGAGAAAAAGACTTTAAAGAATAGAAGACTGGAAAGTGTGCTGTACCAGATTTTACCAGTGATGAAGTTAGTTCATAAATCAGTAATGGGAGTAAAGAAATTGCCAGACGATGACCAGCAACTTCTATTGAACAGGAGTCGTCAGAGTTTGCAGGTCATATGGCACCTGCCAAAAGGATAGTGCATATACGTAAGGTAGCCACTGAGTGAGATGCATCTCTTAAAAAAGTACCATTCAGCAGAGTAGCTGTGGACTTGGTCAAACAACAAGCACATGTATCTGACAACAGAATCCAGTAGTCAACTATGTAGTACATTACCCATAAGTTATAGCAGTGCCAAAGATAGAGATGGAGAGAGTAACAGAAGCCCTTCTGGGTGTATTTTGCAGAGTAGACTTTCCAAAGGAAATCTTCAAGTGATAAAGGATCCAAAATTGCAACAGACCTGATGCAAGAGCTGTGCATATTTATCATATTTAGGTAGCTCTTTACCACTCCATAAAACCCCAGATGTAATGGGTTTTCTGAATGAGTCAGTAATGTTTTAAAAAGTATACTGAGAAGATGATGCAGGAGAGATCACATGATTGGGACAGGTACCTAAAGGTAGTATTATTTGCTTACTGAAATGTGCCACAAGCAAATATGAGATTTTCTCCCTTTGTATTATTGTGTACATGGTCCAATAGACATTTGAACTGGAACAAAAAAGTCAGAACTGAAGAACATGTACTAGTAAGGTTAAACTTCAGAAAACGACTGTAAGAGACCTGTCAACTCATTCAAGAAAGTCTGTATGCAGCTCAAGCCAGCCAGAAACACTTTTATGACAAGAAGACCATAGATAAGCATTTAAAAGCTGGACAAAAAGTATTAATTATCTATACACAACAATAAACTCACCCTGCAGTTTAAAGAACCTTTTGAACTGCAGAAAATGGTAAACAGAATGGACTATGAGGTAAATGTGAAAGAGAAGACCATGCTCTACCATGCCAATCTGTAGAAGAGGTACTTCAAAAGGGAAGAAGACCTAATGGGTGTAGTGACTGATGCAAAGGTGGATGTTGCATGTGTGGTTGTCATCGATACAAAACCAGAAGTTGATGACTTTGTCATAAAATATAAAGACCTACATACAAATATATCAGCATCAGTGAAGAACTTACCAGCAAACTGAAAGAAAATCTATTAGATCTACTGTACCAACATGCAGATGTCTTAACAGAAAGATCAGGCAATACAAACCTTATGCAACACAAGGTCAAGATTACAACAAGAGATCTAGTGAAGGTGAAGTCATACTAGATGCTCTGTGCAATTAGAGACTTGATCAAGCAATAAGTCAAAACAATGTTAGAAGCTAGAATCATTGAGCCTTGTGTTAATTGTGAAAAAGAAGGATGGCTCAAACTGCTCCTACATACTTCCCAGAAGCTGAATCTCATGACAAAGTCCAATTCTGAATCTATGGGTAACCTAGAAGCTATCAAGGTGAAACTAAATTGAGCCAAATTTTTTATCAAGACTGATCTCAGTTAAGTTTTTTGCAGATCTCAGTGGAGACGGGATCTAAAGAGAAGACAACAGATGAATATTACTTAACTCAGCAGCAACATTCAACCTCATGATGAGGAAACATTTGCACAAACTCTGAGATTCTGACCCACACAGCCAGATAGGAAAATAACTTGTAAGAATTCTAGGATTTGCTACAGAGAGTGAGGGCAACAAGTCTGACTATCAGATCACATAAATACTGCATTGTCTGTGCTGTGCTGGACTTTGATAAACACAATGTGAATGATGGACAAATAGCCACAGAACTGGAGCACTACTTCTGCAAGTACATGTAGATAGTCTGTTTCCCATAATGTACATCAGGAAAAATGTATTGAATAGTGAAAATAACTACTCTGATTGAACAAGACTGTCCAGATATCATGCTTATAATTTAGAAATTCCAGAACTACCACTACAGGAAATTCACCATCCAGATGGACCAACATCCCCTTGCATTCATAGATGCAAAATCAAAAGGGCAAGGATTGATCATGAATTTGGCATTGTACTTTGTGAACTGTTGATTCCATATTAAGGCTTGCAAATGTTGATATAGACTGTAAATATTTTTCTTGAAGAAGAGCTTATTGCTAGATATGCATGACTTTCAGTTTAGGTTTAATACAAGAATTATGATTCAGGTCGTTTATATAGCATGAGTATTAAATTTAGTTATTTTTAAAAGTGATAGTTTATTGCAGGTTTGTTTATGTAACTGTTTATAAATCATGTGCTGTTCTATAGTTATGAACTGGTGACTGTTATATTATTGCATCATGTTGCTAGTTTTCTCACTGTTTCAACTCACCATAAGATCTAGTAGTGTGTGGAATGTTCTACTTTTGTTCACTTATAAATACAAACCAGAAATTTAGTTGGCAGAAGGACATAGACTGAGTAATTTTAGCATAGCCATAAAGAGCATAAAGTAGTAAGTTTAAAGTGAAATTTTCACAGATTATGTCATAATAACAGACCAGAGATGAATAATTCATCGTGCCAGTTTTGTTCTGAAGTAATTGAACCAGCCTATGTGAATTTTTGCAAAAAAGAGACAAATGTTCAAAACTATGGATACAAGGTTCATAACCAAAAGTGTAATGAACATTTGTATATAAATTTTACTTGTTTTAATATATATATTTTTTTAAAAAAACTTGACTATGTGGTGCTTGTTTTTTATTGAAATTTATCCCCAAGTCAAATGCCTCCTATAAAGTCTGGCACATATATAAAGCTTGACGGTTTAATATTAGTACCATTCTCAGCTCCCTCTTTATACAAAAATAAAATCCTACAAAAATGATTAAATTTCAAACACACAGTCACTTTATAGTTCCATTTCCATGAGATGACATAACTTGTTGTAATTATACATCACATCTAGCAATATATTCTTTGTGTATCACAGACATCTCTATATACTTAGAAGCTTTAGGGTTTGACCAAATGTAGGAAGTTTAACATTTCAGTATTATTTCTGTTGTGGTTTTATATTCTAATTTTTAAGTCACTAACTGGGAATTCAGGTCACTTCAAAACAGAATTCTGGTACATATTATTTGAAAGGGAAGTTGTGTTGGGGAGTATATTTGTCTGATACAAGAATAAGATATACCAGATACAAGGTAGTTTCTGTGTTTTACAGCATTTATTCTTATTAATTACAGATAAGTAAAAGAAACAGGGGAAATGGTATTTTAAAAAGTACCAAGATTTTTTTTCTAACCTAAATAGGTTAGAAAGGTGCAACTTTATTTATTAAAATATTTTGTTGCAATGTCAGGTTTTGGGTCTGGGTTTCATATTTTACAGTAGGTGTCTGTGAATTAATGGCAATAAATTTGAAGAATAAATAAACAGTACACAATTCACTTGTTTTAAAATAATATATTAAAACAGATCAGATGTATATACAAATATTTGTCACTGTTGTATCTAGAACTTTAAACATCTGTTTCATTTTTTTTTCTTCAAAGCCCTCACAGGCTGGTTCAGTTGCTTTATAACACAACTTTACAGGAATTTGTGATCTGTTATTACAATAAAATCTGTGATAATTTCACTTTAAAAATAGTCAATACATGATCTTTATGGCAAAACTACAATCATTCAGTCTATCTATATCCATCTCTCTGTTTAACTCAAACTACATTTTGGACATGTAGTTATGCCCAACAGAGATGTAGAACATTCCATATGCTCCTAGTGATGCAGCAATACTCAGTTACCACAATGAGAAAAATTCAGAAGCTTCTAGTAACATGATGCAATAATACAACAAATTCCAATTCACAGCAGCTGAAGTGAATAACATATAATTCGTAAACAGATCTATGATAAACTATCATTTCTAAACATAACTAAGTTTAATGCTTACACTGTATAAACTGTGTAAACCATCACACCTATATTAAACAGAAACAGTAATGCATAGCTAACAGTAAGCCCCTCTTCAAGAAAAATATTTGCAATATTTTTTATGCTATATACAAAAACTGTTTTTAGTAATGCACAAAGTCTACTCCTTTAGTTTTCACCCACATTTGTAGTCTCCTTGATGGCCTCTGGGCTACTCATAGGTTTGAAGTCAAACTTTGTTGTAAGGCACAGCTTTTAGAAAAATATCCATTCCTCTTCTTTATGATTACATGAGTTCAATTTGAAGGCTCAATGATTCTAACATTACTTCAACTTCTTGCTTGATCAGGTTTCTCATTCCTTGTAGGGTTCCATCTGGTTATGGGCTCCATCTTGTGTTGCACAACATCTGTCTTGCTTGATATTGGAAATATACAGGTCTTTCAATTTAAGTGTTATTATTTAGTTTATTTAATGATTATTTAGGTTTCATAACAAGAGTGTTAAAAGTTAATTATTTTAAAAGCAATAGTTATGTCAAATTTTGTTAGGTAATTCTGTACAAGTTGTACATAGCATATGTGGTTTTACTGTTGTACTAGACTTTTGTAATATTGTTAATGTCATCTTACTCAAAGCTTCTAAGTTTTTCTTGATATATGTCATATTATTGTTGTTAGAGGACTAGATATTTCCAGATGTTACTTTTGCAATTTATAAGTATAACCAGATAAAGAAAGCAAGTTAAGTTAGTGAAAATAAAAGAGAAGTTAGAAGGTGATTATCCATTTAGCAATAATAGATGATTTCTAAAGTGAGTTTCACAAACTGTTTTGTAATAACACATATATAGAAAAATATTTGGTCTTGTCAGAGGGTGTTCTAAAGTGATGGAAGCCATCTTTGTGTACATTGAGAAAACAATGATTTAAAGCTCTGAATTAAATAGTGGTAGCTAATAGTTATAGTTATGGTAATTTTAAAGTGATTGTTAAAGCCTTGTATTGTAACAACAAGAATTTGTCAAAGGGTGTTCTAAAATAATCAAAACTGCCTGTATAGTCTCTAAATATGAAAAACATACAATTATCTAAAGCTGTGGATAAAACTGTGATAACCAATAATGTAACAAATGTTTGTATATATTATTTTAAAACAACTGGATTATGTGCTATCCATTTACTGTTGACATTTATTGCCAGCAAGTCACAGACACCTATTATAAAGAATTTGGCTCATATAGGACATACAGTGATGAGCCAGTTAGGATTTTACAATGACAAAAGGCAGTAGAAGATGTGAAATACAGCAGAAACAAGCCTGTATGCACTCAACTGTAATGGTAAAGAAAATAATGTACTAATTACAGTCATGATATATAACCATTTTGACTGATTTTCATAAATGGATAGGGATAGGTGCGCAACATGGGTTTAAGGACAGTAATATATGAAAGTTCATTAAATAAAAATCTTTAGAGAGAGATGAGAGGAAGAAATAATAAAAGAAGAAAAGGAAAGTGAAGGAATAGTTATACTCTCTTCATGGGCTTCCATGTACTGTTCTGCCAGCTTGATCATTTTGTCTGTATCTATCCATCTAGCTCAAACTACAGTTTGAATGTATATTTATAACCTGGCAAAGGCCTAGAGCATTCAATGCACTACAATATATTATGAAACAATAGTACTCAGTTAAAACAGCAAGAAGAACTTAAAAGGTTCTAGTAACATGATACAAATATACAAGCATATAACTGAATGGAAACAGTGTATATCTAGCATGTAAATATTTAGCATTTGCTTTTTGCCAGCTGAATAACTGCTTGAGGTATATACAAACTGAAGAAAAATTTAGTGCTCTGGTTTTACTACATAATCATTATGGCATTGCTGTCAAGTTTGAAACTGAATCTGAGTTACTTACAGAAAAGCATTCCAGAACAATGGGCCATTGCCAAAATGTTATTTTGAGTAGTGTATACATGTAGTATATGAAGAGGCTATATGTTCAATGGTTAACATAGCTAATATAATATTGTTGTATTAGCAATTTTAAACAAAGTTGTTTAAATCAATAATATGACTTAACAGTTAATAACTACTTTGCATATAAATAGCACAGTACTTTATTAAGATAAAATATACATATTTGTGATACTTAAAGTCTAGCTTCTCATAAATCATGATTTGTTAACATTTAATTGATTTTTGTGGATCTAATGTGAACATGCATGTAATTGATTTGGCTATATTTCATGCAAAATTGCTTCAAGATGTGATCTCATAACACCAATCTTTTTTACAACTTTTGTGAGGGGCATGCTTTGCACAGTATGTGTTGACTTTTAATTTCACAAATTAGAACTCCCTTTCAAACATTTTGTCTGTGATGTCATTTACCTAGAATTTGATCAATTTAGCAGACTATCCCTGGAAGTGGTAGTTAAAGCACAAGCATGAGAAACACCATATACCTCAATATTTGCATCATGAAAAGTCTGGAATTTCTCTTGTATTGGGGCTCAAAAAATCACTCGCTGTATCATAGTTTGATAATCAATGTTTTGTTTATTATAGTAGCAGAACAGCACCCCAACATGAATTTGTAGTTATTCTTACGAGAGCCATAGGTTATATACATTCCTTAATCTGTGACAGTCATACTTCACTGTGTTGTATGGCAAATAACACCAAAACTGGATCCAGATCCCTCATTTTCTTTTCCCCAGGTTTCTGATGTATCACTTGTGGATCCCATTTACAAGTGAAATGATTATATATTGCATGGTTTGTTGTCCTTTATGCTGCAATGACTATTACAGCTGCACAGTGCACAGGATCTAGACATTCAACAAATGGACTTCCTCTCGTCATTTGGCCAATCACTATTCCTGAAATATTGTAATCCAAGATGTGATAATCCCTTTTGAGTTCATAAGCCATTTCAATAATGTGTGGCTAATACAGTTTTATATATTTTCTACAATAAATTAATGCATGTTTGAATGCTTGATCAGTACTTGTGTCCACATCCAAATCAAAAACCAAATATCTAATTCCTTTGTATAATTCTCAATTAACAATCTTGAAGCCTTGTGTAGTGCAATTGAAGCCATCTTTGTGGTTAGTTCCAATTACTTATGCTTCGTTCATTGTGGCAGGTATATGGTGAATTGTTGTCTGTTCATAATTACAAGTTATCAACAGCACAAATCTAATACTTATAGATATGGCTGTCTGCAGCTTGATTTCTGTAGAAATTAATTCATGTATTAATTCCACAACTCTTGCAAATAGCAGAATGGCTCCATACAACACTTCAGAAGACGACTTGTACATTTGTAAGTACTGTGACTCCCTTCTGGACACGTACTTTGGTAGCCAATTGTTTCTGGCCTCTTATAGTTAGCAGTGGATAATTTTACAGAAAACTGTAACTCGTGTTGATTCATAACTTTTGTAACAGGTTCATTCAGTAGAAAAAAAAAGCTGAATATAAAATTAAGAAACACCTCAAAGCAGTTTTAATTAGAAAGAATTGTGTATTTTTATGGTTAAATGCAAAATCAGCCAGAGGCTCTGGCAGATCCTGCATTAACCAGGAATTCAACTGTCATGCCCATGCACTTTTATCAATATGTACCACACCCACCTAAACTTGCCTAAACTATTTTAACTACCACACCCTCAGACATAATTTGATACTTGTACCCCTGGCCAAAGCCACAGTTTGCCTACAAACTTTCTGCAATAGCTGTGGGGTTGGGTGGACTTGTACATCCCTTCCACCTTGCCTCAGTATAGTATGTGGAAGATTGCACTTGAAATGCTCCACAGTTCCATAGCCAAAGCATGTGCTCCATCTCCTCTGCTCAGAGTACCATCTTGGAGGCAATAGCTGCTACAAAGTTCTCATTAGAGGCCCTGATAGTCTCAGCCTTATGTGGTTGAGCCAAAACTTCAGTTTATCCTTTCTGTAGAGAGTAGGTTAAATTAGGTTGTCAAAGTTCTTTAAGGTGATGTTACATCTTAAGGTCATTTTAACTAAAGCAGTACCATTGTTGTACCCCTTTGAGCTTCTCTCTCTCTTGCAATGAGCTTGAAATGTCTACTTCAAACCAGATTGCATCAGAAAGGATTTATTTTATAGACATGATATGTCTTTCTCTAAAGGTGAAACAATTTGTTGATATTCAACTCAACATGAAACTGAAATGTCTATCACACATAAAGTACTACCTCTGTTTAAACTTTGTTTCCTTCTTCTCTCGGCCTGCAGTCATTGCCAATTTGATTTGTTTACTATTGGCATTTCACATACTTATTATCACCCTACCTATCTTCTCCTTTTATCCTATTTCCTACCTTCTATCTCTTTTTTTACCCTTGTTTGGACTCTGATAGATTCAGGTGTGTTACTGCATTTTTACTACCTTCCAGGGTATGTACAACCATCTTTTTATTCCCTGGCAATCCTTTGTGATCTTTCTTCTTCTCCCTTACATATCAACTCTTTCTGATTTATTTGGTCCATTGCCTTCTAATTTCTTCATCCCATACTTTATTCCATGTTTCCTCCCACCCACTCTATCTTCTCATGCCTTCCCTCACTTCTAAGCTTTGTTGTCCATTGGAGGATATTCTCCATGCTGTCAGGTGGACCATACCCAGTTTATTTTTCCAATTATCTTCATCACATCACACTTTTGTCCACATTGATGTTTTATCTTCTACTATGTGGTAAGTAGTGCCTAACAAGGTATTCTTTCATTTCAAATTTGTACTGTAAGCTATGTAGGCTTGTACTCTGTCATCCCTGCCATGCCTAAAGTGAATAACTCGATATGGTCTGCTTTTCAAAAAGGGTTTTGTGGCCACCCATTGCATTGTCTAAAATTATGACATTCGTCTGGACTCTCCAACAAACTCTCACCATCCTTCTTTGAATGGAATATGGGAGTCCTTATCACTTTCGAGTTCCAAGTTGCTGGGGTGTTTAATTATGGAGGAAATCTCCCGTGTGGTTTCTACAAAAGTGTTTATTGTAACCATTCAGTTAAGAGTAGGGTGTAGGTGTTCTGCTGATGTAGATACAACATGGATGTGGTCTCCTAAAACTATTTACACAATCATAGAAGTTGATCAGTCACCTAACTGGATGGCATGGCCTTCTTATCTCTTTACACATTCAACAATATTCACAACCAATGGAGTTAATCTGTCACTTTGCAAGATGATGTGGACTCTTTATACCATTTACAATACTCAGGAATTGATCCATCACTGAAATAATTGACATGGCCTCCTACTATGAATTTATATATACAGTTGAGTTGATCCATTACCTCACTGATTTATGTGGCCTCCTGTTACACATTCCATACCAAGTGGAGTTGATTTTTCACAAATGCAGTTCCACCATTCTGACTGGAAGTCCTTATTTTACTTTTTTGTGGACATTAAGTGAAGCAACATAAAACCTCTCGATGCCAAATAGCCAGTCCTGAATTGCTGCAGGACATTGATCTTTGTGTAGTCCCCAGTAATTTGACTGGGTCTTAATTTCTGATTACTTGGTTGGATGTCAGTACCCTATAGAAGGAGGTTTTGATGTAGTTTACTTCCAAAGTATGGTCTGATCGTCCTAACTGTTCTGCACCTCACAATCTCCACCTTTGGGTTTTACAAATTACGTACATGGGAGAAGAGTATACCTGGCTCAGAATTGGCATGGTTATCCTTCTTTGATCTTTGGATCACTTCCTCTCATGGTCATCCTTCATACTTATTCAGGGGTGCTTCTGTTATTTTCTCACATTGCCTCTTCTCCTTCTCAATGTGGAATTACAACTAATCTTGTGAGAGGAGATAGGTATCAGAAGTTGTTTTTTTTTAATGTGTTTATGTTGGGTGCTTATCCCCACTCACACTTCTTCCCCACTTCTCTAATGCTCACACCTTCTGCCAAACTTTGAAGTAAAGGTGCAGTAGAGGAGTGTACAGAGAGTCACATATATCACATAAGCATGCTTTGCTATTATTGGACAATGGATGATGTAAAATGATTTGCCTGATAGACACGTTGGAATATACTAATTCCAATAAGGGGAGGAGCATAAGGCTTGTGACATATGTAAAGTGAATGTTTGCATATTGATGGCAGTAATGAATAAGAAGAGCTAATCTTGTGTGAGAGGTGAGTATCTATTAGAAGCCCCCTCTAGTACAGCAGTAAGTCTACATATTTACAATGCTAATATCAGGGGTTCAATTCTGATTGGTGGACTTGGCAGATAGTTCAATGTGGCTTTGCTATAAAAACACACACACACACACACACACACCTATCAAAAATACATTTTCAGTAAAGGAAAATTATAGCTTTTAAAATGAAATATATCATAATAAAAGGTAATTGTAAATTTTATTGACACTTCAGTATTACAATTTCATCTCATTGTACTGCAGTGGACCTTCAGCCCAAATTATTAACTGGTAATATGCAAGATGTTTGATATTTTTAATATAAAATCATAAATAATAAACAACTGTAGAATAACTATTTATAGTTCATCATGTTTTGGGCCACTAAATTCTTCATGAGAAATCAAACCATTCTTATTTTTATCTTCATGCTCAAATATTTCATCAATTAACTTTTTCTGCTCAATATCATCCTCCAGTTCAGCAGCATCAGCTTAAGAAATCTGTTTGGTTATATACTCCACAAGCTATGAAAAGTGTGAACAAAATTGTAATTTTTTTACTATATCTATGACTGTCAGATTTAACATTCTTATAAAAATTCATTCTTCAAAACTATTTAATTTACTGCATCTTCTCAGCTAAATTTAAAAGCTATGTAACATTTTTTACTGATTTTCATTTTTAAAGTGCTGTCAGTACAAGGTATTGACTTCACATTCATGTTATCAAATATTATTTGATGATATTGCCAGTTTTCCAGCTTCTACTTGTAAGTTAATCACTTTTGCAACTATATTCATGTAGTCGCACATGAATTAAAGGCCAGATAGTGTTTAAAATAACAATGGTCATGTTTACTCTGTCAGAGTTACCCATTTCCATTCAAACAAACAGGTTATTTTAAATTATCATTATGCACTTAACTTAATTCTTCTTGAGACAATTGACTATCTTCATTTGAATCTATTTCCTTGAAAAGATTAACAGGTGGAGGTCCATTCTCAATATTAAGCAGTTCTGTCTTGAATATGAGTGTTGCATCAAGAGGAATACTTGTTCCTAGAATAATAATAGTAAATGATTGAATACTGTCAGATTATAAACTAAAATTCTAACTGACAAACAAGAGTAACGGATGTTAAGCTTCCTATTATTCACATTTTTAAACAAGATTTCAAACCTCAGGTTTTGTAAGGCTGGATTTTAGCCAAAATCTACAGTGGAGAATGGCAGTAGAAGAGGATGTAAATAACTACAGCAAAGAGGAAATATACACATACAGTTGTATTATTGGGAAAAATGTATAGATCACAACTACACTATAGAATCACTTTCACAAGTGGATAAAGAAAGGCTTGAGTACAAGGATGGCAATCTAAAAGAGTTTGATAAACAACAACAAGAACTAGAGAGAAAAACTGAAAGAAGAAAATGAGCATGAAACACAAGCCAAAAAAAGGAACACAGAGAGAAAATATGGACACAAATTCACCAAGATAATAACAGAGGACCCAATAAAGATAATGGGGTCAGCCAACTTAAGCTGCCTAAACTTGATGAACCGAAAGATGGTATGAATGTTTTATTGGAGTAGTATGAAAGATTTTTCCCAAACTCAGAAGTGGGACAAAGGCACTTCAACAATTTGTTCTCACAGATACAGGCCTATAAGTGTATATGGGTATGACATAAGGAGATGCCATGAACTCCAAGGTTAAGTTAAAAATGACCTGGCTGAACTGCTTTAAAGTTACCAAAAGACACTTTTGCTGGAATTTCAGAGAACTCAAACCTGGCACAGGAGAAGCTTTATTTCAATTTGTGGCATATCTAATGGATGCTTCACAAGACAGATTGATATGGCCAAGTGTAAATACAGTTTAAAAAGGACTGGCAGATCTACTAATGTGCAAAGAGGTCATGATAGCATGCAACACAGAAAAAATGTGAATGAGATGATTAAGCTGTCAAGACTTATATGAAAGTCCATGGAGGAAGAATAATTTGAGAGTTCAAGAATAACCAGCCAGTGGTGGAAAGACGTCAACAGGTAAAAGGGAAAAAGAGATGCTATAAAATGGAGCACATTGTGAGTGAGTCTGTCACCAATGAGTTGCAACAGAAATCTCAACATAAATCAGCTGGAGCTACCCACAAAAATGGTGCTGGCAAGAAACAAGAAAAATGTGAATGTTACTGCCAGAAGAAACAGAATTAAGACAATTTGTCAGATTCACTACAAAAAGATAGATTTAACACCATGATTAAACAGTACATGGTTGATGGTCAGCTCGAGATGGCAAATAGGTCAACAGTGCCAGTGACAATGAAAGCATGTGACAAACATTGAGAGGTGCCAATCAACCACAACTTGCCATTAGATGAAGACTATGAAAGTCCTGTGGAATACTGGATGCAGCAGTGAAAACCGTCTGATGACCAGATTATTGGCAAGGTACATCTGTGGATGCTGGTTGACAGGACAGTGATAAAAGTTTTTATAGCAAGAATAAAGATGAGACATTCCACATTTTGTGGGAGATCTTGAAGCTCTATGTATAAAGACACCCATCTATCACTTTGTGTATCAACAAAATATCAGATAGTATAAAGTTGAAGGAACCAAACAGAGAGAAGACTGAAGAGGTAACTATAGTTACCAATTAGAGCTCAAGAGAAGAAAAGCAAGCAAGTTCAAGCCCCTGCGAGTCTCAACGAAGGGTAACATCCAAAATGAATGTGTACATAAACTGGATAAAGCACAAAAGAATGACCCTTGACTGCAAAAACTTTGTTGCAGTGCCTGAAAGAAAGCTCAGCACAAGATCAAGGAAAGGGGACCTGCAGAATAGGGAACTAGAAGGAACTACTGTACCATATCTATCAATGCAGTTCTACTGGAGAAGATAAACAGGTCATTGTATCAACAAATACCAGACTCTTGAAATAAACTTGATTCCAGAGTTAATTATGGGAGGACACCGAGGAGTGAAAAAGACAACAGACAGAATCACTAGCAACTTCCAATGTTCAGTTATCTTGTATGTGACTAGATTATGCAGGTCATGTGATATCTGCCAAAAGAAAGAGCCTAGAGGAAAGATGCTGCTTGGTGAAATGACTCACAAAAGAGTCTTTCAGCAGAGTAGCTATGGACTTGATTGGACAACTGATACCTGCAGCCAACAAGGGCAACTAATACATGCTGCCAGTAGTTGACTATGAAACCAAAATTTACCACACAAATCTGCTGAAGCTATACGTGAGAAGGAAGAAAGACCTAATGGATGCAGCAGTTAAGCACAGATGGATATAACAGATGTGGCTATCATAAATGGAAAACCAGAAGACAGGAGCTTTGTCATAGAAAGTGAAAATCTACTAGACCTAAATCCATAGGATGGAGACGAGATGTCAACATCAGTGAAAAACTAGTCAGTTTTTTATAAACAGAAGAAAGAGCTACAAGATCTATTGTGCTAGTACACAGATGTCTTCAAAGATAGACCAAACAAGATGGACTTTGTGAAATTCAAGAATGAGAAATCCAGTCAAGGCAAAGTCCTACCAAATGCCCTCTGCTTTGAGAGAGCTGATCAAATAAGAAGTCAAAGCAAAGTTAGAAGCCACAATCATGGAGCCTTCAAATTCAGCCTACTGTTTACCAGCAGTAATCATGAGGAAGAGGGATAGCTCAAACTACTTCTGCATAAATTTTCAGAAGCTGAACCTTGTGACAGAGTTTGACTCTAAACCTATGGTCAACCCACAGGCTATCATGGGGAAACTAAACAGAGGTTATTGGCAAATCCTGATAGAGAGAGAATCTAAAGATAAGACAGCTTTTGTGATATCAGATGGATGCTGTCAGTTCAAAAATATACTGTTTGAGTTAATCAACTGCAAGATGAGGAAAATGTTGCACAAGAAAACTGTTCAGATAAGAGAGAGCAGCAGGTGTGAACAGCACACAGTTTAAGTGCTATATCGGCTAATCTGTGCTGGACTTTGTTAGATTCAAGGTGAGTTACCAATAATAGGTATGGAAGAAGAAGAAATGCACTACCTTAACTAGAATGTCAGATTCTTCCTGAAATTAGCAAAATTCTATAGGAAGTTCATCTCAACTGTGCTGGAGTTACTGCACCACTTACCAACCAAGAAAGGCCAAATCTAACAAGGCAAAGCTAGACTAGCCACTGCAGATGGCATTCCAGAAGTTTAAGAACAAGTCTGGAAGTTTGTCAATCCTTAGAATGCCAGACTTAAATAAATTGTGATATTTTAAGCTGATCCATCATACATTGAAATTAGAGCAGTATATCTGCAAGATCATGAAGATGGATTGTTTTCCATATTGGTAAAAAGCTGTTGAGTAATGAAAATAACTTTTTTGTGATTGAAGAAAAATCTGGCTATCATATTTGCCACCTGGAAATTCCAGATCTACTTTTATGGTAAAGAAAAGTGCATCTTCCAAATGAACTATTAGCTCATTACATACATCTAGAGGTATGAAATCTTAAGCAGAGCTGTTATTCTGTGAGTAGTAGAGGCCTTGGAGTTCAATAGAGACCTCCCCATACAGCTTGGAAGCTCACATGGTGCTAAATCTTTCATCATTTTTTGCAGTTCCCTTCCACCAAGACTGATCTTCAAGCATACCACCTGTTTGAGTGGTTTAGGTATACTATACACAAGCAAATCTCTCTGAATCAAGTTAAAGTCTAAAAAATGCCATGGACCTTCACAGTATTGGTGAAAGTCCTGTATCTATGAAAAATGTCTAGAGTTGAAATCTCTCACACACAACTGTCTTTGACCACTCATAAACTTCTCAGTCAAAAGTACTTCTACATTAAAAAATTGCAGTTATTTTCATTAGAAAGAATTGTTCTTGTAAACTCTTTACAGTGGAGAGTTCAAGCAAGGGCCATTACGTGCATCATAATTTTGGAAAATTAAACAAGTAACTCCTGATGGCATAGCACCAAAATTTCCCGTTCCTACCTACTTGCCCCCCAGTGGCTCAGTGTCTGTGGACTTACACGCTAAAATCCGGGTTTCGATACCCATGGTGGGCAGAGCACAGATAGCCCATTGTGTAGCTTTGTGCTTAATTCAAAACAACAACCTACCTACTTAGGGTATTTTAGGTAAAAATAGATTTCCAAGTAAGTATCAGGTAGGCAGACACAAATAACAGGAGATTTGATAAAGAAATAACAGGTGTGTTTTGTAATAGATAGCTCAGTGTAAAATAACAAGCCAAAATAAATTTGAATAAATTAACAAAATACTTGTAACAAATAAATGGAAAATATAGAGTGATATTTATACAAACAAAATAGCAGTTGTTTTTATTAGGCTGTTCAGCTTCACAGCTTGCTCTTCCTTAGGATTTATTTCCACAAAACTAAAACAGGTTTTTCTTGATAGAAGTATTAACTTGAAAATATATTAATAGTAACTGGCTGAAGAAAGTGCACATTAATTCAACAGATAAACTCACTTTTTTGCCCAGTCAACAGAACTCTTGTTCCTCCACAGCATTAGATGGCTGTTATACTCAGTCAACATTGTACTTGGCCAGCAAAGAATACTGCAGTGCCAATTTCAGATGATATATATTATCACAGTATCCCCTTAGCTTGTAAAACATCACTTTCTACAGTAAACAAAGAAATGAAGCAACCAGAACAAGGTACTCTTGACCACTTTCTGGACCATGTGTTGTTTTCATTACAGCATAGAAGTTAAAACAAAACCTTTAGGTAAAAATCTCAATATCACTAAAGCAGGTGAAAAACATATGATAGGCCTATTTATCACCATTCCATCAACATGTATGCTCTACTTCAAAGTATACCCAAACTGACAATTATTTTTCAATGAAATATTTTATTACTAGAATGGAGTTGAAGAAAACATACAAATTTAATTCTGCTCAAAAACTCGGGTTTATTATATATGTTATTCTAACTTCTTGCTTTGAAGGAATTGTACCAGCTCAGATACAATCACTTTTAGCATTCATACTGTAAAAATAAGAGATGGCCAATATTCAGTGATTATAAGATGTATTGTTAAATGCAACAGACCATTAAAACCTTGATGAAAATCATATGTAGCAATACCTAGATAATAAAATTGTGGTTACAAATATTGTTAAGATGTCAGTTTTTAATTGACTTGCATTTTAGTACAAAACATTTTATGATTAAGATTGCATAGTCAAACAGGTTGATTTAAGGTATCATATAGCATCAGTAAATGCAGGATGACTAGGCTGGAGTAACCAATAGACATAAAACTAGCATGGTACATGAGTAGGTCAAGGTAATTATCACATATTATGCTATTATTAGTATTAATGAGTGGATGATTAGGTTATGATATCATTACACATAATGCTTATACTAGTGAAGAATGGGTGACTAAGTAAGAGAAGTCATCACATATCAATACTGGTATAAGCAAAAGAAAATTAACCAGGTCAACGTTGTCTTCAGCTATTAGGATGAATTGATAAACCAGTATTACCAACTTTTAGGTGTATAAAATGATTAAAATCTATCACAAAAATATAACTTTGCACATACACTACTTTAAAAAAATAATTATTCTACAGTTAGAAATTAAATTAGAAAATCTACACAAATATTTGAGACATACAAGGTAACTTGCATATACAATAAAATAAAGATCATACCTGCTCCACTTTCACCATAGGCCAGATTACTCGGAATTTTTAATCTTCTCTTTTCACCAATACACATATCTATCAGGCCAATGTCCTAGCCTCGAATTACCTGACCAATTCCTAAATGGAATTGAAATGGTTCTCTCTGGTAGTAGCTAAAACATAGGAAAAAGCATGTTTAACTCTTATTATTCTTGTACAAGTACATTCTTGTACATCATTAACATGCTTAGTTTTTTAAATGAGACTAACAATTTTACAAATCTGATAGTCTATGAGCTAAGTTAACAAATAAAAGAAACCATCAAGGAATACATTATATAACCTCTTTTTAAGATCATTCACTAGATTCCAATAACATCACTTTTCTTTATTATTATATAAGCTTCTACTATTTTTCAAAAATCTAAGTAATATTCAAAAGAATATCAATATTATCGAACTCTGGAATACTTTGCCCTTCAAAATTGTGTCCAACATAAAATTAAGAAAACATATTTTCATGATTCCAGACATTGAACTAAACACCCATCATTTTGGATCAAAGCATCATTTCAATTGGCATTAAAACTGATATCTAAATTAAAAAGAAAAAAAAAATCAATGTATCCTCCATGGAATGTGGAATTACTTGAACAAGCTTTTTAAAAAACAAAAGAAAATAACTACATTCTACTTGAATTTCCATTGTTAAAAATAATAAATTAGCATTAATACTTAAACAGACATTACAATCAGTAAGAAATTATGTGAACAGTACAACAAAAATTCTGATAAATGTTTATGTTTATGTTTTTTAAATGTTTAGTCACTAGTTGTATTCTTTTCTGTGGCTTATGGTACAAAGACAAAATTATTTTTTATTGTTTATCAATACTTGCTTTCTTTTTATTGAGTGATTGCTCTTTAGGGTTGATGGCTGAATGAATTTACAAGTGATTCCTTTTATGGTAATAAGATAGAATAAAATATAATACTGATGCAGTTTTCTTTGTGGCCCACTTTGCTCATTACACAGTTTACATGATTTACACCAATATTCACAGATATATTGTCAACCAACACAATATAAGCATTATCTTTTCCAGTGTTTTCCTAACGCTTATACGTCCCACTAATATAAGATTGAGAAGGTGATAGAGAACTTCTAATTCTAAAAACTGTGAAAGAATCAGACACAGTTATTTCTATTTCTAGTTGCTCTATCTTCCCATTTTTTAACATAAATCATCTTGTAAGTATAGCAAATTCTACTGTGCAAAGTAATCCTGGGCTGTTTGCTTTGTGAAATTTTATGTTTATTCATATAACTTTCAACTATACATTTAAAACATAAAAGATATCACAAACACAGAATTTTCCAAATTACCATACTTTAAATAGCTTTCTAAGTCAACTATAAAAAGGTTTAAAATTGTTTTAGCCTTTGGAACAGCAAACTAAACAATTCCTCTGACTAACAGTTTACAGAAGAAAAAATAACTTATAAGATTTACTTAGAACATAATATGTTTTTTTTTCTATTTGTTATAAACATGTTCATCAGTCATATAAACTTAATTAGCAGATAATCTCAAAAGTCAGAGAGAAATGAAGGGATTCTCTGGCAGGTTTAAGAAACTTATTGATTTCTCAGCAAATAAAGAAGTTTGTGGGTTCAAATTTTAATTCTTGTTTGTAATTATGTATAGTTTCTGTTTCTTATTGGTTGGAAACTAAATTGGTCTCTTTTTTAAGTTAGAAGATCCTGAAAATTTAAGTTCAGATGCATCATGCCACATACACAAATGAAGACTGAAATTTTTGAAATTAAGAAGTACAAAATATGAAAATGTGAATCATAAACATTATCATGCTAAGTTTATTACATACGTTGATAATCAACCTAATTTATTACACTTTGAATGTATCATTTTAAAATATTATGTACAAAGGAGACATGTTTGAATACAATGAAAGGTAAAGCAGTATTCTATTATATTATTCCTTATTCTTTTATGGCTTCTGTTTCTTTGTAGGCTTCAACCTGTTGAACAATTTGGATTCATCAGGCCAACTGATATATTTGGGTTACACCCTTAGTGCCTTTTACTTTTCTGGTCTAAGTCATGAGGTCTACTAAAGAAGATATATTGATATTGAATGAGCAGTTCATATAATATATAGTATTAATCAGTTGTAAGACTGATATTAAATATTAGACTTCCTACAGCCTTTTTCTGAGGTGGCTGCTTCTATTACTTGACATGAAACTAGTACTTGGACAGCTTCACATTTTTGATGTTCCATCAGGATTTGGCTCAAGTTTTAATGAGTTCTTAATGATAGCATACTTGTTCATAGGATTCACATGTACTACCAGTTATACGTGAGGACAAACGTTTATTCTACCAAGCCTCAATCACTGTTAAAATTGCATCTTGTCTAGGTATAAATATTTCACTTCTTGGTGGTATAACATTTTCTTTATTGTCATCGAAAGTTCAAGTTATTGTTCCCATATGATTACTTATCTCTCTCCTCACAGTTACAGCTACTATACATTTGACTGTCCTCTAGTGCAAATATTTTTGCTTAACACTAGCTTTCAAACTTCCACCTTACTCCAATGTGTTTATCACATAGCTCAGCTACATTTAATCATGCAAATGAGCATCTGGCATTCCTCCACCAAAACGAGTGTGGGGAGAATAAAAAAAAAAAAAAAAAAAACACCTGACTACCTCTATACAGTTTAACCCAATATTTCACTTCTTCATTTTGCACAAGTATTATGACCTAAAGATTGATTTCAAACATTTTTTTTCTTTGGTGTGTTTTGAACAGATTCAAAATATTGTGTGTAGTCCAGTAGCGAGTTGGATTTGTTTATTTAATTGTGAATTCTGTTTCTAACTTTACTATTGTTAGTCGATCGCTGTTTTGAATTCACAATTTAGTATTACAGCTGCCAGCATTAAACAGTTCATGACAACGACTAAAAGTGCGACATTGTCAGAAAATGAAGTGTTAAGCGAAGTTCATCAGAAGTTTTTAGGGATACGATATTCAAATTCACAACTTCAATGAAAACAAGTGAGAAACATCATGTGACCAAATAAATCTATCTTAGATTCGTCAATACAGATTTGACGTTCTACGACTTTTTCTATTTTTGCCATTAACTTTTTTCATAGTTTGTTAGTAAGAAACAGGTTTACTTGTTGATACATATCTATTATTTTGTAGAATCAGGAAATTGAAAATCATCGTATATAGTACTTTAATTATTTGTTTGTTTTAAAATTACAATCAAACATAATAACAATAGTATAACGTGTCATGTTCTGCATATTATTGTAAGTTAATAAATTACTTACAGCTCTGCAGAATAATATACTTTGTCACCAAGGTGTTATCAGCAGTAACTTATTTTCACTTGTGTTATTTGTGTATATTAATACCTATATATTTATATAATGAAGCTAAGACGTGTGAAGTACATATGTTAAAACGGCTGGTTTGGGTTGAGAAAAATTTTTATGTAGAGGAGTTTTTACATATATAATTTTCTCTACACATATTTGCATATTAAACAAGTTCTACATATGTTTATTATAGCTCATTTTAAATAAAATCTAGTAGCCACTGTCAGAGACTGAAATTTTCATTATATTAGTATATTATTATGGTTTATCAACGAAAGACAAACTGTTCATTAGAGGAAGTGTGTATTTAATATACAAACAGACTATTTATCTAATTAACACAGTCAAATTACAGACATATACTCAAAACTGAAACCAAAATTCGTAAATTTAGACTCACAAAAAATAACCTTATCTTTCATTAATTTTTAAATCTCACTTCAAGCAATTTCGTTGTCTTTTTATAACTTAATGGGTAGAAATTAAAATGTTTATTTTTATAGCAAAGCCACATCAGGCTATTTGCAGAGTCCACGGAAGGGAATCGAACCCCGGATTTTAGCGTTGTAAAGCTGTAGACTTACGGTTGTACCAGCGTGGCAAAGAAATAAAATGATGTGTTGTAATTATCAGGTCAATATATTTTTGTTATAAAAATATAACACCTACTGTCAATGCCTGATCATCAACGTGAGAATTGAAAACGAATAACAAATCTCAAATAAAATAAATTATGATAAACTTTTACAGTGAAACAAATTCAGGAACATTTAATCTTATTAAGATTTGTTTGTTTTGGAATTTCGCACAAAGCTACTCGAGGGCTATCTGTGCTAGCCTAATTTTGCAGTGTAAGACTAGAGGGAAGGCAGCCAGTCATCACCACCCACCGCCAACTCTTGGGCTACTCTTTTACCAACGAATAGTGGGATTGACCCTCACATTATACACCCCCACAGCTGGGAGGGCGAGCATGTTTAGCGCGACGCAGGCGCAAACCCGCGACCCTCGGATTACGAGTGCACGCCTTAACGCGCTCGGCCATGCCAGGCCAAGATAAAGTTAAAAAAGAGTAAGATGCAAATGTGGTATGTTTATAGTTAAGTACAAAGTTACACAATGGGATATTTGTGCTCTGCCCACCACATGTATCAAAACCCGGTTTATAGAAATGTGAGTCCGCAGAAATACTGGTGTGCCAATGAGGTGCAAATGTGGTATGTAATGATAAATGTTTGTTTGTATATCAGCATAAAGCTACCCAATGGTCTGTGCTCTGCCCACCACCGGTAACCAAACCCAGTTTCTAGCAGTGTGAGTCTGCAGACGTACCGCCATGGCACTTGGAGGCTAATGATAAATGAACAGCAAAGTCCGTTTGTTAAATTACTGCGATATTTATTGAACTAAACATTTCAAAACAGTTGAGATTTCCACAAGTCTGTGTACTGTTAATAATCATGCAATGTCTATACTTTTTATTTAGAATATCAGTTCACAAACTTTCTTCTTAAATAAATCATGTTTTGTAGGTATCACGTATCAAACTGTCTTATATACTGTCCTAAGCTATTCTCACGGGTTCTTTCAAATTATTTACCAAAAATAATGATGATTACAGTTCATGTTCCCCAAAGAGAAATTTCCAGTCCTGGAATAAAAAATTGTTTGTGTTAAGATTATTGGTGTAATGTTTAACTTTTATGAGCACTAATACACTAATCTTTAATTTATTAACAATCTATATGAATGTAGTAGGTTAGGGCATGGTCTTGTAGTTAGTGTGTATGGAGGGTTTATGGTTCACCACTGTTACTTCAAAAATACATTCTGTATTTTGGGGTCATGGATGCACTTTAATAGTGATATTTATATTTCATTTTTTTATTGTACGTGATAATCCCAAGAATAGTTAGTGGATGATGCCAACAATTTGCCTTTTCTGCAGTATAGCAGTTTCAAATTAGGGATAACTATGTACATTCAGAAATCTGTTGTAAATCTACATTGCAGTCAGTTTCATTGATTTCATTTAAAAAAACTGGGTAGGAGCCACAAAATAAGTAGAATATTGCCTGAAAGTGTGTTGTGTAGTAGAAATCTTACCACCTCTGATCTTGACTGGCACAAAGAGAGACTAGATAAAGGTTACATGTAATAAAACAATTTTTACTTATAGCATAATTAAAGATAAAGAGATGTTCTGCTAACTTAAACTATTAACAGTTCTCAACATTCCAAGTGTAAGTTCCGTGTTGTTTTTAAAAGACGAATTATGTTAAGAATAAGTTATATCAGTTAACCTGAATTATCCCAGAATGAAAAAACAACAACAAAAAAAAAAAATTATATACTAATAACAACAATGCAGTCCTTTTCAGGATGCATGTGCTACCACATGACTGACAATCACTTTGATGCAAGAAATGTTGTATCTCTGAAACATCACCTGATTTGCCAATCCTTAATATATCTGCAAAGGGGATAGGAAGTGCACTGTATGCCTGCATACCACAGGATAAAACTCTGAAACCAACTGAACCTAGCAAAATTGAACTAGGTTATGTATCAGCTCAGCCCTAAGTATTATATTAAATGGCTAAACTTGAGCAAGAATCTGCTGTTTCAAGAGATGGCTTAATATTACCAACATCATCGTGACTATGAGGTCATTTTAAGGCTGTCACAGAAACAATTTTTAACTCTGGAAAAGTAAAAGTGTGTTGTGAGGTCTTGTTCACATCTTTTTCAATCGATATTTTTATTGCTGATTACAAGTATTTTGAATGGTTCTCTAGTCTTATCCACTTACTCAACAGTAATTTTATATCTTTAAAAATTATTTTATTATTCAATTCCAATTAGTTTAATTTTTAACTATCTAAATTACAGCCATAGCTATTGAAGTTTCCCTCTTATTCGTCTTCATATCATGTCTTACCTCTTCTAGCAACTTGTCTTTCTATATATTATGCTCTTAAGCCTTTTATTATTGCAATTATCTGATGTGCTTTATCAATTCCAAGTCTTGGAATGCTAAATCTTATTTTCCTTGGCCAACCAAAATGTTTGAATTATTGTAACTTACTATACAAACACATTTCTCAGAAACTCAAGCTCTGTGCACATCAGTATGGACTTTTTGGATTTAATCTGCAGTCTGTCCTTCAGCCTCTCTAAGATGATTCTGTGTCATTAAAACATCATTGACATATATATCTAACATCTGGATGATGCAATTAAAAATATAAAGATAGTGATGACATTACAATCTCCATTGGGTGTTGTTTTGACTTCTTTTAATTCACTGTTATCAGTTATTGCATTTCTTATAATAAAAAAACTTAATATTCCAAAAATTGTTTGATCTCAAAATCTAACTTTAAGGAAGATCCAATTCAATCTGCCCTTTGATCATTGTGTGTTAATGGGTTATACTAGTTTCAAAGAATTATCTTCCTTATCAAGTCAGTAACCCTGAACTAACAAAAGACAGATAAACTGCACCTATATCATAGTGAAGAGTATCAAATATACTGTTGGTATGAATGTGCTTTGTGGTCACTGTGAGAAAAACCTTTATTCTACCATAAAGGGCTTGGGTAACAAACAAGCAGCTACTACTCATATTAAAATATAATTGTAATATAACATATCACAGTTTATCTAAAACAGATTCAGGAGCATTGTGAAATATATCCAATGTATATTTCTGTAGGGCCAAGTGACACCCCTGTTCTCCAGGTTCCTTTACTGTACTGAAGAAATGCACTAGTATTTAAACTTTGTTACAGTACATTGAATTCTTCAAGACTTTAGACTATCCTAAATCCTTACAAGAAACTTACAAAAATATTGCTAAAAAAAGGGACACCAACTAGACTTTGGTCATAGCACCAGAAATGTGTATAAGGTTTTTTTTACATGCCTCATTGTCTTTGTATAAAATTTAAAATCATAGTAGCAACTGTATTTAAAGAACATGAACAAACATTTAATGTATATTAACAAAATAAATATCAACAAACACCTTAATGTTAATGCAAATCCTCACTTATACCAGAGCTACCAACAATTATCTATCAAACATGAGATTTGTGCATCTCAGCCTAGTTTTATGCTCATGTGCAAAAGAAAAAAAACACACCTTATATTTTGGTCAAATTAACACCTTTTCTGTTATACATTGTGGTTGGTAGACTGACTGCATCTAGCTCGAATTAAGCATAATTTTGATCCAGGAAATATATCATTTTGTTTCACTGAATAGACCAATTAAACATTTAAGTCAAACCTATGCATGTGAAGGTTAATAGTTATGGTACTAATAGCTTTTTATTTTACATAATCTATATCTATACTGTAAGACTAAATTTAGTTGGATTTATTTTCAGTCAGTTACTTTTAAAAACAACAGCCAAATACTATTTACAATAAGAGAAATCATGTGGTTTTCTTGTCAAAAATAAATGATTTTAAAGACATTGTGGAATGACTACTTAAAGCCAGTGTATTGCTTACAACATCATGCAGTTAGTGACAGTAAAATCACTGAATTGGTTTCATCAAGGGACATCTCAGTATTGCACATATACTTACTGTACATCGGAAGCATTCATACCACCACAACCATGCCAACAGGTTGCACAATTTAAATCACATCACATGTAGAAAGACTGCCCCACTAACTGGAAGAGACAAGAGGGGCTGCAGTTTTACTCCAAAATACCTGAAATGAGCACCATTGAATAAGTTGGAGAAAACATTAATAAACAATTGTGAAAAACTAAACTACTTCTGCTAATGTGAATGATTTGTAGTCCAAGCTCAAGGAAACATAGCAAAACCTGAATTACAGAGAAATACTAAATTTCATTAATTCTATGCCTACATGAATTCAGTCCTTGCATACTGATAAATTACAAAGAAAACATTTATCTACTAACTTTATCCTATAAGCTTTTATGGTGCCATTTCTAGTGATAAATGTTGTTTAGGTAAGTGTATTGTAAGCTTCTGCATTAGCTTCCTGTTTCTTTTGAGGACTGTCTTTTTATTGGCTGTATCCTAATTTTTGGGTTGGCCTGTTATTTCTAAACAATAAAAATGTTTACTACCATTCTTTGCTTTTGTAAAAAATTCTGCCTCAGAGAGATTTATTAAAGTTGGTTACTAGGCAACATTTGTAAATAGTTTTTAACGTTATCTCCTTTTAAACTTTCCATTGCCATAAAAAAATGTTTTACTTTTTGATATGGAGATTCGGAGCCATTTATAAACAAATCTTCTTTAAAATATGAACTAGGCTATAGAATTTAAATTTCACATAAAATAAATTGCCAATTGAAGTCTTAAATGTTACAAAACTTTCCCAACATAATTGCACCAGTAAACAACATATTTGAATATTTAAATATAGGCCTGTTATTGTAAGGTAAAATTAACAATGTTTAAACATGAAAACTGTGGGAATCAAATAATTCAGTAAGTTTATTCATGTTAGTCTTGCAAAATGTTTCTTGCTGTTGAATTTCTTTTTATTAAAACTTCAAAATATTTCAGTCTGCATCACTCTTACTTTAAAAGAGATTATAAGAAAAACGGTAAACAGTGATGGAAATCTGCACACTTTTCATTTCTTATTTGATAAATATTGACAATGTTTATTACAGTCAGGCAGGGAAGTAACATACATACAATTCTCACTGATTAATAGTTGAAAAGAACTAAAGTAGAGACAAAGAAATCATCTGGAAATAAAGTGTTGCACAACATCAATTACACAAAACTACACATTTCAATTGCAGCTAGCCAACAAATGCATAGATCATGAATTATTTAGTTGTTGTTTTCTTTAATCCAGTCCACAAAATATTCATTATCCAACAGGTTAGTGTTTTTAAAACAATTTTATATTTGCATAGATTCTGTATTAATTCACAAAATTATTGCTTAATTTTTTTAAAAAACAATTTCAATCATGCATTAGTCAGTAACAAACCACTTCCTGTTTCAGATGCAAGAGAAAAAATTGTTTCCAGATCATCATTTTACAATTATAATTTAATTATGAAAAGACTAGTGTAGTATAATTGCTATAAAGTACTGAGATGATGATGTCATTTTTAATTTATAGTCACAACTGGAAAAAATAAATTCTGAAATATTTAGACAATTTCATTTTTCACTTATCCAAAACATAAAGCATTGCTTCAGTAGAAGTATTACATACTGGAAAAGAAAGTTTAAACATAAAATTTAATTTAAAAAAAACATCCTGACCTAAATGAACTAAAAAAATCAGATGTTGAGAGGAAAGATCAACTATTGTAATAGAATTATTTCATCATGAGAATCCCTAAGAAAACCAAACATTCCATGAAAAATCAGTGGTTGGAATAAAACTTTTATTTCAGCATAAAATTTGAGTAAATAAATCAAAACTAAGATGACTTAGAAGTTGAAATAAGTTGTTTGCTTCAACAAAATAATAAATTCAGATGTAGAGCCAAAGGATAAAGAAACGCGACTATTCCTTCAATATAAGAATGAAAGCATTCAAAAACTGAGTTGAAGAATATTATTTTTAAAACACACTAAAAAAAAAAAACACTGAACACTAGACAAGACAAACTAGTATGTATTATAAGTAATTATAGATAATGAAAAGAAATAAGGAAGAAGCGTTATTGATTCAAAATAAAATTGCATTCTTTGCACAAGAATGAAGGTCTGTTTTGAAAAGAGTGCTGTTTTAACTCAACAACTGAAGAAACCAGAAATTTAAAGAAACATTGTTTCAATACAATTATGAGTTGAACAGATTAAATGCAAATTAATAAGATTTCATAACTTTCAAGGTGTGGGTATCGATTTATAGAATGAATAAACAATTTACATAGTACTTCACATATGCCATTGATTCTTCAACTGTTCTGGTGGTTTAACCTGAAATGATTTAAAAAAATACATGCAATTGACAAGTTTATCACAGTTACAAAAAAGGTATAAACGACCAGATGAACATAACATAGAGAAGTTTAATAATTTGGATGACAATCAACACAAGCAAAGCTTAGTAAATCTAAAATAATATGAAACATTTTATTATAAGTAATTAAACTGTAAAGATCTGGAAAATTTGGCACAGCAACAAGCACAAGGTAGCTCCACCAAAAGTTGATGGCCAAAGGCTAAAGTAACATGAGTGGTAAGTTTTTCTAATTCCCTGCTTCTTATCTTTTAACAAACTGACTTCTTTTTCTATTAATGCAAGTAAACTCTTGTAGTTAAATGAAATACAACTTTTATGTAGTCCACTATGAGTATTATGATTTCTGAAGGGCATCAAGTTCAAATTGTAGCACAACTTCAGATTGTTTCCTACACTAAATTCTACTTTGAAAGGAATGTTTATGACGAATGTTGCTAAAAAATCAAAAATAGTTAAACATTTCAATTAAATTAAGTTATAATATAAATGTTAACATACTGAAATAAATTGTTTTATGAATCTACTAAAACAGTGACAATAATAACACTTTTGGAAAACTTAAGAACATTTAGTTTTTGTTATTCAAAAAAACAGGGATGAGAAAAACTCCTACTTATGACTCTACTCTCTCTAAGTTGTTTCCTTTATTCAATGTACTAGCTGCCACGTTTGTTTTGAATATAACCATGGCAACTAACATTTTCAGAGAGCCTCCTTTGAAGCTTACTGCTCTATATCTTCCAGTAGGTTCTCTTGTTCTAAAGTGTTTAACAGTTCACTGTACTCTTCTTCTGTGAAGTCTCTACCTGTCTCTCGCTTCTTTCTTTGTTGGAGCTCTTGCTGACTCATAGCCTCCACACATAGAACAATAAAAGCATTGTTGCAGGAGTACTTCTCTTGATCCAACAATCTGTGCTGCAGTAGTGAACTGGCAACACCCACTTTTTTAAGACTATTGGAATTCCAGGCATCACAGAAGCCTTCCACGTCACGGATTCCATGTTTATCTGAGCCATGCCAAACAATTTTTTGAGTCCTGTATGAAAACAGTAAGAAATATTTTTCTAAATATAATTGAAATATCAGTGATGTCGAGAAACCCACTTGTTGAGAATTTTATATGCAAAAACGGCTTGTTTGGGTTGAGAAAATATTTTAAATAGAAGAGCGAACAACGTTTTGACCTTCTTCGGTCATCCCTTCCAAATATGTGGTCAGCTTCCGGTCAGTCACCTCTTTCTTTGTGAACCTGACGATGACCGAAGAAGGTCGAAATGTTGTTCGCTCTTCTATTTAAAATATTTTCTCAACCCAAACGAGCCATTTTTGCATATAAAAAATTGAAATATGTGACATTTTTGAGAAACTTTAAGGAAACAACTTTAAAATCAATAATATATATAATCCACTCGATTAATTTTAAATAATCTTATGATCCTTACCATGTATTGTCTGCAAGGACATTTCTTCCATCAAAAGAATAAATCCGTGGAGGATATGGGAAAACTGCCCCAGCTCCAGTAAAGATATCTCTCCAAGAGTTTAATAACACTTCACCCTAAAGAGATAAATCTTTGTAAGAACATAGAAATAAATATATATCTTTAATAACTTGGTAGCCAGCACAGAAATGTATGTAATTTGCAAACTTAATTCTTCAAATTATTTAAAAAATTATGTTTTAATTTTTAGATGACTATTTTTTCCCTATTTTATTCATTAATTATATTTTTACTTTTCTTAAACGTATTTCACTCTCTTTTCTGATTTAACACATCTTGTGGATAGGCTCTAGTCATTTTCTTTTTTTTACTTTAGTTTTCAACTTTACACAGTGTAATATTTTTGTATTAAATAGTATTACACAATTAGCATGCACACAGTGATATTACTGTTTAAACACGTACATGTATATTGATTAGTACATTTCTTAATTTAAGTGTGTACGTGTTTTCTTATAGCAAAGCCACATTAGTCTATCTGCTGAACAGGGGTCTTAATGTAAGACAAAATGTGTCACATACCTTTATATTTACTATTGGAAGATCTCGAGCCATGTAATGAACGAGGCTGTTTACATTTTGAACTCTTGAGGCAAGAAAAGCTCGGAAAGTTCCCCGTAAGTTAGCCTTTCTAGATTGTCGATAGCACTCATAATCAGCTCCTCGAACACCATGCATATCACCAGTGTAAGGCTGATTGAGTGCTGCTATCCTTAACTGTAGGAAAAAAGCCAACATGGGAAAATAAAATAGTGTGTACTGTTTATTAAGCTCCATTAACTTTAAAGGAAGACTACTGCTAACATATTTTTTAAATAAGTTGATTCAATATTGCTATTATGAGGAGAAATGTTAAACATTTATGTATATATTATGTTGTACAAAGCTGGCTCAGTGTTCTTATTCTTGATAAAAGAAAGTTTTATATATAAATGTATTGTACAAAAATGTAATAAGCTCTACTATTCTTGAAAAAAAAGCATTGGGTATTTTCATAGTTTGTTCTCTACAAAGGATTGGTTGGTCATGATGCTTATTAAAAACCTCCTCCCTGGCCAATTCCATGTACTGCACTACACATAGTAGTGCCTTGAGCATGTTTGTGGTTTTTTTCAAATTAAAGTAAAACTAAAAATCATTCTTCTGAGAAAATGATATTACAAAGCTTTCTGACAAAGTTCTCCTATTTTGTAATTAACATATATAAATACGTAAAATCATTTGAGTGTAAGAAGCTTGAAGAAGGGGATATCTGCAATGTTGAACAGTATCTGTAAAGTAAATGCAGGCATGATTCCAGCAGGAAGAAACAAGCTACTCCATAACTGAAAAAAAAACAACTTTTAACATGTGATAAATGGAAGAATGTAACCATGTAGAATTAAACATGTTTTTATAAATGTTTGCAAAACTTTTTGTGACTTATTATATTTCTGCTGGTGGTAAAAAATTTTCAAAATGATGCCTAGTATGTTATGAAACTTTTTCTAAGAGACTTATGGTAGCTACAGTTACAATAGAAAGTTTAACATCCAGAAAGTCAAGGAAAATGCCAAAACAATCTCTGCATACTATCAGATTAATGTTCTGACACTATTATATCACAAGGAAATAAATACCAGATGGGATGCTCCTTACAAACAAAATGTCTAGCCACATATCTAAGTCACCATTCTAGTTTTCCTGCAAGATGATAATAAAAAAAAGAAATCTGCACAATACCAATCACAAACATTTCTCATGGATTTCTGTGCCTTTGATTTACACAACCAGGCCCTTACGAGGTGTTATCCATGCACATATGATCAACTTTGGAAAGAGTGCAAAGGCAACACTCACCTCAGTATTTTGTTCTAATACCTAATGTAGCAAGAACAACAGTACATCACCTAGAAAACTGCTAGTAGTGGAAGAAAGAGTTGTGGGTCTGGGCACTCATCCTTTTGTGATAACCATAGATCATGAACATTTCTCTGTACAGTCATAGCTGAAGAAATATTGGCCTTGAATATTTTCATACACCTTTTCTATACATACGTTCAGTTCAACTTTACCATCCTAGATATAACATTACTATTTTATTATTTATTTACTATAATGCCGGCACAGGGTCAGTTCACCTCCACTGTTCTTAATGACAGATGCACTTAAGTTATGGATTATTTAAAAATTACTTAACTAAATAATGTACTTACATTCTGCAATATGAATAAAGTTGGTTACAGAAAGATTAGTGTTGAACTTTATAAAATCATTATGTTTTCATTCTTAGTCATATCTGTTGCTGACCTGGATAACAGATATTACAAAATGAAATGACTAATATAATTATATTGTAAAAGTAGTTTGTGAAAAAGGCTATACAACATTGTACATGGAGGTGTTTATTATAAAATGTGAAGTAAATAATTTGTATATTAATAAAACTTATTATTTTTTCAAAATCTTGTAACAAACAGAAAACAATTACCTTCTTCCTCATCTTGGTTATCAGAAGCATGTGAACAAATTTATAAACTTAACTTGATGTATTATTTGAATATAAATAAATAAAACAACATATTAACATTTCACATATTTGCAGGTATATTTTGTAAAACCAGATGTGTTATTATTAGTAACAGACAAAGTGCTTATACTTAAACAGAAAAGTGAAATATATTTACACAAATTATATTTTACTATATTAGAGTGCAAAGTCTTTAATGTAAATTTTATTATAGTGAAATAAATATTAAAAATCAGTAACAAATTAATTATACCTTAGACCATGTTAGACCTGTGCATTATCAGGTCAATAAAATAGTTCTTTTCTACACAATACAAAAAACCCTATAATTCAACCATACTTTTATAGTGTGTCATTTGTTTCAGAAATTTATGCAAAGTTACGCCAGGGATAACCATGTTAGCTGTTCCTAATTTTAAACTTGCATATCAGAGGGAAAACAGCATCCAGTATCAACTTCTGTTCTAATGTAAAATAGAAGTGGGGTTTTACTGTCACTCTTATAACACATTCATGGTTAAAATGCAGAGTACATTTTTGTAGCAACAGGATGTGAAACATGGACTTTCAGCTTCACAGTCAAGCATGTTAGCCACTAGGTTTATCTGTAGTCTATCATATAAAAAAACAAGAGAACAATTGTGTGCTGTGTCAAACAAACATTTGAAAAATCTTAGAAGGAAATTATACATACCCTTGGGGCTTTCTCAAGTGTCAAGCTGTCAATTGGTGGACTAAGAGGTGCTGTGGTGGTACTGGTCTGAGGTATAAGAAAATATACTTCTTACACAAATAACCACCATGTCACACAAAAAACAACTGGGTAATACTGCTAAATAAATCAATACATCTAGATAATATATAACAAAATATATATATATATATTTAGCTTACGCATATTTATAATCCATGTTATTTCACTAGATATATATTTATTTCAAATAATCAAGTTAATTAGCATAAATTTCATTATAATCCTGAAATAAAATAATTGTTTAAGACAAAAAGAACTTGCATACAAACAAGTTACATCTAACAATAAACCTGAGTATTACTGGAAAGTAAAATTTATCAAGTTCTTATTGTGATACCAGTTTTTTCTTATAAAGAAAATTTAAAACTAAAAAAACATAAAACTTTGAAACAATCTTAAGTAAAAGGTTAAAATACTGATTGTTGTAGAGCTAAAACATAACATAACCATAAAAAAGACGTAATAATTCTAGGACTAGTTCTGTTTCAACAAATCTGATTTAACATTGAATATATGTTTTTCAGTATTTAGGAAGTCCATAAGTTTAATTTATATAGACTTACAGTAGTTGTTGGCAGGGGTAGTGGAACCAAAGAACCCAACTATAAAAGAAGAGAAACCTGCTTAATATGTATTTTTTCTCACAATATTTAAGTAATGATCAAAATGTCAAATAGCATATAAAAATAACTTGCTCTTAATTCTATTAGCAGGAATAAACAAGTTGTATTTTCAATAAAGTAATATGAAAACAAATGTATATATACATACAAATATATATTAAAAAAACTTACTCCTACATACTGCCAACCTCTGCTAACACGAACTAATAAAGCTTCTTCATCAAGAACAAATCCAAGCGTTCCAATGGGACTGATATCTGACATTCGAAGCAGAGATTCCATGTTCTTGAAAGTAACAGCCTAACAAAAACAAAAGACAATTATTACATAATGCAGAGAAACAAAGTGCAGTTTATAAGATGTAACAAATTTGCCATTGTACATTTATTTTAGTATATAAGCTTGATTCATTATTGTTTTCTTTTTTGCATCTGACATATATCATTGACTGTGTATTGTAAAAGTCCTGGCCGTTCTCAAAATTTGTAGAAAATTCATGAGAGTAAGAATCAACAATATTTGTTTCATGAAAATTTGCTAGAACACTGTTGAAACTTTGAGAAAATTGCATGATAGCTATATAAAACCAATGCATCAGAAGGAGAAGAAAATTACTGGACAGCTGTGTGTTACAGGTCTTGGCAGGTATAATTGTGATTAACACCTATTAATTGGGAAACTACAGAATTTGACCAGGAATGTCAATAGATTTGAAACATTATGAACCATTCAACTTCAGTCAATTACCTTAATTTCATTATCATTTCTATGAGGTCACTAAATATCTTTGTTGGAAAAGTCAACAGTATGAAACCAATCAAGCTAGCTAGCTTAAGCAAGGTGCAACAATATCAACTCAAAATCAGTTTGCTCATTGTGGACTTATGCTGTTGATAAAATATTCAGTTCTAGACCAGATATGAGACTCAGTATCATCTGTAAGTTTGTAAAACTGTTCTATATAAACTATTCTTTGTAATAATTATTAGTAATAACTGCTTATATAAATTACATTTTTTTACATTAAAATATATTTATATTATAAAAGAAAATTGCATGTATGAACCTTATTGGCAAATAACATAAATTTGATACACACTCAAATTCAAACTTCTGTTTATCTGAAAATAGTAATTAGTTACAATAATAAATCAGAGACTCATCTGAAATAAATTATGATACGTAACATAATGATGGTCATCCACCGATCACAACCAAAAAAAGGTTGTTATACATTGCATAACATATTAAAATATAAACTCTGGTATTCAAAAGTACTTATGAAATATATACAGTCAACTGAAATAAAGTTGATTCAGTATTGCTATTATGAGGAAAAATGTTAAACATTTGTGTATATACTGTGTTTTACAAAGATGGCTCAGTGTTCTTATTCTTTATAAAACACAAGATGAAAATGAAAAAAGGAATTCACACAATACCAATGACAAACATTTCTCATGGATTTATGTGCCTCTGGTTTACTCAAATAGGACCTTGGGAGGTGTTGTCCAGGCACATTTGATCTACTTTAGAAATAGTGCAAAGAACACTACCTCAGCATTTTGTTCTGATACCTAATAGAGCTGAGAAAAATTCAGATGTAAATAACAAAGATATACTATGAAGACTGCAATATGTAGTATCAGGCAGGCTGTAGCATTACCTATGTAGGGATGGTTGAGATTGTTCATCAAAATGATGCTTTAAATATTTCCTCATTAGCTGAGCTGGTATACTTTATGTAATACATTAAGCCACAAATTTTGGAATTCAAAAGCACTTAACAAAAATCTACAGTAAATTAATCTATTTTGTCTAACATATTAAACAATATTCAAGAATACTTATCAAAGGTTAATAAGCAACTGGTCTACATTATTCAACATAGTAAACAAACTATGGTATTCAATAGAACGAAATGAAGATCAACAATGAACAGGTCTACTTCATTTATTGTATAGAAATAATAAACCCTTGTATTCAATAGTACTCACTCAAGATCTACAGACAACTGCTCTACCTCATCTAACATATTAATCCATAAACTGGTAACCAATAGTACTTATCCATGATCTACAGACAACTGCCCTACCTTATCTAACATAACAAGCAATAAATTGTGGGATTCAACAATACATTAACGCATTTGTAACAAATTAGTATTTACAAAGGAACGACCAGCTGGTGTGTTTGTGTGGCAAGTTAAACAAGACACTTTGATTTAAATCAATAAGGTAATAATTTAAAAAAATTGTAATTTACCCCTGGAACAATAGCCAAATGGTCTTTCTTTGCTTTTCCTTCATCTCCTGGTGGTCCTGGAGGTCCAGGTGGGCCAGGACGACCAGGAATATATTGTGCACCTGAAAAAAGAATAAATATTATGAATAATTTGCAATATAACAATAACACAGTTCTAATTATTACAATTAGTAGTTATTGGATGTAAACACAAAAGTATTATTGATTTTCTAAGGAATCGAATTATTTAAAAAGAGCTCACAATGTGGTAATTTCACAGTTATACCTACACACAGTTACCTGCACAAATAAGCAGTTCTAGATCTAATATCAGGGGTAGTGATATTTTTGCAGGTGAAATTAAAGACAGTGTTGCAATGAAAATCACAATAAAATACTACTTTCTTCTGTAAGATTAAAACTTGCACACAGATAATTTATTTGATTAACTAAGTGTTCGGAATAAATCAAATAATATTAATGCAGATTACAAAATCATCAAGCCCAAATGCCATGACATAAGGAAAGGTTTTTCCATTAGTATCTTAGCAAGAAACAAAATGCCTTTCTTGAAAAACAGAAATGACCCATAAAAAAAAAGGCGACACCTAGATGAAGCAGTATAAGTATCTTAGTCCATTGTATCCTCTGCAAACATAAGATCAGGAAAGCTACAATGTAACTACTTTTGCAGATAATAAAGATATACTGTGGAAGATCACAGTATGTAGTATCAGGCAGGCTGTAGCATTGCCTAAGTAGGGATGGTTCAGACTTCAGAACTTTATAATACTACAAAGTGTTTCCTTTTACAACAATATCAATCAAGATACATGTTCTGGAATTGTGTGCTAATATCGTTCTTTTTTATTACATGATAATACAAAAACAAAAGCAACAGTGTCAACCAATTTCATTGAAATGACATAGATTCACATGAAGTATCCACTTTTATAAGTATTATTAACTATTATTAACTGAAAACAGAAATCATTGTTAAATGTTATCATTACATTAACCCTTGAATACAGCATTTCTACAAAGCTTTGGTATTCTTTTAAACTGCTTAACAAAAGAGTGAAACAGGAATTACCCATCAATAAATATTACCATCAAGACCTCATAGTTTTTAGACTTTGGTTATAAATATAACCTTCCTATATCTATTAAACAATGCAAACAAGAAACCTATGAAACAGTAGATAAATTTATTGACACAATCTACAATCATCTAGCATACCTTGTCTAACATATTAAACAATACTTGTTGCTATTCAGTAATACTCACCCAAGGTCTACAGTGAACTTGTCTAACTTGTCTGGCTTATTAAACAATACTATCTGCTATTCACTAGTGCTTACTCAAGATCTACAGTCAACTAGTACACTTTGTCTAATATTTCAAACAATAAACTCTAGTATTCAATAATACTTGCCAAAGATCTACAGTTATGTGGTCTAACATATTAAACTATAAACTGAAATATTCAACAGAACTTAACTGAGGTCTACAGCCAACCTACTTACCTTGTCTAACATATTAAACTATAAATACTAATTTAGAAATACTATCCCTACTATACTGTTTGCATTGTTTCTGAATTTCTGATATTAGTCATCCCTATATTTACTCCCTTTTAAAACAGTTTTTCTTTACTTGTCCATATATTACAACAGTATTAGACATTATTCCTTCCTTTGATACAATACAACCACCAATGATATCTCATCTTCAGGAAGCATAACATGAGTATTTAATATAATTCAACATTCTTTAGTTCTGAATCATACTAAAAAATAATCTTCCTGCTTTATAAATATCTTTACAAATGTCCTCTGAATTGACTTATTATCTTTCTTTCACATAATCATTTACTTGTTTTTGAGTTGAAATCAACTCTTTTCTTTATCAATTTGTTATTTAACATTTGTAATTTAGCATAAGTCCTCTGATGAAACAGTGGTAAGTCTTCATATTTACAAAATCAGAGGTTCAATTCCCCTCGGCAGACACAGAAGATAGTCCAATGAGGCTTTGCTATAAGAAAAACACACACACACACACACACACACACACACAAACATACACAATTAAGCATAAATTATATTCCTTTAATGCATTCAAAAGATCTAGTAGAGTTCATCTTAAACTACTCTCACATGTTTCAATGTTTTCATTTTAAAGTTAATATTATTAACTTTTTCATCTTTTGCATAATATTATGCATCTTACTTTAATGTTACCATCAACTAGTTCCACACTGACAGTTAAATACACAATACCATATAAATAATTTACAATAAAGTTTAAACCCACCTTAATGGGACAATACCAAATTTATACAGGTACTAGTTTTGATATTTTACATTAACTCTTCAATCAAACAATGTACTGAAAAAGAGATGTAAAATGTTGAAATTTGTATCTGTGTAAATTTGGTATTGTTCTGTTAGTGTTAAAATTTATTGTAGTTATGAACTGATTTATTTAATATCATAGATGTAACTTTCTAAGATATTAATATCTTATATCTTATAATTATTAAACATTGTACCATCTATTAATGTAGAAATTGCTACTGGCTTTTAAGTAAATGTGATTGATTGGCTTTTCATTCTTACCTTGGGAATGCCTATCTGGTCTGACTATTTTGTAGTCCTTGTAAGCTTGTAACAAAAACACAGACTCAGTGCCTAGAATAAAACTTGTGAACTACCCTCCTACACTCTGTGAACAGCTTATTGAAGAAGACAATTTGTTTATGTTTTTAATCATAGATAACAGTATTGTTTAGAAGACATTTAATAAGAAATAAGCATGGGACCATGGAACTTGGTAGCCACAAAACAAGAATCCTTCATCAACCAAATCTGTGGCTTGAAACACAAATTAGCAAGTATACATCCTAAGGTGTAATTAGCATGCTCAATATATGATGTAACTTCAAAAGTTATCAAATATAATCCAGGGTATAACCTGCATAAAGAAAATGCTTAAGATAAAATATGAAAATAAAAACTTGTCTTAGTGTACTAGCAAATAAGAGAAAAGCTCGATAAATATTTTGTTTGGTACAAAAATTTTGGGATTTCATTATGATGTTCTTGATAATTTTACAGGAAAAAGGTTTCCGAATGTTTGCATAAACTGTGGAAATAAATAATTTGGCAGTAGGGCTTTACTATGCTAGTTTGGTAAATGTTTTATATGCTTGTTTTGTGTTAAAGTTGTTAAAGTACAAAGCTACATAATAAATTGTTTGCTCTCTTCTCACCATGGAATAATACCCTATTTTTAGTGTTATAAATCCACAGATATCCACCAGGGACACTTTGTGAAGGATTTTTTTTTAATTGAATATACAAAAGGTAACAGCTAGGCTGGAAAAAGACATATAAAAAAACATATAAATACTTGATAAGTATTTTCAAATTCAGCACATATAAAAAAAATTGTCTATATATTCATTTATTCATTATAAAATGTAATAGGTCACTGTATGTGTGTGTGTGTGTGTGCATTTTCTTATAGTAAAGCCACATTTGGCTCTCTGCTGTGTCCACTGAGAGGAATCAAACTCCTGATTTTAACATTGTAAATCCAAAGACTTACTGCTGTTTCACCAGGGAACAGGTAACCGATAGTTAAAATATCATTTGGTAATAACTTATATTTTTATATTTAAAAAAATAACTGTTTCTTCATATAATTTGGACCTGTAAGAAGTAACTAATAAGTAAGATGATATTGGTGTCTCTTTACTGACAATAGTTAAAATGTAACATGCATAAGAAGACTTTTTTTAAATAACATCTAACATAAAAGTGATGCCTAATTACTTGAAAAAATTTTTTTGATATAATCTAAAGTTTTTCTTTATGAAACTAACAATAAAATGGTGAAATGCATACATAATATTCAAAGAAATATAACTCAAACTACTGAAATAATAAATACCTGTAAGTCTCCTTTTCTCTATATTGAATTAATTTATTTCTAAACAGTTTTACTTACTTTGATCATTGATAGAGTTGGATGTTCGAAAAAATTCAGATCCTGGTAATCCAGGTGGCCCAGGTGGACCTGGTGGTCCAGGCAAACCAACACCAGGTGGTCCTGGAAGGCCCTCTACAGTTTCTCCTGGTATACCCTAAAGTAATCAGATGAAGACTTATAGTAATTTTAGTTTCACAATATTGCACACATGGATCAAACAGATTTTTTTAACAAACAAGCATGTGTGTGTTTTCTTATAGCAAAGCTACATTGGGGTATCTACTGAGTCCATCAAGGGGAATCACACCCCTGATTTTAGCATTGTAAATCCATAGACTTACAGCAAACAAATACAGAAGATAACAGTGTTGAAACATATCTTACAAAATAAGTATCAGAGAGACGAAAAACTGAAATAAAATGAGCAAAACAAAGATCAAGCTAAAGTGTAACAGATAGAAAACTTATCAGTAGAATAAAAGCTTCAAGAATTTTTATAAGACTAACTAAACTGTTAAAAAGCTACAGTTGCCACCCACTAAGAACTCAAATGCTTTACATAATATAAACTTAAATTTAAAATAATTAAACTGATACCATTTACTGAAACCACATATAAACTAATGGTATAAACAGCTGACATGAAACTTAAAAACAAACCAGCTACAATCTCAAACAAAAAAAAAAGATTTCTCTAACAGATCTGGTGGTTTCAAAGCTAATACAAACAAACAAACTCAAACCAGCTGTTGAAACCTACCAATTAAACTAATAACTGCTCCAAATAAGTTTTTAGCATGTACATTTTAAAATTCCTGGTTTATGAATAAGTTAATTTTTTATTTCAATAAACTAGCTACATCAGCCTACCAACACACAAGAAATCAGAGCAAAAGCTCATTAATCCTATCCAAATTACCACCAACTGTAAATGTTAACTCATCCTTAACAAAAAAAAATATTTTATTGACTTTATCAAAGTGTTCTGGAACTCACTGTTTACCTGAGAAAAGCAAAAGTTAATACTATTATTGGTAACATGTCAGTGTCATAGCTCTTCTGTCTATATTTACAATGCATTTGTTTTGCAGTTAGAAGAAAAATTAATAATAAAGTTATTCATGAGTATATTGACCCAAAAATATCACAAAATGATTGCAATCCAAAAAAAAAAAGAGCTTGCTAATGTTTCAAAAAATAGAAATCTTTATAATGGCTACACATAAACATGATGCACAATCCAATTTAATATTAAGAACTTAAAATCATATGTGTCAATGTCAATCTAAGCTAAGCAACTGCCATGGCAATCAAATTTGATACTGAGAAGGCCCTGCCATACCATATATTGGTTTACTGCATTGAAGAAAAGACTGGCGTGTATATTAGTGAGTTGAGTTTCTTGAGCTTCTATATATCCCCAAATACAGCAAAAAATAATACTTTTGCCTATGGCATAAAAATATTCCCAAAAAGTATGCTCAACCCCTCCCCAAATATGAAGTACGTGCAACATAAGCATACAGTACCTGTGAATCACACAAAGTGAAAGTGAAAAACACTAACTATGCATGTCTAAACAGTAAGCACAGGAATGTTTATACATGTAGGAAAGATGGATCCTCAGGCTAGTTCATTGCACTGGCTAAGTATCTGCACTATTGAATCATCCAAATTAACCAAGCTGTATGAATTAAAAATGTTTTACTAGTTGTTACATAAAACAGCTACATTTGGAAATGTAACTGAAAAGGAATGTAATATCAAAACATATTTTCTAATACTTTCTGTAAAAAAGGTGAAAACATCAGCTAGAGTTTAAAATGTATAAGCAATCATACTGGTTGATTAGACAATTTTATAAGAGCAACTAAAATATAAATAACTACAACATATAAAGTACTTATAACAAACACAGAAGTGGTCTTTACACTGATAGAAGACCAAGTAAAATGTGCACCATTTGAAATGTAATTTGCAAAAAACTCAATGACAGATAAGTGAAGCAAATAATTAGCACAAAAAACAAAATAAAATCCAGCATATACTTGCAGATGGTTTTTGTCTAAGAACTGGAATAAAAATAAGAAAAAACATTAAACCTGTTAAAATGGAAACCATTTATAAAATTACACACTTCAGTTTCCCAACAAAATTCTTGTCAATAATATATAAGTATATATATACAAGATGAGCAAAAATCGTTAAATTAAAATAAGAGGAATAGGAACTGCCAAAAAAGTACAAAAATAATCAAAATGCAAAAATCATATTTTCAAGCCTACAACTAGAGACTCAAAAAATGTAAACAGCTGGAAATAGAGTTTACACCATTATTTCAAGCTACAAATCCATATTTTACTTCAGGTCTGCAATATTTATCAATTTTAGTAGTGTCAAAATAAAAGCTTATAGTTTGAGGAAATAATATAAACACTATTTTCAACCTTGTTTATTTACTATTTTTATACAGTCCCTAATTGTAGGCTTGAAAATATAATATTTGTATTTAGATTTAACTTATTTCTGTACTTTTTTATTATCTCTATTATTTTTTAAATTAATCTTGCTTCTTAAGTTTTTTAAGTTTATTTATAAATAAAAACTTCTAAGCTACATATGCACATATGCATTCAGTTGAATGTTTTTTTTTGCTTTTTCCCCCCGCAAAACCACCACACTAAATTTATTCAAAATAAATAAAAAATGTGCTATGAAGATTCAAGATATGTACTGGTATACAACTATAACAAACAAAATGTAAAGTAATTTTAAAAGGACAGTCTTGAAGATATAGATCAAATTATCTCAAATTTAATGACCAACTTCTATCAGTGTTACAGTGTAGTGAAAAAAAAAAGAGTAGCAATAAAGCAATCTCATCAGAATGGAACAACTGTTCTTCTAACATGATACAATACATATTAATGCAATGTTAAAAGATGCATTAACATATTTACCATGTTAAGTATACACAATATATATGTACATTTTTCAACAGCCTAGACTAATGACACAAATCATACAAAAAAAACAACATTGATATATGTAAGTCCCTAATTATAAACAATATTTACAATTACTATCATACCTTTACTACTTAAACATAGCAATAGCCACATGAAATAGTGCCATATTCAGTGGTAATAAATACTGAATATGCAGTTACAGTTTCAGCTAAATATAATAAGCACTAGAAATAATCACTACCAACATCTGAGTAAGAAAATTTGCTACAGTAAATGTCCATCCTTCAAACATTGCTGAAAAATAGTTGCAAAAATCCAGGTAACTCGAGTAACAATATGCAAAAGTAAAATCAAAAACCTCTAATGTGACAGTTTCCAATTAATGTACTAGCAAATGCAAAAGTTGTAGTTTCCCAGTGATGGACACATTAGAAAAACAGAGGATTTTTTGACGGAGAAAAGTAAAGAACTTGAACAATTTTGCAGCATGACAAAATTAAGGATGATGAATTAAGTTTAAAAAATTATTTTCTCATTAAACTGTAGAATTCCTGTGCAATCCCACACTACAGTAGATATCACTTGCAATAATTTTATACTGGAGTCATAATAGCACTATGTAACATAAATTTTGTTCCTGGATAGCATGTGTTATTCTCAATTGCTTATGTTGTAAAAGTACAGAAAATGACCATTATTCCCTATAAACTTTGCTTTTAAGACCTTGATAATGAAATTTAGAAATCAACCTATTTTCTATGTAAAAACAGGCGAATTTCCATATATTCATATGAATCAAGACTTGCATGTATTTATTCTAACGTTATACAGAAATGTTTAGAGGTGAGTAGTTCTTTGAGATTGGCGACTGTAATGTAAATCACTTTCACGTATCAGCCCCCAAATATAGTCTCTCATCATGTTTTTGTTATACTCTCCTTGGTAGCGGTGTTCAAAGTCCAATATATGTTGGTGAAAGCACTTGCTTTGCTCCTCTGAGTATGTTCCCATGTTCTCATTGAATTCATCAAGATGAGTGTCAAGGATATGGACTTTCAGGGACATCCTGCAGCCCATTTTGCCATAGTTCTTCACCGCAGCCTCAATCACTTCCACATAATTTTTGGTCTTGTGATTGCCTAAGAAGTCTCAAACCACTGTGATAAAGCCACCCCAAGCTTGTTTTCCTTCTTACTGAGCTTCTTGTTGAATTCTGTGCACTCCAGGGTCTTCTTTATTTGTGGTCCAGGGAAGACATAAGCTTTGACCTTTGCCTCATACAGCTTAGGGAAGAAGTCTCAAAGATACTTGAAGGCTGCAGATTCCTTATAAAGGATTGTGACAAATTGTTTTATAAGACCCAATTTTATGTGATATGATGGGAACAACACCTTTTGAAGGTTTACTAGTAGCTCACACATAACATTGTACCTCCCTACAGAAAAACTTGCATTGAGGCCAATGCTTCCTGTTGTAGTGTGCTGTGGCATCCCTGCTAATACAAAGATAAAGATAACAGGGAAATGTGGTAAATCCTCTTTGGAGATCCATCAGGAATGCCACCATTTTGAAGTCTCCATAACCTCCCAGCCATACTCATCGTACTTCAAGGCTCCTAGCAAGGTCTTGATGCTGTTGTATTCCTCTTTAAGGTGCACCAAATGAGCCAGATTCCTGTTATGGAGCAGCACAGCTTTGAGACTTCTGGATGAGCTATCAATGAAGAGGCACCACTCATTTGGGTTACAGGCAATTCCAAATGTCTCGCACAGACCAGATACGTTGTGGCAGAAGCAAAGCCATCTTGAGAAGTGAAGAAACTTGAAAAATATCTGCGATGCTTCGTCTGACTTGCACGCTTTCATCTAAAAAATCCCACTCCTTGAGCCTAGATGTCAAAAGCTCAGCTATTGACTTTGTTAGACCAAGATCTCTGATCTCTGAGTAAATTTGAAAGTTTCATTACCCAGGTCACAAAAGCAAAGTTTGAAGAGAGAAACTAGGTCTTTTTCATTTACTTTAGGCATAAGCAATTAGGAAATAACACTTTCTGCCCAGCAACAAGAAAAAGTAAAAATTTGTTAGATGGTGAAGTTTGAACAAACTGTCAGCAGTAAATCTCCTGCCTTGTTTGCCAAGTTTTTTATTGTACTTTTTATTGCATTTCTATTTGTGGGGTTGAAATCTTAAATTAGCTAGTCTGGATAAGATACAACTCCTACCTAAGCACGTATAAAAAAGTAGCCTTTTCAAATAAAACATCACTTTCAGTACAGTTACGTTTCTTCTCATGTATTAACTTACTGAGCCAGGAGGTTTTGTGATTAGGTTTCATATTAAAATGCATCAAGTACAAAAGCAGCTGTGCTGAAAACATTACATCATGTAAATCACAGGCTATGGACATTTACAATACTTCATATACCTTTTGTCTAGGTTTTGGTGCAAAATATCAAACTAATTTTGTCCAATTTGTGCAATTATTTTGCTTATTATCAATGCTTCAATGATCTTAACTATTAAAAAAAGAAGATTTTGGGTGTTTCAAAAGAGGTCTGATTGTTAAGGTGATTTTTGCCCAAAAATTTTACTGGAGTTTTGGGCAAATTCCTGTGCAATCCCTATTATGAGCTGTGATAATGGTTCATGATGACTGAATTATTAATTTTGAGAGTGTAAAACAACTAAAAACATCAACTAGAAGCTCAAACTAGAACAATTTATATTGTTTCAACAGGTACTCTTAAAACTGATATAAAATTAACCGCAAACTGCACCAGCTAGAAATGAAACAATTATAGACCAATTCATATGTTATAAACAAATTAATTATTTTGTCTGAAACACAGGTCAGATTTATCTGAAGAAAATTCCATTATTTTTCAAAAGCTAAATACTAACAAAATAAATAAGACACTCACTGGTGGACCAGGAGGTCCTGGTGGCCCTGGAACTGGTATAAATTCACCTTCACCAGTTGAGGGTAATCCAGGAGGTCCTGGTTCTCCTTTTTCACCCTGAATGGCAAAAGTAAGTTGATTTTATAAAACTACTTATTAATCACATAAATAAACAGTTTATAAATATGTAATTTAACTAAGATCATTTATTGTGTTTATGAAAGAATCAACAAAAGTTTATAGATATTCAAAAGCACTTTATAAAAGTTGGTTGGCTGTTCTGGATATTTGTGAAAGCGACTCAAAGGATAGCTATCTGCATCAGCCATCCATAATTCTAAACTAATAGACTACAGAAAAGTAAGCTAGTTAACATCACTCAATACCCTATTGTACTCCTGTAACCAAATAATGGAGTCTATTCATCACTCTTACAAGGCTTTCATAGCCCCAAAGTGCAGATAATAATTTTGCAGTAAAAAAAACAAAAAACAAAACCACAAAGAAACATGAATCCTCATATTTAGTCCAATGTAATAACTACTAAGCCACATCTGGCTCATTTACAAAAGTAATTTGAGGACCAAAGGAGTGCACAAGCTTTATAAAACAATATATTATTTTAAGATAAACTTCTGATTACACAAATCATGCCATAAGTTAATTTAATTATAATCAACCACTTCACAAATAAAGCACTATATTCAACTACTCAATTAACTGAATAAACTTACTGAACAAATTTAGCTCATTTAAAGACAATTTATTATTAATTAGTTACAGCATAATAACTTATGTAATTTAGAAAAATACTAAAATTAGTAATCCTTTCTTTCTTGTTTATTAATTAATTGAGTGTTACTACCCTCTTTTTAATACTTAACTTTTTTTAAAGGGATTTAAAAAAATGTAAGAGATGTTTGAACAAACAATGGTAAATATCATAAAAGCATATTTCGACCTTTAAGCCAATTTTTCCTGGTATTCCACTAAAACCTTGTGGTCCATTAGCTCCAACTGGACCTTCAGGACCAGGTGGTCCATCAATTCCTGGGTTCCCTTTACTGCCTTTCTCTCCTTTTGGCCCTATTTATATATAAATACAATACTTAAAACCAGTTCTCCAGACTGTAGAAGTTAATATTTTCCAACACTGAAAATACATTTCCAAAATGTACTTAGCTCCACTAACATAATAGCTTTTCTCTCATTCAGTGCTCTCATATACATGTGCAAATGTTTTCAATTGCCACTAGCCTTAAATTTCCCAACTATTCCACATTCAATGTGGTTTTACTGCATTTTTCATGCAAATAAGAACACAACAACTCTCGACCATCACGTGTGCAACACACTCACCTAATGCAGATTTCCCCCTCTGTAGTATTCATCCTAACCTTCACTATGAAATCAGACACATAATAGATACTGGAAATAGGGAGGAAGAGCAAGAAGTGTGTGAGGGAATATGTAACTATTGGAAATACATATTCAATGTAGGGAAATATTAGCTTCCAATACAATATAACAGCTAGAATCACACTGAAGAGGTAATGAGACTGGTGGAAAACTTAATCAGATGAGCACCTTCCAGAGAGTACTCAAAAAATGTACATACAGTTTAACTTCTGTTGAGAAAGAAACACACCTGTGGGAAACGACACTACATTTATACCAAGTATACTATTTGCACAATGAGAAATTAAGTGTTGCATAAATGGGCAGAAATTAACTGAAGCACATTCATTAATGTAAACACATTGGTTGGTTCAGTTCAACACCCAATAGAAACACTCAGGAATCGACATCGAGGAGATGGCAGTATGGTAAGTTCTCAAACAAATACAGCAATGGAGTGGAAAACAAAACTATTGGTGTGCAATATAAAGGGAATTCTAAACTTCAGTCAGTGGGTCAATTTCAGTTCAAAACCAGGTGATCTCAGGTACTTTTCATCTATTCACAGTAAAAGGAGGGTCCATACCATCGTTACCTTAAGCCTATGAGAAGAGAGGGAAGATATTCCATTTCATCTGACTAGACAGAGCACATGTGCACAAATTTTCAACCAACACCAGCCACTCAGGAACTCAACATCTGAATGATGGTAAGAATGGAGGTTCCCATGTGATGATTCACTGAAATACAAACAAAACCAACAAATCTTCTGGTTCCTGTTCCAGCTCCCTTATGCTACCGAAATACCTGGCAGTCAGTCTAGTTCTTTGTAATGCTGAAAATTCAAGCATCAGCTTGATGAATAATGTTCACCAGGTTATCCCAACCTGGCATGGCCGAGCGCATAAGGCGTGTGACTCTTAATCTGAGGGTCGCGGGTTCGCGCCTGCGTCGCGCTAAACATGCTCGCCCTCCCAGCTGTGGGGGTGTATAATGTAACGGTCAATCCCACTATTCGTTGGTAAAAAAGTAGCCCAAGAGTTGGCAGTGGGTGGTGATGACTAGCTGCCTTCCCTCTAGTCTTACACTGCTAAATTAGAGATGGCTAGCATAGATAGCCCTCGAGTAGCTTTGTGCAAAATTCCAAAACAAACAAACAAACAATTATCCCAACCACAGTGTATCTGTAATAGGGCAAAGGCTCTCAACCAACACATGCATGAAAACGTATGTAAGATGGTTTAATTTAAATCCAAAATTAATCAAGGGCTGGTCGGATAAGGGGTCTCAACCAGATGGGTAAACTTCATTATGATTAAGGTATTCTAGTTTCTGATTTTCTTGGAAACTCTACAGCAGTATATTACTGTCCCTACTACTTACTGAATGGGACTGAATATGTTCAAGAGAAAAGTTCCACCATCCCAGTGGCTAGGAACTGGTAAATGGTAAAGATTTCCATACTCCACTTGATGAAAGTATTGCTGACACTAGAGACTGTGCAATGGTTAACCACAGGAACTTTATTTTGAAAAGCAGGAATGGGCAGCTATCCCTTATACTTATGATAGTCCTTGAGTTAGTACAGTCTGATATAGGCATAATTTTAAAGTAACATACCATAAAAAACACCTACTAGTGGTCTTGTAGAACACCATATCTTACATATGTGATTTATAGGCTTGGAGATACACTACCATGCCAAAAGTGTGTAGACACCCCTTCTAATTAGTGGGTTTGGCTATTTCAGCCACACCCATTGTTAACAGGTGCATAAAATCAAGCATACAGCCATGCAATCTCCATGGAGTAGAATGAGTCATACTGAAGAACTCACCAATAAGTCAGTTCGTCAAATTTCTGCACTACTATAGCTGCCCTGATCAACTGGAAATGCTGTTATTGTTAAGTGATAGAATCTAGGAACAACAACAGCTCAGTCATGAAGTGGTAAGCCACACAAACTCACAGAACAGGACCACTGAGTGATGAAGTAAATAGCATGTAAAAATTGTCTGTTCACAATTGCAACACCTGCTACCAAGTACTAAACTGCCTCTGGAAGCAATGTCAGCATAAAACTGTTCATTGGGAGCTTTGTGAAATGGATTTCCATGGTTAAGCAGCCACACACAAGCCTGAGATTACCATGTAAGATGCAAAGCTTTGGCTGGAATGGTATAAAGCACACCACCATTGGACTCTAGAGCAGTGGAAACACATTCTCCAGAGTGATAAATCATGTTTCACTATCTAGCAGTCTAATGGACAAATTTGAGTATGGCAGATGTCAGGAGAACGCTACCTGCCTGAATGCATAGTGCCAACTGTAAAGTTTTGCACAGGAGGAATTATGGTCTGGGGTTGTTTTCCATGGCTTGGACTAGGCTCTTTAGTTCCAGTGAAGAAAAATCTTAATGGTACAGCATACAATAACATTCTAGAGAATTGTGTGCTTCCAACTTTCTGTCAACATTTTGGGGAAGGTTTTTTTTGTTTCAGCATGACAATGCCCCCCGTGCACAGAGTGAGGTCCATAAAGACATGGTTTGCCAAGGTTGATGTGGAAGAACTTGACTGACCTGCACAGAGCCCTGACCTCAACCCCATCAAACACCTTGGGGATGAACTGAAATGCTAACTGTGAGCCAGGCCTTCTTGTCTGACATCAGTGCCTGACCTCACTTATGCTCTTTTGGCCGGCAGGAGTGAATTCTAGCAGCTATGTTCCAAAATCTAGAGAAAAGCCTTTCCAGAAGAGTGGAAGCTATTATAACAGCAAAGGTGGAACCAACCCCATATTTTTGGAACGAGATGTTCAACAAGCACATATGGGTGTGATCAAGTTTCCACATACTTTAGGCCATGCAGTGTACATGTCTCTCTCTCTCTCTCTATATATATATATATATAGTTTTCTTTGGGGAAGCAACCCAGGTGATTTACTTACCTAGTTCAGCTACTTGCCATCAGGTCTTGGCTCCTTGGAGGCAGAACAGCAGGATACCACAGATGATGTACATATTCTGATGGGTTAGGCTGTAAAGTGCAAATTTTATGGCTGATGGTCTGTAAGTATACCTGTGCAGGTACCATTCACCACTGAATGAGATCAACTGCCTATAAGGGATATGATTCAATAGAGTAAATAGAGAGAAATGAAAGTAAACAATTTACAATTAAGCCACTGTGTGTAAAATGGCAACAATAGGAATACCATTTCCAGATGAGGGAGAAATGATCACATGAGGTAGGTAATCATCTAGATGATTTCTTTTAAAGGATGAGGATGATGAGCTGATAAGGTATCAGATCTGATAAGATGACACTAAAAAAAGACATTTAGAATTAGGATATAGGGAACATGTTTAATCTAGTATGATAAGTTAACAAGTCCAATCCATGAAGGTAGAAGGTGAGAGGTTTTGAAGAGATGATGAAATCTAAAAAATGAATAACCAGGAGTGAGATCCATAATAATTGCAGGCAATATAATAATGAAGAGCAAAAACTGGAAAAGAAGTCTATCCAGATATGAAAGTGAGTATAAATGTAAAATGGATGGAAGGAAAATTGTTATAAATGGAGAGCTGTCCTTAGAAACCCCTGATATTTCACGAACAAAGTATGATCTGAATAAAGGAAAACATGTACAACGGTAAAATGTGGGTGAAATGTCAATGGTAAATATGTCCAATGTCCATGACCCAAATAGAGTTAGAAGTAGGTTTTAATGGAGAGATTGTAAAGAGAACAGGTACCCAAGGGCAGTTGTATAACATGTAAAAAACAACATTAATATCCCAACCTGACAATACAGTCAGGTGGGGAGGATGATCAATCAAGAAGGAATACAACAAATGAAAACAGTGAGAGAAAAACACTTGCAGTACCTGATAAAATGAAAGGTCTTCGATGAAGCTGCTTGTTATCTTGTAATAAAAGATACTGAAAAGTTATGACCACATAGCTAGGTAAGGAATTATGTAATCTAATGTGTAGTTAGTGAGGAAGGGAGAACAGAATGTAACAACATGGATACTACACATGAGTATAATCCAGATAACCTTGCAAGGTACCAGGCAAAAGACATGCTTGAAGACAGGGTGTGTGGAGTGCAGGATTTAGAAATGATGATTAAGCTTGACAAAGGAAGGATGGTGAAGAGGAAAAGGTAATGGGGAAGTCAGTTGGAAGAAAGGAAAAGTGGGAACCAAGGCTGTGCCAGCTAGAAAGGTGCATTGAGAAGTACCCAACACATGGTACCAATAGCAGCATGTATTTCTGTATTCAGAAATATGATGATTTACCATCCAAAGCCTGAAGAGAGGAGAAACAGGTACAAGTGAAGACTGAGATAACTTGGAAGCCAAAGAAGAAATGGAGGAATATCACTGTGCAGACTCCAGAGATTCAAGGATGTCTTCAAAATGGTGCTATTCTGAGGCTGTACTAAAAGATAATGTGTAGATGCACCTGAGACAAAAGTGCATCTCTACCTATGAGTTCCCAACAACACAGGAGCTATGTTTGGCAACAAAGGACAAAAGAGGATAAACAAGTCAATGTGAAAAATATGAGGGTGTATATCTCCAAACTCTCCACAGTGGATCAGTGGATAGCCTGAGCTAAGAGATGCATGGTAGAGAGGTACATAGAGATATAAATTAGGGTTAATTGAGAGTCTGGAAAATTTGGCCTGATTGAACCTAACTGGAGAAGGACTTGCCTCAAAATGTTGTAAATCTAAAAGAAGAAAGTCTGCCTGGTAATAAGGCAAAACAGAAACATTCAAAGATCTAGGTGGAGGGGGGGGTGATGCTGGGGCCTGCATGTAATTGTGCCTGGAACTGGTCAGCATGAACTTTGATATAGAGAAAGTGGGAAGAAACAAGGTATTCTGATAAATCAGTCACTTATAAAAGGAAATTTTCAGGGCCATACAAGAAAAGAGACACAGACAAAATGTAACATACTTGTCAAATCATGCCCAAAACAGCTGAGGAAGGCTTGCAAAATTCACATGTGACACTTAGAATTGCATTGCATAGGTAAAGGAGAAGAAAAAAGGTATTACAAATCCTCATTGTCAAAGCCAACCTTTCCATAAAAAGAAGATTTTGTTCAGGTTTAGGAGAAGCTGATTGTCTTAGGTAGTGTTTAAGCTGAATATGTAGAACCTGAAGTCTGAAAAATGATATTCAAAGTAGTAGTAGTCACGATGTGAAATTCCAAATTCATGGTTCAACCGAGTTCAATTCACCAAATTAAATAGTGAAGAAAGAACAACAGAGTTAAGTTTACTCCAATTCAAGCTGTAACTTAAATGCTAAACAATTTCAAATTTCTACTTTGAAAAACAACACAAAAAATTAAGCAAGTGAAAATGAAATATACACCAGCAAAACTAAAAAAGTCTGAACAAAATAGTGTCTAAATGTAAAGTGAAGATTAGGTTGAAACATAGAATGTGTCAGGCTCCTCTTGTAAGATGGTTTCCAGCATACACATCTATACGCAAAGACACAATAGAACTATGCTGAATGTGGGGTAGATTGGAGTTTGATGCTAGTGGTGAGCAAAAAAATTTGCACATGTAGAGGGCAGTATTGAATGAGAGAGGAATTATTATTGGAGAAAAGTAAGATACCATAATGGAACAATATAAATAAAAAATTTAAAATTAAAAACCTCCAAATAAGGATCATAAAAAAGTAAGCAAATGAGGTTGGAGACACTTTAACAAAAAAACCTATTTTGGCTCTATGCTGTAACCCAGAATTACAGTCAGAATAGGGATTCATAGTTTGAGTAAATAATGTCTATAGTATCTCTAGCCTTGTTTACTTACTGTTTTCTAATTTTTTATGCTCAACTATGAGCAAAGGATTACTTGATATGGTAGCCAGCCATATACATTACAAAGATATTAAATATAGCTAGTAGCTAGCTCATATAGTTCATGATGATTTACTGCAACTATCTGATTGTATTAGTTCAAGATATAAAATGTGAATCTGCAGATAGAGAATGTCATACAGATTTAGTTGAGAATATAATGAGCATTTATAAATTCTATGTAACTAAATTCTCTATAAGTACTACACAGAAATAGGCAATTGTATGCTTAGAATAAACACAACCCTCTCTAAGTTCACATAAAATTTCACTACAAAAAGTAGTCTTTCTAAATAAAATATATACATCTAAAATATCTTTTTAAATAAGCCTTTGTTTCTTTAAAGTACTTATTTTACAAATGCATGTTATAAAATTTAATATTATGTGTATTAATTTCCTTTTAATTCCTTTACTACATACACAGTATAGAAGTTGGTTTCATAAAGACATTGACTATATAATATACAAAGAACTAAGTATCTACAAATCGCATGATGTTAATCTACTGTCAACTTGTCATTCTTGTTTCATTCTGTACTTAAAGTTTCTGAAGGAACATCAGATATTTTTATAAAAGCTCATTTCAAGGTTAAATGATAACATCACTTACACTGAAATTACTGTTTTTTTACCTTATGTCAAATATATAAGAAACAAATCTCATGCAATATATAAACCATTTTTTGTCATAGACCAGCAAGAGAATAGTAATAATAATTGGAAACAGACCATTTTCAGTAGATTTTATTTTCCTTGTATGTCTAGCATGTCCTTTTTGTGCACTTTGTGGTCAAGACTAAAAGTTTCAAAGTGTTGTTTGAACTGAATTTTTACTGTTTAAGGTAATTTTTGCCTGAAATTTCTATTAGAGTTTTGTGTAGTTCTTTGGAACCATGGTTCACATTAAAAATATATTAGCTGTGAGGACATGAAATCATAATCCAAATGGTATCACCCTACATTTTCCATTAATTTGAGGAAGAAATAAAATGATTGTAAAGTTAAATAGCAACATTTTTTTGATATCAGGTTAAATGATAAAAAATATACACCTGTATCATGTACTATATTTATATTTATATGTACTATATTAAAAAGGAAAAAAGAAGTACAACTGGTAAATCAGATTAAGCCAAGTTTTATGAATCTAAATGCTTTTAACTACTCAAAATTCAAATTATCAAAAAGAGAAACACAATGCAAACAGTTAGGTATTTAAAGCTTCTAATTTCATTTAGATTAAAACTTTCACTATATATATATGTTTAGTTAATATAGTGGTTAACAAAAACCTTTGCTGTATCACTACAGATGTGTACAGATTACTTATCAACATATACAACATATCACTAATGTAATTAATTAAAAAAAACAATTTAAATTAATTTTATTTTTACAGTTACAAATATTATTTAATATGCTTATCATATATAATCTTTGATTTTAGAAGCTTTAAAAAGAAAAGCAAACCTAAAGTGAAACAACACTTCTCTCAAAAACCATTGTTCTTAACTTTGTTTAATGCTAACTGAAGTTTGTTATGGAACGTTCCTATTAAGGTAACTAAAATAACAACTGATTTCTCCCAGACATATTTTTGTTAGCTCAATATTTTGTTAATATGTTACCCTACAAGTTCACTAATCCAGATGAAACTAAATTGGAACATCAGCATTCACTAACTGAACATCGATACACATGTTAAAAAAAGTCCAGATCACATTGAAATAGTTTCAAAAATTATTTAGTCTAAACAGCTGAAACAAACCAAACCACCAACATAAAATATATAAATATGTGTAAATCAACGGTTATCAAAATCACAGAACTTAGAATAGGATATGTTATGTATATACAATACCTTTTCATATTTGTATCTGTATTACTTCATCCTATTATATCAGTACAAACACAAAAAAGTTTAAAAATATATTTTAATCATTATAAAAGTGTATAAAGAGTTTTCAAAATTTAAATAAGATCACAACATCTGATAAGGTGTTATCTGCTTGTGGTATCCCAGGTGCTTTTCCGTGATGCTCAGCAATATCACTTTTAAAACTAAGACTTTGGATGTCTTGTATATGTTTAGGTATTCTCTGATGCACAGGTTTCTCAAAATTTGACATAACAACAAATATAACCACATTGTTGATATAGATCAATAGAAACATATTTGTTAATGTAGAGTAAAATGTGATATTAATGTTAATGCACTGATCAAAGGTAACTGATACTGTTGAAAGTATCAAATGTAACTATTTTTTATTAATGTAACATAAAATGTAACAATAGATTATTGTAATAATTAAAACTAACTACTGTTGTTAATACAAGTAAAATACATTATTTTTATTTATGTAAAGTAATGTATAACTATAAGTGTTAAGGCTAACTGAAAGATAATTACTACTGCTAATTTAGTGTCAAATGTCATCAACAGTATTAATAGTATTTAAAGAAACCAATTGTTAGTGTGGCATTATATGCAACTACTATAATTAAATAATATAATATGACATGTGTCTTACCTGAAACTTTAAGGAATTTCATCCCTTCCACTTCCTGGGCATGAATCAAAATTGAGAGAGAGAAAAAAACAAAAACAAAAAAACTATGAGTTACAGGCAAACCCTGGATTGTTTTAAAAACAAAGTATTCTAAACCTACTTAGTTAGAAAATTATGAGAATGGAACTTAATTGATAAAAATCATGACCATAAGTAAATTTGTGCTTAAATGTGTGAATAAATACTGTGTACAATGTATAAATAATGCATGCAAGAATAAATATCAAGTTTTATAATACAGATAATCTTAGATATTAAAACACTATGTTATAATATCAACATAAAACACTCCAACACTCTTGAATCAATGTACAGATATTCATTTCCTGCATGTAAGTAAATATCATAACTGTAATTCTTAACCCATTGTTTTTCAACCATAGGCCCATTGACCAGCACATATTCATTATAACAGACCTGTCAGTCCAATGGACTTTATGAAAACAAACAAAACTGACAGAATATTTCTATCCAAATCCCAATGGTATTTTGCTGCACTTGCATTTAAGTGGTCTGAGACAGTTTAAGGAATCAGAAAGCTGGTCTCTGGTACCAAAAAGTTTGAAAAATGCTGTCTCTGCTTAATGCTAGTTATATCTGTCTGTAATGAACTACAATACACATGCTATGGCTTTACAAATATACTTATCTACAGTATTTATTTGTTGCTAACAATTTTGATGTAAACAAAAATCTCCATTAGAAAGCCTCTATGTCGAGATTTGTTATAATTCCAATATTTTTATATGTAGCTGTATCATTAATGCATATTATAATTACACCACAAGCTGTAATAATTATATTACTTTTCAATACATGTATCCAAAGTAACTATTACAATATTCAGCAAGAATAATATTAAGTTAAGATTATTATCCATCTTATTGTGTTTTAACATCAACAAATTATTGAACAACAGATTATGTTTTGCTAGCATAGGTATTCTACATCATAATATTAAGTTACATTTGAAAATTATGAGAATACATTATTGTTTATTAAATTTAAAAGGTTCTGTTACTAAATTCACTCCTCCTTGAAATAATTGTTGTCCTGACTCTCCTTTTTCTCCTTTCTGTCCTTTCAAACCTATACCTGTGCTTCCTTTCTTGCCTGGCAGTCCTGGTGGTCCAGGTTTACCCTATGTAACCGAAGATACTTAACATTTCTGTTATCCAATATGTAACTTATGAAACAAGATTTAAAAATTAAAGTTTTCTATATTTCACATTCACAATATGTGAGCTAATGTATTAAACATTCAGATAGTTGAAATTTAATTCTATAAAAAAAAAACAAACTTGATATTAAATGTTCTTATAGTCCAAGTTTACATTGTGTAAGTACACTGTGAAAGTACACATGCTGATAACCTATACTCACTCTACAAAGCAAAATTTGGTAAGCATTCTGATATCCTAAGATCATCCTAAGTGAAAATATAGTACATATATCTTACTATTGAATATGTTCACTGAATGTTTCTGATTAAAGTATGTCAAAATACATTAAATAGTAAGATCAATTAAACATTAATTTCACAGTATGGATTGCAAAAAAAAAAAGAAGAAATACTTTATTTTCAAAATTTCAGAAACAGTAGATTTACTCTCATATTAACAGGTTACTTAATTTAAATGTTCACCTTTTAGACAAAAATTAATCTTAAAAAATAAATTGATTTTTATTTCTTTTGCATTACTACCAAAACAAACTGTTAAACTTGTATGTGGTTTATTGATAAATTGATAAAGCTGATTTTTCTGTATATATTACTGATTCCAACATAATTTAAAGCTCAGAATGTTTTCTAATTGATAACACAATACTAGAGGGTTTTTTTTTTACTCAGATCTAAAAGTAGACAGACTTTTACCAATCAAATATAAAATATGCAAAAACTTTACAAATCTAAAAATGTCTTAAAAACCCTCAAGCATGTTTTTATTATCATAAAGTAAAATACTTATGGTGGCTAAACTTATGATTTCAGAAAAGATTTGCAGTAACAAATAGATAAAAAAAATTTTTTTATTTCACTAAAATACACATCACAACAACTAGAGCATGAATATTTGCTTCTATTATGATGCAGAAAATTTGTCATTGTGTAAAAATGCAAAAAAAAACGTGTGTGTGTGTGTGTGTGTATGTATATATATATATATAATGCTGCATTAATTTTACTATGTTTAACTCATATTTCATATTACCATTCACCTATAAGTGAGTGTCTTATATGTATATAATTATTATTAACAAGCTTTCTTCACTTTAATTTTACTCTTATGTTAATAAGTCCAAGTATTTCTGTCTTATTCATACTCTTTAAAATATGTCTTTTTTGACTTTCTAAAAGTTTTGTGGTTGATAGAAGATTCTATTGTTTGTTATCTAATACAGAATACTAAAGATGTTGTATAAATAGATTTAAAACACATTCTGACATGAAGGTAAAATAATACACAAGAAACATGTCTTTCAACTTCAATACTGACATAAAGTGGTGGAGAAAAAATGCAGCTGTCAAAAAATAAAAAGATGACTTATAACCTCCAGTGACACTAAATTTTAAGATTGGTGCAGAAAGTGTGGTTAGTATGAGCTTTAGAAAGTAATAGCTGGTAGCATGCTAATGATAAACTCATATAAAGTAAACCATGTCAAATAATCAGTAAAAGTAGAGAAACAAACATAGAAGAGCAGATGAACTGCACCACTTTTTGTACTGGTTTGTTTTTACAATCAAGACATTCTGAGAGTGTTTATAACTATTTGTTGCAAGAAGAACCATCTCTATTATTCCTTCGCTTCACAGTAGTAAATAAAAATTATCTTACTATTCCATTTCATCAGATTCTGACAATAACATTTTTCAACACATTAAATAAATCCACAAAAAATGAACAAAAAGTTAAATTATTCTATTTCCTGGTAATACAGTCATGTAATAATGAATCTAACACAATGCCTTTGCTAGTTTTAGCTTGAACTAATTATTATACTAAGAATCCAAATGGACTGCACAGTTATTCAACATAGGAAATACCGACAGCCAAACCAAAGTCTGTAAATCAATGATAACAGTTTATTTCCAGCTATTTGTTACTTATTTCTTAGCATTGTTCAAAAGCAAATAAATAAATAAAGGCTCCAGACCATATAAATTATAAACACTTGAAAAAGTTATTTATGGTCATGTTTTGCTTATTAAAGGTATAATATTTCCATACTTCAAGCATGCTTTTGTTTTTTTTGAGGACTACATATGACAAAAACAACAAGAATTTGTACCTTTATTTGAAGGGGAAGTCCAGTCTGCATGCATAAAAGTTGAAAACAAACTGTAATCAATGCTTCCAGATATGGTAAAATGAACTGTTGTGCTTAAGGTGAGTATTTAGGCTCTAGCAATCTTTTCAATTTAACAGTTTCCATCCAAAACAAATTAAACTGCTTCAACAATTGTTTCCAGTTACTGTAAAACTACATGCATATAGGCCAATGTGCATTTTAAATGAAAATACTGTAAACTAACTGACACATTTGTCTCACAATATATGCACTGAGATTAATACTGAAATCTAATTCAAATAATATTTGAAACTAATTACTACAGTATTCTAACATGCATTTAGGTTAATACTGAGCTCTCATTAAACCATGATTAAATATTGACATAATATTTTAGCACTAACTACATGTACAAAAGCTGATACTATTTTCTAAATCAAACATGATAATACAAATAAATTGACACAGTACTCTAATACTACACATAACAGCCGCAACCCCAAAAACGTTTTTAGTAGCTTTCATGCTCTTTACTTGAATTTTCCTTATTTTTGTACATGCTAATTAAGCTATGTTTTTGTAGCATTATGTGTTAAATCAATAAATCCTGGCCTATTTGAAAAAAAAAATTATACAGTCGGATAAACTCACAAAGATAAGAAAATTATTTAACTTTTACCTATTGTAATTCATACTATAAATATATATATTATCTTACTGGAAATCCAGGGAATCCTATTTCTCCAATTGGTCCAATTGAGCCAGGAGGGCCAGGGGGACCTGGTGGGCCTCGTCTTCCCCGTCTTCCACGCAGACCAACATCTCCTTTCTCTCCCTGCAGAATAGTGTGTTCAGTATATTCAGAGTTACCAATATTCTTGTAATTCTAATTCTCTCCCTTAAAAAAAATTTCATTAATGCATATTTTTATTGGTTGAACATAGTAAAACTTTTGATTACATTATTCACAACATTCTACCAAGTGAAATGTTGTGAATAAAGTAAACAAAGTAGAGCCAATAAAAACTTGCTTGAATTTTAAAAATAGTTATATATTTTATTCTATTGACCAATTCATAATAAAACTTAATTTTTGATAACTGGCAATGTATCAATTTACTAGGAGTTAACAATACTGATAATCTATTGTGGATAAGACACTATACAAATATTACTCAAGATCTAGAAAGTTCTTCATTAAACAGTTACAAAAAAACATTGAGAATTTTATACGATAATATTAAAGGTTTATAAAACAAGAGCCAAACATACAATCACTTTTACCACTCCATCAACAGTAACAACTTCACTGACACCAGGAGGTCCTGGAGGGCCAAAAGGCCCAATTTCACCAGGTGATCCAACTGGTCCAGGTTCCCCAGGTAATCCTCTGTCGCCTGGTTCTCCCTAAATAGAATCAGAAATATATGATAGTTATGGGGAGTTAATGTCCAGCTTCCTCTTCAGCATTCTGTCTGTGAAATCTATCTACAAAATAGCTGAGTTAACTTTACAGATATGTAGTTCATCTACAGAATAATCTTTAACTTTTTTTTGCATTTACTTTTGGTTGCAAAGTTCAAAATACACCCTTGTATATGACCCATAATTATGCTTTTATGGGCTTTTGTTTCCATATAAATACAGAGTCCTGTATACTTAATAAATATTCTTAGGTATCCATGATTACACATGTTCATGCATTCAATTCTGTTTCTTCACTTCCAATATTCAATTTATTGTATATCGGTTTCTGCATTTTATCCAACATATCAACATTCCACAGCTACTACTCATATTTTGTTTGTTAGTTATTCAGCTATGTAACTTTCAGTAATTAAGCTCTAAATTACATTTATAGATTTCTAAACATTTCAGAAATACCTTTAATCCATAAAGTCCAGGAAGTCCAGGTGCACCTTCATCTCCCTTAGGTCCTTGGTCTCCTTTCTCTCCCTAAAAAAACATCGAGTTTCTCATTATTGATGTTATAATTTTCCTATACTAAAAATGTATTTTAAATTGGTCCTCCTCTCACATATGTAGCTATTCTTATTCAGTGCTGCTCTCTATATGTAAAATAATTTAGGCATGCAACAAGCCTTTTATCTCCCCTCAATTGGAACAAACTCCTTCCAATGAGTCTCTCATGCAAATCAACCTGCATGTCATACTCCTGTTGGTGGAGGGTTGTATGCATATGACTCCTTCTATTCAATTCTACCCAACTATCACTTTGAGTTTTGTCCCCAGTTTTCAGTAGGAATGAAGGTTGGAAATGTAAATACCTATCAGAAATACACTTTCAGTATAGGAAAATTATAATTTTCAAAGAGGCGATTACCTCGTGTCACATTGCTAGAATCCCACTTTGAATAGGTGAAAGGACCAGTGTGATGGAAAGAAAAAAACATCCTTCAGAATCATTCAAACCTAAGATTATCGATATAGACAGATTCAAGATCTGATGTAGGGTATTGCACCTCTTCTGAACCAGTTATGCTCTTCCCCTTCATAAAAAAATATTGCATGTATAGGATGAAATAAACAGGAGCACATCCAAATGGGAACAAACTACAGCTAAATCATGAAATATTTATGAAACTTAATACCAAATAATATAAAAGTAGGTAAAATGTGCCCTTGGGTATACAGTGGCTAGGGTACAATGTAGTGTACACAGAGAATCAACTACATCCAAAACCCATGCCACTGGGAGCCTACACTACATGGCTAAAAGTATGTGGATACCATTTTTGTGGGAACTTAATTTAATGGAAAGGAGCATAAAAACAATAAACCTATAATGTATATTGGACCCTAGATGATTGCAAGAAATAAAAAAGTTAAAAGAAATACATCACTTAAGCCACTAAAATACAGGTTAGTAAAATTGAGTCAAAACATCCAAGAAAAATCAAATCAATGCCATCCAAGAAAGGTCAATCAGAATGACTTGAACCAGAGTGACACAGATGCCCAAAATTTTGGGGAAGAAGACTAACAGAATAAGAAAAAAAAACTAGCCTAAATTTGTCTAAGTTTGACAACAGCCAGTGCAAAAGAATGATGAACCAGAAATCCAAAACAAAAGAGGTAACTATGTGAGAAGCCAGAAGAAGAAAAAAATAAAAAACTTCACAGGAAGTAGAGATGCCAGTATTTTGGAGGATTGAGAGATCACTCCAATTCCATGTAAAAAATTATCAAGTTTGAAAATTCAGTTAGCAAAAATTGAGAACAAAGCACCTGGAACATGATCTCCAGGAGAGTGAATTTAAAAATCTTTAATAAGTGAAACACCAAAGAAAGGAGATGGAAGGTAAATGTTAACTGTTGAAGTGTCAATAGAGTGAAACAAAGCTAGAAAAAATTAGGCAGAAAATAAAATGCAAATGGCATAAATTAGAAAGAAAATCTGCCCAATGGTAAGCTAAGGCAAAAAGAATTAAAACTTGTATCGGGTGAGCCTTGCAAGTACCCAAACAAAATAGGAGGTAGACAAGCAGTACTGTGAACATGTAGGGTGGGTCCCAGCCACCAGGAGCCCTCACAAGTGAAATTAATGTTAGGAAGTGTAAATTATAAGTAAATATAATTAAGGACAAGAATTATAAAGTATAAATTAAACACAATTAATGGTAAAAAGTAAAAACTACAAAGAATGAAGAAAATGAAACAGTCAATGCAGTGGAAATGTTAAAGAAATTGTGTTGTGAAACAAAACATGTGTATATGATATCATTTGTTGCAAAAAATATAATTTACCAAGATATCAAAGAATCTATAAAGAAAAACACAGGTAAATTGAAACTAACAAACACTTATTAAGTCTAATCAAACAAGATATCTAATCTAACTATCAACTAAACCAGAAACAGAACTAGGTTTGGTTTTGGTTTGGTGTGTTTTGAATTTTGTGCAAAGCTACATGAGAGCTATATGCGCTAGTCATCCTTAATTTTGCAATGCAAGACTAGAGGAAAGGCAACTAGTCATCACCACCCACTTTCAACTCTTCAGCTACTCTTTTACCAACAAATTGTGAGATTGAACATTACATTAGAATGCGCCATTGCTGAAAGGGTGAGCATGTTTGGTGTGACTGGGATTTGAACATGCAACCCTCAGATCACGAGTGGAGTGTCTTCACCTCCTGGCCATGCTGGGCCATAGAACTAGGTAAATAGAAAATAAACACTTGTGAATCCTAATTGAACAATACATAAAAAAGAATATCACTAAGCACTAAAACAAAAAACTCAATTGAATAATAAGTATGTACCCAGCTCAAGGGTTCCACACAAACCAAGTGAATAAGAAGAGGATAAAAGAGAAATAACAACAAAAGTAAAATAGATGAGACTGTATAAAATTAAGGAAGTTTGCAGCATGAGTGCGTATAAGATGTAATATATGAAAGAAATGACAATATAGTGAAATTAATGATAGATAAATGTGTAATTTCAGGTAATCCTAAAATAACGGAGACTATGGAAAACCTAAGTGAATGGTATAATACAAAAAATATAAATCAAACTAACAAAACTTATGTTATGGAATTCAAATAATGAGAGATAATAATATTAACAACAAAAGTATACAAAAAACATATCAGTATAACATCTTATCTTTCCAAAGTAAGCAGACTGTATTTCAAGTGTGTATGCTCCAAAACTCAAGGCAAGGTCTCATAAAAGCCAGTTCACTGAGCAATAAATTTCCCAAGGAAAGTACAGCTGAAAAATCTTCCTGTGAAGTACTGTGACCTGAAGTCTGCATAAATGTGCTAACAGAGCATATAACCTCTGAGATGGTAACATAGAATTCATAATGCAAAATGAATAACCAAACACAACTGTGTTAGCATAAGAAAAAAAGGTTTTTGCATGTAAAAGGCAATACTGAACAAGAATAGCTGTTTATGGAGGTAACGTATTGTACTGGAAATGGCACAATGTTTTATGTTAGTACAACAGGTAGTGATGTGTGCTTCCATATAATTTGAGCTTTACTTTGTTGCAATAAAGAAAATTAGATGATACTGTATATTTCACTAAATTACAATACATCATAAAGCATTTATTTGTAACTTGAGAGATTAAAAAAAAGACCAAGTAATACAATAACATCCTGAATTATGAAAACGGAAATTCAACTTAAATCACAAAAACTGCATTCTACTATGGCAGTACACTATAAAAGTTTATCCAGTCAATATCAATATTAATATTTTTTCAGGAAATATTCAATGGTTTATGATAAATAATTTTTTTTATTTTCCAAAGTCTGTTTAACTTTCAGTAAAGAAAAACATATCTAATAATATTTAAAAAGTTTGGTTTTATTAATCATAAAGGTTAATAAAAATTTAAATTACTGTTTACTGAGTATGATGAGGGTGAAAAAATATTTATTTTTCATATATAATTAACATTCACCAGCAGTGTGTGCATGTGCGTGTGTACATGTAGAATATACCTATATTGAAATTCATAATGAAAGCATTTGTCTCTTGCACATGTGTTGATGATTAGACATAACAACATGACACAAATAAATTAAAGAACTGAGGTTTCACAAAAATTGTTAAAACCATCAAGATACCAGGCTAGAGGACAAGTGGCATAAAAAGTTCACTTCAGATACAACAAAATATCTTTTAACAGATTCAAGTAGAAAGAAATTCAACTAACTATATTACACACAACTTTATTTGTTTTGATTTTTTGTGTGCAAAACCTACAAAATAACTATCCCAATTTTGAATTGGTAGACAAGATGGAAGAAAGTAGGTCAACAGCACCCTACACCAATTACGGAGTTACTATCTGATTAGATAGTAGGATTTGACTGTCACTGTTAATGGTGGACTTGTAGCTCCAAAATTTGGACCATACTTTTGTGGCAGTGGAATGCAAATTGTGAATGTAGAGAAAGCAGTAACGTATCTTTCAATATGTTAGATTAATTAATACTGTATATTTCAAAAAATTATTGGGTATTAGGATATATATAAATGTAACTGCATGTAAAAAATATATTATAAATATAAATAAATTGGATAAGTATATGTATGCAGGTAAGTCTGTTCAAAGCCTGAAAGGCTAGCAGGGCTGGTACTTATTTCGTTTTCATTGGCACAAAAATGATAATGATGACACATTTCCCACAGATGTGATGCCAGCCCATTGCTGATTAATCCCCAGAACACAACAACTAGATGTGGTTACTATATCATAATTAGAAAAAATAACACATTAGGTATTGCACGGGCAGAACTTAAACTTCACAACTGTTGAATAAGTTGTATTGTCAATTTTAATACTATCTATAAATCAGAAAAGAAAATATTCATACGCACATTAAAATTTGATTTACAGTTAACATGTGGCTATATGAAATGCAGAATTTGTTTACCATACTCTAAATCAGTGATCTATGAAAAATTTGAATATCTATGGAAAGGATGTAGTATTGCAGCTTATGATCCCACTGTTGTCATCCAAAATAATTTTTAAAAAAGTCAGTTGTTCCACAAACAAAAGCACTTTGAGAACCACTACTGTAAACTACAGGTTTAAACTATCAATCAAATACCAAATAACATTGGGTACTATTTAATCTGTATATTAGGTTTTAATACATACTTTAGGACCAGGTGGACCAACTACTGATTTTATTTCTTTTCCTTCTACTGAAGGTGAGGGAGGTCCAGGAGGTCCAACATCACCCTATGAAGACAAAAGATAAAGTCACATTTTAAGACAAAAATAAATGCAAGAACAAGCATTTGTACAAAAGGTAGAAAATAACAGACTTCCTCACTCAACATAATAGCACATTACCTTTTCTCCTTTTATTCCACGAGGACCACGTTCACCTAATAATCCTGGTAGTCCATCCAGTCCTGATAAACCTTGTTCTCCTTTTGGTCCTTTAGGCCCAACTGGACCCTAGAAACAAGTGTTCCCTTTACACAGTGAAATATTCAAATATCCTAGTCATGTTTATTGATAGCAACCACCAGGAAAAACAACACTATAATGGTTAAACTGTAACCATGTTTTATATATCTTAAAGCAAAAATAATAAAGTTGTGACTGCTTTAAACTATGGGTACATAACCAAATTGGATAACACTACTTCAATTATACCTATCCAAACTTGTAACCACAAAGTAACCAGCACAATTTTCCTATTGTAACTTTTAATATGGTTCGTGTATTCACAAAGTCTGGCAAACTTTCAGTAAACATTACAAATCTTTTATACACAAAAAATAAAATTATTTAATTAAGTATTTTTGTAAGATATTTGTCCATTAGTACATGGAATCAAATGTTCACTACTCTGAGTGCAAAGTGATTTGCACGTTAAGATTAAAACTACCTCTCTTCATCTAAAAATTTTAAATTTTCTTTTGTGTAACTTCTAAACCTTCCTAAATAAATATCAAGTTTTTTAGTAAAAGTATATTTTACCTCTTATTTTCTCTAACTTGATTATTCAACACTGAATTTATAATCCCCTTAAAAATACAAAATATATCTAAATATATTTTTATTTTCTATAATGGCTGCAGAGTGTAAAAGAAACAGCAACTCTTTAACCTAAATATTTAAAAGCTCACAATCTTCATCTGTTCATGTTTAATTTTATTAATTTATTATCCTATGAACAATGTCTATCTAATAATTCTGCCAGACAAGTTATTAATATAAATAACTTGGCAAATGTATATATTATATATATATATATTTAATGTAACACACAAGACATTCACAAGCATACATCACAAAGAATTTTTATTATTATTATTTTCATTACCACACCTGCTCTAACCTTATTTAACCTAAGAATCCCCTCAGTGGCACAATGGTATGTCTGTAGACTTGTACTACTACAAACCAGGTTTTGATACCTGTGATGTGCAGAACACAGACAGCCCTTTGTGTAACTTTGTGCACAGCAAAACAGACTAACCTAAGAAATTTCTAATTTTTATGCTTTAGTTACATTTATAACAATAAATAATAAATATACTTGAAAAAAAGACATATAGTATTTGACCAAAGTCTTTTGCTGTAGATTGTAAATGCAATTTCAGCTTTGTGTGTTATATGGTATTAATACACTAAATAATTTTTATGTATATGAATAATGCATGTAAGAACACAGAATAACATGCACAAAGCAAACAATATCCTGTGACTATTATAATTTGTTAACTTTCTAAGACAAGTGGTACCAAAATTAACTAATTTTGGAATTCAATCTAAATACCAAAAGATAACTTTCAAACTGAAGAATAAACTGACAATACTCTGTACAGAAAAAGAAACAGAATTGTATGTTATTTAATATACTAAAGCTAGGTCTTTCTATTACAGTGTTCCCTCGCCACTTCGCGGGCTCGGCCGACCCCCACACACACATATATATACATATAGATAAAATAATAATTATTAAATCTAAAATATAGCATTAAATACCATTAAAATATTAAAAATAAATATAATTAATAGTGTAAAGAAAAAAACAGGTATATTTTGAGATACAAACATATATTTGAGTTTATAACAGCGTACAAATGGAAACAGAACCAACTGGAAAGGCTATAGATGTACGCATTGTGTGTCTGCGAAGGCTACGCGAGATCAGCTTCATGGCGTAGTGATGTGCAAGATGGGCTATGATTGGTGAAGAAATGAAATGACGGCCAATAACAGTTACCCATTTTGATTGTCTTTCACCATTGCTACACGTCTTCAAAATATTCATAAGGCATTGCAAGAGATGAAGCTTTGCACCGTTAATGCAAGCTGGAAGAAGTTGTAGCCTGAGGTTGTGCACGACGACAAGGGATTCACGCCTGAAGAAATCCAACACTCGGCCATTCAAAAAACTGTGCAATTAGTTTCGTTAATCAAAGGTGAAGGATTTGCCGATATGACGAAGGAAGATGCAGATGAACTGATTGACTCAGAATCCGAACCACTCGTCGACCAAGACTTAGAAGCACTGACAAAGTCTGCTGCCGAGGAAGATGACGAAGAGGAAACACCGAAAGAAGCCGAGGAAACAACCGAGCAAAGTGGATGGTCGTTACAGCGGTTAGGTAAACTAATGAAACTAATTAACGAAGTGAAGGAGTGCTCACAGGAATGGGACAACGATATGGTTCGATCAGTACAATTTTGCAATAAAATAGAAGAACTGATGACTCCTTATCAAATGATTTTCGATAGGCTAAAGAGGCAGAGAAAACAACTGCCAATAACAATGTTTTTCCAGCCGAGCAAGAAAGAAAGGGTACCGGTGGCAAGTACTGTTCCTGAAGTTGTAACGACTGACAAAGAAATTGCCGATTCACCTTCCACAGAAGAGGAAGTGGTGTCCCCCAAAAAGACACCACCTGTTGAAGATATGTAATTTTTAATTTTAAGGCTTAATATCTTAATAATTGTTCTTATTATTTAAGCAGTAATGAACAGTATTGTAATGGGAGGGTTTTAAAAGTCTAAATGCACATAAATATATACGTAAAAATCGGCGATCCCACTTTGCGGAAAATCTCCTTTCGGGGTTGGTTTTTGAACACATCTACCGCGATATACAAGGGAACACTGTAGTTATAAATGATATAGTATAAAATATAAATAGAATTACTGATAATTTGTGAAAAAGATCTTGTGACAGGTGGAGGTAGCAAGTAAAAAGGAATATTAAACAGCGAGTAGTACTTAACTCTCTACTGAATTTTTGTCTTATTTGCAAGATCTTTTCTGCTGGGTGTTTACTTGTAAGACCCTACTTAATTGTAGGTGTTGCTGTTAAGATAATGTTTAATACTGTACATGTCACTTATAATATGCTAGTTAAAGTATGTTATTATTACAGTTGTTACTTATATACAGCCATGTGTAGTATAACGCCCTTCCCAAAAACATGCTGGCTATTAGTGAGAGGTACCTGTAACATACAAACCCACCTCTGATTCTCTTTCTTTTTATTGCTCTAGTCTAACTCATACAATATTATTTATTATGTTGCAATATATTTGTAAGGTACATATTCCTGATGTGTTATACATTTAAAAATAACATCTGACAAACATTAATAAATAAGGTTACAGAACCTAAAAAAACTATGAATTTCACACAAAAAATTCAACTCACTATGTCGCCTTTAAGTCCTTGATCTCCCTTTTCACCAGGAAATCCTCGCTCTCCCTTCATGCCAGGTGACCCTGGAACCCCTGAAGGTCCACGAGGTCCAGGTTGTCCACTAAAAGGTCCAAGAGGTTCCTCTCCTGATCCAAACCATCCAGAAGAATATCCAGATCCATCTAACTAATGTCAAAAGAAACATTTTTAAAAGATAAGTTAAAAGATACTAAACATTATAAAAACTATCATGAATATCAAAGTTTTAGATAATACATTTCAATACTACAATACAAAAAAAATAGCAAGCTCATAACTTTTTCATACACAGCAATTCTAATCATAGATAATTATTTGTAACAGATAAGAATTACAAAGATTTAATATATGATAATAATAAGGTCATTGGGATAGTATTAAGAGAAACACAAAAATTGTACTGGCAACAAAAAGAATGAAAAATAACTGAACCATCAAAAAATATGTCATATATTTAAATTATATATTTAGTCCTCATGGCAGTATTATTGAAGCAACACTAACAAAGTCAAAATTAAAAAATGTCCACATACACCAAAAATACTTTCTCGTCCATGTGATGGAGGTCCAGGTGGACCTGGCAATCCACGTGGTCCTGGAGTTCCTGGGATACCATTAAGACCAGGTTCACCTTTCTGTCCTGGTAGACCTTGTGGACCAGGAAATCCCTGGTCACCCTGATTGAAACCATACTCAATATGAAACATTTGTTACATGAAGGAAAACAAAAAAATATATCAAACTAAAAAAACTTTTACAGTTGGGATAAAAATTTTCAGAAATATTATAGGAAACAAAATTTTAACACTTTGAAAATAATATACGTGAAATTAATTAAATGCTTTATATAACTTATGAAAGAATATGTTGTAGTATAGGAAATATGAATATAAGCAATATTATGCTCTACTGATACATTAGCAAATCATTTTAGCAAACACATTAGTTTCCTGTGCATTGTTTATGAACAGCAATATGTGTTACAGATACAGAGGATCTACAAACACTGCAGATAATTTTGAAAACAATAAGTAATCAGCTATATACACAAACTTTAAAAGTGTTTTTCAATAATGTTAAAAATAATTTCTCAATTGTACAGACCTTAAAACCTTTTGTTCCAGCAGCCCCTTGGACTCCTGGCTCCCCTGGTATGCCCTAAGAAAATAAGTCGTTAAGTGAGGATTCATAAGTAAAATTTTAAAAGTAAACAAAAAAGTTCAACAGATCATAATTTTTATCTTTTGATTAATGTAACTGGTATTCTTTTAATATTCTATAAAACAGCAATCAGTATTGTAAGCTAATGTTAATATATTATTTTCCATCTGGCATTACATTAAAGGACTAACAAAGTCATAAAAGAAATTGTGAAGCTCAAATTGGCAAAAGGAGACAGATTGTAAACTGTCGAGTATGAAATGGCCAGATAATGCAAGAAATGTGAAAAGAATGCCAGCCTAAATGATCTTCTCCAAAAATCAGACAGCCAAAAACATGGTAAAGTGGTGAAATTGAAAGAAGGAAATCTGAATAAAGCAACAATAAGCAGGTGACAGCAAAGATTAAGCCAGATGCATAACCTGGAAAATCCAATCTGTGAGGTCTCTAGGTGAGAGAAGGATTCTATACAAGGAATAAATGGGAACCACAAAAGTGAGCATTGCAAGCTACATAACTTACTAGTAAAGAGCTTTAACAAGATACAAAAAGATATTCTGGATCAGAAAAATGATAAAGATTGGAGAAGGATGAAAGGACTGGAAAAAAAGGCAAAATTACTCATACACATGACCAATGTCATGTGCAGGAAATACTGATCAGGAAAAAGGAGAGCACAGATGTGGTGATACAAGGTATGACAGACATCAAGAGAAAACACATCCAAGCAGAAGAGGATAAAGGTCTTGAAGGAGAGATGATATAAAGAGCAGGATGGCAATGGCTTGAAAGGGAGAAGCATAAAGGTATGAAGGACCACATGAATATTTCAGTCAGGTAAAATGGTAGAATGAGGGGAACTATGAAGGCAAAAGGAAAAAACAAAGAGGATGAAGATGAGAGAAGCAAAAACCTGGCAATATCATGAATAATGGCAAGTGACTAATAAAGCAGATCAGGATCCAGCACTGGTAGACACAGAAAACCCTCTGTTAAAGAAACAAGCAGGAAAGGAAGTCAAGTATGGTGCAGAAGGATGGAACATGGGACACTATAATGGAATGATCAACAAAGAAATAAATCCCAATTATGATGGTAAACCAACATAGAGGAAGGGGGATGAAATGGAAAACTAGGGAAGCATCCCTTGGGAAAAGTTCAGACCATATGGTAAGGGACCAGACAAAAGCCATGTGTGAAATCAGAAAGGAACAACACAGCATACTGGAATGAGGTCTTTAAAAGAAGTAATAAATGTGACAAACAAAGGAAACACAGTAACAAGTACCATAGTGAAGCCAGCCAAAGCAAATGAGAGAATGAGCAGAAAGGAAAAACTTAATACTATCCTGACTGAGAAAAATGGCAACCATAGGTAAAGAAGGTGGAAATTGGGACCAAAAACAGGGAATTTTATAACTTAGTTGGTTAGTGAAGGCATCTAGCTCTAAAGTACCACACTGAGGAAAGAACCAGCAGACAAAGCACCACATGGGTACAATATTGTTGAGATGTGACAAACAATTCATAACAAAAGGCAGGATTATCCAGAATATGAGAATTCAACAAATGAATCTGGTAACTTTCGTTAGAGGATCTAATGTTTGAACAGAAAGAGATCCAACCAGATGCCCTCTGCCAAGTGAAGGAAGAGCCAACCAAAGAGTTGTCAGAATGAATCATAACTGGCCTCTTCCACAATGCCAGTAGAAAATTAACCAGAGCCTGTACATATGCACCGCAACTTGAAAAGCATCTGTGAATAGGTGCACATCTGTACAAAGTGTAGAAAAATGGGTATCCACTATGGTGTTGCCTTTATCCAACCACCAGGCAAAGACAAAGTCTGTCTGAATGTACAGAGATACAGAGAAAGAATGAAAGGAGCATCCAAAAGTTCCTAAAAAGAGATTCCATCAATCCTTCAAAACTTACTGGAAAGGCCTCATGTGAGCCCAATTGAGAGAAATAATAATTTCTAAAGAAGGCCATAAAATTAGGGCAGACATGTTCCACATTTTACCAAAGGAAGAAAATATTAAAACTAAGTTGCCTCAAATATGTCATGAGTCAAAATAGGATTCCACTAGAGGCGGGGAAGCTAAAATAAATAAGCCCAAAGGAAGCAAAAGAATATAGGACAAGAGAATCCTATGAATCACAATCAATAAGTTTGGGAACCAAAGTAAATGAGGACTGCAGAATTACACACATTCAACAAATGCCCATCTAGACAGAATGATGAAAGAACATACATAAATGTTGACATGAGATTTGGTAACAGGGAAAGAAAACCCCAGAACAGAGTAGTGAGTGAGCAGAATTAATCCTTGGAAGCAATAACAATGTACAAGAAAGGAAAACAAACCAACAGAAAAGTGGTACCATCTATTGATCAAATAAGTAGGTCGATGGCAAGTACCCATGAATCAGTAAGGCATCCCAATCTAAAAGCAAATACAAAGGAGGCAATGCAGAAGTGACAATTCGAGTAAGAAAACTAAACATCCAATCAAACAATGATGGGAAGCAGTGTAGAGTCTAAAGAGATAACTGATGAAAATGAAAACAAGGGTGAAGTAAGGTTCAATGTAAGGAGTAGGAATGATTAACTGGCACTCAGGCAAAAATATAAAATTAATAAGTACATCAAGCCTGGGGAGAAAGAGGTGCATACCCCCCCTCAAATGCAAGTACACCAAACTCCAATATATGTGAAAACTAAAAACGAAACTCCAGGCAAAATCCAAGTGTTAGGGGAGAGGGTAAAGAAGAGAATGAACAGTAAAAAGTAAACATAATAAATGTAAATATACCTAACACACAACATTCTGAAGGTGTGAGAACAGTCACAAAACAGTCACTGCCAGAAAAGATGGAAATGTATAGCAAAGGAATGAGACAGATAAAGGATCATTCAAATCACCCCAGTATTGCCCAGAATCATTAGCCAGAGAAACCCAGATCTGGCTACGGAAGAAAACAGTTGACTATAAAATGAACACCAACTCTTGTTGAAAAACTGATAAATCCTCAGTCACAAATGAAAGGCAGTAAGCCTGAAACATAGAAGGATAAAGTGCAATGAAAAGTTAACACTGGGAAATAGTGTTACTGGTAAGAAATCCCAAAACTTCAATGGGAGTGAAGAACAATATAATTGAACTGTAGTAAGATAACTACCATATAAATAAATTAAATACAATGCTGTTGTTGTGAAGAAACATTGCAAAAAATGTTTATATAAAAACCCAAGTAAAATTTGACAAATAATTTAACACTACTGTGTTGAACAATTGCCTTTTTTTTCTCCAAATAAATATAGACACAAATTTCCTTGATAATATTTGTGTTCATTTTCCTTTCTATTAATAAAACTACATATATTTCATTTCTAGATTAAAATATTAATTAGGTAGCTTAAATAAATCAATATATATCACAAATCTCTTATTTTTACACAGAAATACTTACAGGTTTTCCTCTTAACCCTGGCTCACCAGCCTTACCATCTTGTCCAAGTGGACCTGGAGAACCATCTTTACCAGGAGGTCCAGTGATGTTAAATAAAGAAATATCACAGGCACATTCAACTGGTGGTCCAGGAAGACCTTCTTTGGGTTCCTAAAGAAAATAATAGTTTTTAATTATTTTTTACACACTATTACAAAAATGGACTTTTCATCACAACCAAGTCTATAACTATATATTATCATATTTCCACAACATAAAAAACATGCAAAAAAAGCTTTTAGTTGATTTAATTTCAATTTATGTACAGTAATCAGTTAAAACTACATCACAGCTTTCAACAAATCAAATTATATACACAGATGAAACAGAAACTTTCATAATGGAAAACATGATGATCTACTATGATCTCCATCATTTAAAGAAATATGTTACTCACAGTACCAAACCAAGAATCAGTAGGTGGAATTGGAGCAGGTAATCCAGGTGGTCCTGGTGGTCCAACAGGGCCAATAACCAAATCTCCCTATCAAGTAATAGAAAATGAGAGCATCAACCTCAACTTTTACACCCTGAACTATTCATAAAAAATAAGGAAAATCTTTGTTTTAAATTAGAATAATTTACCTTAAATATATTCAATAAAAGTTACTCCATCTTTTACCAGCTAAACATAACCCTCTTTTCTGCTCTTGGATTTAACAGTGTAGATACAATTTTCTTACCTGATGAATAAGAAAGTCTCAATAGCAAGATTTTTTATTCCTATTTGGTGCAACAGCATAAATGTTAATTTTTATTGTATAAAATTTAAAAAGCCAAGATAACCATATTTTCGTTCTGTTGAGTTAACATTTCTTTTCAATTTTTCTTTCACTTATGATTTAAAAACATGTCTAAGAGTAATATCCATTTCATTAAAAAAGAACAGCAACCATACGTTGAGCAAGATAAGTGACTCTAGGCTAAATGAAAACTTAAACACTTTCTTCATCTATCAGATGATTTAAATGAATAAAACCAAAAAGAGTTTAATATTTTTTAAAGTCTTCCCTGGATTATGTGATAAGCTACTACAGTTTCAGATAAGGTATGTGACCAAATTCATATTTATAAAATTAAGCTTATTATTAATATCTAAAATGATATTTGTATAAGAAACAATGACTAAAAAATAAAAAGAATCATGAAACAATTTTTTTCTATGCATGCAGTTTTCTTAAGTGTTTACTGGATCAATTTTTCATAAACATTACTTAGTCTTGTCTCTCATATCTGCCCATATAACCAAAGTTATCATAACCAGTGAAAGAATTAATAACTCCACAAAAGTGAAAAAATATTTATACAACTACAAGTTTTAACATTAAACTGGACCCTTCTGTCCTATACCTAAAGTAAGTAAATTTTGTGGCAAAAGAGCAGGTTCTTAATAGTGCAAGTCACTGAATACTAATTTCACTGGTAAAAATTACAAAAAAGAGCTGTAAATTTATATAAAAGTAAATGCTATAAAATTAAAATATTTCTCAAAATATACAAAATTCGTGGAATACAATTTCTTAAAAATAAATTAGAATATGAACAAGAATAAAACTGGCTTTTTTAAGAGAAATTAGTTGATAATAAAAACACAGCCTAGAAGTTAATCTTTCCCATGTTTGAATTCTAACTTTGCAGAACTGATAGTAGTTATGTGCCTAAAAAATAGCAATATTCAAAATTTTCTTTCAAATCAAATTAAATAAATGGTGGTTTAATTGAAGACATAGGCTGTAAATTTTTGAAGGTATATAGTTCTGACTACACAAGTGAAAAATATGCTGTTTTTTTTTTTAAGTAGCTGTGACAGGCAAAATAGACATTAATTTGGTATTCCTATGGACTTCTGTGATTTGACAGTATAAATATTCAAGATGCTTGAATGCCTGAGTTCAACGAGTCTGTCTGAATTTAAGTAAAAAATATTAAGATTTTATTTTATTTTTCTGAAATTAAAAGTTTTCTTAAATTCTGTATATTATTAGGATAACTTTTCAGTTTTAAAATCATGTTAAACACACTGAACTACTATACTGTGTAAGGAAGCATATAATGCTAAAATAATAATAGGAAGACAAACAATGACTTATAAGAATAAGGAAGAGTTTTATTGATGATGGGACATACTACATGTTTTGACAAAACAATGGTCATAATGTGTTTGTTCTGCCCTCAATAAGGCTCTTTCTTATACTTACATATCACAGTCTGTCTATCTACTAAACTACTGCCTCTTTGAATTTATCAGTGATAATCTATAAAATTCCACAGAATTACACTTACAGATAATTTTTTACTAATGACTAACCTTATCACCCTTGGGTCCAATAGGCCCTGATATGCCCATTTCTCCTTTTTGGCCTTTCAAGGCATATTTAGAATAAAAATCCTCTGGTATGATGCCTTGTTCACCCTAAATAAACAGACTGACATTCCTGATAAATTTCACTTTCATAATCAAAAAATTTTAATTTTCTTTTTTGAAAAGTTTCTACAACACTATTATAAACACATATGCTGGGTTCAAACCGTACTATGTAATTCCATTAAAACACAGTGTTAATACTTTTGTGACTCATTTTAAGCCAGTTTTTTTAATACTTGATAAACTTGGTACTTTATTGCCAGATGTTACTTGTTGTTATTCTTGAAACACTGGTATTAAGCTCAGTATTTATAATTTAGGTGATAATGAAACACTTGTAAAAACTTCATTACTTTAAATATTGATTGCACAGTGTGATATTCTTAAAACAAAAAAAATTCAATACTTCTAGTACAGATGATACTGTGTGCTGTTAAAACATAACTTGTGGTCAAAATGTATTTTGCTAAAAGTTATGTTTCATTTTCAGAATATTTGGGTAGTAGTGTTGCTGCTGTCTTCCATGTTGTATTAATATTTTCAGTAATTTTGCAAGATGTAGATACTAGTAACATAAAATGAAACAAAAAATAAATTAAATGTTACATAGCTTGAATTTTACCACATTGCTATCTGACATATCAGCACAAAACACTTATCTGTATGTTTGTCCTGAGCAAAGATACAAATAGATTGTTTACACTCTATCCATTGCAGGTAAATGAATACTGAATTTAGTGTTTCAAGTTCATGAACTTACTGCTTACCTCACAGGGAACAGACAGGTGTTACATGTAATACTAAACAAGAGTAAAACAGGAAGTTAAAGAAATAAGGAATGACAGAATTATAAAATGTTAGTGTTACGATTAGTGAAAATATAATTATGTAAAAAAATTATCATGCACATACTGATAAACTTTGTCATAAAGAATATAAAATTAAATATTAATATAGTTTACATATTTTTAAAATTAATATGCTTTTATGAATGTTAGCAACAAAACATGCTAAGTAAATATTCAGTGCCATATGATGAAAAAGTCAAACAAACTTATATACTGGATACACCAAAACAAGACAGTAGAAAAACAGCTTAGTCTCATGCTGAAATACTTTTTATACTTCAGAACTTCACATTTCTTTTGGCAACAAGCTATCAATCAATACATGAAAATTAACTTGAATGGATTGGCACAATGAATTAAAATGTATAGAATGAAACTTATGATACTTTAAAAACTTGGACTTTCCTTCAATGGTACAGAAAGTTCTTAGTATGTCATAACTGTCACATTACTAAAACAATTTGTACTTGAATACCAAATAATCAGAGCCACTATGTTAACAGAGAGGAAGTGACAATTTCACTAAACTTAGAAAATTAGAAAGATTGGCACTCTTAAAGCATACAAGGAAAATGTTAAATTCTGAGATGATACACACCTCTAAACACAGAAAGCTAGAATTCAACATTGGTATGTAATAGGATCCAGTGTAAAAGTTACCTAAATGAGTTTCTTCCAGAGTTTGCCCATAAGAAACACATGGAGTGTGATACCCAATGGCAGGGGGTCCACAGGAGCACACTCATGGAAGACTAGTTCTCATTTCTTCCATGGTACATACACTCTATACCCAAAATGGAAAGAAGGAAGAGGCAAACAAGCCCCAAAAGTCATGAGTAGCAGCAGAGTAAGAACATGGTCATCTGAATACTTATACACAAGAGGTTAAAGAGCCAATATGTGCCGTATAGTGGGGCGCATTCAGATCTTAACAAGTGTTCATCTCAATTCTACCATCAGATTTCTTGGCATGATATGCTGTAGAAAGAGGGAACAGGAATTATTAGTGCATGTTGTTCTCAACTCTGTCATCAGGATATGAACTGTCACCAGCTGCAGGAAGAGAGCACAGAAGAAATGCCATATATATATAATGTTAGTATGTGCATTGATTCAACAGAACAGTCACTGCAGAAGGAGGGCATGATTTAAATGAGCTATACATCTCCATTTAAATGAACAGGAGATGATTGCAGGTATTTGATGGGTGAGTTCCAGGGCAAAACTAGGCAGCATCAGGTATGTATCTTCCAGATGTGGTATGAGGAAGGTCCCAATCATTTTCATCTCATGACCAAGAAGCAGAAAGAAAACACACCATTAATTCCTAGGCAGAGCACATGGGTGAAGATTCAGCACATAACCACCCAAAAACCCAACATTAGCAGAATATGTGGAATGCAGAAATGGTTGGCCAACTATGATCCAAAACTAAGTGGTCTCAGAAATTTTTCATCTGGTCTGCAGTAGAAGTAAGAACCATACTGACCATATATATGTGAGGACTTATGCTGACAAGTCCTGCTCCAACCAAAAGTTAGACCACCCAGAGCCAGGATATTACCAATGTATGAATATCGACTCCCAACTCAGATATGGCAAATCGTCCAATATGACTGTTAACACAATGGTATCCCTAACTAGTTTTCTCCTTGCTCCCCCTTGAGATGGGTGTTTCACAAGATCACTTAAATGTAAATTCCTTGTGATACTTGCTAATAACACACCTGTTCTGGACCATATGTACAGCATGTATAAAGTAGAGGGTGAGCTGCTGCTCATCTTTGTCATGCTTATATTGAATAAATCAGTGTGGTGTAGTTTTATATGTAGTGTGGTTTTGGGATCATCCATTGCACTCTCTCAAGCTTTGTAGTCTCTCCAGACTCCCCAGTGCACTTTTCACCCTACTTCCAGTGAAATATGGGAGTTTTTCACACTTACAAGTTTCAAGCTATTGGGGTGATTCCTTCATAGAAACAATCTGCTGGATGGAATCCACAAAGGTGGTGGTGTTCTTCTAGTGATTTTCCAGTTTTAAAATGCCTATTTGCAGTTCACCCCTCTAAGTAGGTGTCCTTCTCTTATTGTCATGCAGTTGTCTGTACCAAATGAGTAAGATTTTTAGACATTGAGTGAGTCAATCACATAAGTCCTCACACAGGTTTTGGGTCGTCTGTCTCACAAAAGATCTTCATGACATGTTTCAATTTTAGTTCTGAGGTTTCTTTTATTTTGAGGTTATTGATAACCTGAACCATTTTGGGCTTGATCACAATTTTGAGGTCGAGTCCATGTGATGGTCTTTCTTCAAATTCTGGATGAGGTATTCCCAGGCCCCTAGTATTAAGCTATCATATGTGTTCCTGAAGTCTTCTAATAGGTCTCTTCTGGATTCTAGGACCTAAGGTAAAGATGGTATAGTTCCTCATCTTACCCTAGTAAAGATGTCAGTACCAAGTGAGTGGACTTTTGTATATAGTTGATTTGACAAATGCAGACTTTTGTGCCATAACCATTCTCCACCGATGGGAATATCATCTCTTACCCATCTTCCATCATTAGATTAAGTGATTCTGTTTATTTTATATCTCTTTTTCATATCATCCTTTCTCATGTAAATATGTTTTCTTCTTGTTTCACCATGTCTGGTCCTCCTGAACTTTTCACTTTTCATTGTGAAGAGATACTTGGTTAAAATGTGCAATGCCCCTCCTCAAAATGTCTTTTGATCTATTCCTTTACATTAAAGAGAGTTCTTCAGATTCTTTTGGGGGATATGCCTTGTTTCCCTATTACCAGTCCCTCCTCCAATAAAATGTGGAATTTGAGCTAATATTGTGAGCAGAGGGATAGTATTGTATCAGAAGTTATAATTCTCCTAAATGAAAATGTATTTCCCTCTTTTCACACTTCACACCCTTCTCTCCATTATCTTCTACCATACTTCAAAGTGATATTTCTGTGGTGGTTCATAGAGGGATTCACATGCTCTCCTATTGGCAGAGAAGTGATGCATAGTAATTTACATGAGAGACATGTTGTATCTTTGAATTTCAACAAAGGGAGTGTTGAAGGCTTGTGATATGCATTCATAAAACTTTCACAGTTAGAGGGCAGAGTGAAGTACCTATCAGAAATACATTTTCATTTAACAATATTATAACATCCAGTATCATCTTTAGTAATTTAAAGTGTTTTTAAATGTCAGATGTGTGATTGTCTTCAAAAAAGATGTAAGCAGTATCACACAGAACCAAACCAACCAACCACAATCATATACAGTGTCTAGTAAAGTTAGTCACCACTTTTCTGGAAAATTTTCAGATTTTGTTGGCATCTAACCTTGCAATCATGAAACTTTTGAATAGGAATTAATATTTGGAATGTTCACAATTATTTCAAACTGAAAAGGCTAAAAAAACAAGTAATATTATGTAAGTAAAAACTTAATAACAACAAACCCACTTTGAAGAAAATAAAATTTTTGAGATGGCTTTATGTATGATGTATGATGTTTCAACAAGATTTTGTCATCATCAGTTATGACACTGTACATTTATAATAAAGTTTTTTCGTTACCCAGTCAAACTGCTTTAAAACTTTTATGTAAATTGGATTTGTGAAGAAAATTACAATATTCTCAATTGCATAAGTATTCAAACCTTTGCTACTGTATTCTTAAATCAGTCTAGGTGTAAAAGATTAATTTGAAAGGTCACAAAATTAGTTTAATGGTCTATGTGTCAACAAAGTGTTTTATACTTCAGAGCAAATGCATCTGTTCAAGCCACAACTCACATTGTAATATGACAAATAAATCACAAAGACTGAGGAGCTTAGCAAACATGTCAGGGATACAGTGGTAAAGAAGGACAGATTAGAAGATTATTACAACATAATTTCAAAGTCACTGTTAATCCATTTTAACTACTGTAAAGTCCATCATAAAGAAGTGGAACATAACTCATGCAACCAGTTGGTACCCAGTTGCTCTTTAAAATTAAGCAGAAATTTACATAGTCTGCAGTGTGGATTAGACAGAAGGACATATGCAAATTGCTATAGCCATCCAAGTACAGCCTGTTCAGAGTACAGACGAAATACCTGGTTAGGCACCACTCACCTCAGAGAGTGATTCAAAATGAAGCTGAAACAAGGGCCATTGAAAGTAAGGAATGGATTAGTAAAGACTTACCATGTATCACAGCCTCACCAAATTTGGAAGAATAGCTACAAATGGTGAATGTATGTGAAGTCCTCTGCATATCATATTGTAGAATCTCCTCCAATGGCCAGTGTAGATGAGAGACAAGAGGAAAGGGATATAGATGGTGAGTGGAACTGTGCAAGAAGGAAGGAGACAAAAAGGAATAAGCCACTTTGCACTCAATTAGTCAGGGTAACCAGGGAAAGATAGCAGGAAGGGGAATATTGCAAAAAAGAAAACAAGAGCGAACAAAGAACCTGGAAATATAACACACAAGCAATATAACAGTAAAGAGTACAGCAAGCTAAGTCCATCTAGATAAGATGGAAGGTAAAATGTGCAATTGAGAACAGGCAGATAGTACAAAAGGAGAACAAAATGTCATGAGCCACAGAAGCTATAGGAAAGAAAGGACAATCCAAATAAAGGATAAGGGAGAAAGAGTAGAGAAGAACCTTGGAATGTCAAGGGCAAAATTAAGCATCTTACAAAGACAAAAAGACCACAGTCCAGGAAGAGGAAAATAATATCCCACGAAAGAGAGGTGAAACATGGAACACATTGACAGAGTTTCAAACATAGGTACATGAATGCATGAAGGGCCATGAGAATGTCCAAGACCAGGAGTGGTGAATACCTTGAAGGCCAATGGAGATGGAATAACAGATCATACATAGAAGGGAAAGGGGAAGCAAGGGCCATGCAAAAAGTGGGAAAAACAAAAGTCATGAGATAATGCCACCCGAAGAACCCTTCTTAAAAAGCCATGTGAGACACTTAAAGATGCAGGCAATGGTGAGAAGACTGAAAATCTAAGTCAAGGTCCACGAGTGACAAACACCCCACTAGCAGAGATAGAAATTTAAAGAAGAAGGGTGAATGGAACATATTAAATATGAAGCTACTCTACAAGAAAAAGCAGAGAATCATGCCAAAGACCTGACAAAAATGTGGTGTGAAGATGGATGACAAAAGAAGCACTAGAGAGTGGATTGATAGAGCAGGCAAGGATAGAAGGGAAGAGGAAGGGGAGGGACCACCTGCAGTTGGAGAAAGTGAGGGATCCAGGGAGGAGCAACTGAAAGGACCATGCATGAAGCGGCATGGATACAGGAGACACTTGAAGAAGAAACGGATGGAAGGGTAAATATAGAGAAACAAATGAGATCAATCCTGGTAAGGCATCAACAATCAAAGCTGAAGAATGGGGAAGCATGGACCAAAACTAAGGTAATTGAGATTGAGGATGGTAGTAAAGGCATCAATAAGGGGCATACCTAGATGCAGATAGAGTCACCAAAAAAATGACAGAATTCAGAGACCACACCTAGGAGAAGAAAAATTCTGATAGAAAAGATGAGTGAAAGCACCTGTGACATGACATTCCATCAAAATAATTTAATGTGCGTGGGTCCAATAAAAATCTACAGTGCAAAAACACAGAAAATAGAACCTTGTGATCAAAAGAAACCACCCAGTAGAAATGTTAGAATGGATAATAACTTGCCGACAACTAATAAAAGAAAACAAATGATCAAAGCCCAATGAACAGCCAGGAGTTCAAAAACATTTATGCAAATATAAACCCATGCCCCAACTCTGAAGGGAATTATTTGTAAACAGATGTAACTCAGACTACAGAGGATGAAGCAAGACACTCATCAACATATGGGCCTTGTCTAACACCAACAAAGGCTGACAAACAAGGAAGGAAAATGAATAGAACTATCTAAGGGATCCTGTGGAAGTTTCCACTAGTTATGAAGGGCCCACTGAAGCAAATGTATGTGAGATCTGCTAAGGGATATGACAGGTGTCAGAGGCAACCACCATCCCAAAAGTTATAAAACCTCACCGACAGGAAGTAAAGAAAAAGACAGAGCAGTCTGAATGGCCAGGTCCACAGAATGGAGTCTAAGAGGTGAAGGTAGAATCTGACCGAGATGATTTTTGAAGAAAATACCCATATGTACAATGAACTGGGGAGGATGAAAAAAAGACCTCTCCAAGATCATCAACTATTCTACCTGCACATCTTCGAATAGTAGCTAATAAATAGGTCTGGCTAACTCCCATCCAGAAATGGCAAGAAGAAGCTAGATGTCCATGTACACATGGAAGCAGTCTCCAGGATATGAAGATGCCAATGAAAGGAACAAACCACTCAATATAAACAAACAGCACAAAAGCAAGACCATGGGACATGGTCCTAAAGTTATACCATTCCATAATGGGCAAATTGGTGCAGGTGTAACACCTGTTGAGGTAGGAAGACAAGGAGAAGATTTTGATCTTCACATGGAAGGAAATGCCATGGGCCACCACAAAAAATGAACAACAGTATTGCAGGAAATTGTGACAGACAGGGCCAGCAAAGGTAAAGACCAGAAACATGTCTCAGAGACACATCCAGCTTCAACAAAGAAAGGCAGAACCCTGTTGGTCAGGAGACACCCATGACAAAAAGGACACTAATCACGTTAAAGTCAAAACATCATAAAAAATGGGCAATGAATCCACAAGAATATAGAATTGTAGCCCCACAAAAAAAAACCAAAACAATGAACAACAAGAGTAGGGCCATAACCGAAGATAATACATGGTCAAAAGTGGAAGGAAAGGCAGGGGAAATGGTCCTAAATACCATATAGAGTTCCTATGAAAAGCCTTAGATAAGAAAACCAAGGTTGGAAAATGGAGCAGAGATAGGATGAATAGGAAACTTTTAGACACATTCCTCCAAATAGGTAAACTGAACTCACAAGCAATGGTCCATAATATGGTAGCCTGCCTAAAAAGTCACAAGGATGAACTGACTCAATGCCATCACCAAACAGGATGGCAAAAGCACAGTGTATAATCAAGCAAAAGGGAATAAGGAAACAAGAAAGCAATAGCAAGAAATAAAACACGTACCTGAGATATGAGTTTCAAGAAAACTGACAGGGGCTGAACAGAATCCTTTGGAAGATGTAGAAAGGCACAGCAAACTTCAAAGGGAGATCAAAATTATAATCAACCTATGCTTGTAAAAGGTTAAAAAATTACAGGCAGAATAAGATCATGAAAATGAGAGAATATGTACTCCTTATAGTGTTTCATCTCCCCCATGAACAAAGGCCACAAAGTTCCTCCCTGACAAGTCACTCATGCTTGTGGCCAAAAGTGAAGGAACAGACAAGTAACATACACCCGAAATGGTAAAAGCAACTTCAGAATTTATGTATGGCAAACATGAGTAAATCAAATGCTCTCAAAGAAAATTAAATGAAGTTGAACTAAGTTAATGTGAATGAAACTAAAGAAAGTTAAACCACTTCTAAGGTAATAAGTGTTCTAGAGAAATATGTCTTCACTCAATCACTGCTAAATGAGAAGTGGTTGTTTGGTGGAGGTGCATAGAGGGAGTTACATGTATTACATGATAGTAATGCTCTTCTGTTACTGGAGAGGTGATGCACAGTGATTTACATGAGAGACATGTTGAAACTTTGAATTCAAACAGAAAATGGGTTGAAAATGAGAAAAGCTAAGGAAGAGAACCATATCAGAAACACTGTTTACAGTACCTTGATTCCAGGTTGCCCTTCACCACCAGGTTCACCTTTCTGTCCTTTAGGGCCAGGCATTGTAGACACAGGACCATAGGAAGGCTCTATATACCAAAATACCAAATTGTGTGAACACTTAAACAGCTGACAACATACAGTGGTGTTGTGGCAGAAAGGATCAATTAAAATTTTGTTCTTAAACCATAAATTCAATAAGAAGTTATTTGGCCTTATAATAAATTGATGTTAACACTGACAATGGAGTATCTCTGATTTATTCACTTAATATAAGTAATTAGCCTAAATCTTAAACTTTCCTATTATCAAACCCAGTGTGTTTTAAAATAATTTAATTTTCTCTTGTTCTCACCATGCAGTATAGTTCAAAGAAGGAACTTCTTAAACTACCCAATAGTGAAGTGAAAAACAAAAAAATGTCCCATCCATGCTATAGTTAAAACATAAGAGACTTACATACTATTTAGTAAACCAAACAGTTTCAGTTGCAAAACAAAAATGAAGGGACAGGATATACTAACAGCATTGTGAGGTTAATAACTTGATTCAGACTATATAGCATTCACTTGACATGACAGAGATACAATGTTTAATCTTCAGCTATGACAAAAATTGAGTTAGGATAAAAATATTTCATTCAATGTGGAACTGTTTCATGACTGAGAAATGAAGCTTGTGGATGAACCTTGTTCATAAAAAGATAGTCATGTGATAACCACAATTTGTATTGTTAAGAAAAAAAAAATCTTAAAGCAGTTACAAAGTTAATTCAAATGCTCATTTGGTAAATAAGAAATACCAAGTTCAATCCTTAGCAATGAAATTACAAAAAGTAGATTACAAAAACTAATACCAAAATAAAATCCAATTCAGAAACTTCTTCTCTGCTCACTAATTTTTATTAGAGCTCTATGATGGATAAAAATAACTCCAAGGCTAGATCTTCAATGTAGAGCCTACTCACTCACAGATATAATACCAGGTAAGCTTTAAATTTTACAATTATGAGCTCAAGCAGTCTTACCTTTTCCCAGAAAAATCATGTCGATGGGTTGTATACAGGGACGTAGATCCTGGGAGGATAGGGTGATACATCCCCCTTCATTTTAGGTGGGGTATGGTTCATACAATCATCCCCCTAGAGCTTGGTTTGTTGAATTGTTTTATTGCATCACAGGCCTACAAATTTTGTGTTTGTTCTTGTGATTCTCGTGTTCTTACCAATCGAATTACATAGCTAGGCCTAAATGTAGGCTTTTTCAGTAGCCGAAATATACACTTTTAATAAAGGCGTGCTTCTAAGCTTTTCGATCTAAGCGATAGTTCGTAAGTATCAATCAGTAGGCCTAAGTACACATGCAAGGCATGGAAGCACTATCCCAGGATCTACCAACGTCTTGTACGTAGTGTAAGATTAAGTCAAATTTTCATCACAACAGATTGAACAGAGCATGAAATTCGAAAATGTTACTCCCAAACGTAAACTCTTGTGATCTAGATCTGTCAGGCCATTTATAGCTTGTAGCTGCATTAATCTCATGTGTATATTGTGCGGTTTTCCTACGCCATTTAATTTTATGCATGTGTAGCCGGTTTTATTGTTGAACGCTTTCCTCTCCTAAGCTGCTGACCATACTGTACGTTAAGTGTACAATTAACATGTTTGGGCCGCTCGGATCCAGACACAACCAAAATCACCAGCCCCCCCGCTCCCTTTAGTCTGAGGTTTGATTTTACAATAGAGCTTATAAGACTAGTGTTTGTGGCCCTCATTAATCCATGAAATTTCAGATTATCACCGCCCTCTAATAAAGTGCTCGTGCTTTATGGTAAAAAAACAACAACAATATACTCTCTTATCATAGGAAGTAAAAATATTGTATTTTCTTGTATAATTAGAACACAAAAGAAGCGAATTCATCGGCCTGAAGCCTCTACTCGAATTGTATTGCTAGTTTTTGTTTAGGTGTTTTTATTTAATAGACGCGCTTATAGACATTATATTACAACGTTTTTGCCTTTTGATGAGCTCTAACAGGAATATAATATATTTGTGATTGTTTAAGTATTTTTCGAGAAACTTGCAATTACTTGTGTTGTAACTACCACACATTATTGTTCTAGCGATGCCCAACAGTCAGTTGGCTCCGTAGTCACTGTGAGGTTCGCGCGTTCGACTTAAATACATTGTACAGTTCAGTCCTACTTTCATCTTGTTCTATCTTCGTTCGTTGTACGTTAGAGTTTTTCATTAAAGACTTATTTTAGCCTGTTGAGTCATCTGGGAAACAGATTCTAATTATGACAAGCAAGCGTCTGAAACTTTCTGATATTGGACAGTTCTGCAAGCCAGTTACTAGTACTACATGTGACAATACATATGCAGATAATCCAACAACCTCAAGCAGAGGAATAGAAACTTGCCATACAGAGGAAATACCATGTTCATCAGAGAACGAGTCTGAAAATGCTTGTGCAACTATTGCACATCATGAACTACCAGATAGTTGTGAAACAAGTTTGTGCAGTAATGAAAAATCTGACAACTCCACAGATATGGCGTGGAAAGGCATATCATCCAGACACACAACTAATATCACAATAGAAAGTAAAATCTCAAACTATCAACTTCCAGGGCAAGTGGTTTGATGAGTTCCCATGGCTGCACTTCAACAATTAGACTCAAAAAGTTATATGCTTTCATTGTGCCAAGGTGGAAAATAGAGGCCTTTTTACAGGGAAATTGGAGAGGCCAGTGGAGTGTACCTTCATATCCACTGGTTTTTGCAACTGGGAAAAGGCAAAACAGAAATTCAACGATCACCAATTCTTCTCTCAACACAGATTCATTACATCTCCAGAAGGTTCACTCGATGTAACTCTAGTAACTGTCCAGCTACATGATGGAAAAAAGAAGCAGCAGAAAGAATTCAAAATAGGTCAAGCCAAAATATTCAGAAGTTTACGTTTCTTACTGCATCAAGGTTTAGCATTACATGGACATACTGATATGGAGGGCAACTTCCTGCAGTTAATGAAGCTCCTGGAAGAGAAAGATCCTGAGCTGATGGCTTACTTTTCAAAGAAAACCATGTTCACACCACCCCAGGCTCAGAGTAAAGTTATGGAGATGTTCAGCCATCAAATACTGAGGAACATAGCACACAAAGTGCAGCAAAGTAAAATCTTTGCATTAATGGTTGATGGCACTCAAGATGTTACAGGTGCCGAACAGGAAGCAATATGTGTACGATACATAGATGAGAACCTTGACATCCATGAGACATTTCTTGGTTTGTACAGTGTTTCCAATACAACTGGTGTAATAATACCCTCGACTATACTTAATGTACTGACTAGACTCAATTTACCACTGTTAGGATTGAGAGCACTGACTTATGATGGAGCCACTAACATGAGTGGTGCATACAGTGGATGCCAGGCAAAAATACAAGAGAAGCAACTGTCAGCTTTGTTTTTTCACTGTGGAGCACACAAGGCTAATTTAATAATGCAACATGCAGTTGAAGCTTGTGAATGTGTTCAAGATTCTGTCCAGTGAATACATGAACTTGATGTTTTGCTTCAGAGGTCAGGCAAATACAAGACAATCTTTGAAAATATTGTATCATCAGACAGCCACAATGGACCAGTTAAATACATCCACCCACTGTGTCCAACATGCTGGTTGTGCCGCCTATCTGCAATTACATGTGCTAATGATCACGACAGTGACATTGTTGATTCTTTGTCTGAATTAGCAAATGAAAAATCAGATGTAGCAGTAAAAGCATGAAATCTGTTGGACAGATTTGACAAAGGAAAGACAGTTTTAGGATTGTTGATGGCTCAGCATCCATTAGCTTCATTAGAGAAACAAAAATGTGCATTCCAAGCAAAATCAGTGAGAGTATCTAACATGATTGAACCATCTGCAATGACAGTTGATTAATTGTGGGTAATGCGAAATGAGGAAAATTACAACAAGATATTTGATGAAGCTGAGAAAAAGGTAACTTCCCTAGATCTGGTGCCAATTGAACTACCACGCATTCGCAAATCCCCCAGAAGGATCACATGTGATGGCTCAGCACACCATTCTGCAACACCTAGAGATTACTGCAGAAACCAATATTTTGAATTTGTGGACACAGTCATAGAACATCTGAGCACTAGATTCAATGCAGACAACGACTTGAGGCAATATGTAGCACTTGAGAACATGATCACATCTTGCAAGATTCACAACTCGGTTATAAACTTCTATCCAGAAATCTCTTCACAATGGCTCGAGTTTCAATTGCTCATATTTTAAGGAACAACGAAAGCAGTATCTCTGAAAGGTGCCAAGGATGCTTACTGTAAAATGCATGAAGCAATCCAGCAGATGTTTAGTGGTTTCTTCTCATGAAAATTTTGCTTATATGTCCAGTATCCAGCTGTGTATGTGAACGCAGCTTTTCTGCATTAAGACAGTTGAAGACATGGTTAATGTCAACTGTGTCTCAGTGCTGCCTCAACCATGTGGCAGTTTGTCACATTCACAAAGATGAGGTCAACAAGATAAATATAGAAGAGCTTATGAAATATTTCATAAACAGATCATCACAAAGGAAGTCTACATTTTCTCAAACGTTTTCATGTAGACTAGAGGACGAAATGAATCTTACTTCAATGAAAAGTGTGAATTATTATGTGCTACATTGTACTGATGTGTAATTTTAAAGAGTTCGCAAAGACATTTTAATTATTTTTCTCAAACAACATGAACAGTTTTTCAGTAGATATAAACTTATCAAGGGTATTTTCTAATTTTATTTATATTTGAAAACATAATTCATGCAATGAAAGTTATTAGTAACCTTGTCAAGTGTAATGGCCATCTTTTATTCTGTACAGTGCAGGAATAAATTCATGTGGTAGTTAATTTGTGACACATTTATCTTAATTCTATTAACATTTTGAAAACTGTTCACAACACCTCACTTATACAATTCTACATGGAAACCTTGTAGTATCCTGGCAACAAGATTACTCTGCAATTGCATGTTTACAGCTTTCAGGTTCACGTAATTAGAGATTACCAATATGCAAATTGAATATTCCATATAAGTGGTTGCAAAAATCATCCCCCCCCATCGGGTGTAAGAAAATCTATGCCCCTGGTTGTATTGGTATTTATACTTTTACCTATACTAATCTTCATATTCAAAAACTAAGTAACTTAAAATATGTTTATAAGATCATAAAAAAAAACTCTTAAACAGGGATTTAATCCCAGGACTTCACATTCACAGCGCTAGTGCTATACTTAATGGGCTAATTTGAAATAAATGAAGAAAATTATATTGTCATCATTTCTTCTTTCAGATTGAGCTTAATATTGGAATATAATCATTATATATATATATATATAAATTATCACACACACACATACACACCCATTAATAATAATTTACAAATTCTACTTTTGTTTTGTGCAATCATCTTGGCTAAACTTGAGTACAGTGTGTAATGTAATTTAACAATGACATGATACTGGTTGTACTTTGTTATTGATTAGCTTTTACTACAATTTTATGTTAATAACAGTAAGTGTGACAACTATGTATACTAAGTTGTGGTACATGAAGAAATGTTAGAGGTTAGTAGTTTCTCATTACTGTCAGTTCTATCTGAGTTTCAATCTATTAGCTGCTGATTAACTTCACTACTAAGTATGTGAATGGTTCTTGCCCTGTATGTAAGAATTGTTTCATGTAATTTATCTTTGTGTTAATACATAGTTTCTAGATTTACTCATTACTTTTGATATGAGCTAGTGAAGGCTGATGTCAATAGCCTAGTAAGACATAGTACTGAAGAAGGTTGTCACAAACAGTGGTTAATTCACCTTAAATGTCTTAGTTTCTTTTACTCACAAAGATATATTAACCCAACATAAAGCACATACATTTCAAAAATAAATCTAATATAGAAGCAAATTTTAAAATTCTAATACTAAAAGTCATCAAAGTGTACAAACTTTATAACATGGTAAAAAAATAAAAACCAAACCTAAAATACTATATCCTTCTTCAAAACCTGGTAATGGCGGTGGTGGTGGTGAAGGTAATGGAGGTGGGCCTTCAGAACAGAAAAGAATCATGGAAATTAAATATGAATAATTTTATCCTAAAATTATATCAGAGCATAGTTTGAGATACAAAACACTGGCATGTTAGACCCAAAAAGTGTATATTAAAACTACTAAGTTTTTGATTAAATGCTTTCTGTAACCTATATTAATTACAAAAGTTACAATATTTACAGCAGTAATAAGTTTTCATGCTTAAGTTTTTAATCCTAATTTTTAAAATAGCACAAAATCCTTTTATCTTATGAAACTGTAAATTCAAAATTTTGGGCATAATCAGTTAATTACAATATTATAAATATAGATTAAATAATTTAATTAATTAAAAATACTTTAAAAAATTAACTCACATATAATTCCAAAACAGAATGCATGAAAAAATAAAAGTAAAATGTAAAATGATTAGAAATATGAATCAAGGAAAGGTAGTAAAGAAATTTATATTGCATTCTGTGCTGTAGCTGTATTGAAGCCTAGTTATATCAGGCAATCTAATAAAAAAATATCATTTAACATGATTCTTTTCATCAACAAGGCTCCTAAGTAACATTTCTGAACCATATACACGATAATCTCAATTACTTTTTACTTGGCTTGCGAAATGAACTTCAGATATTTCACACATCAGGCAAGTGCTCTACTACGAGCTGAAAGGTTAACAATAGCATTTTAACAACTTAAACTATCGTATTCTTTCCTCTCTGACAAACACATCTTCAAGGTTTGTGGTACAGCTCCATGTTTGGTTCCAGTTTTTATTATAAAAATTTAAAATGTATTTGTTCCGTGTTTGGATTTGAACCTCAAACCTCGTGTATCCCCTTCGCTGATAAAAAGTTTTTGGCATTCACGAAAATGCCCAATGAAACACGTTTTGATATATACAGGCCCTTCTGAACGAAATGGACTCTTAAATAAGTGTTTAACACATTTTTAGTATAAACATATCATGATCATACTTTTATAATACGCATACGGCATTTCCCAAATATATTCAGTCGACATAACAAATTCTGTTAACCTAATTCAATGTTTTTTATTTTATTCTTTTAATTATTTTTGGCTCAATAGTACATTTGCTCGCAAACAATTATAAATATATATACTCCAAGAAAGCGTTTTATTTTTATTTTGTGATGTATACAACTTCTATAGTCCAAACAGATTACTCGTAATCCCATCACAGATCTACACAATGATTTACAGTTGCCTTATCATGTGATATCAACATGCTTCATTTCTGTATATTGCAGTTGAGTAATTATTTTTTACCAAAAGTTCCAATAAAATGCATTTATTTCATTTTTCAGTTCAGTTACAGACAAGTGTTTCCGAAAACTTAAAACCTTCTTAACTGAAGCACAATCTGAAACAGTCACAATAGACAAAAACAAGTATTCAAGTTGTCAGAAAGCATTGTTTTAGAATACGACACAATGCAAATAACAGTTTGGGAATGTTCAAATTTGTATAAATCAAATGCGGAAGAGACACTGAGTATGTCATAATATCAGCTACTATATTACCCTGAATATAAAATTAGTCATATGTAATACAAACACCTTTACTCAAAGATGATCGCAAAGTTCTTAGGTGATAAACTTGCAAAACCATAAATTTGATTACGTCACTTACCCCTGTGGCGTTTCGTTGTTTCCTCCTGATACAAATCACTTCCCCCACTTGATATTGGTATATAACCCTCATCATCTTCAGAAACAGGCTTCTGATATATGTAATATAATATATATATACATACACACACATTTGTGTTTCTGCTCTACCTAGTAAACGTTACCAACGTTTAACCTAAGCAATCACAGATTTTTGTGCTTATGGTTTAAGAATTTTCATTCTCAATGTATAATGAAAATATGTGAAAAAAAAAACTACATAAACAAATGGAAACCTTCAAGATACAGAACAGACAAAACTACCTTTTCTGCACGTATTACACAGGACCTATCATCTGGTGAAAGATAATGTTAATAAGATGCATTTAATGTGAATAAAAAACAAAATGAATAAATTAAAATGAAGATGTTTGTTTAATTTTACACAAATTTATTTGAGGGCTATCTGCGTTAGCCGGTACTGCGTGACAGACTGGAGGGAAAACAAATAGTTAAACCTTCAAATCGAGTGGTAAGAGTAATTGTAGTGTTACAACTCTCTCATAGCTGTTAAGGTAAGCATGTTCGGTAGTGATGGAATTCCACCCCGTGACTCGCGTATTGCAGTTTGAGCGCCATAAAGACTAGACCATGGTAGATGAAAACGAAGATGAGAGCATACTGTTTATTTCCTAAGGATCTGAAATTTTTATAAAGCATGAACTAGTTTTTAAGATACTTAAAATAAACAAGGAATGCATATGCGCACTTACATGAGTTTAAATGGATTTATTAGAACATGAAGAAATAAGATAATACAGAATTAATATATCTACTTATAATTACGTGTGAGACCGTGTTTTACGCAGCTGAAGTACATTGTAAAACCCCGTTTACAGCCTTGTCTAGACTTAACTACCCGTGCGCAGTTTTGATCTGTAAGTGAATGGTATTTAGAGTATTTAGGGTGAATCAGATCTATTTTAACACTTCTCACGCTTATCAAGCTTCACAGCTAGTTTTAGACAGTGCTGATGTAGTTTTTATAAATAACTCAATAGAACTTTCTTTCATCGTGTGGCAATTGGTGCAAAACTTCGGTAAACTAACAACTAGATATTTTGAACACTGGTCTAAGAACTCCAAACAAAATCACACAATAGTACGTTTACAACATGTGAACGATATTATATCGATCGTCTCCAGTGCTAGCGTGTCAGGGGTCATTAGACAGGTTAGGATACGAAAGCCACAGCAGCAGTCCAGAATATATAAATTTCTATATATAATAACTCCTAAGAGCTTGAATCAGACGAAGTGAATTATAATTATGATAAATTTTATTAAAATAATTGGCCCCCCAGTGGCTCAGCGGTATGTCTGCGGACTTACACGCTAAAAAGCGGGTTTCGATACCCGTGGTGGGCAGAGCACAGATAGCCCATTGTGTAGCTTTGTGCTTAATCCAAAACAACAACAAAAAAACAACAAATTAAAATAATTAAGGGGTAGAGGTTAATAACACACTATTATTTATTCATTCTTTTATAAAAACCCATTTTTGAATAACTCTAAATTACATTTATAGCATATAACTCCTGACACCACTTTAACGAATTTAAACACTTCTTTTAAGTTATGCGTCAATCATTAGTCTAATATTGAATGCTTTACACGCTCATTTTTTAACCTTTTTTCAGCAAATTGAAAAAATAACTTAATGATAATTTGTTTTGATTATAGGTTATATTTCAACCCGCAAATGTCAAAATGAATTTTGTGAGTTATTGTTAAATAGCCCCTATACATTTTAATTAATAATTACATATTTGTTGCTTTCAAATTAAATCGACATAATGGCTAAATGCATTGTAAGGTAGATCAAAATTCAAATTTGTTTGTAAATGTTAACCCGAAGTAGGGCAACCAGTCAGCAACACCCTCCACCTAGTCGGGCTACTCTTAACTGAATAACGAAAAAATAATTTCTTTCACTCCTGTTATACGTGTTTTTTGAACAAATCTAACTGTTCTTGTGTTTCGGACTAAATGCTTAAGCAAGTAACTGAGTTAACTCAATTTAAAGTTCATCCCAAAATAACAAATGTTTAACTTTCTAAGCCTCTTTTCAGTTACTCTTCTTTATTGTTTATAACATCTTTTGTAACATAACTATGGATATAATATATTCAAAGAAATAACTTATTTCTTGTTAAGCGCAAAAACCACTATTGGCTATCTCTGATGCACCCAGAACAAGCATAATAACCAGTTTTTAACAATACAAGCCTCCAGACTTACTGCTAAACCACATGGAGAGGTGCTACACCTGTTTTTGAGATCATGGTTGGATTAAAAATTACCGAAAAAATTCATGCCTAATGTCTTTTACATTTACATCGATTAAGCATGTTGACAAACTAGGAAATCCACACCCACCCAAAATGATTCGGTGAGAAGTCTGAGAACTTATAACATTAAAAATTGAGTTTTGATACCAGGGGTGGACACATATTAGATACTTAGATTTTAATTGGTAATTCCTTTACCAGTTTTCAGTAATTAACCCTAATACTACAGAACACCTAAATATTATTTTTGTACGCCTAGCTGACATTAGCCCCCCAGTGGCTCAGGGGTATGTTTGCGGACTTATAACGCTAAAAACCGGGTTTTAATACCCGTGGTGGGAATAGCACAAATAGCCCATTGTGTAGCTTTGTACTTAATTCAAAACAACAACTAACTGACATTAATAAGAAATAAAAATTGACAACTTTTAAAAAAGATACAAATTTTAATATTTTTGTAAGACCATAAAAAACTGTATGTCTTCATAACTTACCGGCTCTATGTCACCACGATAATTATTGAAGCCTCCACTGCCAATATCCTGGAATACAAGAATTTTGCTTTTCATATTTGTTAATTCGCAATAAAGCAGAACAAGCGAAATGTTTTATGAGTTAGCAGCTATGTACATATTGTCAACACTTCCCAGACACAAACTAAATGAACAAACTTTTATATTTGTGAAGATCTTTATTTTTAATAATAATATCAGTGCTTAGTCCGTTATTATAGTATTTTATACATACACACGATTCTTTAAACATGTTTGGATTAAACACAGCTCTGTTTATATACTGTATTTTGAATAAATTTAGACCACATGTCTTAGTAATTCTGTTTTATGTATACGCACACACATTAAATGTCTTTAAAAAATATTCGACTTGGTTTTATTACAATAAGTCAAACGTCAAGACCTCCTGAATAAATATAATAAATTGGATTGCCAATAACATGATTTTGCATTTGAAAGATTCATTCTTGAGGACATAGCTAAATAAAGAATTATGTTAGTCCATTGGGTCCAATACTTTTGAGAGCTAAGCTAAAATAACGCGTTTAAAACTCACGTATTGAAAATATACACATAGTACGCTGTAAATGAATACGTTTACGATATTAAGATTGTTATGCATATACCTTATTCACTAAGAGACATTTCTCAAGTATCCTACATTTAAAGGACCCAAAAGAGTATAAACATCACTTCTGTGTTTACGGTATCAAACTACAGGCCAATAAAAACCACATAAGACAGTTCTTTAAAAGTGTGCAGATGGCACTAGCAAACATGAATTTAGAGCGCTTTGATAAATAACCATTAACTTAAACTCAATGAGAGAACTTAACTTTACTGGGAGTAAGTATCTTAATAACACCCCTTACATTTGCCAGTAACCTATTTAAACGAATTAGTTACATTACATGGTTAAGTACTGAGAGACCAGCAGCTGAGTTTACTTTATTATGGATATTGAACCTGAGAATAGGGTATGGTTTCGTTTACAGAGGTCAAGTCGCTCTGTTAAAGCAATTGTACGTGTGATGAATTTGTAACGTGATATTTTAAAATATCACCAGGGAAGGTGGGTATTTTAGTTTTTTCCAAACTATACCTAACAATGTGGATTTTAAACAAAATGTGCTTGTTCGATCATGTTGCTTTGTTCTTTTTTTTTTGTTTTGGTTTCAAATTCAAGATACAGATTGTTAAATAGATACCGAATGATAAAACAAATATGTTACTCTTTATCGGTGTTTGAACAAAAATCAACTAACTTCTTCTGACTCCCTCAAGTAAAAAAAAAATATGAAACCAAAAAACGACTTTTAGAGAATAAAATTCATATTTCATGATATTAAACTGTTATTTAAAACGTTCAGGTTTAGAAACTGTTATACACTGAAGCTACTACATAGGGTTTGTTTGTTTGTTTGTTTTGGAATTTCGCACAAAGCTACTCGAGGGCTATCTGTGCTAGCCGTCCCTAATTTAGCAGTGTAAGACTAGAGGGAAGGCAGCTAGTCATCACCACCCACCGCCAACTGTTGGGCTACTCTTTTACCAACGAATAGTGGGACTGACCGTAACATTATACACCCCCACGGCTGGGAGGGCGAGCATGTTTAGCGCGACGCGGGCACAAACCCGTGACCCTCGGATTACGAGTCAAATGCCTTACGCGCTCGGCCATGCCAGGCCTACTACATAGGGAGTTCTTTTTTTATAATTTTTGATCTTTCAAAGAAAAACTTGTTATGTATTATAATTTATCTCGGACGAGTTTCCGATTCATGCAAATTCCTTTCATGTTAATACACAGATACACTTCACCTGATGGGAATACTAGCTAGCTCTACTGTTCAGGCGTGAGCTTTTTTTCTGGTGGAGTTATACTATGGCTTCGTATAAATACTAACGTCGAAGATAATTTTCTAAAATTGAACAGTCCGTAATGTTCGAAATGCATAAATGTTTTTGGTCAAATATCTGTAGTATTCCGATTAATAAGCATCTATCACGATTTTAGGTTCCGAAGCTTACAGTATACGGACTGCAGCAAACTAACAATATTATATTACTGTCTCTCGGCGTCTTGCAATAGCTAACTATTATACTCATTAGATGAGAGCCCCCCAGTGGCTCAGCGGTATGTCTGCGGACTTACACGCTAAAATCCGGGTTTCGATACCCGTGGTGGGCAGAGCACAGATAGCCCATTGTGTAGCTTTGTGCTTAATTCAAAACAACAACAACAACAACAACATTAGACGAGATTGTCGAAAGTTCAACAGTGTTCGAAGATAAGCTAATGTTTTTTTGTAAAACATATTGTTGGTTTTTACTCTCGAGAATCTTCTACAAACGGGAATTGCGCAATATATTGCATCAAACAGGAACAAACGTAGATATTAAAATAAATGTATAACAGTAAATCTGTTACAAAGCTAAAAATGTAAGATCGACTCTCCTAGCACGAGATAAGTGCTGTTTGCAGACGATAGGACTTTTGTTCATCAAAACAGATACTCTGGAATAGAATCACGAATTTGCTCTGCTAGTAACTTTCTTAGCTTCTTAACATTAACATTAGTTTACATATTCAAGCTCGCAACGAATATAGATCTAATCGTCATCATAAGAATGACTTGAAAGCCTTTTAAGAGTTTTGTTTCGTCTTTTGAGCAATAATGATATCGAGAAAGCAGCAGATTTGCAAGTGTATTGCGCTTAACACAAATCTTAGGTGAAGAGGATTCTACAAACGTATTGGAAAAGAAAGATGTTTCACACACCTTTTACAACAAAAGAATGTAGTAAAACTGTTAATCAGAGGTCATGAAACTGCAAAATGTATGTGCTAGAGAAAGGTTTAACAAAAACCTTATACCAAGAAGACACTTCACAAAACCTTAATGATTCTGATAAAAATATTCTGAATATGATAACATAAAAACAGAACCAAATATTGAACGTCACTGAATACAGAGATCTACAAGGACAATAGCTCATGCACTCATAATTCCAGTTATCTTGTTAACAGTGAACCAAAGCTATTTTAACAACATAAATAACTTGTTCATTTTGTGTTAGATAAAATATATGATGATAATTAGTTTGGGCTTGTTCTAGCATTATTTAGTAGTTAGTTTAACAACTTTAAATTGAAAATGATATTGTTGTACACTCAATGCAAAATACAATTATCATTTAAAGCACAGATTTTTTTGTGATCCTGCTGTACAATGTCATCTGAAAAAGAGATGAGCTAGAAACTGCTAATCTAGTTTGCCTTGGCTCAACCAATACCTACGTATCTGCACGTGCTTTCACCCTATAGTTTTGCTGTTCTAAGTTAGTCGTCATTAATCCCAATAACAAAAATCTAAAAACCTACTTTACTCTTAAATGAACTTGTAGTGACAATTTCAGACTGATAGCTCACGTGACGTTTTTTTACGTAGGCGTGGGCAAAGAATTTTGGTTACCATTTAGTTGTTTTTATTGAATAACTTTGCACCTGTGGTTTTATATAGACAAATCTGACACCTACTTGTAGGTTGTGAAGATATAACAGTGTATCAGGTGCTTAAAATCCATAAAATTTAAGTATGTTCTTCTATCAAATAAAATTTCTGTACTTTTTTTGGTGCGAACAAATAAGTTTGGAAGAAATTCAATCAAAATTGGAGATTTTATTTCTCGAGTACTTCTTAATGAATTGCCTTGGAAAATTTTATGTGTAGTAAGGATCCAGTAGAACACATACACTAAAAATATGTGATAATTTCAGTTACGAAAGTCCAAGTTAGGGAAAGTGGAAAATTGCTAAACTGTTAGCAACATATAGTGCAGGGGTGGCCAAACTTGCTTAACGTAAGAGTTTGTTTATTTTTTAAATTCGCACAAAGCTACTCGAGGGTTATTTGTGCTAGCCGTCCCTAATTTAGTAGTGTAAGGCTAGAGGGAAGGCAGCTAGTCATCATCACCCACCGCCAACTCTTGAGCTACTCTTTTACCAACGAAAAGTGGGATTGGTCGTCACATTATAACGCCCCCACGGCTGGGAGGGTGAGCATGTTTAGCGCGACTCGGATGCGAACTCGCGACCCTCAGATTACGAGCGCATGCCTTATCGCGCTCGGCCATGCCAGGCCTACTTAACGTAAGAGCCACATACGATAAACTTCAGATGTTTGAAAGCTGCAAGACATGAACAAATATTACACACACGTTTTTACTGTTACATGCACATTCTGTTACATTAATTTCATATAAGTATTAACAATTACATTACGTAATAATATTTATTCATGTATGTAGTTTTTAAACTGTTAAATTGTATTAGTTTAATAACAACAAAGTACACATGTATATACCAAATGTTTTCAAAATCCTGACTGATAATTGTTTTAATTATATTGAGCATATTCAGTACGGCAATAAACTACAGAAACATCTAAGAAAAACAAGTAAATTTGCATTTCATTAACATTAGATGAAACTGCCAAAATAAAAATAAAAGGGGTAAAAACAGATATTTTTAGCGATATATATTTGTTTTCGTAAATATCTGGTTAAAATATGGAGGAAAATATGTAAAACAATAAAATTATTTGAAATATTTTAATCAGATACTACCTTACAGAATTTTAGTCTTATCATAATATTATTCTGACACAAACAGACATGGATACAATTATCAAGCTATTTACTTCTAGTATAGGTCTTGTGAGTTTCCATCTTGATTGTGAGTTGTTGAAATTCCGTCTAATATATCGTCAAATCTGGCATTAAAATTAGGATATAAATTCTTAAATATATTTACTCTCAATGAACATTAAACTTACGTTTCAATCCGATGGACTCTCAGTTTATACCCAGTAAATAATTATAAAGCTTGAAAATTTTGTATTTACTTTTTATATTAATTGTGATGCGAAAAGGAGCTTAGCCATCATATTTCCGCGAGCCGCACATTAGGATTAGCAACAATTATACACAGCAATAAGTGATTTTTCTGATAAGCAAGGTCACTAAAACTTGGCATCTCCCAGACAAAGTGTTCCGATTTGTCATATCATGGGAATGGTTTCACAACCAGATTTATTTTTATTTTTCTGACACACACACTTCTTTTCTCCTTTAAATCACTGAAGCACGCTTATATTTCATTATATATGTAGGATTAAAGAGTTAGATGATATCTCACTTTTCTTGAATCACTCCAGTTTATATTTGTATCTCTATTTCAAGGTACTTGCATTGTATTGACACAATAATTATCTTCATGTGTGACATTTCTGAAATAATTAAATTACATTGTTACATTTTTGAGTCAAATTGTTTGGATGATCTTTATGCTTATATTATATTAACATGTTAGATAAATCCTCATACTTGTATGTATACCCTTTAGTTATTATATCATTTAAGAATCCCCATTTACTATTTATTTTGGCCAGGCATTTGATTCGTAATCTGAGGGTCGCGGGTTTGCATCCCCGTCGCACCAAACATGCTCGTCGTTTCAACCGTGGGGGCGTTATAACGTACGGTCAATCCCACTATTTCATGGTAAAAGAGTAACCCAAGAGTTAGCGGTGGGCGGTGATTACTAACTGCCTTCCCTCTAGTCTTACACTTTTAAATTAGGGACGGCTAGCGCAGATAGCCCTTGAATAGCTTTGCGCGAAATTAAAAAAAACAATAATTATTGTTTCTAATTCTACTTATTGTACAAATCTTTGCCTCAGTCGTACTCAACTGGGCCCCAGGTGTCGAATCAATACTCTTGTTGAATTATATCAGTGAGATTAAATCTTCAGCTACACTTTCATTTCTCTTGGACCAAACGTTTTACAATGTATTATGTCTGTAACAGGTTTTTCATACTTCTAATGAATAAATCTTATTCTAACTCGGCCTCATTCGTCTAATTTAATCTAGCTACGTTTAAGTAAAATTAGTAACATTTATAGCAAGATTCGTTAAAAGAAAACAGTAATTAATTTTATTATATTCACAATGGACGGTTCACTTCAAAAAACATGATCTTCAAGTGTCTAGTAAGTATATGGGGTCGAGATGAACAACGGCTAAGTCTTGTACACGCTATTTGCTAATAAACTAATTTGAAATATGTATAAACAGTTTGTGAGTATATAACTAACGCAGAAGTAAAAAAACAGCGACGAAAATTTGTTCCCATTACCGAGAACAGGTTTTTCATTACCAGTGTTACAGCCTGGGAGTGTGGACTTGTCGCTTCCACTCATCTAATCTCCAACGTGACTTGTCAGGAATTTAGGACAGCATGTTTGTGGACAGTACACGTCACATGACCCAGTATATGATATACACACTATTTCAGCTCTCGAGCTCTGACAAATAATAACATAAAAAAGGAAGGCCACAACTCGAACTTAACACATCCTGGGTTTATTATATTGAAATCTCGATAAACAAACTATGACTAAATATTCAGACTGGTACAAAACACTAATTTCTTAAGCAACAAGAAGTATAATAATTACGGATAATATGTGCAATGTAACGGTTTCTATATTAAACAAACATATCGAAGCTCTCATGACCTTCTAAAGAAGATTAGCACCCACACATGTGTAGCTAGAACATTACATTTGACAAGAAAATAGCATGTTAAGATTTACTGTACGTGTATTTAATAATAAACAACCTAGTATATAATGATGCGATTCACCGCGTGTGTCGGCGTTTAAGCATCCACTACCCAAAAAGACCCTTAAATATAATATATTTTTAGTTTTTAAAAGTATATCTGCTTTGAATTGAGTATATTACTACCTTTTTCTATTCACAAACCTCTTGAAGAGGCCTCATAATCACATATATTACATAAAAAACAAGTACAAATATCAAATACACAGTTATATACAATTGAATGCACCCAATACTATCTTTTATTGCTCATATCAAAGGACACAAAATAATGTAACGTTGTGAACAAGGACGAGCAAGTTTAGAATAAAATCAAAAGAAAGAACGACATCATTATGAATAACATACCTGAAATAATCAAAACTTATTTGTTTCTTAACTGACCCTTATAAAATGACAACAGAATTAAATGGATATTTTTGGCTAAACAAATTTTCCTAACAGTCATAATACAATATTTAGCTAATGTAATAAAAAACACACACTGTAGGCTGTCGTTTCTGATTCATTGGTACTGATTTTTGAATGATAAAAGAAATAGTGTCGAAAACTAATGTCCATAAGGGTTGAATCATTGGACACAGGCAATATAAATGTCTCACTGTTTCAGTGTCTTTACCACAAAGAGTACATAAACCAGTATCATGTTTTTACACATGAACAAGTTTATTGTTCGTCATTAAAGCATTGTGATAAAATAAATAATCCACATCAGCAGAGACAAAGTTTTTAAATGGGTGATAAGCATATTTATGTATTTTTTCAAGTTAGTATCTCTTAAAATATCATTCCATGCAGTAATTTCTTCAGTAGTGGGGATGGAGTTCTGGTACATTAACTTAATCATTTTTTCAACAGGAAGATCATTTAAGTGGATGACATTTTCGTCATCTGAATCTCACACCTGAAAAATAAATTTTGTCGTACCTGTAATTGGGGGAATCTCTCTTTCTACCAAGTCTTTCCATTCTTCTTGGAATAGCATCATATAACTTTTTGTAATACTGTCTAACTTGAACAGGTATCACACTTTCAGATACATTCTGACATAACTGGATAATAGTTTTTAAGGGAAGTCAACGAGGGACAAATTCGTAAGTGAAGACCCTTCAGCGAATTAGTCCAGCGCTAATAAAATTTTTATTATAGAATGTGCATAATCCCATAGTGGGAACAAAAACGTTGCGAAACAGTTGTTGCCGGAAAACAACTTTTGTGTTATTTAGAAAGATTCGACAACACCTGACGAGCGTTTTACATGACTCTAACCCTTCACAATAAAATGTAGGAACATTCAGCATGTGTCATGTCACAATATCACACATCGTGCCCAAGATTTAAATAACCATAGTTGCCTAAAAGATGGGCAAAGAGGATAAACAGAGATGGAAATGTGTTATAATCTGAAGAACCATTTTAACCTAAATGCCGCCATTTTCATCTTGACGTCTGTTAAATTGAGACCACCTTTGTCTTTCGAAGATACCAAAATTTCATAATGCACTTTATGTACTCCACCATCCCATATAAACCATAAATTATCATGTTTAATTGTCAGATAAATCCTGTTTTTCATCGGCAAGACCATCAGATAATATCAAATAGTACCGGAAGCTAACGAGTTCACAACCACAACTTTTCCTTTCCATGAGACTCCGATATCTCCAAGCAACCAATATGAGTGTTATTCTCTGACACAATACTCCCCAGTTCAGATCATGCATTTCTATCGCATTTGTATGGAACTGAATACCCACAATTTTTAAAAGGCCATTACCAATAGTCAATTTACCCATTTTTAATTCCTGGTTATCAGCAAATGAGCCCAACCACATACCTTTATTTTTTCACAGTTTACTTTACTACCAGATGACCGTTCATAATCATTACACGTCTCATACAATATGGCAATACGAGAGTCAACATCAGATAGTTATCTGAGTATCGTCAGCATGCATGTATACCAGTGAAATCGAACAGATATTATTGTATTTGAGAGAAATACCTCAAATTTGTGGGTTATGTACCAAAACTTCTCTGAAAGGTTCCGAACATACAGTAATGTAAATAAAAGGCATTCCTGTCTTATCCCTCTATAAATAATAAATTCCTTTATACATTACTACTTTCCACAGAGCAGGGTATGTATTTAGTATGTAATAAGGTCATTAAGAATTTAATAATAAAATAAAGAGAAAAGGTTACATTGTTATGGTGTGAACGCCTTTTCCGAACTGAAAATTATAATTATGATAATAATTAATTAAACTAGTCACATTTGTATAAGGACTATTATATTTTTAACATTACATTCTTTATCTAGGCTTTAAGGAATTATCAAGAATTAGATAATAATACTTAATAATTGAAGTAGTATTCAATACTCTTGTCAAATTTACGCCCAGTTAAAGGACTGTGGTCATTACTTTTATTTTTTAGTCCTTAAATAAGATGGATATTTTAAAACCTCTGAAAATACTATTTTATCAGATATATGATAAAACTGAATAATAATGGGTTATTAAACGAGAACTGAGTATTACTGGATGTTTCATAAAGGCTAAATTTAAATAAGTGTTTAGTGAAGATTGATAATGTATATTAGGCTGCATTAATTATTCATATATTATATTTAATTACTATGGTAGAAGTTGATTAAGGACATTATTATATTAACGTTGTATACAAAAGTAACACTTTAAAATCTTACATTTACATAGTAATTAATAAAGACTACATGTCATTATTTACTTAAGTTATGTAAACCTTATGATGACTTTATGTTACCGTATATACACATAATCTTACGAAGAATGAATATTATTTCAAACTTTCTGATAATAAACATAGAGAAAAATGTCGCAAAGGCAAATCGTTAGTTAAAATAAAAGTTCTCTTATAATCATATGGAATGTAAAGACATCTTTTCTAACTTTATTTTCAAAATGCATAAATCCCTCCAGTATGCTCAACACATTTTAAAAGACAACAAAATACTTTAGACTTTACTATAAACTCTGTGAAAGTTGAATGTAACTATATATATGTATTTATGTGTTTATTTTCTTAAAAAGAATGAATATTAGTGTAAACTTCTGAAGTTAAATTATTATAATATGCTCAAGCTAAAATGAAAATCATAACTAGCACATTTTGAACGTAAAAACCACATAAATATTTTTGAAGACTTGTAATAGCCCAATTTATATTTAAACAGAGAGGAAAAAGATGTCATTAGCACTTATTCAGTTGGGGATAAAGTATTTAATTTTACTGGCTTTATTTTTAAGATTTATGTGCAAAACCGGCAATTTAAATAACGAATTATTCAGTTGTACAGCATGGTTTTTAATTGTGTTCAAAAACTGAAAAACCTCTCTCTATATTATTTAATCAGTTTTTAGAAGCCAACCTGTTTCTTTGATATAAAAAAACGCACTCTTCAAACAAGCTTTCATGCTAAAAATAGCTTACTAAAAATGCCTGTTTTTTGTTTCAATTCTAAAAATGACACTATTTTTTAAAAACATAATTCAGATGAAATGTCTTTGTTCTTAATAAACAGCACATATTTTTCGGGACACTTCTTGTATCAGTAAATTAGATATACTAATTATTTCAACAAACAAGGCATTTAAAAACATAAATATAACCTGTCAAAATAGCACTTTCGAGTCGTATCATTCTTAGAAGTCGATAACACGATATATATTCAACCACAATCATGAATAACCTTTCACTCTCGAACAGCATGAAATTAGATTCAGTGGCAAAAGTAGACCCGTGGAGCAAATTTGTTGGGAGATGTAAACTTTATAGAACCAGTAAGATAAGTACTTGCGCCCGTGGTTAGATTAAAAACTACCAAGTTTTTTTAGTTTTATTTAAACTAATCGTCTACATTGACAGTAGGCATAAAGATAAAAAATGGAAGCTTTCCTCCTCCCAGTACCTCGTCCGTAAATCTGAGGGCTTATAACCCCCCAAATTGGTTTGAATACCAACGGTGGTTACAGCACGGATAGCCCATTGTATAGCTTTATGTTTAATAACAAACAAACAGCATGAAAGCCTTGAGATTAAAATTAAATCTGTACACTTGTATTCGTAGATTGAAAATAATTTCCGATTTCACTTTGTCTTTAAACAAAGTAACATAACGAAATTTGTTTGTTTGTAAATGCTTTGAATCGAGTATTTCACCTCAGAAAACCACTTTTTATTTATTTTTATTTTTCTAAAGTTAAATGGAGGTTTTTCTTATTGAAGTAGCTGCTGTTAAGTTACTGATGAGAGGCGATGATCAGAAATGAGAGCTAGTATTTTGAATTACAGTTTGAGAATAAATCTTTACGGAAAAACATAAATAAAGTTTGATCTGAAAAGTGAAATATTAAATTAAAAAGAATTAGGTGTAAGTGGTATATTATATCATATTTGGAGCAAAGAAAAATGAATTTTCTTTCGGCACAAAAACAAGTAGATAATCTCAATATTTTTGTGTTTTGGATCTAATGTCATCATAGATGATGAATGTAAATTTGACAGACTATAAGCACACGTTTTATGCTAGATTGAGTATTTGATTTCTGTAGATACTTTCTTTAACAATTTACAGTAATTAATATTAGGAAAATACAATGTCTTAATATTACTTTTTATGGCTAACTCACAATAACTATAAATCAAACTGACAATTTTAAAGAGAGATAACGAATTTGATAAATTTTTACATTGAGACCACAATAAATTATATGGATTTATAACTCACCAGCTCTGAGTCTTCATGATAATTATTGTAGCCTCCACTGCCGATATCCTAGAATACAAGATTTTTGTTTTTCATTTTTGTTAATTAGCGTCAAAGCAACATTTTATAAACTAGCAGCTACATACATATTTCCAACACTTTCTAGACCCAAACTACTTGAACTTTTAGAAATGTTAAAGATTTCTACTCTGAATAGCAACAGTAATAATGGAGATTCTAATAATAACGATTCCGTAGTGATTATCCTAACTGAAAGTGGATGTTTTAAGAATATAAAAGAAAATGTGACTACAGAATTAAATCCGTTTACAAGAGCAAGAGGGAATATTCAGTACTGTGTTACTTGAAATTATGTGAGGCAGGACTAGAGTAAATTCATCTATGAGACTTTGGGCATGATTAAATACATCAATCGAAAGGGTTTGACCTTCTGAGTCCAAAACTGCAACTAGTTCTCAAATCGGTCAAGAGATAACGGAGCTATGAGCTAAAAGTTTGTACTTGGAGAAAAAAAAAAAGAAGGTAAAATAGTTTTACAGAAAAATGATTTTAAACTTATTTAGTCTTCACCATTATTTACACAAATTTAATTGTGTAGCCATACAGTGATAATAAGTTAAATCATTTAACGGCCTGATACATTTGCGATATAATTAGATGTCCTAACTTTGTGTTACTTCCTAGAAACAGAACATAAAAAAAAAATTACTGGTACTTGGGAAGGGTTGGTATAAAGTCACTGTGTTTTTGGATGGAAATAAAATGGTATAAAACTTTCGCAATAGTAAAAATTAAACTACAAAAGTTTTATTTCAGATTACAAACGAAGCTATATGTCAAAGATGTTAAAACCTGCATAATAATATTTTGTATTTTTTATGGTATTTTCCTATCACAGGAAGAGTTAAAAGATAGATGTGAAGATACGTATACACTATGTTCTCAATAAGACAAACTTTCCTACTAGCCTAGAATGGACAGGTGGTTAAGGCACTCGACTCGTAATCTGATGGTCACGGGTTCGAATTCCTGTCATACTAAACATGCTCACCCTTTCAGCCGTGGGGGCGTTATAATGTTCCAATCAATCCCACTATTCGTTGGTAAAAGAGTAGCCCAAGAGCTGGCGGTGGGTGATGATGACTAGCTGTCTTCCCTCTAATCTTACACTGCTAAATTAGGGATGGCTAGCGTAGATAGCCCTTTGCGCGAAATTCAAAACAAATAAACTTTCCTACTTCATTTCTCACTCAATTATTCCGCTTAACACGTTCTCCTCTGCCTCACATTCACTCGGTTGCTATCACGTATTTTCCGATTCCTTCGTATTTACGGAGAAAAACAATTAGGGATAAGAGATTTAAAATCCAGTAGCAATGGTAAATAATAAAATATTTCAAGTTCGACAGATGCTAACCTCTAATTGTGGAGAAAGCTAAAGCTGAATGATTTATTGCAGATGGTTCTTACGTGTTTATGTTTCTGATTAACAGCCGTTACACTACCGCCTGTTAACACTAAAGTATGTTTTCTTACAAATTAACGAGCCTTTTTAAAACTGTCTGCACTAGAAGAATGGACAAAAATACAAAATCAGTAGTTAACACGTTCTGATAAATTTCCAGAATTTGTGAAACTTCCTGTTACATTCTAAGTATGTGGTAAAAATAAACATCAGTGCGTTTTCTGTTGTCGTTGTTTTTTTGTGGATATATCATTTTCTCAGGCCAAGTCGTCATATTATATGACTGATCATTTATTTCACTGTTAAGCAACAGTTGTGTAGTACCACTGTATGAAGGTATGCTACTTAGCAATAATGAATAAGCATTTTTCAGTTGTATGCAGAGCTGGAGCTACTTTAATTGGTGCCCTTGGTATAAATTATGGCTGAGCCCCTACTCATTTTGTAACCCCGAAAAGTTGACGCCATAGGCAGCCAGCCGCCTATTTGCCTATCCTTAACTGTGGTATTAATTGAGTGATGGGGGATATGATATCGCAGGAATATAACAGGTTATTTTGCAGTTGAACGAGATTTTAGGGGACAGATACGGTAAAAGCTAACTTAGCGCTGAGAATCAAAAAGTATGATCTGATTGTATAACGATAAGCTACTTCAGCGTTGAGTGATAGTCGCTCAGTACTAATATATTAACATGGTGATACGAAGCTATATTACTGCTTAAAACTGGAAACTGATATTAAAGGGAAGGAAACTTGACGGAATTATAGAAGAATGTTTATTTTATACTATATTTTTATCACATTCTTTTCCTAACAACTTAAATATACACATACACATATATTTTAACAGATAGTGGTGCTACCTAGCACCCACACTCACACACAGCTTGTTTTATCAAAACTACGACTGAAACAGCTCGTATGAATAACCATGTGAAATATGAGGTCAGATGGATCTTCCCAACTAACCGTCTGCCTCCACACTCCAACTGTTGACTTTTCTTTTTATTCTCTGAGTCATGTTCGACTTATGAACTTTCTTATCAGTTGCAGGAGTAAATGAACTTTAGTGTGGCTTGTGCTCAGTTCACTTGTTTCTTTTCATATGGTATTTTATGCATGCACACGCTTCTTTGAATACCTTTGGATTAACACCACTGTATACATACAAACAAATGTAAGCACACGTTTTAAGAGATTAAAGTGTCTCCTTACTTGCAATATAGTGTTTTATGTATCACATGCGTGTTAGAACATAGTTAGACTATTTGTCTTCGTTACTAATTCTGTATTTCATGTATACATATTTGAATTAATTTAGTTTAAGCATCTCTTTTTTATTACAAAATAAAAAATTCCGCATAAAATGTACTTTCATATACGACTGAGGATTTGCGTTTCACATCATTTACTTCTACTTTCTTTATAATTCTTTCCACACAAGCATAACTGATTGAACCGAAAAAAATTCCTATATTAAACAATACTGTTGAAACTAAATTATTTCCAATGATAAACAGCTAGTAATGACTTGGCATGGCCAAGCGCGTAAGGCGTACGACTCGTGATTCGAGGGTGGCGGGTTCGCGCCTGAGCCTTGCCAAACATGTTCGCCCTCCCAGCCGTGGGGGCGTATAATGTTACGGTCAATACCACTATTCGTTGGTAAAAGAGTAGCCCAAGAGTTGGCGGTGGGTGGTAATGACTAGCTGCCTTCCCTCTAGTCTTACACTACTAAATTAGGGACGGCTAGCACAGATAACCCTCGAGTAGCTTTGTGCGAAATTCCAAAACTAACCAAACAGCTAGTAACTTTTCCCTTCTTACTTACAAACTGTATTGCAGAGACGGTTGGTCTGGTTATTAAAATCTTTATTTAAAATAAGATACAAAAACAACATTTCTAGCTTCTTAGGTCATATTTAGGTTAACAAAGACAATTTGAGTTTCTCGTTATTATGAATTACTTCACCATTCGTGATGTGTAAGTCTGTAGGGTTTCTTTGTGTACTGTGTATTTGTTTAACTCCAGTATGTCTTAACTTATTTACATTATCCCATTGTTCATTGTACATGTTCGTTAAATGTTAACAAAACTAAGAAACTGCTGCATTAAATCAGAAATATAAGGGCTCATGCAACACAACATAAATCTAATCAACAGTAAAGAAGACAAAGAAAAAACGACCCACCACAACAAGAAACTATTTGAAGTAAGGTGTCAACAACAGAAAAGATACAAACACGACGAACCATCAACCAATCTCATAATCAACAGATCCGACTGACAATTAAGCTCTAAAGAGATACATCTGCTCAACAAAGGACTTAGCTTCGCAGTAACGCCAAGAGGTATTCCATCCATCGAAATGAAAGCATGTCTGGAAGAACTAGCTAAAAGACTAGTGCTCCATTCTACACAGACCGAAAACACCGCCCCCCCATCAGTGGCACAGAGGTATGTCTACGAACTCATACCGCTAGAAACCAAGTTTCGATACCCGTGGTGAGCAGAGCACAGATCGCCCATTGTGTAACTTTGTGTTTACTTCCAAACAAACAGAAAACACCAACAAAATAACGAAAATAGCCACCGGAAAGAAGACAACATCAACTCCAATTTCAAACTGTCTTCGTTGATCTGAAGATGACCCAAGAAGGCTGAAATATTGTTCTGTACTTTATTTTAATTGAAGATTTTAGTACCAACCGTCTCTGCAATACAAGTGGGTTTCTCGTCATCATAAAGTACCTATAAACTATCACTTTATTTTTTCTTTCCCAATATTGTCATCGAACAGATTACTTTAATTACAAGTTTAAGGTAAAATGTTTTGATCTTTATATCAAAAGGTTGTAAAGTTTATGAATGACATGATTCTGATTTTAAAAGCTTCATTGCTACTGAAATACCTACAAAAAGTATACTCGTTTCTTAGGACTAATACTTTCTAGATTTAGACTAAGCTAATGTGCTTGAAACTCAAATATTTAAAATATGCACCTACTACGTTACAAAAACAAGATATTTACTATAGAAAAGTTGGTAGATACATATCCTATGGTGTATTCACTGAGAGATGTTTCTAAACTATTTAAATTATACAAACAACCTATTTTTAAAAGGTCCAACAAATTATAAACAGATAACTTTTGAGTTTACGGTATCATTCTACAGACTAATAAGAACAACACAATACAGTTCTTTAAAAGTGTGCAGATAGCACAAGCAAACATGAATTAAGAGCACTTTGAAAAGTAACCATACACTTAAGCTGGATGGAAGTGTTTAAGTTTACTTAAATAACCACTAGTCGAGAGTAAATACTGAGTTACACCCCTTAAGTTTACTAGTAACCGTTTAAACAAATTAGTTGGATTAAAGGATCAAATGCTAAGCGATCTCGATAGCCAGCATCTAAGTTTATTAAATTATGAATATTGAACTTGATAAGATGACGTGGCTTCATTTATAGAGGTCAAGTAGCTCGGTTAAAGCAATTGTACATGCGATAGAGTTGTTGTAACGTTGTAATTTAAGGTGCAATGTTATAATAAGAAATGTAAAAATCCACATCAAATTTTCTTGATAATACCCAGACAATGCGGGTGTTTTAATTTTTTCACACAATAATTAAAAATATAGACCTTAAACAAAATGTGTCTCCTTCACCCTATAAGGTTTATTTTTAATTCAGAATATGATTGGATAAATAGCTACCGAATGATGAAACAAATATGTTATTATTTATAGGTGTTTGAACAAAAAATGTAAAATTTTCTCAACTAATTTCTTCTGACTCCTTTAAGAAAAGTTATTATATCAAACACTTACTTAAGTTTCTCTGAAAGTACTGTAAAGTAAGATACTACAAAGTTATTTTCAATAATTTTTCAGTCTTGACAAATCCAATTTTATAGCCATTAAAAAACAAAATAGAGTAGGATGGACCCTCCCACCATGAGATAACCGCTGTCCTTGGATGATAGGGCTCTTGTTCATGAAGACACCCACTCTGAAGTGAGATGGCGTCACGATAGTTTTCTACTTGTAACTTTTATAGTTTTTAACACTCAACATTAATTTATATGTTAATATTCGCAACGAACGTATATTAACATAACATAACATTAATATGAAGGTATTTTTCATACGTTTTCTTTTTAAAAATGATAACGAGAAAGCAGGAAAATTGCAAACGTGGAGAAATCAACACAAGAAAATATTTAGGAGAGAAAGATTCCAAAGATTACTGAAAAAAAATATTTCATGAAAGTTATACAAGATAAGAGTATTTCATGAAAAACTGTTGATTAAATTGGAGGAAACTACAAAACGTAAGGAAAAAACATTTCATAAAACGTTACTAACACTACAAAGAACACTAGGAATGATAATGTTACACCAGAGTCAAATATTGGACATCATTGAGTATTGTGTTCTACAAAAATAGTAGATCATAATTCATTGTTTTAGCATGAAAAAAATCAAGGTTTCTAGCACATTTTTATTACCTACTGAGTTCATAATTTCTTTCTTAACAACGAATCAAACTACTTGCTTAAGAAGTTTAATTGATGATGATCAAATATATGCAGAAAATGATACGGAGCTGAACCCCAGGTGTTGAATCAATACTCTTGTTGGATTACACCAGTGTGATTAAACCCTTAGCTATACTTTCATTTCTCTTGGACCAAACGTTTTACAACGTATTACGCCTGTAACAGGTTTTTTCATACTTCCAATGAATAAATCTTATTCTAAGTCGGCCACATTCGTGTACTTTAACCTAGCCTACGTTTAAGTAAAATTAGTAACATTTATAGCAAGATTTTTTGAAAAAATAATAATTTTATTATATTCACAACGGACAGTTCACGTCAAAAAACATGATCTTCAAGTGTCTAGTAAGTATATGGGGTCGAGATGAACAACGGCTAAGTCTTGTACACGCTATTTACTAATAAACTAATTTGAAATATGTATAAACAGTTTGTGAGTATATAATTAACGCAGAAGTAAAAAAACGGCGACGAAAATTTGTTCCCATTACCGAGAACAGGTTTTCCATTACCAATGTTACAGT